>CM042410.1:15000-695735 GCA_023634145.1 Thymallus thymallus
AACAGGCTAGTGATAGGTGTTGCAACAATTTTGGCTGATAATTTCAGAAAGAGAGGGTCCAGATTATCTAGCCCAGCAGATTTGTAGGGGTCCAGACTTAGTAGCTCTTTCAGAACATCAGCCGTCTGGATTTGGGAGAAGGAGAAGCGGGGGGGGCTTGGGCAAGTAGCTGCCGGGGGTACAGAGCTGCTGGCCGGGGTAGGGGTAGCCAGGTGGAAAGCATGGCCAGCCGTAGCAAAATGCTTATTGAAATTTTCGATAATCGTGGATTTATCGGTGGTAACAGTGTTTCCGAGCCTCAATGCAGTGGGCAACTGGGAGGAGGTGCTCTTATTCTCCATGGACTTTACAGTGTCCCAGAACTTTTTGGAGTTAGTACTACAGGAAGCAAATTTCTGTTTGAAAAAGCTGGCCTTTGCTTTTCTAACTGACTGTGTGTCCTTGTTCCTGACTTCCCTGAATAGCTGCATATCGCGGGGGCTGTTCGATGCTAATGCAGTGCGCCACAGGATGTTTTTGTGTTGGTCTAGTGCAGTCAAGTCTGGGGTGAACCAAGGGCTATATCTATTCTTAGTTCTACATTTTTTGAATGGGGCATGCTTATTTAGGATGGTGAGGAAAGCACTTTTAAAGAACAACCAGGCGTCCTCTACTGACGGGATGAGGTCAATATCCTTCCAGGATACCTGGGCCAGATCGAATAGAAAGGCCTGCTCACAAAAGTGTTTTAGGGAGCGTTTGACAGTGATAAGGGGTGGACTGAATATAATGAATGTTGTCATAGTCAGTCAGTAACCAGATACTGTTGATATAATGAATGTTGTCATAGTCAGTCAGTAACCAGATACTGTTGATATAATGAATGTTGCCATAGTCAGTCAGTAACCAGATACTGTTGATATAATGAATGTTGTCATAGTCAGTCAGTAACCAGGTACTGTTGATATAATGAATGTTGTCATAGTCAGTCAGTAACCAGATACTGTTGATATAATGAATGTTGTCATAGTCAGTCAGTAACCAGATACTGTTTATATAATGAATGTTGTCATAGTCAGTTCGTAAACAGATACTGTTGATATAATGAATGTTGTCATAGTCAGTCAGTAACCAGGTACTGTTAATATAATGAATGTTGTCATAGCCAGTCAGTAACCAGATACTGTTGATATAATGAATGTTGTCATAGTCAGTCAGTAACTAGATACTGTTGATATAATGAATGTTGTCATAGTCAGTTCGTAACCAGATACTGTTGATATAATGAATGTTGTCATAGTCAGTCAGTAACTAGATACTGTTGATATAATGAATGTTGTCATAGTCAGTTCGTAACCAGATACTGTTGATATAATGAATGTTGTCATAGCCAGTCAGTAACCAGGTACTGTTGATATAATGAATGTTGTCATAGCCAGTCAGTAACCAGGTACTGTTAATATAATGAATGTTGTCATAGCCAGTCAGTGAACAGAGACTGTTGAGTGAATGTCAGTCACTAACCAGATACTGTTGAATGAATGAATGAAAGATTGATTGTTGTCATAGTCAGTCAGTGACCCAGTCAGTCAGTGAACAGACTGTTGAATGAATGAATTGTTTCATATTCATTCAGTGACCAGAGACTGTTGAATGAATGAATGATTGATGTCATAGTCAGTCAGTAGCCAGAACCTGTTGAATGAATGAATGAATGAATGAATGAATATTGTCATAGTCAGTCAGTGACCAGAGACTGTTGAATGAATGATGTCATAGTCAGTCAGTAACCAGAGACTGTTCAATGAATGATGTCATAGTCAGTCAGTAACCAGAGACTGTTCAATGAATGATGTCATAGTCAGTCAGTAACCAGAGACTGTTGAATGAATGAATGAAGTCACAGTCAGTCAGTGACCAGAGCCTGTTGAATGAATGATGTCATAGTCAGTCAGTAACCAGAGACTGTTGAATAACTCTAACCCTGACCCTAAGTCATAGTCAGTCAGCGACCAGAGCCTGTTGAATGAATGAATGAATGTTGTCATAGTCAGTGACAAGAGACTGTTGAATGAATGTCAGTCAGTGACCAGAGACTGTTGAATGAATGTTGACTATAATGGCTGTCTTATTTCTTGTCTAGATCCTGTCGTCCAATGAGTTGCTTCAGCATGCTCTGGCTAAAATCAACCGCAGCACCTCTGAGCCTTCGCTTCACAAAGCAACACACAATGAGGACTTTAACATCTGCACTTTGACCTACACACGCCAACCTTTCACTGTCTTCTAGAACTTTACATGCCAATCTGCCGCTGTTTTCTAGAACTTTACATGCCAACCTGCCGCTGTCTTCTAGAACTTTACATGCCAACCTGCCGCTGTCTTCTAGAACTTTACATGCCAACCTGCCGCTGTCTTCTAGAACTTTACATGCCAACCTGCCGCTGTCTTCTAGAACTTTACATGCCAACCTGCCGCTGTCTTCTAGAACTTTACATGCCAACCTGCCGCTGTCTTCTAGAACTTTACATGCCAACCTGCCGCTGTCTTCTAGAACTTTACATGCCAACCTGCCGCTGTTTTCTAGAACTTTACATGCCAACCTGCCGCTGTTTTCTAGAACTTTACATGCCAACCTTTCACTGTCTTCTAGAACTTTACACGCCAACCTTTCACTGTCTTCTAGAACTTTACACGCCAACCTTTCACTGTCTTCTAGAACTTTACATGCCAACCTGCCGCTGTCTTCTAGAACTTTACATGCCAACCTGCCGCTGTCTTCTAGAACTTTACATGCCAACCTGCCGCTGTCTTCTAGAACTTTACATGCCAACCTGCCGCTGTTTTCTAGAACTTTACATGCCAACCTGCCGCTGTCTTCTAGAACTTTACATGCCAACCTGCCGCTGTTTTCTAGAACTTTACATGCCAACCTGCCACTGTCTTCTAGAACTTTACATGCCAACCTTTCAGTCTTCTAGAACTTTACATGCCAACCTGCCGCTGTTTTCTAGAACTTTACATGCCAACCTGCCGCTGTTTTCTAGAACTTTACATGCCAACCTGTCACTGTCTTCTAGAACTTTACATGTCAACCTTTCAGTCTTCTAGAACTTTACATGCCAACCTGCCGCTGTTTTCTAGAACTTTACATGCCAACCTGCCACTGTCTTCTAGAACTTTACATGCCAACCTTTCAGTCTTCTAGAACTTTACATGCCAACCTGCCGCTGTTTTCTAGAACGTTACATGCCAACCTGCCGCTGTTTTCTAGAACTTTACATGCCAACCTGCCACTGTTTTCTAGAACTTTACATGCCAACCTGCCGCTGTCTTCTAGAACTTTACATGCCAACCTGCCGCTGTTTTCTAGAACTTTACATGCCAACCTGCCGCTGTTTTCTAGAACTTTACTTGTATTTTTTTTATTTTTTTATTTCACCTTTATTTAACCAGGTAGGTCAGTTGAGAACAAGTTCTCATTTGCAACTGCGACCTGGCCAAGACAAAGCAAACCAGTGCGACAAATAACAACACAGAGTTACACAATAAACAAACAGTCAAAAACACAATAGAAAAATCTATATACAGAGTGCAAAATGTAGTGCAAAAATGCAGTAAGGTTAGGAGGTAGAACAATAAATAGACCATAGTGGTGACATAAATTACAGAATTATCATTATTAACACAGGAATGAAAAATGTGCAAATTATGATGTGCAAATAGAGATACTGGAGTGCATGATTAGTGAAAATAAACAAAAATAAATATGGGGATGAGGTAGTAGTGTGGGCTATTTACAGAAGGGCTATATACAGGTGCAGTGATCGATAAGCAGCTTTGACAGCTGATGCTTAAAGTTATTGAGGGAGATAGGAACCTCTAGCTTCAATGATTTTTGCAATTCGTTCCAGTCATTGGCAGCAGCAAACTGGAAGGAATGGCGACCAAAGGAGGTGTTGGCTTTGGGGGTGACCAGTGAGATATACCTGCTGGAGCGCATGCTACGGGTGGGTGTTGCTATGGTGACCAGTGAGCTGAGATAGGGCGGGGATTTACCTAATAAAGACTTATAGATGACCTGGAGCCAGTGGGTTTGGCGACGAATATGTAGTGAGGGCCAGCCAACGAGAGCATACAGGTCGCAGTGGTGGGTAGTGTATGGGGCTTTGGTGACAAAACGGATGGCACTGTGATAGACTACATCCAATTTGCTAAGTAGAGTGTTGGAGGCTAGTTTGTAAATGACATCGCCGAAATCAAGGATCGGTAGGATAGTCAGTTTTACAAGGGCATGTTTGGCAGCATGAGTGAAGGAGGCTTTGTTGCGAAATAGGAAGCCAATTCTGGATTTAATTTTGGATTGGAGATGGTTAATGTGAGTCTGGAAGTTGAGTTTATAGTCTAACCAGATGCCTAGGTATTTGTAGGTGTCCACGTATTCTAAGTCAGACCCGTCCAGAGTAGTGATGATAGTCCGGTGGGCGGGTGCTGGCAGCGTTCGATAGAAAAGCATGCACTTAGTTTTACTAGCGTTTAAGAGCAGTTGGAGGCCACGGAAGGAGTGTTGTATACCAACCTGCCGCTGTTTTCTAGAACTTTACATGCCAACCTGCCGCTGTTTTCTAGAACTTTACATGCCAACCTGCCGCTGTCTTCTAGAACTTTACATGCCAACCTGCCGCTGTCTTCTAGAACTTTACATGCCAACCTGCCGCTGTTTTCTAGAACTTTACATGCCAACCTGCCGCTGTTTTCTAGAACTTTACATGCCAACCTGCCGCTGTCTTCTTGAACTTTACATGCCAATCTGCCACATCTTGTATGGACTGCCCTTAATCTTGTTCTGAACACCTCCAAAACAAAGGTCATGTGGTTTGGTAAGAAGAATGCCCCTCTCCCCCTACAGGTGTGATTACTACCTCTGAGGGTTTAGAGCTTAAGGTAGTCACCTCATACAAGTACTTGGGAGTATGGCTGGACGGTACACTGTCCTTCTCTCAGCACATATCAAAGCTGCAGGCTAAAGTTAAATCTAGACTTGGTTTCCTCTATCGTAATCACTCCTCTTTCACCCCAGCTGCCAAACTAACCCTGATTCAAATGACCATCCTACCCATGCTAGATTACAGAGACATCATTTATAGATCGGCAGGTAAGGGTGCTCTAGAGCAGCTAGATGTTCTTTACCATTCAGCCATCAGATTTACCACCAATGTTCCTTATAGGACACATCACTGCACTCTATACTCCTCTGTTTACTGGTCATCTCTGTAGACCCGTCACAAGACCCACTGGTTGGTGCTTATTTATAAAACCCTCTTAGGCCTCACTCCCCCCTATCTGAGATATCTACTGCAGCCCTCATCCTCCGCATACAACACCCGTTCTACCAGTCACATTCTGTTAAAGGTCCCCAAAGCACACACATCCCTGGGTCGCTCGTCTTTTCAGTTGGCTGCAGCTAGCGACTGGATCGAGCTGCAACAAACACTCAAACTGGACAGTTTTATCTCAATCTCTTCATTCAAAGACTCAATCATGGACACTGACAGTTGTGGCTGCTTTGTGTGATGTATTGTCATCTCTACCTTCTTGCCCTTTGTGCTGTTGTCTGTGACCAATAATGTTTGTGCCATGTTTTGTGTTGCTACCATGTGTTGCTGCCATGCTATGTTGTTGTCTTAGGTCTCTCTTGTCGTGATGTCTTTTGTCCTATATTTTAATCCCAGCCCCCATCCCTGCAGGTATTTTTCCTTTTGGTAGGCTGTCATTGTAAATAAGAATGTGTTCTTAACTGACTTGCCTAGTTAAATAAAGGTTAAATAAATAAAAACCAAATAAATGGTTCTGGAGCGGAGTACTAATTTATTGAACAGGAAAAAGTGGCCCCACTTCCCAATCAGTTACAGGTTGAAGTACATTCTGTTCTACAGCAATCTACTCACAATCTCAGCCATCTTCATTGAATGACATGAGGAAGACATTGGATCAAAGTGTAAAGAACATTTTCTTCACAATTTATGCTATTTCTCTCACTGATGTGACGGTATTTCTGAACATAATGTCCTCTAATATAGTAAATAATTTATCAGTGTCAATCTCAACATGGCTGTCTGTGTGGACATGCAGAGCTGATGTGTTTTAATGGTTCCCTGGCTACACACATCCATGACAAGCGTCTGACTGGGTATTGGATCATGGTTTAGATGAAGAGTTGCTCTTCATTATGAGACAACATGAGAGGACTATGACGTTGGTTTTCTATTAGGTCGTCTTCTAGGATAAATATTGTACTTGAACAAGGATTATAAACCTGAAAGATACAATTAATAAACAAAGCCAAATACCTTTAGACTGAAACAGAACACACTCCCACAGTTGTGAAGCACAGGTACTTCTGTACTGTACTGTATAGCAGTACAAGTCAGGCCTTATCCAAGTTATTCATTAAGCCATAGGTTATACAACATAACACTTCAGCGCTGTCAAACATTTGATTTATTCAATCAATTGACTCCTATGAAATAATTCAAAGTAAAAGTGGATAAATACAGTAGAAGCCAACATAGTAATGAATGATTTACCATAGAATATGCATTATAATATAGACAGACTCCCTGCTATAGTTCAGTCAACTTCACTCAACAGATGACTACAGGTAGGAACCAACTCTACAGGTAGGAACCAACTCTACAGGTAGGAACCAACTCTACAGGTAGGAACCAACTCTACAGGTAGGAACCAACTCTACAGGTAGGAACCAACTCTACAGGTAGGAACTAACTACAGGTAGGAACTAACTCTACAGGTAGGAACTAACTCTACAGGTAGGAACTAACTCTACAGGTAGGAACTAACTCTACAGGTAGGAACTAACTCTACAGGTAGGAACTAACTCTACAGGTAGGAACTAACTCTACAGGTAGGAACTCTACTGGCTGACTGATCACCCAGTGGCTGCTTTATTGTCTTACTATAGATGAATGATGTGGGATAAAGTCAGCATTATCATTTGATACCATTAAAAGATAAAGTTACTATACCTCAATGTGAGAATCCATCAACACTAAACTGTTCCTCTAGAAGGAACTAGCTACCTGTACAACAGAAATGTAACTGTCTAAATTAACACGCCCTCATTTCATGGACAGTGAATCAAACATGCATTAATTAGATTTGGTTTCTCTTTTTAAAATGTCTACGTGTAACATCACTAATAATGCGTCATGTGGCCTGGCTGAAAGGCTGATATATACATGTATATGACCTCATGGTCCATCCTCACATAAAGCCTTCCAGAGATAAATTATCTAAAACATATCAGAAAATACAGAACCATTACAACTCTGTACAGATTTACTACTTATTTTCCACACCAATGTACCATGAGTAAAAAAAATATTTTAAAAAGCCTCATACCAACATGAAAGGCTTACTAGTGAGTACACGTTATATGCATGTTTGCAGTTTGATGAGCCGTTGGTCAGAATGCTGGGCTGGGACTGGGTAACGGATAGTTTGGGCCCCAGGTTGAGGGCTCAGGGTTGGGCAGACACCCCACTGCTCTCCTCCCTTCCTGGACCAGACATCTGCATGAAGAGTTCTCTCAGTTCGCTGGCCTCGTCGTCCTGCGGCTGGGTAACGATGCACTGTTCACGCTCCTCAATGAAGTCCCACAGACGCACAGAGTTCAGGAACTACCACCCAACAACACAAAGAAGATCTGTTACTTTCACATAACTAGCATCATGGTATTGTATTGTAGCAGCACCACCATCTCTCATCATACCCTCACATTCCCTTCAGAACCCAGCTGCTTGCGGGGTTTATCCGGCTCGGCCCGCTTTCCGTCAGGGTAAGCATGCATGTAGAAACACTTCCCTCCAAACGGACAGGTTCCCCGACCTTGGTCAAAGTATTTACATGGCTTCTTACTGCAAGAAAGAGAACAGGACAGGTGTTGGAACTAGGACACTTGGCAGGGTTAGCGTTAGGGACCTGGGGCTTCATTTATAAAACGTTGCTTAAGCACAAAATATGCCCCAAAACATGCGTGCCCCAGTTATCATGCAAAGGTTGGAATGCACTTATCGTCCCGCAAACTTTAGACCATGCTTACGCAGTTTTTAGTGGTTAAAGTATTGCAAAGCAGCAGCCTAGTAGTCAGGAAAAGAGACTTCTTCAAAATATATAAAACAGTTAGATATGGGGACTTTTATTCCAACCGGCATTATGCTGTTGGGCCCTCCAGTATACAGCATATTACACTTTCACTTTAAATCTGTAGCTACAGCACTTTTAATGAATTCTATTAATTAATTTTTGTGTTATGTTTTATGTACCGTCCTTTTCAGCACATGAGAAAATACATTTCCCCCAGGGGATAAAGTTGATCTAAATCTGAGTCGTCTAGTAGTAGCAGCCTAGAAGTAGCCTAGAGTAGCTTGTAGTAAAAGCCTAGTAATAGCCTAGAGTAGCCTGTACATTTGTTTATTTAACTAGGCAAGTCAGTTAAGAACAAATTATTATTTACAATGACGGCCTACCCTCCCAATCATGGCCGGTTGTGATACAGTCTGGATTCAAACCAGGTTGTCTGTAGTGACGCCTCTAGTAGTAGCAACCTAGTAGTTGCCTGTAGTAGCAAAAGCCTAGTAGTAGCAGCCTAAAGGAGTAGCCTGTAGTAAAAGCCTAGTAGTAGCAGCCTAAAGGAGTAGCCTGTAGTAAAAGCCTAGTAGTAGCAGCCTAAAGGAGTAGCCTGTAGTAAAAGCCTAGTAGTAGCAGCCTAAAGGAGTAGCCTGTAGCAAAAGCCTAGTAGTAGCAGCCTAAAGGAGTAGCCTGTAGCAAAAGCCTAGTAGTAGCAGCCTAAAGGAGTAGCCTGTAGTAAAAGCCTAGTAGTAGCAGCCTAAAGGAGTAGCCTGTAGCAAAAGCCTAGTAGTAGCAGCCTAAAGGAGTAGCCTGTAGCAAAAGCCTAGTAGTAGCAGCCTAAAGGAGTAGCCTGTAGCAAAAGCCTAGTAGTAGCAGCCTAAAGGAGTAGCCTGTAGTAAAAGCCTAGTAGTAGCAGCCTAAAGGAGTAGCCTGTAGTAAAAGCCTAGTAGTAGCAGCCTAAAGGAGTAGCCTGTAGTAAAAGCCTAGTAGTAGCAGCCTAAAGGAGTAGCCTGTAGTAAAAGCCTAGTAGTAGCAGCCTAAAGGAGTAGCCTGTAGTAAAAGCCTAAAGGAGTAGCCTGTAGCAAAAGCCTAGTAGTAGCAGCCTAAAGGAGTAGCCTGTAGTAAAATCCTAGTAGTGGCAGCCTAAAGGAGTAGCCTGTAGTAAAAGCCTAGTAGTAGCAGCCTAAAGGAGTAGCCTGTAGTAAAAGCCTAGTAGTAGCAGCCTAAAGGAGTAGCCTGTAGTAAAAGCCTAGTAGTAGCAGCCTAAAGGAGTAGCCTGTAGTAAAAGCCTAGTAGTAGCAGCCTAAAGGAGTAGCCTGTAGTAAAAGCCTAGTAGTAGCAGCCTAAAGGAGTAGCCTGTAGTAAAAGCCTAGTAGTAGCAGCCTAAAGGAGTAGCCTGTAGTAAAAGCCTAGTAGTAGCAGCCTAAAGGAGTAGCCTGTAGTAAAAGCCTAGTAGTAGCAGCCTAAAGTAGTAGCTGCATGTAATAGCAGCCTAGAGAAACAGCAGCCTAGAGTAGTAGGCTATAGTTCTGAGGTTAGCTGGCATACGTGCATTCAGAAAGTATTCAGACCCCTTGACTTTTTCCACATTTTGTTGACAACGCGAAAACAGGTTTTTAGAAATTGTTGCAAATTTATAAAAAAATAAAAAACAAATACTTTAACATAAGTATTCAGACCCTTTGCACCTGAGCTCAATTTCGAGTCTCATAGCATCCTAATTCAATTGATATGACATGATATGGAAAGGCACACACCTGTCTATATAAGGTCCCACAAAAACCAAGCCATGAGGTTGAAGGAATTGTCCGTAGACCTGTGAGATAGGATTGTGTCGAGTCACAGATCTGTGGAAAGGTACCAAAAAATGTCTGCAGCATTGAAGGTCCCCAAAAACACAGTGGCCTCCATCATTCTTAAATGGAAGAAGTTTGGAACCACCAAGACTTCCTAGAGCTGGCTGCCCGGCCAAACTGAGCAATCGGGGGGAAAAGGACTTTGGTCAGGAAGGTGACCAAGAACCTGATGGTCACTCTGACAGAGCTCTAGAGTTCCTCTGTGGAGATGGGAGAAACTTCCAGAAGGACAACCATCTCTGCAGCACTCCACCAATCGGAGTGGCCAGACAGAAGCCACTCCTTAGCAAAAAAAAAGCACTTAGACTCTCAGGCCATAAGAAACAAGATGCTCTGGTCTGATGAAACCAAGATTAAACTCTACAGTGAAGCATGGTGGTGGCAGCAGTTTTTCAGCAGCAGGGACTGGGAATCAAATCAAAGTTTATTTGTCATGTGCGCCGAATACAACAGGTGTAGACCATACAGTGAAATGCTTACTAACAAGCCATAACCAACAATACAACAGGTGTAGACCTTACAGTGAAATGCTTACTAACAATGTGAGGAGGCTATATACAGGAAGTACCAGTACAGAGTCAATGTGAGGACGCTATATACAGGGGGTACCAGTACAGAGTCAATGTGAGGAGGCTATATACAGGAAGTACCAGTAGAGTGTCAATGTGAGGAGACTATATACAGGAAGTACCAGTACAGAGTCAATGTGAGGAGGCTATATACAGGAAGTACCAGTAGAGTGTCAATGTGAGGAGACTATATACAGGTGGTACCAGTACAGAGTCAATGTGAGGAGACTATATACAGGTGGTACCAGTACAGAGTCAATGTGAGGAGGCTATATACAGGGGGTACCAGTACAGAGTCAATGTGAGGAGGCTATATACAGGAAGTACCAGTAGAGTGTCAATGTGAGGAGACTATATACAGGAAGTACCAGTACAGAGTCAATGTGAGGAGGCTATATACAGGAAGTACCAGTAGAGTGTCAATGTGAGGAGACTATATACAGGTGGTACCAGTACAGAGTCAATGTGAGGAGGCTATATACAGGGGGTACCAGTACAGAGTCAATGTGAGGAGGCTATATACAGGAAGTACCAGTAGAGTGTCAATGTGAGGAGACTATATACAGGTGGTACCAGTACAGAGTCAATGTGAGGAGGCTATATACAGGAAGTACCAGTAGAGTGTCAATGTGAGGAGACTATATACAGGTGGTACCAGTACATAGTCAATGTGAGGAGACTATATACAGGTGGTACCAGTACAGAGTCAATGTGAGGAGGCTATATACAGGGGGTACCAGTACAGAGTCAATGTGAGGAGGCTATATACAGGAAGTACCAGTAGAGTGTCAATGTGAGGAGACTATATACAGGAAGTACCAGTACAGAGTCAATGTGAGGAGGCTATATACAGGAAGTACCAGTAGAGTGTCAATGTGAGGAGACTATATACAGGTGGTACCAGTACAGAGTCAATGTGAGGAGGCTATATACAGGTGGTACCAGTACAGAGTCAATGTGAGGAGGCTATATACAGGAAGTACCAGTACAGAGTCAATGTGAGGAGACTATATACAGGTGGTACCAGTACAGAGTCAATGTGAGGAGGCTATATACAGGTGGTACCAGTACAGAGTCAATGTGAGGAGGCTATATACAGGTGGTACCAGTACAGAGTCAATGTGAGGAGACTATATACAGGTGGTACCAGTACAGAGTCAATGTGAGGAGGCTATATACAGGTGGTACCAGTACAGAGTCAATGTGAGGAGGCTATATACAGGAAGTACCAGTACAGAGTCAAAGTGAGGAGGCTATATACAGGAAGTACCAGTACATAGTCAATGTGAGGAGACTATATACAGGTGGTACCAGTACAGAGTCAATGTGAGGAGGCTATATACAGGGGGTACCAGTACAGAGTCAATGTGAGGAGGCTATATACAGGAAGTACCAGTAGAGTGTCAATGTGAGGAGACTATATACAGGTGGTACCAGTACAGAGTCAATGTGAGGAGGCTATATACAGGTGGTACCAGTACAGAGTCAATGTGAGGAGGCTATATACAGGTGGTACCAGTACAGAGTCAATGTGAGGAGACTATATACAGGTGGTACCAGTACAGAGTCAATGTGAGGAGGCTATATACAGGTGGTACCAGTACAGAGTCAATGTGAGGAGGCTATATACAGGTGGTACCAGTACAGAGTCAATGTGAGGAGGCTATATACAGGAAGTACCAGTACAGAGTCAAAGTGAGGAGGCTATATACAGGAAGTACCAGTACATAGTCAATGTGAGGAGGCTATATACAGGTGGTACCAGTACAGAGTCAATGTGAGGAGGCTATATACAGGTGGTACCAGTACAGAGTCAATGTGAGGAGGCTATATACAGGAAGTACCAGTACAGAGTCAAAGTGAGGAGGCTATATACAGGAAGTACCAGTACATAGTCAATGTGAGGAGGCTATATACAGGTGGTACCAGTACAGAGTCAATGTGAGGAGGCTATATACAGGTGGTACCAGTACAGAGTCAATGTGAGGAGACTATATACAGGTGGTACCAGTACAGAGTCAATGTGAGGACGCTATATACAGGGGTACCAGTACAGAGTCAATGTGAGGAGGCTATATACAGGAAGTACCAGTACAGAGTCAATGTGAGGAGGCTATATACAGGTGGTACCAGTACAGAGTCAATGTGAGGAGGCTATATACAGGTGGAACCAGTACAGAGACAATGTAAGGAGGCCATATACAGGTGGTATATACAGGTGGTACAGAGCCAATGTGAGGAGACTATATACAGGTGGTATATACAGGTGGTACAGAGCCAATGTGAGGAGACTATATACAGGTGGTATATACAGGTGGTATATACAGGTGGTACAGAGTCAATGTGAGGAGACTATATACAGGTGGTATATACAGGTGGTACAGAGTCAATGTGAGGAGACTATATACAGGTGGTATATACAGGTGGTATATACAGGTGGTACAGAGTCAATGTGCACCGGTTAGTCTGGCTAATTTAGGTAATATATAGGTATAGTGAAAGTGACTAATCATAGATGGTAAACAGAGAGTAGCATCAGTGTGAAGAAGAGGGGTGCAAATAGTCCATTTGATGATGTTCAGGAGTCTGATGGCTTGGAGGTAGCTGTTAAGAAGCCTTTTGGACTTAGACTTGGCGCTCCGGTACCGCTTGCCGTGCGGTAGCAGAGAGAACAGTCTATGACTTGGGTGGCTGGAGTCTTTGACAATTTTTTTAGGGCCTTCCTCTGACACCGCCTGGTATAGAGGTCCTGGATGGCAGGAAGCTTGGTCCCAGTGATGTACTGGGCTGTTCGCACTAACATCTGTAGTGCCTTGCTGTCGGAGACCGAGCAGTTGCCATACCAGGCAGTGATGCAACCAGT
Source organism: Thymallus thymallus (assembly GCA_023634145.1). NCBI lineage: Eukaryota > Metazoa > Chordata > Actinopteri > Salmoniformes > Salmonidae > Thymallus > Thymallus thymallus. The sequence goes on from CM042410.1 coordinate 28,419, forward strand.
CAGGATGCTCTCGATGTTGCAGCTGTAGAGCCTTTTGAGGATCTGAGGACCCATGCCAAATCTATTCAGTCTCCTGAGGAGGAATAGGCTTCACGACTGTCTTGGTGTGTTTGGACCATGATAGTTTGTTGGTGATGTGGACACCAAGGAACTTGAAGCTCTCAACCTGCTCCGCTGCAGCCCTGTCGATGAGAATGGGGGCGTGCTCGGTCTTCCTTTTCCTGTAGTCCACATCATCTCCTTCGTTTTGATTTAAGTTGAGGGAGAGGTTGTTGTCCTGGCATCACACGGCCAGGTCTCTGACCTCCTCCCTATTGGCTGTCTTGTCGTTGATCAGGCCTGCCACTGTTGTGTCATCTGATAACGTAATGATGGTGTTGTAGTCGTTCACCCACGACTGCATGGCCAGGCACAGGGAGTACAGGAGGGGTCTGAGCCCCCAGTGTTGAGGATCAAAGTGGCAGATGTGTTGTTACCTACCCAGAGGGAGGTGTTTAGTCCCAGGGTCCTTAGCTTAGTGATGAGCTTTGAGGGCACTATGGTGTTGAACGCTGAGCTGTAGTCAATAAACAGCATTCTCACATAGCTGTTCCTTTTGTCCAGGTGGGAAAGGGCAGTGTGGAGTGCAATAGAGATTGCATCATCTGTGGATCTGTTTGGGTGGTATGCAAATTGGAGTGAGTCTATGGTTTCTGGGATAATGGTGTTAATGTGAGCCATGACCAGCCTTTCAAAGCAATTCATGGCTACAGACGTGAGTGCTACTGGTATGTAGTCATTTAGGCAGGTTACCTTAGTGTTCTTGGGCACAGGGACTATGGTAGTCTGCTTGTTCAGTCTGCTTGAAACATGTTGGTATTACAGACTCAGTCAGGGACAGGTTGAAAATGTCAGTGAAAACACTTGCCAGTTGGTCAGCGCATGCTCGGAGTACACGTCCTGGTAATCCGTCTGGCCCAGGAGCCTTGTGAATGTTGACCTGTTTAAAGCTCTTACTCACATCGGCTACGGAGAGCGTGATCACACAGTCATCCGGAACAGCTGGTGCTCTCATGCATGCCTCATTGTTGCTTGCCTCGAAGCGAGTATAGAAGTAGTTTAGCTCCTCTGGTAGGCTTGTGTCACTGGGCAGCTCTCGGCTGGGCTTCCCTTTGTAGTCTGTAATGGTTTGCAAGCCCTGCCACATCTGACGAGCGTCAGAGCCGGTGTAGTACAATTAGCCTCAGTGTGGATGTTGCCTGTAATCCATGGCTTCTGGTATGTACGTACGGTCACTGTGGGGACGACATCATCGATGGACTTATTGATGAAGCCAGTGACTGATGTGATGTACTCCTCAATGCCATCAGAAGAATCCTGGAACATATTCCAGTCTGTACAGCAAACAGTCCTGTAGCTTAACATCTGAGTCATCTGACCACTTCTTTATTGACTGATTCACTGGTGCTTTAGTTTTTGCTGGTAAGCAGGAATCAGGAGGATAGAGTTCTGGTCAGATTTGCCAAATGGAGGGCGAGGGAGAGCTTTGTACTGTGTTTGGTGTAAAGGTGATCTAGAGGTTTTTCCCCCTGGTTGCACATTTAACATAATGGTAGAAATGAGGTAAAACAGATTTAAGTTTCCCTGCATTAAAGTCCCCAGCCACTAGGAGCGCCGCCTCTGGATGAGCATTTTCTGTTTACTTATGGCCTTATACAACTCATTGAGTGTGGTCTTTGTGCCAGTATCGGTTTGTGGTGGTAAATAGAGATGAAAACTCTCTGGGTAAATAGTGTGGTCTACAGCTTATCATGAGATACTCTACCTCAGGCCAGCAAAACTTTGAGACTTCCTTAATATTAGATTTCATGCACCAGCTGTTGTTTACAAAAATGCATAGCCCGCCACCCCTTGTCTCACCAAACGCTGCTGTTCTATCCTGCCGATACATTGTGTAGCCAGCCAGCTGTGTGTTGATTGTGTTGTTGTTTAGCCACGACTCCGTGAAGCATAGAATGTTACAGTTTAAAGTCCCGTTGGTAGTTTAATCTTCCTCGTAGGTCATCGATTTTATTTTCCAATGATTCCACGTTAGCTAGCAGAACGGAGGGAAGTGGGGGTTTATTCGATGGCCTACGAATCCTCAGAAGGCAGCCCACCCTGCGCTCCCTCTTCACGCAAATGACGGGGATCTGGGCCTGTTCCTGGGAAAGCAATATGTCCTTCACGTCGGGGTCATCGGATTCGTTGAATGAAAAACAAGCTTCCAGCTCGTGATGTTCTGATGTCCAGAAGTTGTTTTCTGTAGCAGCAACATTATGTACAGAATAAGTTACAAAATAAGTTAACACGAAAAAGCACAATTGGTCAGGAGCACGTAAAACGTCAGCCATCTTCTTTGGCGCCGTATTTTTATTTTAGTCAGGATCGAGGAGCAAAGTACAGAGAGATCTTTGATGAAAACCACCTGTATGAGTGAAATCAAGATGGCGCCTGAGTGGTTCGGCATGCCATCGGTTGCTCTCTGTGTTTTATGTTTTATTCGTTTTTGTCCCGTTTCTATCCTTGTTGGTGCAGCGAGTTAGCTCTCTTCGTGTTTATGAGCGCGATTTTCTTTTAAATCTCAGAGTCGGCGGTTGTTTCTTCTAGCTGTTACTCGGGTGGAAATAAGTTTTGTGATTCCCCGTTTATCGCACGCGCAGCTGTGGATCTGTACGGCCTCTCGGATTGCTGTCGAAAGAGAAGGAAACGCAATAGGAGACGGAGCAAGCGTGGAGGAGTGTTGGTTAGACAGACAGCCGGGTTGGTGGGCTCATCGGTGGACGTCATCAACTCATCTCGTGCCTCTTCGTGTCAACAGGATGCAAGGTACTCTTATCTGGTTATGGTTGTTCCTCAATACCGAGAGCTGTCAACTTTGATCAAAGTTTTGCGACGTCGTGTTAAGAAGAGGGGGGTTAACCCGGAGAATCTTCGTTTTTTGGAGTATGTGCCGTCGTTACAGAAACGAAGTGAGTCGGCCTGTACTATTGCGAAGATGGCCCTTTTCAATACAAGATCTATTGGTAATAAAACATTTTTAATTAATGATGTTCTCTCTTCACAAGATTTGGACTTTTTATTAATGACTGAAACTTGGCTGAGCGATGGTAACCGGGACTCCCTCGCAGAAGCATCACCTAGAGACTATAATTCTCTGAACTCTCCAAGGACTGGGGGGCGGGGCGGGGGGATTGCGACAATTTTTAAGAATTGTTTTAAATGCAGGCTGTTGACAGTGGATACGTTTGTTAGCTTTGAGGTGCAAGTTTTTAAAGTGGTCTTGATTAGGCCAGTTATTTGTGCATTAATATACAGACCTCCTAATTATAACAAGGACTTTATTGGGGAATTCTCTGAGTTTGTATCTTCTATGATTACTCGTTGTGACAGCCTTGTTATATTAGGTGATTTTAATATTCATATTTGCTGCCCTGAGAAGCCCTTGGTACAAGATGTTTTGTTACTGTTGGATTCTTTCAACCTGACCCAGTCTGTCGATGGTGCTACGCATAAGCAGGGGCATACTCTTGATTTGGTTTTGTCCTGGGGTATACCGGTGGCTGAGCTGACTATTGAGAACATGGGGCTCTCAAATCATTTTGTTATTATGTTTAATGTCACATTTGCTGGACTCCCTTCGGGTTCCGTGCCAGTTGGCCGTCGAGCGCAGGCTTTAAATGCTGCTTCTAAGTTCTGACCAGTACAATGCCCTTATGCCAGTTATTGAGAATAATCCATCTATTCGGGGTATAGAGGAGCTGGTATCTGATTTCAATATGGGCTGCATTCATATTTTGGATTGTATTGCCCCCTGGAAACAGGTAAAATCAAAAACTGTATCTCAGCCATGGCTCAATGATGACAGTCGGCTGCTTAGACAAAAATGGAGGCAGGCAGAGAGGAATGGAAGAAGGACAGACTTCAGGTCTCATATGAGATACTCAGAGAGTGTATGGTGTCTTATCAACAGTTTGGCAAAGCCGCTAAGGTGCAGCATTTCTCCCATTTAATCTCTAAGAATCAGAACAGTCCTAAAATATTATTTTGTGTAATTAATAGTTTTAAATCCTGCATGCCCTATTGTTTTCGATAATACAGAGAGAGCTTGTGAATTTTTTTTGCAGTTTTTTCTGGATAAAATCTCCGCTATTAGAGCCAGCATCTCTAGTTCTGTCCGCGTTCAAAGCCATGTTCAATCTCCTCCTGATTCTTTTACCTCTGGCCAGTTAAGTACATTTGAGCCGGTAACTACTTCGGACCTCTTAGAAATTGCCCAACATCTCAAGCTAGCCTATTGCTCTCTTGATATCATCCCACCCCGCTTGCTAATTCAGGTTTGGGATGCGGTGGGTCCAACTATATCATCTGTAGTGAATCAGAGTCTTATAGAGGGGCTTGTGCCATCATATTTTAAGCACGCTCTTGTGCAGCCTCTTTTAAAATAACAGAGTTCAGACCCGTCGGTGTTAAACAATTATAGACCTATCTCTAAGGTGCCTTTTTAAGCTAAAATGCTGGAGAAGGTAGTTCTTAACCAACTTTCAACTTTTTTAAATAAAAACAATATGTTTAATACATTCCAGTCAGGTTTTAGGCCTCAGCATAGTACAGAAACTGCCCTTCTCAAGGTGACCAATGACCTGCTTCTGTCGGTAGATTCAGGGAACTGTGCTGCCTTAGATCCAGCAGCACTGAGTGCAGCCTTCGATACAGTGGATCATGGGATTCTCCTTGAGCGTCTGAGTCTTTGGGTGGGCATTGGGGGGATTGCATTAGGGTGGTTTTCATCGTATTTACAGGGGAGAACCTTTGCGGTGGAAATAGGGAGCTCTATTTCCTCCACTCGTTCCATCGTCTCTGGGGTCCCTCAGGGTTCGTGTCTCGGCCCTGTCTTGTTTTCCTTATATATGCTCCCTCTGGGATTAATCTGTCAAAAGCATGGTGTAGCATACCATTGTTATGCAGATGACACCCAGTTGTATCTTCCTTGGTAATTGAATGACATCTCAAAATGGTCAGCTTTGCTTGACTGTCTGGACGAAATAAAGCTGTGGATGGCATCAAGTTTCCTTCAGCTGAACGAATCCAAATTCGAAGTGGTGATTTTTGGCCACCAAAGCTAGCAAAACAGATTGCACTTGACTTGGGCCCTTTGGCCTCTAATGTCAATACTCAGGTGAGGAACCTTGGTGGGATTTTTGATTCCGAACTAAAATTCGATAAACAAGTAAATGCTGTGGTTAAGGGCAGCTTTTTTCAATTGAGGGGCATTGCCAAATTGAAAGGCTTCCTGTCTTTCAAAGATATGGAAACTGTGATCCATGCATTCATTTCGTCCAGATTGGATTACTGTAATTCTCTTTATTTGGGGTTGTCTAAGAAGTTGCTTTCACGGCTGCAACTGGTCCAGAATGCTGCGGCCAGACTGTTGACTGGCACCAGGAAATGTTCCAGTATCTCTCCGGTGCTGGCTTCTTTGCACAGGCTTCCTGTTGAGTATAGGGTGCATTTCAAGGTCCTCTTAATGGTTTTTAAAGGTTTACATGGGCTTGCCCCTGTATATATATATATCTCTAGTTTGTTACAGCATCATGTTGCTGCAAGACCACTAAGATCATCTCAAAGCTTCATTTTAAATGTTCCAAAATCTCGGTTAATAACTAAGGGAGATCGGGCCTTTGCGGCAGCAGCACTGCGTCTTTGGAATAGTCTCCCATTACACATTAAATCCTGTGATTCCGTCAAGTGTTTTAAATCTAGGTTGAAGACCCATCTCTTCTCTGCTGCTTTTAACTGTTCTTAGCTACATGCGGTTTTATTTAGTTTTATGGTGTATTTGTCTATATGTTTTGTACAGTTGGGTCTGTAAAGCACTTTGGTCAACTCGTGTTGTTTTTAAATGTGCTTTAGAAATAAAAAATGATTGATTGATTGAAAACCTGCTCCAGAGCACTCAGGACCTCAGACGGGGGCGAAAGTTCACCTTCCAACAGGACAACGACCCTAAGCACACAAAGCCAAGACAACGCAGGAATGACTTCGGGTCAAGTCTCTGAATGTCCTTGATTGGCCCAGCCAGAGCCCAGACTTGAACCCGATCGAACATCTCTGGAGAGACCTGAAAATAGCTGTGCAGCGACGCTCCCCATCCAACCTGACAGAGGTTGAGAGGATCTGCAGAGAAGAATGGGAGAAACTGCCCAAATACAGGTGTGCCAAGCTTGTAGTGTCATACCCAAGATGACTTGATGCTGTAATCGCTGCTTCAACAAAGTACTGAGTAAAGGGTCTAAATACTTATGTAAATGTGATATTTCCGGGTTTTTTTTTAAATACATTTTCAAAAATCCAGTTTTTGCTTTGTCATTATGGGGTATTGTGTGTAGATTTATAAGGGGAAAAAACTATAATTTTAGGATAAGGCTTGAAAAAGTCTAGGAGTCTGAATACTGTCCGAAGGCACTATATATATAAAAATATAAAACACACACCTGACTCCAGACTTGAAGTCCTCTATCAGTCTGTTCTTCTCATCCTGGTCCTCTACCCAGTAACCACTGGGGATGACAAACTCAGACACCACTCTGCACTCTGGACACGACCTGGAGAGGAAAACGGTTAGTATATTCTGCTTCACATCAGTGGCATCCTGTTGTTCAACTAGCTGCAACTCTGTTATTACAGTCAGAGTTACTAAACACAGTACTACACTGTACAGGCCATAATAACAGTAGAGGCTACACATGTGCTTAACAAATCAAATGTTATTTGTCACGTGAACCGAATACAAAAGGTGTAGACCTTACAGTGAAATGCTTACTAACAAGCCTTAACCAACAATACAACAGGTGTAGACCTTACAGTGAAATACTTACTAACAAGCCCTTAACCAACAATACAACAGGTGTAGACCTTACAGTGAAATGCTTACTAACAAGCCCTTAACCAACAGCAGTTTTTATGTTAAAAAAAAAGTATTAGGTAAACAATAGATAAGTAAAGAAATAAACAGCAGTAAAATTACAGTAAAAATAACAGTAGCAAGACTATATACAGGAAGTACCAGTACAGAGTAAATGTGAGAAAGCTATATACAGGTGGTACCAGTACATAGTCAATGTGAGGAGGCTATATACAGGTGGTACCAGTACATAGTCAATGTGAGGAGGCTATATACAGGAAGTACCAGTACAGAGTCAATGTGAGGACGCTATATACAGGAAATACCAGTACAGAGTAAATGTGAGAAAGCTATATACAGGTGGTACCAGTACATAGTCAATGTGAGGAGGCTATATACAGGTGGTACCAGTACAGAGTCAATGTGAGGAGACTATATACAGGAAGTACCAGTACAGAGTCAATGTGAGGAGGCTATATACAGGAAGTACCAGTACAGAGTCAATGTGAGGAGGCTATATACAGGAAGTACCAGTACAGAGTCAATGTGAGGAGGCTATATACAGGAAGTACCAGTACAGTGTCAATGTGAGGAGACTATATACAGGTGATACCAGTACAGAGTCAATGTGAGGAGGCTATATACAGGTGGTACCGGTACAGAGTCAATGTGAGGAGGTTATATACAGGTGGTACCAGTACAGAGTCAATTTGAGGAGACTATATACAGGAAGTACCAGTACTGAAGTCCGAGATGTAGAGGGTGAACAGGAAGGGGGACAGGACCGTACCCTGGGGGGCCCCTGTGTTGCTCACTGCCCGTTCTGACACACAGCTCTGTAGTCGCACAAATTGTGGCCAACCGGTCAGGTAGTCCGTGACCCAGGAGACTAAGGCTGCTTCCACTTTCATCCTCTTCATCTTCTCACCCAGTAGCAGGGGCTGAATGGTGTTGAAGGCACTGGAGAAGTCAAAAAACATAACCCTCACAGTGCAACCTGCGTTGTCCAGGTGAGAGTAGGCCCTCTGCAGAAGGTAGATGATTGCATCATCCACCCTGATGTTGCGCTGGTATGCAAACTGCAGGGGGTCCATTGATGAACACACCAGGGGTCTGAGGTGAGCGAGGACTAACCTTTCCAGGGTCTTCATGATGTGGGATGTTAGCGCTACAGGTCTGAAGTCATTCAGGACAGTGGGGTGTGCCGCCTTGGGCACTGGGACGAGGCAGGATGTTTTCCACAGCACAGGGACCCTTTCCAGGCTCAGGCTAAGGTTGAAGGGACGCTGGAGTATTCCACACAGTTGGTCAGCACAGACCCTAAGCACCCTTGGGCTGATGCCATCAGGGCCTGCCGCTTTCCACTGATGTAGTCTCTCCAGCTCTCTCTTCACTTGGTTGGTGGTGAAAGCCAGCCCAGGTGGGGAGGTGGGGGGAAGGGGGGTGTTGAGGATCAGTCCAGGGGGGGCAGGGGCGGAGGTGGGGTCACTGATTGTCTCAACAGAGGTGTTGTGAGCAAAGTGGAGGTGGGACAGCCGTGAGGGTGTGTGGTCTGGGGAGCTGGAAGGGAGGTGGACAGGGCCAGTACCAAACCTGTTAAAAAATTGCTTCAGCTCATTGGCTCTGTCCTGGGTCCCTCCGTCTGCCCACTGTTTGACTTTTTGAAGCCAGTGATATTTCTCATACCCTTCCACACTTCTCTCACCTGGCTCTGCCTCAGCTTGTCCTCCATCTTCTCCTTATACCCTCTCTTCCCCTCAGCAATCCACAACTTCAGCTCCCTCTGGACGCATTTCAATTTGTCCTTGTCCCCCTCCTTGAAGGCCCTCTTCTTCTCATTCAGCAGGGCCTTCAGGTCGCTGGTGACCCAGGGTTTATTATTTGGAAAACAGCGTACCTTCCTGGTGGGTACAGTGTTGTCTACACAAAAATTAATATAGTCTGTTATGCAGTCAGTAAGTCCATCAATGTCCTCCCCATGAGCCTCACAGAGCACATCCCAGTCTGTTGTTTCAAAGCAGTCCTGTAGGGCCTCATTCACCTCCGGGGACCATCTCCTAATGGTCCTGGTGGTCGCAGGCTGCTGTTGGACCAGAGGCCTGTAGAGTGGGGTGAGGTGGACAAGGTTGTGATCCGATCTACCGAGGGGAGGAGTGCAGTGGAGTTGTATGCGTCCTTCACATTAGCATATCACAAGTCTAGAGTTTTATTATTCCTGGTTGGGCACTTCACGAAGTGTTTGAACGTGGGCAGCGTTGAAGAGAGAGATGCATGGTTAAGATCCCCCGAAATGGCATAGAAAGCACTGGGATTCGCTGTCTGTAACCTCGCGATTGCAGAGTGGATGACTTCACATGCTGTGTTTGCGTCAGCGGAGGGCGGGATGTAAACAATAACAGCAATGGCCGCCGTGAATTCCCTCTGCAAATAGTAGGGTCTCAGGCTAACGGCTAACAGCTCAATGTCCGAGCTACAAAACTGTTCCTTAAGAGTAATATGTTTCGGATGACACCAGCTGTTGTTAACTAATAAAGCCAGCCCACCACCCTTACTCTTACCGGAAGAGACGCGATCCCTGTCCGCTCTGATGGTCTGGAAACCGTCGATAGTTACGTTCTCTATGGGGATGTTATCGTTCAGCCAAGTCTCAGTAAAAAACATTAGGCTCGCTTCCCGATAGTCTCTTTGGTCACGGACAAGAGCCTCAAGCTCATCCATTTTGTTACGCAGCGATCTCACGTTGCCCATAATAATAGACGGTATAGCCGGCTTGTACTTGTACTTCTTCAGCTTCGCCTTACACTTCAATCCCGCCCTACATCCACGCCGTCGCCTTTTCAACTCGTCCGGAATATCAAACTTTTCCCTGGGGAGCAGCAGCACTGCGTGGGCTAAATCCAGGAGCTGGGCTCTGTTGTAAACAATAACAGTTGACGACTCCAGTCGACGTTCAGCTGCGATAAAATCCATAAAATCCATAATCCTGAACTATTATAGTTCAACTGTAGCAAAAAAACCTAAAGAAAATAGACGAAAAAAACGAACTAAAACGAACTAGAACAACAATTTATGCAGAACAACGGGAGCTGCTTAACAGGCGACCAGCAGGGCGGAGCCAATCACTAGGAAAGACATTTCACAATGTTAAAATAAAGTGGTGATCCTAACTGACCTAAGACAGGGAATTTTTACTAGGATTAAATGTCAGGAATTTAAAAACTGAGTTTAAATGTATTTGGCTGAGGTGTATGTAAACTTCAGACTTCAACTGTACATGTAGGTAGAGTTAAAGTGACTATGCATAGATGATAAACAGAGTAGCAGCAGCGAAAAAGAGGGGTTGGGTAGCCATTTGATTAGCTGTTCAGGAGTCAAGTTTTTTTCCCCCTGGTTGCACATTTAACATGCTGGTAGAAATGAGGTGAAACAGATTTAAGTTTCCCTGCATTAAAGTCCCCAGCCACTAGGAGCGCCGCCTCTGGATGAGCGTTTTCTGTTTACTTATGGCCTTATACAACTCATTGAGTGTGGTCTTTGTGCCAGTATCGGTTTGTGGTGGTAAATAGAGATGAAAACTCTCTGGGTAAATAGTGTGGTCTACAGCTTATCATGAGATACTCTACCTCAGGCCAGCAAAACCTTGAAACTTTGCGCACCAGTTCTTATTGACAAATAGACACAGACCACCACCCCTTGTCTTACCGGAGGTAGCTTTTCTGTCTTGCCAATGCACGGAAAAACCAGTAAACTGTATATTATCCATGTCTTCGTTCAGACTCGACTCGGTATAACAGTTCTTAATGTCCCGTTGGTAGGATAGTCTTGAACGGAGTTATCCAATGATTGCACGTTGGCGAATAGGACGGATTGTAGAGGCTGGTTAACCAATCGCAGACAAATTCTAACAAGGCACCCGGATCTGCATTCCCTGTATCGGCGTCTCTTCTTTAAACTAATGACGGGGATTTGGAAACAGCTTCATGATCTTGTTTCAAACAGCTTGGTGCGTATAGCATGGTAGTTATCAACTCACCATCTTGTTTCAAACTGCTTGGTGCGTATAGCATGGTAGTTATCAACTCACCATCTTGTTTCAAACAGCTTGGTGCGTATAGTATGGTAGTTATCAACTCACCATCTTGTTTCAAACTGCTTGGTGCGTATAGCATGGTAGTTATCAACTCACCATCTTGTTTCAAACTGCTTGGTGCGTATAGTAAGGTAGTTATCAACTCACCATCTTGTTTCAAACTGCTTGGTGCGTATAGCATGGTAGTTATCAACTCACCATCTTGTTTCAAACTGCTTGGTGCGTATAGTATGGTAGTTATCAACTCACCATCTTGTTTCAAACAGCTTGGTGCGTATAGCATGGTAGTTATCAACTCACCATCTTGTTTCAAACAGCTTGGTGCGTATAGCATGGTAGTTATCAACTCACCATCTTGTTTCAAACAGCTTGATGCGTATAGCATGGTAGTTATCAACTCACCATCTTGTTTCAAACAGCTTGGTGCGTATAGCATGGTAGTTATCAACTCACCATCTTGTATCAAACTGCTTGGTGCGTATAGCATGGTAGTTATCAACTCACCATCTTGTTTCAAACTGCTTGGTGCGTATAGCATGGTAGTTATCAACTCACTATCTTGTTTCAAACAGCTTGGTGCGTATAGCATGGTAGTTATCAACTCACCATCTTGTTTCAAACAGCTTGGTGCGTATAGTATGGTAGTTATCAACTCAACATCTTGTTTCAAACTGCTTGGTGCGTATAGCATGGTAGTTATCAACTCACTATCTTGTTTCAAACTGCTTGGTGCGTATAGCATAGTAGTTATCAACTCACTATCTTGTTTCAAACAGCTTGGTGCGTATAGCATGGTAGTTATTAACTCACCATCTTGTTTCAAACAGCTTGGTGCGTATAGCATGGTAGTTATCAACTCAACATCTTGTTTCAAACTGCTTGGTGCGTATAGCATGGTAGTTATCAACTCACCATCTTGTTTCAAACTGCTTGGTGCGTATAGCATGGTAGTTATCAACTCACCATATTGTTTCAAACTGCTTGGTGCGTATAGCATGGTAGTTATCAACTCACCATCTTGTTTCAAACAGCTTGGTGCGTATAGCATGGTAGTTATCAACTCACCATCTTGTTTCAAACAGCTTGATGCGTATAGCATGGTAGTTATCAACTCACCATCTTGTTTCAAACAGCTTGATGCGTATAGCATGGTAGTTATCAACTCACCATCTTGTTTCAAACAGCTTGGTGCGTATAGCATGGTAGTTATCAACTCACCATCTTGTTTCAAACTGCTTGGTGCGTATAGCATGGTAGTTATCAACTCACCATCTTGTTTCAAACAGCTTGGTGCGTATAGCATGGTAGTTATCAACTCACCATCTTGTTTCAAACAGCTTGATGCGTATAGCATGGTAGTTATCAACTCACTATCTTGTTTCAAACGGCTTGGTGCGTATAGCATGGTAGTTATCAACTCACCATCTTGTTTCAAACAGCTTGGTGCGTATAGCATGGTAGTTATCAACTCACTATCTTGTTTCAAACTGCTTGGTGCGTATAGCATGGTAGTTATCAACTCACTATCTTGTTTCAAACTGCTTGGTGCGTATAGCATGGTAGTTATCAACTCACCATCTTGTTTCAAACAGCTTGGTGCATATAGCATGGTAGTTATCAACTCACCATCTTGTTTCAAACTGCTTGGTGCGTATAGCATGGTAGTTATCAACTCACCATCTTGTTTCAAACAGCTTGGTGCGTATAGCATGGTAGTTATCAACTCACCATCTTGTTTCAAACTGCTTGGTGCGTATAGCATGGTAGTTATCAACTCACTATCTTGTTTCAAACTGCTTGGTGCGTATAGCATAGTAGTTATCAACTCACTATTTTGTTTCAAACTGCTTGGTGCGTATATTATGGTAGTTATCAACTCACTATCTTGTTTCAAACTGCTTGGTGCGTATATTATAGTAGTTATCAACTCACTATCTTGTTTCAAACTGCTTGGTGCGTATATTATAGTAGTTATCAACTCACTATCTTGTTTCAAACTGCTTGGTGCGTATAGCATGGTAGTTATCAACTCACTATCTTGTTTCAAACTGCTTGGTGCGTATAGTATGGTAGTTATCAACTCACTATCTTGTTTCAAACTGCTTGGTGCGTATAGCATAGTAGTTATCAACTCACTATTTTGTTTCAAACTGCTTGGTGCGTATATTATGGTAGTTATCAACTCACTATCTTGTTTCAAACTGCTTGGTGCGTATATTATAGTAGTTATCAACTCACTATCTTGTTTCAAACTGCTTGGTGCGTATATTATAGTAGTTATCAACTCACTATCTTGTTTCAAACTGCTTGGTGCGTATAGCATGGTAGTTATCAACTCACTATCTTGTTTCAAAATACTTGGTGCGTATAGCATGGTAGTTATCAACTCACTATCTTGTTTCAAAATACTTGGTGCGTATAGCATGGTAGTTATCAACTCACCATCTTGTTTCAAACTGCTTGGTGCGTATAGCATGGTAGTTATCAACTCACCATCTTGTTTCAAACTGCTTGGTGCGTATAGCATGGTAGTTATCAACTCACTATCTTGTTTCAAACTGCTTGGTGCGTATAGCATAGTAGTTATCAACTCACTATTTTGTTTCAAACTGCTTGGTGCGTATATTATGGTAGTTATCAACTCACTATCTTGTTTCAAACTGCTTGGTGCGTATATTATAGTAGTTATCAACTCACTATCTTGTTTCAAACTGCTTGGTGCGTATATTATAGTAGTTATCAACTCACTATCTTGTTTCAAACTGCTTGGTGCGTATAGCATGGTAGTTATCAACTCACTATCTTGTTTCAAACTGCTTGGTGCGTATAGTATGGTAGTTATCAACTCACTATATTGTTTCAAACTGCTTGGTGCGTATAGCATAGTAGTTATCAACTCACTATTTTGTTTCAAACTGCTTGGTGCGTATATTATGGTAGTTATCAACTCACTATCTTGTTTCAAACTGCTTGGTGCGTATATTATAGTAGTTATCAACTCACTATCTTGTTTCAAACTGCTTGGTGCGTATATTATAGTAGTTATCAACTCACTATCTTGTTTCAAACTGCTTGGTGCGTATAGCATGGTAGTTATCAACTCACTATCTTGTTTCAAAATACTTGGTGCGTATAGCATGGTAGTTATCAACTCACTATCTTGTTTCAAAATACTTGGTGCGTATAGCATGGTAGTTATCAACTCACTATCTTGTTTCAAAATACTTGGTGCGTATAGCATGGTAGTTATCAACTCACTATCTTGTTTCAAACTGCTTGGTGCGTATAGCATGGTAGTTATCAACTCACTATCTTGTTTCAAAATACTTGGTGCGTATAGCATGGTAGTTATCAACTCACTTGATGATCTTGTTCTCAAACTGCTTGGCGCAGCGCCACTGGCGGATGCAGGAGAGGCAGTATGTGTGGCAGCAGGAAGAGAGGATGCCGAAGCGTCTCTCGGAGGCAGCAGCTTTCTCATAAACCACCTCCATACAGATAGAACACACCTTGTCCTGGCTGTGCTGAGCTGCAAACGCCTTCTCCATGTCCGCCTCAAACACCAACATACACATCTGAGGGACAACCACCACATAGAATGAATCCAGACTTGATCCATGCTATTTCATTTAGGATCACCATCATAGATAGACAAACTATGTAATCGATCTTCTGTTGATCACTTAATATCCAAAAGGACCTATTATTGTTGTGTTTGTATGACACAGCTTTACTCCTACCAGTGTAGTTAGTGGGTACAGAGTAACATGGCTTCCTTCTCCTCTGCTTGTGGGGGTTAAAGGGTAGTAGCATGAATCCTACCTTCTCATGAGCTCTCCTCTGCTGGGGGTCATGTGGGTGGAGCACCTGCAGCCTGCAAATGTCACACAGGTCACCATGGAGATAGGGACAGGTGTCTCCGTAGTGACACTGTCCTGCAGCAGCGTAGGGACAGAGCTGTGGCTTGGGGCAGGGGACAGAGACAGGGAGTGGGACAGGGTAGGGGCTGGCCGTGTCAAAACACTCCAGACCGGTCCTGATGGCGTCCAGGTAGGAATGAGGTTTGGCATGGGCGCTATTTTCATGGTATTCCGCCCAACACTCCGCCTTGGCTACCTCTGAGCCATCCCCACCATAGGGCATCATTCTGCTGTCACAGCCAAGGGCTGGAGAACACAGAGGAAATAGAACAGGATACTGTTAAATTAAAGGGAACAGACCTCTGGATTATACTGCATTACATTAACCTCCTAGTAGTAGTAGTAGTAGTAGCGCAGGCTACGGGTGGGTGTTGCTATGGTGACCAGTGAGCTGATATAAGGTGGGGATTTACCTAATAAAGATTTATAGATGACCTGGAGCCAGTGGGTTTGGCGACGAATATGTAATGAAGGCCAGCCAACGAGAGCATACAGGTCGCAGTGGTGGGTAGTATATGGTGCTTTGGTAACAAAACGGATGGCACTGTGATAGATTACATCCAATTTGTTGAGCAGAGTGTTGGAGGCTATTTTGTAAATGACATCGCCGAAGTCAAGGATCGGTAGGATAGTCAGTTTTATGAGGGCATGTTTGGCAGCATGAGTGAAGGAGGCTTTGTTGTGAAACAGGAAGCTGATTCTAGATTTAATTTTGGATTGGAGATGGTTGATGTGAGTCTGGAAGTTGAGTTTACAGTCTAACCAGACGCCTAGGTATTTGTAGGAGTCCACGTATTCTAAGTCGGACTCGTCCAGAGTAGTGATGATAGTCCGGTGGGCGGGTGCTGGCAGCGTTCGATAGAAAAGCATGCACTTAGTTTTACTAGCGTTTAAGAGCAGTTGGAGGCCACGGAAGGAGTGTTGTATGGCATTGAAGCTTGTTTGAAGGTTAGTAAACACAGTGTCCAAAGAGGGGCCAGATGTATACAGAATGGTGTCGTCTGCCTAGAGGTGGATCAGAGAGTCACCAGTAGCAAGAGCGACATCATTGATATATACAGAGAATAGAGTCGGCCCGAGAATTGAACCCTGTGGCAGAGGTGTGGACAACAGGCCCTCCGATTTGACACACTGAACTATCTGAGAAGTAGTTGGAGAACCAGGCGAGGCAGTGATTGACAGAGTCGAAAGCCTTGGCCAGGTCGATGATGACGGCTGCACAGTACTGTCTTTTATCGATGGCGGTTATGATAGCGTTAAGGACCTTGAGCGTGGCTGAGGTGCACCCATGACCAGCTCAGAAACCAGAGTGCATAGCAGAGAAGGTACGGTGGGATTTGAAATGGTCGGTGATCTGTTAGTTAACTTGGCTTTCGAAGACTTGGGCAAGTAGCTGCGGGGGGTACAGAGCTGTTGGCCGGGGTAGGGGTAGCCAGGTGGAAAGCATGGCCAGCCGTAGCAAAATGCTTATTGAAATTCTCGATTATCGTAGATTTATCGGTGGCGACAGTGTTTCCGAGCCTCAATGCAGTGGGCAACTGGGAGGAGATGCTCTTATTCTCCATGGACTTTACAGTGTCCCAGAACTTTTTGGAGTTAGTACTACAGGATGCACATTTCTGTTTGAAAAAGCTGGCCTTTGCTTTCCTAACTGACTGTGTATATTGGTTCCTGACTTCCCTGAAAAGTTGAATATCGCTGGGGCTATTCGATGCTAACGCAGTGCGGCAAAGTATGTTTTTGTGCTGGTCGAGGGCAGTCAAGTCTGGGGTTTCTACTACTGTACCTCTATCTCTCAGCACCAGGGGTTTCTTCCCTCCATTGTGCCTGGGTGGGGGTGCGGAGGGGCCTGGAGGTCCAGGGAGAGCGACACCAGGGGGGAGGGGGTTTCTGTTAGGGAGGTCCATGGGCACACCTCTCCCTCCTCCACCACCACCAGCCGGCTTGATGTGGTCATACCTACAACACACAGTCACACACCATCATAATAACAGATATTTATTTAATACCATGGTTGGGCTATGTGCATAAAACGCATAGTGACTGTAGATTGAGTTGATTATGTTGAATATTGGTATTGAACTGTTAGTCACTTACTGCTCTGTTGGAGATAGAAACATAAGCATTTCACTGCACCTTCAACATCTAACCTTACTGCATTTTGCACTACATTTGCACTCTGTATATAGATTTTTCTAGTGTTATTGACTGTACGTTTGTTTATTCTCATGTGTGTTTTTTGTCGCACTGCTTTGCTTCGTCTTGGCCAGGTCACAGTTGTAAATGAGAACTAGTTCTCAACTGGCCTACCTGGTTAAATAAAGGTGAAATAAAACCTACCTGGTTAAATAAAGGTGATATAAAACCTACCTGGTTAAATAAAGGTGATATAAAACCTACCTGGTTAAATAAAGGTGATATAAAACCTACCTGGTTAAATAAAGGTGATATAAAACCTACCTGGTTAAATAAAGGTGAAATAAAACCTACCTGGTTAAATAAAGGTGAAATAAAACCTACCTGGTTAAATAAAGGTGAAATAAAACCTACCTGGTTAAATAAAGATGAAATAAAACCTACCTGGTTAAATAAAGGTGATATAAAACCTACCTGGTTAAATAAAGGTGATATAAAACTACCTGGTTAAATAAAGGTGATATAAAACCTACCTGGTTAAATAAAGGTGAAATAAAACCTACCTGGTTAAATAAAGGTGAAATAAAACCTACCTGGTTAAATAAAGGTGAAATAAAACCTACCTGGTTAAATAAAACCTACCAGGTTAAATAAAGGTGAAAAAAACCCTACCTGGTTAAATAAAGGTGAAATAAAACCTACCTGGTTAAATAAAGGTGAAATAAAACCAACCTGGTTAAATAAAGGTGAAATAAAACCTACCTGGTTAAATAAAGGTGAAATAAAACCTACCTGGTTAAATAAAGGTGAAATAAAACCTACCTGGTTAAATAAAGGTGAAATAAAACCTACCTGGTTAAATAAAAGGTGAAATATATATATATATATACTTATTAAATCTGCTAATCTGTGTACGTGATCACATACGCTGCTGCTACTGTTTATTATCTATCCTGTTATATGTACATATCTACCTCGTACCCCTGCACATGGACTCTGTACTGGTACCTCATGCTGCTGTTTATTATCTATCCTGTTATATGTACATATCTACCTCGTACCCCTGCACATGGACTCATTGTTGGGTTAGGGTTATGAGTCTGGAGCATAGACGGTATGTTGAAAAAAACAATTATCTTTAAGAATAAATAAACAGTTATTCTTTATGAATAAAAAATTATTTAATGGGTTAATTGTTTCTTTTTTTAGCAACGTTTGTAACCCTTAAACACCTGTGTGTCACCTATAGCTCATACACCTATAGCTCATACACCTATAGCTCATACACCTATAGCTCATACACCTATAGCTCATACATTTCCCAGAGAGTTAACAACAGGTGTAGACTAACAGTGAAATGCTGACTGACGGGTCCTTCCAACAATACAGAGAGAGAGTTAACAGGTGTAGACTAACAGTGAAATGCTGACTGACGGGTCCTTCCAACAATACAGAGAGAGAGTTAACAGGTGTAGACTAACAGTGAAACGCTGACTGACGGGCCCTTCCAACAATACAGAGAGAGAGTTAACAGGTGTAGACTAACAGTGAAACGCTGACTGACGGGCCCTTCCAACAATACAGAGAGAGAGTTAACAGGTTTAGACTAACAGTGAAATGCTGACTGACGGGTCCTTCCCTACAATGCAGAGAGAGAGTAGACAACAGGTCTACACCATATTTTACAAAGCATGAGACAATTAAATGTTTTATAGCCTACATTCCAGCCCATCAGTGTGGTCAGTATGTTGGATCTTACCTGCAGCGGTCTCCGTAGGCGCACACACCTCTCTGGTAGAACTTACAGATGGTTGAAGGTTTACTGGTGGTCAGGTCATGAGAGAACATGCACCTACTCCCCTCTCGGCAGACACCATGGAGAAAATACCTTCATACCAACACAAGAAACCAGCAGAAGTAGCTATGATCTCTACTGATAGCTACTTATTGGGGCCTGGTGTTCAGGGATACAGTCTGATTAGGTTCATATACTAGTAGAGTGATCGGTGGCTAGCAACAGAAACGGTCTGAAATCAAGCACATGCATTTCGCTACACCTGAAATAACATCTGCTAAACACGTGTATGTGACTAATAAAATGTGATTTGAAACGGTCTGACATAATCAGCTTCTTGCTGGTAGTTGTCATTCATACAAGCTAGCCTAGCTAACTAGCAGAAAAGCTAACTAGCTGCACTTTCTAGTGCCAACTAGCAAGCTAAAGCACCAATCGCGTGTTTCATGGAAATGTTCACTTTGAGCAACACAATGCAGCATGTTTTCACAAATCTATCGCACCAGAATCGTTAGCGGCATCCCAGCTAACTTTAGCTCGGTAGCTAACTAGCTAGCTAGCTAAGATGCTAACATTTGGCAAATGCAAGAAATGAAACATCACGCAACTCGAGGCAAGAAACACAGTCAAGCAACAGTAAAAACCTTGAACACGGGTCAAGTTCTACCTGCAGGTGACTTGCTTCGTGTTCATTTTTTATGCTCAATAACATTGAAGCAACGGTATTTATGTTCCGTTGTCACGTTTGAGTGCAAGAAAAAAGTCCCCCAGATTCGTGGAACGAAAGGTTCCGAGGGGAACGTTCAAGACAGGTAAGCCGCCAGGTATGAGACTGGACCATAGACGGTATTTTGAAAAACGATTATCTTTAAGAATAAAAAACAGTTACTCTTTATGAATAAAACATAATTTTTAACGCAGTGTTTCCTTTTTTAGCAACGTTTGTAACCCTTTAACGCCTGTGTGTCACCTAGCTCATACATTTCCCGGTTGAACCTTCCAATGGACTGCACTGTCTTGAAGTTTAACCATTGTGGAAGAAAAATCTATAGTTTTGACAAAAATAGACTCCAAACAGAAAACACAGGGCAAAAATGCCCAATCTGTCAGGAGCAGATGAGGTTCAGCCTCCTCGAGGCACCTGTCATAGCTCCATGTCCGTTTAGTAATGGACACAGGGTCCGGTGCGCCTTCCTCATTGGATCCTCACTGGGACCTGCTTTTCTCAGGTAAAACCAACTGATATTCTTACTGTATTCTCATATTGTCAACAACATTTATTTGTGCAACATTGAATGTTAAAAGGTAAAGCATTTTAAATGTGTATTTTCCCTTCCATATGTCTTCCTGACCGGACCTGTCATGGTGTTTGTCACAGTGAATGGCAGGACTCGGAGCTGCATGTTGGAGTTACTAACTCACAAGGTGCCTTCAGATTAGTTTATTTGTAGTTTGAATATCAAAACAGACAGTTTGGGTGAGTTAGACTGGACTAGGTAACTAGAGCTTATGTCTGTGTGTGTGTTAAAGGTGTGGTGTACAGCTACACCTCCTCAGGAGTCCAAAGAGAGGAACAGGGCTGGGAGCAGTGCCTCTGTGTGCCACTTGTGGCCCCCAGGACTGGCAAGGACAGCCTAGCTGGGACAGACAGCTTTGGAACGCTGTGGGACAGTGAGCTGGAACAGTTCTCCCTCCTCTCCACCTGGTCACGACACAGGTGAATATTACTATGGAAATAGTTAATTCTGAAAACCTAATAGATATAAGATGGTGGTGCTACGTTATAAACCCCACATAAAGAATACCTTTTAATATAAGGGATTTTAAGTAGTTTACATTATTATTTAGTTTAAGATAAGACTAATAAAACTGTATACAGTGAGCTCCAAAAATATTGGTACTGCGACACATTTGTTGTTTTGGCTCTGTACTAAAGCACTTTGGATTTGAATGGATACAAATAATTTGAGGGTATTTTCATCAATATCACTTTTTTTACATAGGGAACCAAAATTATTGGGGCATTTGTGTGCATTAAAGTAGTTAAAAGTTTAGGAATTGATCCCATATTCATAGCACGCCATGACTACATCAAGCTTGTGACTCTACACATTTGTTGGAAACATTTGCTGTTTGTTTTGGTTGTTTCAGATTATTTTGTGTCCAACAGAAATTAATGGTAAATAATGTATTGTGTCATTTGAGTCACTGTAAATAAGAATTTAATGTTTCTAAACACGTCTACCTTCATGTGGATGCTTCATGTCCCATATTATGAATAATCCTGAATGAATTGTGAATAATAATGAGTGAGAAATTTAGATGCACAAATATCAAACCTAACCTTAGCATTTTTGGGGGGGGTTTGATATTTGTGTGTCTAACTTTCTCACTCATTATTATTCACAATTCATTAGGATTATTCATAATATGGGACCAAATACTAAACGTTTGACTACAATATGAGATTGGCTCCGCCCTGCTGGTCGCCTGTTAAGCAGCTCTCATTGTTTGTGCGTTAATTGTTGTTTTAGTATGTTTTTCTTTCTTTATAACAGTTGAACTATAATAGTTCAGGATTATTAGTGCTACGTTTTTACGAAGGTTTTAGCAGTATTTTTCTCAGCTCCGAACGTACACGCGAGTGCTCAATTATTTATTCAGCTCCTGGATTTAACTCACTCAGCGCTGCTGCACCCCAGGGAAAAGTTTGATATTCCGGACGTGTTGAAAAGGCGAAGGCGTGGATGCAGGGCAGGTCGGAAGTGTAAGGCAAAGCTGAGTAAGTACAAGCCGGCTATACCGTCTATCATTATGGGCAACGTGTGAAGGACGCATACAACTCCACTGCACTCCCTCCCCTCTGTAGATCGGATCACAACCTTGTCCACCTCACTCCACTCTACAGGCCTTTGGTCCAACAGCAGCCTGCGACCACTAGGACCATTAGGAGATGGTTCCCGGAGGCGAATGAGGCCCTACAGGACTGCTTTGAAACAACAGACTGGGATGTGCTCTGTGAGGCTCATGGGGAGGACATCGATGGACTTACTGACTGCATAACAGACTATATTAATTTTGGTGTAGACAACACTGTACCCACCAGGAAGGTACGCTGTTTCCCAAACAATAAACCCTGGGTCACCAGCGACCTGAAGGCCCTGCTGAATGAGAAGAAGAGGGCCTTCAAGGAGGGGGACAAGGACAAATTGAAATGCGTTCAGAGGGAGCTGAAGTTGTGAATTGCGGAGGGGAAGAGAGGGTATAAGGAGAAGATGGAGGACAAGCTGAGGCAGAGCCAGGTGAGAGAGGTGTGGAAGGGTATGAGAAATATCACTGGCTTC
Source organism: Thymallus thymallus (assembly GCA_023634145.1). Lineage (NCBI taxonomy): Eukaryota > Metazoa > Chordata > Actinopteri > Salmoniformes > Salmonidae > Thymallus > Thymallus thymallus. The sequence continues at coordinate 50,626 of CM042410.1, forward strand.
AAAAAGTCAAACAGTGGGCAGACGGAGGGGACCCAGGACAGAGCCAATGAGCTGAACCAATTTTTGGTTCGATACTGGCCCTGTCCACCTCCCTTCCAGCTCCCCAGGCCACACACCCTCACGGCTGTCCCACCCCCACTTTGCTCACAACACCTCTGTTGAGACAATCAGCGACCCCACCTCCGCTCCCTCTGGACTGATCCTCAACACCCCCCTTCCCCCCACCTCCCCACCTGGGCTGGCTTTCACCACCAACCAAGTGAAGAGAGAGCTGGAGAGACTACATCAGTGGAAAGAGGCGGGCCTTGATGGCATCAGCCCAAGGGTGCTTAGGGTCTGTGCTGAAAAACTGTGTGGAATACTCCAGCTTCCCTTCAACCTTAGCCTGAGCCTAGAAAGGGTCCCTATGCTGTGGAAAACATCCTGGGAATCCATATGGACAACAGGCTGGAATGGGCTGGTAACACCGGGGCTCTGTACAAAAAGGGCCAGAACCGACTCTACTTTCTGAGGAGGCTCAGGTCCTTCAACGTGTGCAGTAAACTACTGCATACCTTCTACCAGTCTGTGTTGGCCAGTACTAACTTTTTTGCAGTGGTGTGCTGGGGCGCCAACATAAAAGCCGGTGATGCTTCTCGGGTAAATAAGCTGATCAGGAAGGCTAGCTCTGTACTGGGGATGAGCCTTGACACTCTAGAGGAGGTGGCGGAGAGACGGATCCTGGCCAAACTGCTGGCCATCATGGACAACGTCACACACCCTCTGCATGCCATGGTTATGACGCAGAGGAGCACCTTCAGTCACAGACTGATCCCACCACGGTGTGCCAGAGAGCGCTACAGGAGGTCCATCCTGCCGGCGCCTATTAGACTATTTAATGCCTCACCAGGGTGCCGTGCCGTCGGCAACACAGACCTGGAACTGTTGGGGTGTTAGGACCTAGTTTAACAATTATGCATCCATCCGTGAGTAACTCTGGTCTGTAATCACTCATTCACTCAGGACCTATTTATTCATGCAGGTCTGTATATACATATTCATGTACAGTTGTTATATCATATCACGTGCAATATTGTAAGTAATTCTTGGACTTAACTTACGTAGGCATTCACTCAGGAATGCATATTAGTATCCTGTCAGTTGTATCTTTTCTCATTGCTTTTGGTATATCAAATGTGCAATACGTGCAGTTATCTGTAATTAAACCCTGCGTACTAAGGACTGTATTTTAAGGGAATTACTATTATTACCCCAAATTATATCATACACACATTTAGCTATTTAAGTATCTCTTCCTGTCATTTACCTGTACAGTTTATGTAACCATGCAAGTATTCACTTATCTGTAAATATAACTGTATATTTACCTGTACAGCTAATTTAACCATGCAAAATATTCACTTACCTGTTCATTTAGCCAGTCTGTCTATTAAGTAAACTATTATTACCCTCACTCATATCATATGCATTTTTAGCTATTTAAGTATTTCTCTGCCATCGACCTGTATAGTATAGTTAACCATGCAAATACTCCTAATTTATCTATATCAACTTGCAATATTTGTATCTTTTTTTCACGTAACACTCTGTCACAATGTATAGTGTAGATAGATAGATAGATAGACAGGTACTTTATTGATCCCCCGGGGGGGAAATTTCATGTACATATTCACCCATACTATGCAATGTCTTTTTATAGCTTTTTGCATTTTTATACTTTTTTCATACTGCCGCTCTATGTATCATGTATCGTGTATCTGTCTTTTGTGTATTTTCGTTCTGGCATTTTGCACCTGCCCTGTGTTTTTAAGTAGCTGCTTGGTGAAGAAATTTCCCCCTCGGGGATCAATAAAGTACCTATCTATCTATCTATCACACATAAGTGAATTTGTCCCAATACATTTGGCCCCCTGTATGTACAAAAAGTGCTGTAATTTTTAAACCGTTCACTCGATACAGATGAAAAAACCCTCAAATTAAAGCTGACAGTCAACCCTTTAACTTCAGTCATTGTATCATTTCAAATCCAAAGTGGAGTACAGAGCCAAAACAACAACACGTGTCACTGTCCCAATACTGTTGAAGCTCATTTTATTTGCCACAGGTTTGAAGAGGAGAGAGAGTTTGGCTCGTGTTGCTATGGCTTTGCACTGTCCTTCATGAACCAGCTGAGGAGAAAAGAGGGCAGAGAATCAGTCACTAGGGATGACTTCACACAGCAACATGTTCTGCCCCACGTTAAGACTGCCTCCAAATACATCACAGTCTATCAAGAGATCCGTCAACATGGTTTCTACATAGCTGATTAATAAGATGCTTGTATTTAGTGTCATTTACGGAGGGCTTGGGATAAAGGAACTTTCCTTGGACAATAAATGAATTACAGTCGTATGAAAACGTTTGGGCACCCCTTATGATTTCCATTTATAAATAATTGGGTGTTTGGATCAGCAATTTCATTTTGATCTATCAAATAACTGATGGACACAGTAATATTTCAGTAGTGAAATGAGGTTTATTGGATTAACAGAAAATGTGCAATATGCATCAAAACGAAATTAGACAGGTGCATAAATTTGGGCCCCAACAGAAAAATCACATCAATATTTAGTAGAGCCTCCTTTTGCTAAAATAACAGCCTCTAGACGCTTCCTATAGCCTCTAATGAGTGTCTGGATTCTGGATGAAGGTATTTTGGACCATTCCTCCTTACAAAACATCTCCAGTTCAGTTAGGTTTGATGGTTGCCGAGTATGGACAGCCCGCTTCAAATCATCCCACGTGTTATTGACAACACCACACCACACCACGTGTTATTGACAACATCACACCACGTGTTATTGACAACATCACACCATATCACACCACACCACGTGTTATTGACAACATCACACCACGTGTTATTGACAACATCACACCACGTGTTATTGACAACATCATACCACACCACATGTTATTGACATCACACCACACCACGTGTTATTGACAACATCACACCACACCACGTGTTATTGACAACATCACACCACACCACGTGTTATTGACAACATCACACCACACCACGTGTTATTGACAACATCACACCACACAACGTGTTATTGGCCACACCACACCACGTGTTATTGGCCACACCACACCACGTGTTATTGGCCACACCACACCACGTGTTATTGACCACACCACGTGTTATTGACCACACCACACCACGTGTTATTGACCACACCACACCACGTGTTATTGACAACATCACACCATACCACACCACATGTTATTGACAACATCACACCACGTGTTATTGACAACATCACACCACATGTTATTGACAACATCACACCACACCACGTGTTATTGACAACATCACACCGTGTTATTGACAACATCACACCATACCACACCACATGTTATTGACAACATCACACCACGTGTTATTGACAACACCACACCACGTGTTATGTTATTGACACCACACCACACCACACAACGTGTTATGTTATTGACACCACACCACGTGTTATTGACATCACACCACACCACGTGTTATTGACAACATCACACCACGTGTTATTGACAACATCACACCACGTGTTATTGACAACATCACACCACGTGTTATTGACAACACCACACCACGTGTTATTAACAACACCACACCACGTGTTATTGACAACACCACACCATGTGTTATTGACAACACCACACCATGTGTTATTAACAACACCACACCATGTGTTATTGACAACACCACACCATGTGTTATTGACAACACCACACCATGTGTCATTGACAACACCACACCATATGTTATTAACAACACCACACGTTATTGACAACATCACACCATACCACACCACGTGTTATTGACAACATCACACCACGTGTTATTGACAACATCACACCACGTGTTATTGACATCACACCACACCACGTGTTATTGACAACATCACACAACATCACACCCCGTGTTATTGACAACATCACACAACATCACACCACGTGTTATTGACAACATCACACCACGTGTTATTGACAACATCACACCACGTGTTATTGACAACATCACACCACGTGTTATTGACAACATCACACCACACCACGTGTTATTGACAACATCACACCACAGCACGTGTTATTGACAACATCACACCACAGCACGTGTTATTGACAACATCACACAACATCACACCCCGTGTTATTGACAACATCACACAACATCACACCACGTGTTATTGACAACATCACACCACGTGTTATTGACAACATCACACCACACCACGTGTTATTGACAACATCACACCACACCACGTGTTATTGACAACATCACACCACACCACGTGTTATTGACAACATCACACCACGTGTTATTGACAACATCACACCACGTGTTATTGACAACATCACACCACGTGTTATTGACAACATCACACCACGTGTTATTGACAACATCACACCACGTGTTATTGACAACATCATACCACACCACGTGTTATTGACAACATCACACCACACCACGTGTTATTGACAACATCACACCACACCACGTGTTATTGACAACATCACACCACACCACGTGTTATTGACAACATCACACCACACAACGTGTTATTGGCCACACCACACCACGTGTTATTGGCCACACCACACCACGTGTTATTGGCCACACCACGTGTTATTGACCACACCACGTGTTATTGACCACACCACGTGTTATTGACCACACCACACCACGTGTTATTGACCACACCACACCACGTGTTATTGACAACATCACACCATACCACACCACATGTTATTGACAACATCACACCACGTGTTATTGACAACATCACACCACATGTTATTGACAACATCACACCACACCACGTGTTATTGACAACATCACACCGTGTTATTGACAACATCACACCATACCACACCACATGTTATTGACAACATCACACCACGTGTTATTGACAACACCACACCACGTGTTATGTTATTGACACCACACCACACCACACAACGTGTTATGTTATTGACACCACACCACGTGTTATTGACATCACACCACACCACGTGTTATTGACAACATCACACCACGTGTTATTGACAACATCACACCACGTGTTATTGACAACATCACACCACGTGTTATTGACAACATCACACGTGTTATTAACAACACCACACCACGTGTTATTGACAACACCACACCACGTGTTATTGACAACACCACACCATGTGTTATTAACAACACCACACCATGTGTTATTGACAACACCACACCATGTGTTATTGACAACACCACACCATGTGTCATTGACAACACCACACCATATGTTATTAACAACACCACACGTTATTGACAACATCACACCATACCACACCACGTGTTATTGACAACATCACACCACGTGTTATTGACAACATCACACCACGTGTTATTGACATCACACCACACCACGTGTTATTGACAACATCACACAACATCACACCCCGTGTTATTGACAACATCACACAACATCACACCACGTGTTATTGACAACATCACACCACGTGTTATTGACAACATCACACCACACCACGTGTTATTGACAACATCACACCACAGCACGTGTTATTGACAACATCACACCACAGCACGTGTTATTGACAACATCACACAACATCACACCCCGTGTTATTGACAACATCACACAACATCACACCACGTGTTATTGACAACATCACACCACGTGTTATTGACAACATCACACCACACCACGTGTTATTGACAACATCACACCACACCACGTGTTATTGACAACATCACACCACACCACGTGTTATTGACAACATCACACCACAGCACGTGTTATTGACAACATCACACCACACAACGTGTTATTGGCCACACCACACCACGTGTTATTGGCCACACCACACCACGTGTTATTGGCCACACCACACCACGTGTTATTGGCCACACCACACCACGTGTTATTGGCCACACCACACCACGTGTTATTGACAACACCACACCACGTGTTATTGACAACACCACACCACGTGTTATTGACCACACCACGTGTTATTGACATCACACCATACCACACCACATGTTATTGACAACATCACACCACGTGTTATTGACAACATCACACCATACCACACCACATGTTATTGACAACATCACACCACACCACGTGTTATTGACAACATCACACCGTCTTATTGACAACATCACACCATACCACACCACATGTTATTGACAACATCACACCACGTGTAATTGACAACACCACACCACGTGTTATTGACAACATCACACCACACCACGTGTTATTGACAACACACCACGTGTTATTGACAACATCACACCACACCACGTGTTATTGACAACATCACACCACACCACGTGTTATTAACAACACCACACCATGTGTTATTGACAACACCACACCATGTGTTATTAACAACACCACACCATGTGTTATTGACAACACCACACCATGTGTTATTGACAACACCACACCATGTGTTATTGACAACACCACACCATGTGTTATTGACAACACCATACCATGTGTTATTGACAACACCACACCATGTGTTATTGACAACACCACACCATGTGTTATTAACAACACCACACCATGTGTTATTGACAACACCACACCATGTGTTATTAACAACACCACGTGTTATTAACAACACCACACCATGTGTTATTGACAACACCACACCATGTGTCATTGACAACACCACACCATGTGTTATTAACAACACCACACCATGTGTTATTGACAACACCACACCATGTGTTATTGACAACACCACACCATGTGTCAATGACAACACCACGTGTTATTGACAACACCACACCATGTGTTATTGACAACACCACACCATGTGTCATTGACATCACACCACACCACGTGTTATTGACAACATCACACCACGTGTTATTAACAACACCACACCATGTGTTATTGACAACACCACACCATGCGTTATTAACAACACCACACCATGCGTTATTAACAACACCACACCACCTGTTATTGACAACATCACACCACGTGTTATTGACATTACACCACACCACGTGTTGACAACATGACACCACACCACGTGTTGATAACATCACACCACACCACGTGTTATTGACAACACCACACCACGTGTTATTTACCACACCACACCACGTGTTATTTACCACACCACACCACGTGTTATTTACCACACCACACCACGTGTTATTGACAACATCACACCACACCAAGTGTTATTGACAACATCACACCACACCACGTGTTATTGACAACATCACACCACGTGTAATTGACAACATCACACCACGTGTAATTGACAACATCACACCACGTGTTATTGACAACACCACACCACGTGTTATTGACAACATCACACCACACCACGTGTTATTGACAACACACCACGTGTTATTGACAACATCACACCACGTGTTATTGACAACATCACACCACACCACGTGTTATTGACAACATGACACCATACCACGTGTTATTAACAACACCACACCATGTGTTATTGACAACACCACACCATGTGTTATTAACAACACCACACCATGTGTTATTGAAAACACCACACCATGTGTTATTGACACCACACCATGTGTTATTGACAACACCACACCATGTGTTATTGACAACACCATACCATGTGTTATTGACAACACCACACCATGTGTTATTGACAACACCACACCATGTGTTATTAACAACACCACACCATGTGTTATTGACAACACCACACCATGTGTTATTAACAACACCACGTGTTATTAACACCACACCATGTGTTATTGACAACACCACACCATGTGTCATTAACAACACCACACCATGTGTTATTAACAACACCACACCATGTGTTATTGACAACACCACACCATGTGTTATTGACAACACCACACCATGTGTCAATGACAACACCACGTGTTATTGACAACACCACACCATGTGTTATTGACAACACCACACCATGTGTCATTGACATCACACCACACCATGTGTCATTGACATCACACCACACCACGTGTTATTGACAACATCACACCACGTGTTATTGACAACATCACACCACGTGTTATTGACAACATCACACCACGTGTTATTGACAACATCACACCACACCACGTGTTATTGACAACATCACACCACACCACGTGTTATTGACAACACCACACCATGTGTTATTGACAACACCACACCATGTGTTATTGACAACACCACACCATGTGTTATTGACAACACCACACCATATGTTATTAACACCACACCATGTATTATTAACAACACCACACCATGCGTTATTAACAACACCACACCATGCGTTATTAACAACACCACACCACCTGTTATTGACAACATCACACCACGTGTTATTGACATTACACCACACCACGTGTTGACAACATGACACCACACCACGTGTTGATAACATCACACCACACCACGTGTTATTGACAACGCCACACCACGTGTTATTTACCACACCACACCACGTGTTATTTACCACACCACACCACGTGTTATTTACCACACCACACCACGTGTTATTTAACACACCACACCACGTGTTATTTACCACACCACACCACATGTTATTGACAACATCACACCACACCAAGTGTTATTGACAACATCACACCACACCACATGTTATTGACAACATCACACCACGTGTAATTGACAACATCACACCACGTGTAATTGACAACATCACACCACGTGTAATTGACAACATCTCACCACGTGTAATTGACAACACCACACCACGTGTTATTGACAACACCACACCACGTGTTATTGACAACACCACACCACGTGTTATTGACAACATCACACCACACCACGTGTTATTGACAACATCACACCACACCACGTGTTATTGACAACATCACACCATGTGTTATTAACAACACCACACCACGTGTTATTGACAACACCACACCATGTGTTATTTACAACACCACACCATGTGTTATTTACAACACCACACCATGTGTTATTAACAACACCACACCATGTGTTATTAACAACACCACACCATGTGGAATTAACAAAACCACACCATGTGTTATTAACAACACCACACCATGTGTTATTGACAACACCACACCATGTGTTATTGACAACACCACACCACACCACGTGTTATTGACAACGTCACACCACGTGTTATTAACAACACCACACCACGTGTTATTGACCACCACACCATGTGTTATTAACAACACCACACCATGTGTTATTAACAAAACCACACCATGTGTTATTAACACCACACCATGTGTTATTGACAACACCACACCATGTGTTATTAACAACACCACGTGTTATTAACAACACCACACCATGTGTTATTGACAACACCACACCATGTGTTATTAACAACACCACACCATGTGTTATTAACAACACCACACCATGTGTTAGTAACAACACCACACCATGTGTTAGTAACAACACCACACCATGTGTTATTGACAACACCACACCATGTGTTATTGACAACACCACACCATGTGTTATTGACAACACCACACCACGTGTTATTGACAACATCACACCACACCATGTGTTATTGACAACATCACACCACACCATGTGTTATTAACAACACCACACCATGTGTTATTGACCACCACACCATGTGTTATTAACAACACCACACCATGTGTTATTAACAAAACCACACCATGTGTTATTTACCAAACTCTCTAAAAGTGGCAGTAATAAAGCCGCTCTTGAAAAAGCCAAGCCTTGACCCAGAAAATGTAAAAAACTATCGGCCTATATCGAATCTCCCATTTCTCTCAAAAATCTTAGAAAAAGCTGTTGCGCAGCAACTCACTGCCTTCCTGAAGACAAATAATGTATACGAAACACTTCAGTCTGGTTTTAGACCCTATCATAGCACTGAGACTGCACTTGTGAAAGTGGTAAACAACCTTTTAATGGCGTCAGACCAGGGCTCTGCATCTGTCCTCGTGCTCTTAGACCTTAGTGCTGCTTTTGACACCATCGACCATCATATTCTTTTGGAGAGATTGGAAACCTTAATTGGTCTACACGGACAAGTTCTTGCCTGGTTTAGATCTTATTTGTCGGAGAGATATCAGTTTGTCTCCGTGGATGGTTTGTCCTCTGACAAATCAATTGTAAGTTTCGGTGTTCCTCAAGGTTCCGTTTTGGGGCCACTTTTGTTTTCACTATATATTTTACCCCTTGGTGATGTCATTCGGAAACATAATGTTAACTTCCATTGCTATGCGGACGACACACAGCTGTACATTTCGATGAAACATGGTGATGCACCAAAATTGCCTGCCCTGGAAGCCTGTGTTTCAGACATAAGGAAGTGGATGGCGGCAAATTTTTTACTTTTAAATTCTGACAAAACAGAGATGCTAGTTCTAGGTCCCAAGAAACAAAGAGATCTGCTTTTGGATCTGACAATTAATCTTGATGGTTGTACAGTCGTCTCCCAAAAAACTGTGAAGGACCTTGGCATTACTCTGGACCCTGATCTCTCTTTTAATGAACATATCAAGAATATTTCAAGGATAGCTTTTTTCCATCTTCGTAACATTGCAAAAATCAGACATTTTTTGTCCAAAAATGATGCGGAAAAGCTAATCCATGCTTTTGTCACTTCTAGATTAGATTACTGCAATGCTCTACTCTCCGGCTACCCGGATAAAGCACTAAATAAACTTCAATTAGTGCTAAACACGGCTGCTAGAATCCTGACTAGAACCAAAAGATTTGATCATATTACTCCTGTGCTAGCCTCTCTACACTGGCTTCCTGTTAAGGCTAGGGCTGATTTCAAGGTTTTACTGCTAACCTACAAAGCATTACATGGGCTTGCTCCTACTTATCTCTCAGATTTGGTCCTGCCGTACATACCTACACGTACGCTCCGGTCACAAGACGCAGGCCTCCTTATTGTCCCTAGAATCTCTAAGCAAACAGGTGGAGGAAGGGCTTTCTCCTATAGAGCTCCATTTTTATGGAATGGTCTGCCTATCCATGTGAGAGACGCAGACTCTGTCTCAATCTTTAAGTCTTTACTGAAGACTCACCTCTTCAGTATGTCCTATGATTGAGTGTAGTCTGGCCCAGGGGTGCAAGGGTGAACAGCAAGGCTCTGGAGCGACGAACCACCCTTGCTGTCTCTGCCTGGCCGGTTCCCGTCTCTCCATTGGGATTCTCTGCCTCTGACCCTATTACGGGGGCTGAGTCACTGGCTTACTGGTGCTTTCCATGCCATTCCTAGGAGGGGTGCGTCACTTACTGTCCGGTTTGTCGCCCCCTCTGGCTTGTGCAGTGGAGGGGATCTTTTCGTGGACTATACTCAGCCTTGTCTCAGGGTAGTAAGTTGGTGGTTGTTGATATCCCCCTATTGGTGTAGGGGCTGTGCTTGGCAGAGTGGGTGAGGTTATATCCTGCCTGGTTTGGCCCTGTCCGGGGGTATTGTCTGGGTATTGTCGGAGGGGGCCACAGTGTCTCCTGACCCCCCTGTCTCAGCCTCCAGTACCTATGCTGCAATAGTCTATGTGCCAGGGGGCTGGGGTCAGTTTGTTAAATCTGATGTTATTATCCAGTGTCTTGTGTGAATTTAAGTATGCTCCCTCTAATTCTCTCTCTCTCCCACTCTACCTCCTCTCCCGGAGGACCTGAGCCTACCCGGAGGACCATGCTTCAGGACCACCTGTCCTGATGACTCCTAGCTGTCCCCAGTCCACCTGGTTGTGCTGCTGCACCGGTTTCAACTCCTCTGCCTGCGGTTATGGAACCCTGACCTGTTCATTGGACGTGCCACCCTGTCCCAGACCTGCTGTTTTCACCTCACTCTCGCTCTATTGCACTGAAAAACCAAGTGACATTCACTGCTGATGTATTTACCTGTTGCAACCTCCACAACTACTTTTATTATTATTTGACCCTGCTGGTCATCTATGAACATTTGAACATCTTGGAGAAAGAACTGGCCTTAATGGCCATAAATTGTTTTAATCTCCACCCGGCACAGCCAGAAGAGGACTGGCCACCCCTCAGAGCCTGGTTCCTCTCTAGGTTTCTTCCTAGGTTTTGCCTTTCTAGGGAGTTTTTCCTTGCCACCGTGCTTCTACATCTGCATTGCTTGCTGTTTGGGGTTTTAGGCTGGGTTTCTGTATAGCACTTTGTGACATCGGCTGATGTAAAAAGCGCTTTATAAATAAATTTTGATTGATGGTTTTGATTTGATTGTTATTGACAACACCACACCATGTGTTATTAACAACACCACGTGTTATTAACAACACCACACAATGTGTTATTAACAACACCACACTGTGTTATTAACAACACCACACCATGTGTTATTGACAACACCACACCATGTGTCAATGACAACACCACGTGTTATTGACAACACCACACCATGTGTTATTGACAACACCACACCATGTGTTATTGACAACACCACACCATGTGTTATTGACAACACCACACCACGTGTTATTGACAACATCACACCACAGCACGTGTTATTGACAACATCACACCACACAACGTGTTATTGGCCACACCACACCACGTGTTATTGGCCACACCACACCACGTGTTATTGGCCACACCACACCACGTGTTATTGGCCACACCACACCACGTGTTATTGGCCACACCACACCACGTGTTATTGACAACACCACACCACGTGTTATTGACAACACCACACCACGTGTTATTGACCACACCACGTGTTATTGACATCACACCATACCACACCACATGTTATTGACAACATCACACCACGTGTTATTGACAACATCACACCATACCACACCACATGTTATTGACAACATCACACCACACCACGTGTTATTGACAACATCACACCGTCTTATTGACAACATCACACCATACCACACCACATGTTATTGACAACATCACACCACGTGTAATTGACAACACCACACCACGTGTTATTGACAACATCACACCACACCACGTGTTATTGACAACACACCACGTGTTATTGACAACATCACACCACACCACGTGTTATTGACAACATCACACCACACCACGTGTTATTAACAACACCACACCATGTGTTATTGACAACACCACACCATGTGTTATTAACAACACCACACCATGTGTTATTGACAACACCACACCATGTGTTATTGACAACACCACACCATGTGTTATTGACAACACCACACCATGTGTTATTGACAACACCATACCATGTGTTATTGACAACACCACACCATGTGTTATTGACAACACCACACCATGTGTTATTAACAACACCACACCATGTGTTATTGACAACACCACACCATGTGTTATTAACAACACCACGTGTTATTAACAACACCACACCATGTGTTATTGACAACACCACACCATGTGTCATTGACAACACCACACCATGTGTTATTAACAACACCACACCATGTGTTATTGACAACACCACACCATGTGTTATTGACAACACCACACCATGTGTCAATGACAACACCACGTGTTATTGACAACACCACACCATGTGTTATTGACAACACCACACCATGTGTCATTGACATCACACCACACCACGTGTTATTGACAACATCACACCACGTGTTATTAACAACACCACACCATGTGTTATTGACAACACCACACCATGCGTTATTAACAACACCACACCATGCGTTATTAACAACACCACACCACCTGTTATTGACAACATCACACCACGTGTTATTGACATTACACCACACCACGTGTTGACAACATGACACCACACCACGTGTTGATAACATCACACCACACCACGTGTTATTGACAACACCACACCACGTGTTATTTACCACACCACACCACGTGTTATTTACCACACCACACCACGTGTTATTTACCACACCACACCACGTGTTATTGACAACATCACACCACACCAAGTGTTATTGACAACATCACACCACACCACGTGTTATTGACAACATCACACCACGTGTAATTGACAACATCACACCACGTGTAATTGACAACATCACACCACGTGTTATTGACAACACCACACCACGTGTTATTGACAACATCACACCACACCACGTGTTATTGACAACACACCACGTGTTATTGACAACATCACACCACGTGTTATTGACAACATCACACCACACCACGTGTTATTGACAACATGACACCATACCACGTGTTATTAACAACACCACACCATGTGTTATTGACAACACCACACCATGTGTTATTAACAACACCACACCATGTGTTATTGAAAACACCACACCATGTGTTATTGACACCACACCATGTGTTATTGACAACACCACACCATGTGTTATTGACAACACCATACCATGTGTTATTGACAACACCACACCATGTGTTATTGACAACACCACACCATGTGTTATTAACAACACCACACCATGTGTTATTGACAACACCACACCATGTGTTATTAACAACACCACGTGTTATTAACACCACACCATGTGTTATTGACAACACCACACCATGTGTCATTAACAACACCACACCATGTGTTATTAACAACACCACACCATGTGTTATTGACAACACCACACCATGTGTTATTGACAACACCACACCATGTGTCAATGACAACACCACGTGTTATTGACAACACCACACCATGTGTTATTGACAACACCACACCATGTGTCATTGACATCACACCACACCATGTGTCATTGACATCACACCACACCACGTGTTATTGACAACATCACACCACGTGTTATTGACAACATCACACCACGTGTTATTGACAACATCACACCACGTGTTATTGACAACATCACACCACACCACGTGTTATTGACAACATCACACCACACCACGTGTTATTGACAACACCACACCATGTGTTATTGACAACACCACACCATGTGTTATTGACAACACCACACCATGTGTTATTGACAACACCACACCATATGTTATTAACACCACACCATGTATTATTAACAACACCACACCATGCGTTATTAACAACACCACACCATGCGTTATTAACAACACCACACCACCTGTTATTGACAACATCACACCACGTGTTATTGACATTACACCACACCACGTGTTGACAACATGACACCACACCACGTGTTGATAACATCACACCACACCACGTGTTATTGACAACGCCACACCACGTGTTATTTACCACACCACACCACGTGTTATTTACCACACCACACCACGTGTTATTTACCACACCACACCACGTGTTATTTAACACACCACACCACGTGTTATTTACCACACCACACCACATGTTATTGACAACATCACACCACACCAAGTGTTATTGACAACATCACACCACACCACATGTTATTGACAACATCACACCACGTGTAATTGACAACATCACACCACGTGTAATTGACAACATCACACCACGTGTAATTGACAACATCTCACCACGTGTAATTGACAACACCACACCACGTGTTATTGACAACACCACACCACGTGTTATTGACAACACCACACCACGTGTTATTGACAACACCACACCACGTGTTATTGACAACATCACACCACACCACGTGTTATTGACAACATCACACCACACCACGTGTTATTGACAACATCACACCATGTGTTATTAACAACACCACACCACGTGTTATTGACAACACCACACCATGTGTTATTTACAACACCACACCATGTGTTATTTACAACACCACACCATGTGTTATTAACAACACCACACCATGTGTTATTAACAACACCACACCATGTGGAATTAACAAAACCACACCATGTGTTATTAACAACACCACACCATGTGTTATTGACAACACCACACCATGTGTTATTGACAACACCACACCACACCACGTGTTATTGACAACGTCACACCACGTGTTATTAACAACACCACACCACGTGTTATTGACCACCACACCATGTGTTATTAACAACACCACACCATGTGTTATTAACAAAACCACACCATGTGTTATTAACACCACACCATGTGTTATTGACAACACCACACCATGTGTTATTAACAACACCACGTGTTATTAACAACACCACACCATGTGTTATTGACAACACCACACCATGTGTTATTAACAACACCACACCATGTGTTATTAACAACACCACACCATGTGTTAGTAACAACACCACACCATGTGTTATTGACAACACCACACCATGTGTTATTGACAACACCACACCATGTGTTATTGACAACACCACACCACGTGTTATTGACAACATCACACCACACCATGTGTTATTGACAACATCACACCACACCATGTGTTATTAACAACACCACACCATGTGTTATTGACCACCACACCATGTGTTATTAACAACACCACACCATGTGTTATTAACAAAACCACACCATGTGTTATTTACCAAACTCTCTAAAAGTGGCAGTAATAAAGCCGCTCTTGAAAAAGCCAAGCCTTGACCCAGAAAATGTAAAAAACTATCGGCCTATATCGAATCTCCCATTTCTCTCAAAAATCTTAGAAAAAGCTGTTGCGCAGCAACTCACTGCCTTCCTGAAGACAAATAATGTATACGAAACACTTCAGTCTGGTTTTAGACCCTATCATAGCACTGAGACTGCACTTGTGAAAGTGGTAAACAACCTTTTAATGGCGTCAGACCAGGGCTCTGCATCTGTCCTCGTGCTCTTAGACCTTAGTGCTGCTTTTGACACCATCGACCATCATATTCTTTTGGAGAGATTGGAAACCTTAATTGGTCTACACGGACAAGTTCTTGCCTGGTTTAGATCTTATTTGTCGGAGAGATATCAGTTTGTCTCCGTGGATGGTTTGTCCTCTGACAAATCAATTGTAAGTTTCGGTGTTCCTCAAGGTTCCGTTTTGGGGCCACTTTTGTTTTCACTATATATTTTACCCCTTGGTGATGTCATTCGGAAACATAATGTTAACTTCCATTGCTATGCGGACGACACACAGCTGTACATTTCGATGAAACATGGTGATGCACCAAAATTGCCTGCCCTGGAAGCCTGTGTTTCAGACATAAGGAAGTGGATGGCGGCAAATTTTTTACTTTTAAATTCTGACAAAACAGAGATGCTAGTTCTAGGTCCCAAGAAACAAAGAGATCTGCTTTTGGATCTGACAATTAATCTTGATGGTTGTACAGTCGTCTCCCAAAAAACTGTGAAGGACCTTGGCATTACTCTGGACCCTGATCTCTCTTTTAATGAACATATCAAGAATATTTCAAGGATAGCTTTTTTCCATCTTCGTAACATTGCAAAAATCAGACATTTTTTGTCCAAAAATGATGCGGAAAAGCTAATCCATGCTTTTGTCACTTCTAGATTAGATTACTGCAATGCTCTACTCTCCGGCTACCCGGATAAAGCACTAAATAAACTTCAATTAGTGCTAAACACGGCTGCTAGAATCCTGACTAGAACCAAAAGATTTGATCATATTACTCCTGTGCTAGCCTCTCTACACTGGCTTCCTGTTAAGGCTAGGGCTGATTTCAAGGTTTTACTGCTAACCTACAAAGCATTACATGGGCTTGCTCCTACTTATCTCTCAGATTTGGTCCTGCCGTACATACCTACACGTACGCTCCGGTCACAAGACGCAGGCCTCCTTATTGTCCCTAGAATCTCTAAGCAAACAGGTGGAGGAAGGGCTTTCTCCTATAGAGCTCCATTTTTATGGAATGGTCTGCCTATCCATGTGAGAGACGCAGACTCTGTCTCAATCTTTAAGTCTTTACTGAAGACTCACCTCTTCAGTATGTCCTATGATTGAGTGTAGTCTGGCCCAGGGGTGCAAGGGTGAACAGCAAGGCTCTGGAGCGACGAACCACCCTTGCTGTCTCTGCCTGGCCGGTTCCCGTCTCTCCATTGGGATTCTCTGCCTCTGACCCTATTACGGGGGCTGAGTCACTGGCTTACTGGTGCTTTCCATGCCATTCCTAGGAGGGGTGCGTCACTTACTGTCCGGTTTGTCGCCCCCTCTGGCTTGTGCAGTGGAGGGGATCTTTTCGTGGACTATACTCAGCCTTGTCTCAGGGTAGTAAGTTGGTGGTTGTTGATATCCCCCTATTGGTGTAGGGGCTGTGCTTGGCAGAGTGGGTGAGGTTATATCCTGCCTGGTTTGGCCCTGTCCGGGGGTATTGTCTGGGTATTGTCGGAGGGGGCCACAGTGTCTCCTGACCCCCCTGTCTCAGCCTCCAGTACCTATGCTGCAATAGTCTATGTGCCAGGGGGCTGGGGTCAGTTTGTTAAATCTGATGTTATTATCCAGTGTCTTGTGTGAATTTAAGTATGCTCCCTCTAATTCTCTCTCTCTCCCACTCTACCTCCTCTCCCGGAGGACCTGAGCCTACCCGGAGGACCATGCTTCAGGACCACCTGTCCTGATGACTCCTAGCTGTCCCCAGTCCACCTGGTTGTGCTGCTGCACCGGTTTCAACTCCTCTGCCTGCGGTTATGGAACCCTGACCTGTTCATTGGACGTGCCACCCTGTCCCAGACCTGCTGTTTTCACCTCACTCTCGCTCTATTGCACTGAAAAACCAAGTGACATTCACTGCTGATGTATTTACCTGTTGCAACCTCCACAACTACTTTTATTATTATTTGACCCTGCTGGTCATCTATGAACATTTGAACATCTTGGAGAAAGAACTGGCCTTAATGGCCATAAATTGTTTTAATCTCCACCCGGCACAGCCAGAAGAGGACTGGCCACCCCTCAGAGCCTGGTTCCTCTCTAGGTTTCTTCCTAGGTTTTGCCTTTCTAGGGAGTTTTTCCTTGCCACCGTGCTTCTACATCTGCATTGCTTGCTGTTTGGGGTTTTAGGCTGGGTTTCTGTATAGCACTTTGTGACATCGGCTGATGTAAAAAGCGCTTTATAAATAAATTTTGATTGATGGTTTTGATTTGATTGTTATTGACAACACCACACCATGTGTTATTAACAACACCACGTGTTATTAACAACACCACACAATGTGTTATTAACAACACCACACTGTGTTATTAACAACACCACACCATGTGTTATTGACAACACCACACCATGTGTCAATGACAACACCACGTGTTATTGACAACACCACACCATGTGTTATTGACAACACCACACCATGTGTTATTGACAACACCACACCATGTGTTATTGACAACACCACACCATGTGTTATTGACAACACCACACCATGTGTTATTGACAACACCACACCATGTGTTATTGACAACACCACACCATGTGTTATTGACAACACCACACCACGTGTTATTGACAACACCACACCACGTGTTATTGACAACACCACACCACGTGTTATTGACAACACCACACCACGTGTTATTGACAACACCACACCACGTGTTATTGACAACACCACACCACGTATTATTGACAACACCACATCACATGTTATTGACAACATCACACCACACCACGTGTTATTGACAACATCACACCATGTGTTATTAACAACACCACACCACGTGTTATTGACAACACCACACCATGTGTTATTTACAACACCACACCATGTGTTATTTACAACAACACACCATGTGTTATTAACAAAACCACACCATGTGTTATTAACAACACCACACCATGTGTTATTAACAACACCACACCATGTGTTATTGACAACACCACACCATGTGTTATTGACAACACCACACCATGTGTTATTGACAACACCACACCATGTGTTATTGACAACACCACACCATGTGTCAATGACAACACCACGTGTTATTGACAACACCACACCATGTGTTATTGACAACACCACACCATGTGTTATTGACAACACCACACCACGTGTTATTGACCACCACACCATGTGTTATTAACAACACCACACCATGTGTTATTAACAAAACCACACCATGTGTTATTAACACCACACCATGTGTTATTGACAACACCACACCATGTGTTATTAACAAAAACACGTGTTATTAACAACACCACACCATGTGTTATTGACAACACCACACCATGTGTTATTAACAACACCACACCATGTGTTATTAACAACACCACACCGTGTTATTCACAACACCACACCATGTGTTATTGACAACACCACACCATGTGTTATTGACAACACCACACCATGTGTCAATGACCACACCATGCGTTATTAACAACACCACACACACCACACCATGCGTTATTAACAACACCACACACACCACACCATGCGTTATTAACAACACCACACCATGCGTTATTGACAACACCACACCATGTGTTATTGACAACACCACACCATGTGTTATTGACAACACCACACCATGTGTTATTGACAACACCACACCATGTGTTATTGACAACACCACACCATGTGTTATTGACAACACCACACCATGTGTTATTGACAACACCACACCATGTGTTATTGACAACACCACACCATGTGTTATTGACAACACCACACCATGTGTTATTGACAACACCACACCACGTGTTATTGACAACACCACACCACGTGTTATTGACAACACCACACCACGTGTTATTGACAACACCACACCACGTGTTATTGACAACACCACACCACGTGTTATTGACAACACCACACCACGTGTTATTGACAACACCACACCACGTATTATTGACAACACCACATCACATGTTATTGACAACATCACACCACACCACGTGTTATTGACAACATCACACCATGTGTTATTAACAACACCACACCACGTGTTATTGACAACACCACACCATGTGTTATTTACAACACCACACCATGTGTTATTTACAACAACACACCATGTGTTATTAACAAAACCACACCATGTGTTATTAACAACACCACACCATGTGTTATTGACAACACCACACCATGTGTTATTGACAACACCACACCATGTGTTATTGACAACACCACACCATGTGTTATTGACAACACCACACCATGTGTTATTGACAACACCACACCATGTGTCAATGACAACACCACGTGTTATTGACAACACCACACCATGTGTTATTGACAACACCACACCATGTGTTATTGACAACACCACACCACGTGTTATTGACCACCACACCATGTGTTATTAACAACACCACACCATGTGTTATTAACAAAACCACACCATGTGTTATTAACACCACACCATGTGTTATTGACAACACCACACCATGTGTTATTAACAAAAACACGTGTTATTAACAACACCACACCATGTGTTATTGACAACACCACACCATGTGTTATTAACAACACCACACCATGTGTTATTAACAACACCACACCGTGTTATTCACAACACCACACCATGTGTTATTGACAACACCACACCATGTGTTATTGACAACACCACACCATGTGTCAATGACAACACCACGTGTTATTGACAACACCACACCATGCGTTATTAACAACACCACACACACCACACCATGCGTTATTAACAACACCACACCATGCGTTATTAACAACACCACACCATGCGTTATTGACAACACCACACCATGTGTTATTGACAACACCACACCATGTGTTATTGACAACACCACACCATGTGTTATTGACAACACCACACCATGTGTTATTGACAACACCACACCATGTGTTATTGACAACACCACACCATGCGTTATTGACAACACCACACCATGCGTTATTGACAACACCACACCATGCGTTATTAACAACACCACACCATGCGTTATTAACAACACCACACCATGCGTTATTAACAACACCACACCATGCGTTATTGACAACACCACACCATGCGTTATTAACAACACCACACCATGCGTTATTAACAACACCACACCATGCGTTATTAACAACACCACACCATGCGTTATTGACAACACCACACCATGCGTTATTGACAACACCACACCATGCGTTATTGACAACACCACACCATGTGTTATTGACCACACCATGTGTTATTGACCACACCATGTGTTATTGACCACACCATGTGTTATTGACCACACCATGTGTTATTGACAACACCACACCATGTGTTATTGACAACACCACACCATGTGTTATTGACCACACCATGTGTTATTGACAACACCATGTGTTATTGACAACACCATGTGTTATTGACAACACCATGTGTTATTGACAACACCATGTGTTATTGACAACACCATGTGTTATTGACAACACCATGTGTTATTGACAACACCATGTGTTATTGACAACACCATGTGTTATTGACAACACCATGTGTTATTGACAACACCATGTGTTATTGACAACACCATGTGTTATTGACCACACCATGTGTTATTGACAACACCACACCATGTGTCATTGACAACACCACACCATGTGTCATTGACAACACCACACCATGTGTCATTGACAACACCACACCATGTGTCATTGACAACACCACACCATGTGTTATTAACAACACCACACCATGTGTTATTGACAACACCACACCATGTGTTATTGACAACACCACACCATGTGTTATTAACAACACCACACCATGTGTTATTAACAACACCACACCATGTGTTATTAACAACACCACACCATGTGTTATTGACAACACCACACCGCGTGTCATTGACAACACCACACCATATGTTATTAACAACACCACACCATGTGTTATTAACAACACCACACCATGTGTTATTGACAACACCACACCATGTGTTATTAACAACACCACACCATGTGTTATTAACAACACCACACCATGCGTTATTAACAACACCACACCATGCGTTATTGACAACACCACACCATGCGTTATTGACAACACCACACCATGCGTTATTGACAACACCACACCATGCGTTATTGACAACACCACACCATGCGTTATTGACAACACCACACCATGCGTTATTGACAACACCACACCATGCGTTATTGACAACACCACACCATGCGTTATTGACAACACCACACCATGCGTTATTAACAACACCACACCATGTGTTATTGACAACACCACACCATGTGTTATTGACAACATCACACCATGTGTTATTGACAACACCACACCATGCGTTATTAACAACACCACACCATGCGTTATGAACAACACCACACCATGCGTTATTAACAACACCACACCATGCGTTATTGACCACACCACGTGTTATTGACCACACCACGTGTTATTGACCACACCGTGTGTTATTGACAACACCACACCGTGTGTTATTGACAACACCACACCGTGTGTTATTGACAACACCACACCGTGTGTTATTGACAACACCACACCGTGTGTTATTGACAATACCACACCGTGTGTTATTGACAACACCACACCGTGTGTTATTGACAACACCACACCGTGTGTTATTGACAACACCGCGTGTTATTGACAACACCGCGTGTTATTGACAACACCGTGTGTTATTGACAACACCGCGTGTTATTGACAACACCGCGTGTTATTGACAACACCACACCGCGTGTTATTGACAACACCACACCGCGTGTTATTGACAACACCACACCGCGTGTTATTGACAACACCACACCGTGTGTTATTGACAACACCACACCGTGTGTTATTGACAACACCACACCGTGTGTTATTGACAACACCACGTGTTATTAACAACACCACGTGTTATTAACAACACCACGTGTTATTAACAACACCACGTGTTATTAACAACACCACGTGTTATTAACAACACCACGTGTTATTAACAACACCACGTGTTATTAACAACACCACGTGTTATTAACAACACCACGTGTTATTAACAACACCACGTGTTATTAACAACACCACGTGTTATTAACAACACCACGTGTTATTAACAACACCACGTGTTATTAACAACACCACGTGTTATTGACAACACCACACCATGTGTTATTGACAACACCACGCGTTATTAACAACACCACACCACGCGTTATTGACAACACCACAGCATGTGTTATTAACAACACCACACCATGTGTTATTGACAACACCACGTGTTATTGACAACACCACACCATGTGTTATTGACAACACCACACCATGTGTTATTGACAACACCACACCATGTGTTATTGACAACACCACACCATGTGTTATTGACAACACCACACCATGTGTTATTGACAACACCACACCATGTGTTATTGACAACACCACACCATGTGTTATTGACAACACCACACCATGTGTTATTGACAACACCACACCATGTGTTATTGACAACACCACACCATGTGTTATTGACAACACCACACCATGTGTTATTGACAACACCACACCATGTGTTATTGACAACACCACACCATGTGTTATTGACAACACCACACCATGTGTTATTGACAACACCACACCATGTGTTATTGACAACACCACACCATGTGTTATTGACAACACCACACCATGTGTTATTGACAACACCACACCATGTGTTATTGACAACACCACACCATGTGTTATTGACAACACCACACCATGTGTTATTGACAACACCACACCATGTGTTATTGACAACACCACACCATGTGTTATTGACAACACCACACCATGTGTTATTAACAACACCACACCATGTGTTATTGACAACACCACACCATGTGTTATTAACAACACCACGTGTTATTAACAACACCACACCATGAGTTATTAACAACACCACACCATGTGTTATTGACAACACCACACCATGTGTTATTAACAACACCACACCATGTGTTATTGACAACACCACACCATGTGTTATTGACAACACAGTATAGAACTGACCGTAACCCTTTACAGTGAGCTACTTGGACAGTATAGAACTGATCCTAACCCTTTACAGTGAGCTACTTGGACAGTATAGAACTGACCCTAACCCTTTACAGTGAGCTAAGGACTGAGCAAAAACCACGACTGCCGAACAGAGGAGCTTGGGGATAGGATAGGTGTAACCTGATAGGCCCCAGACGGTCAGTGACAAACGAGAAGGTTGTGTGAGTGGAGCGTCACAGACCAGAGAGGTTAAATTACCCTGCTCTCCAGCTAGGGTGTTAGTATGAAGACCTAGCACTGGGTAGGGAACCTAGTAAGCACGCTAGTAGGGAAGCTCTATTTTCTCTGTTTCCATGGATAAAAAGAGTGTGATTAAGTTCAGCCATTGTCAAAAGGACATCTTCTGTTTCTTCGTTCCAGAGAAATGTCCAGAGTGTGGAATGAGCTTCAGCGGTGGCAGGCTAGAGGAGGCTCCTATCAGTATCCCCAACCCTTTCTCTAACGGACACAAGACCCCATGCTGCTTCCTGGTCGCACCTGCTGAGGAAAACAACCTCAGGTAACCAATAACTACTGTGCTGGTGTAAAAGGCAACAAGTTGTTCGTAGCAGATGGTCTGTTTGCTGCACATCGAATGAACACTAACTCAATGCATGGACAGCTGCTACACACAACAGATTGATTGAATATAGATTGATATTGCTGTGTTTAGGGAGTTTGATGGAGGCTCAGACCTACACACTGGGATCACAGACACCAATGGTAGGTTGCATGTTTTCACCTATAGTGTAACGGTAAACTTCCCTTCACAATTTACTCAATGGAAAGTTCAAATGACTAAAAGTGCATTCATATTGACAATCAGTGTGTTCGTTTTACAGGAGTGGTGTTCAACTACACGAAGGCAGGTATCCGGCAGGACCAGAGCGGCTGGGAGATGTGTATCAGTATCCCCCTGATCCAACCAGACACGTTCAACCTCCTTAACCAGTGGGACCAATACCTCAACAAGTTCTCACATGCCGAGATGTGGGACCCAGCATACAAAAGGTTGACCTTCGCATTTACCTTTAAGATCCTATTACTGACAGAGGAACAGTTGATAAAATATATATTACTGTGTTACTGACAGAGGAACAGTTGATAAAATATATATTACTGTATTACTGACAGAGGAACAGTTGATAAAATATATATTACTGTGTTACTGACAGAGGAACAGTTGATAAAATATATATTACTGTATTACTGACAGAGGAACAGTTGATAAAATATATATTACTGTGTTACTGACAGAGGAACAGTTGATAAAATATATATTACTGTGTTACTGACAGAGGAACAGTTGATAAAATATATATTACTGTGTTACTGACAGAGGAACAGTTGATAAAATATATATTACTGTATTACTGACAGAGGAACAGTTGATAAAATATATATTACTGTGTTACTGACAGAGGAACAGTTGATAAAATATATATTACTGTGTTACTGACAGAGGAACAGTTGATAAAATATATATTACTGTATTACTGACAGAGGAACAGTTGATAAAATATATATTACTGTGTTACTGACAGAGGAACAGTTGATAAAATATATATTACTGTGTTACTGACAGAGGAACAGTTGATAAAATATATATTACTGTGTTACTGACAGAGGAACAGTTGATAAAATATATATTACTGTGTTACTGACAGAGGAACAGTTGATAAAATATATATTACTGTATTACTGACAGAGGAACAGTTGATAAAATATATATTACTGTGTTACTGACAGAGGAACAGTTGATAAAATATATATTACTGTGTTACTGACAGAGGAACAGTTGATAAAATATATATTACTGTGTTACTGACAGAGGAACAGTTGATAAAATATATATTACTGTGTTACTGACAGAGGAACAGTTGATACAATATATATTACTGTGTTACTGACAGAGGAACAGTTGATAAAATATATATTACTGTATTACTGACAGAGGAAAAGTTGATAAAATATATATTACTGTGTTACTGACAGAGGAAAAGTTGATAAAATATATATTACTGTGTTACTGACAGAGGAACAGTTGATACAATATATATTACTGTGTTACTGACAGAGGAACAGTTGATCAAATATATATTACTGTATTACTGACAGAGGAACAGTTGATCAAATATATATTACTGTATTACTGACAGAGGAACAGTTGATCAAATATATATTACTGTATTACTGACAGAGGAACAGTTGATAAAATATATATTACTGTATTACTGACAGAGGAACAGTTGATAAAATATATATTACTGTGTTACTGACAGAGGAACAGTTGATCAACTATATATTACTGTATTACTGACAGAGGAACAGTTGATAAAATATATATTACTGTATTACTGACAGAGGAACAGTTGATCAACTATATATTACTGACAGAGGAACAGTTGATAAACTATATATTACTGTGTTACTGACAGAGGAACAGTTGATAAAATATATATTACTGTGTTACTGACAGAGGACTGACAGAGGAACAGTTGATAAAATATATATTACTGTGTTACTGACAGAGGAACAGTTGATACAATATATATTACTGTGTTACTGACAGAGGAACAGTTGATAAAATATATATTACTGTATTACTGACAGAGGAACAGTTGATAAAATATATATTACTGATTACTGTGTTACTGACAGAGGAACAGTTGATAAAATATATATTACTGTGTTACTGACAGAGGAAAAGTTGATAAAATATATATTACTGTGTTACTGACAGAGGAACAGTTGATACAATATATATTACTGTGTTACTGACAGAGGAACAGTTGATCAAATATATATTACTGTATTACTGACAGAGGAACAGTTGATCAAATATATATTACTGTATTACTGACAGGAACAGTTGATCAAATATATATTACTGTATTACTGACAGAGGAACAGTTGATAAAATATATATTACTGTATTACTGACAGAGGAACAGTTGATAAAATATATATTACTGTATTACTGACAGAGGAACAGTTGATCAACTATATATTACTGACAGAGGAACAGTTGATAAAATATATATTACTGTGTTACTGACAGAGGAACAGTTGATAAAATATATATTACTGTGTTACTGACAGAGGAACAGTTGATAAAATATATATTACTGTGTTACTGACAGAGGAACAGTTGATAAAATATATATTACTGTATTACTGACAGAGGAACAGTTGATAAAATATATATTACTGTGTTACTGACAGAGGAACAGTTGATAAAATATATATTACTGTGTTACTGACAGAGGAACAGTTGATAAAATATATATTACTGTGTTACTGACAGAGGAACAGTTGATAAAATATATATTACTGTGTTACTGACAGAGGAACAGTTGATACAATATATATTACTGTGTTACTGACAGAGGAACAGTTGATAAAATATATATTACTGTATTACTGACAGAGGAAAAGTTGATAAAATATATATTACTGTGTTACTGACAGAGGAAAAGTTGATAAAATATATATTACTGTGTTACTGACAGAGGAACAGTTGATACAATATATATTACTGTGTTACTGACAGAGGAACAGTTGATCAAATATATATTACTGTATTACTGACAGAGGAACAGTTGATCAAATATATATTACTGTATTACTGACAGAGGAACAGTTGATCAAATATATATTACTGTATTACTGACAGAGGAACAGTTGATAAAATATATATTACTGTATTACTGACAGAGGAACAGTTGATAAAATATATATTACTGTGTTACTGACAGAGGAACAGTTGATCAACTATATATTACTGTATTACTGACAGAGGAACAGTTGATCAACTATATATTACTGTGTTACTGACAGAGGAACAGTTGATAAAATATATATTACTGTGTTACTGACAGAGGAACAGTTGATAAAATATATATTACTGTGTTACTGACAGAGGAACAGTTGATCAACTATATATTACTGTATTACTGACAGAGGAACAGTTGATAAAATATATATTACTGTATTACTGACAGAGGAACAGTTGATCAACTATATATTACTGACAGAGGAACAGTTGATAAACTATATATTACTGTGTTACTGACAGAGGAACAGTTGATAAAATATATATTACTGTGTTACTGACAGAGGACTGACAGAGGAACAGTTGATAAAATATATATTACTGTGTTACTGACAGAGGAACAGTTGATACAATATATATTACTGTGTTACTGACAGAGGAACAGTTGATAAAATATATATTACTGTATTACTGACAGAGGAACAGTTGATAAAATATATATTACTGATTACTGTGTTACTGACAGAGGAACAGTTGATAAAATATATATTACTGTGTTACTGACAGAGGAAAAGTTGATAAAATATATATTACTGTGTTACTGACAGAGGAACAGTTGATACAATATATATTACTGTGTTACTGACAGAGGAACAGTTGATCAAATATATATTACTGTATTACTGACAGAGGAACAGTTGATCAAATATATATTACTGTATTACTGACAGGAACAGTTGATCAAATATATATTACTGTATTACTGACAGAGGAACAGTTGATAAAATATATATTACTGTATTACTGACAGAGGAACAGTTGATAAAATATATATTACTGTATTACTGACAGAGGAACAGTTGATCAACTATATATTACTGACAGAGGAACAGTTGATAAACTATATATTACTGTATTACTGACAGAGGAACAGTTGATAAAATATATATTACTGTGTTACTGACAGAGGAACAGTTGATACAATATATATTACTGTGTTACTGACAGAGGAACAGTTGATAAAATATATATTACTGTGTTACTGACAGAGGAACAGTTGATCAAATATATATTACTGTATTACTGACAGAGGAACAGTTGATCAAATATATATTACTGTATTACTGACAGAGGAACAGTTGATCAAATATATATTACTGTATTACTGACAGAGGAACAGTTGATCAAATATATATTACTGTATTACTGACAGAGGAACAGTTGATAAAATATATACTACTGTATTACTGACAGAGGAACAGTTGATCAAATATATATTACTGACAGAGGAACAGTTGATCAACTATATATTACTGTATTACTGACAGAGGAACAGTTGATAAAATATATATTACTGTGTTACTGACAGAGGAACAGTTGATCAACTATATATTACTGTATTACTGACAGAGGAACAGTTGATAAAATATATATTACTGTATTACTGACAGAGGAACAGTTGATCAACTATATATTACTGACAGAGGAACAGTTGATAAAATATATATTACTGTATTACTGACAGAGGACCAGTTGATCAACTATATATTACTGTATTACTGACAGAGGAACAGTTTATAAAATATATATTACTGTGTTACTGACAGAGGAACAGTTGATACAATATATATTACTGTATTACTGACAGAGGAACAGTTGATAAAATATATATTACTGTGTTACTGACAGAGGAACAGTTGTTTTAGCATTGAGATCGAGTAAAGGTATTGTAATAAACATGTTTATCTTCTGGTCCTGTAGGTTTAATGAGGAGACCCACAACTGTTACAACTACACTCTGATGTTTCTAAATTGTGTGCTTGAAACACAGGGGAAAGGCTCTCTGAGCAAAGACCAGTTCACTCAGAGCTTCGTCCTGCCCAGGATCAAGAGAGCCTGGAAATACACCACAATGTGCAGGGAGATATCACAGAACTACTTCTATATAGTGGACAGTCCTGTTAATACTACATAGTAAATACATTAGTATGTAGAGGGAGATACTGTATCACAGAACTACTTCTATATAGTGGACAGTCCTGTTAATACTACATAGTAAATACATTACTATGTACAGGGAGATACTGTATCACAGAACTACTTCTATATAGTGGACAGTCCTGTTAATACTACATAGTAAATACATTACTATGTACAGGGAGATACTGTATACCAGAACTACTTCTATATAGTGGACAGTCCTGTTAATACTACATAGTAAATACATTACTATGTACAGGGAGATACTGTATCACAGAACTACTTCTATATAGTGGACAGTCATGTTAATACTAAATAGTAAATACATTACTATGTACAGGGAGATACTGTATCACAGAACTACTTCTATATAGTGGACAGTCCTGTTAATACTACATAGTAAATACATTACTATGTAGAGGGAGATACTGTATCACAGAACTACTTCTATATAGTGGACAGTCCTGTTAATACTACATAGTAAATACATTACTATGTAGAGGGAGATACTGTATACCAGAACTACTTCTATATAGTGGACAGTCCTGTTAATACTATAGTAAATACATTACTATGTAGAGGGAGATACTGTATACCAGAACTACTTCTATATAGTGGACAGTCCTGTTAATACTACATAGTAAATACATTACTATGTAGAGGGAGATACTGTATACCAGAACTACTTGGTGCCAAACTGGATCAGAACATCTACTGGTTTCTAAGCCAGGCAGGAGACGCTTCCTGATGTAGATGAACAACCCAGAAATGTGTGATTTTGCTTCAATAAAATTACTTGTATTTTAAACAGCAACAGTTCCAACCTAGACTTGTTTTCAACAATAATTTGAAACAGTAAGATGTAACACAGGCCTGATTATTTTTCATCTTTATCTGTACTTAGGGTTGCTCTACAGTAGTTAACTTGCTTTTTGCATCATGTTATGGGTATGGTGGTGCTGCATCATGTTACCATAACATGATGCAGCCTCCACCATACCCATAACATGATGCAGCCACCACCATACCCATAACATGATGCAGCCTCCACCATACCATAACATGATGCAGCCTCCACCATACCCATAACATGATGCAGCCACCACCATACCCATAACATGATGCAGCCTCCACCATACCCATAACATGATGCAGCACCACTATACCCATAACATGATGCAGCCTCCACCATACCCATAACATGATGCAGCAGCCTCCACCATACCCATAACATGATGCAGCCTCCACTAGACCCATAACATGATGCAGCCTCCACTAGACCCATAACATGATGCAGCCTCCACCATACCCATAACATGATGCAGCCTCCACCATACCCATAACATGATGCAGCCACCACCATACCATAACATGATGCAGACACCACCATACCCATAACATGATGCAGCCACCACCATACCCATAACATGATGCAGTCTCCACCATACCATAACATGATGCAGCCTCCACCATACCCATAACATGATGCAGCCTCCACCATACCCATAACATGATGCAGCCTCCACCATACCCATAACATGATGCAGCAGCCTCCACCATACCCATAACATGATGCAGCCTCCACTAGACCCATAACATGATGCAGCCTCCACTAGACCCATAACATGATGCAGCCTCCACCATACCCATAACATGATGCAGCCTCCACCATACCCATAACATGATGCAGCCACCACCATACCATAACATGATGCAGACACCACCATACCCATAACATGATGCAGCCACCACCATACCCATAACATGATGCAGTCTCCACCATACCATAACATGATGCAGCCTCCACCATACCCATAACATGATGCAGCCTTCACCATACCCATAACATGATGCAGCCACCACCATACCCATAACATGATGCAGCACCACCATACCATAACATGATGCAGCCTCCACCATACCCATAACATGATGCAGCCTCCACCATACCATAACATGATGCAGCCTCCACCATACCCATAACATGATGCAGCCTCCACCATACCATAACATGATGCAGCCTCCACCATACCCATAACATGATGCAGCCTCCACCATACCCATAACATGATGCAGCCACCACCATACCCATAACATGATGCAGCCACCACCATACCCATAACATGATGCAGCCTCCACCATACCCATAACATGATGCAGCCTCCACCATACCCATAACATGATGCAGCACCACCATACCCATAACATGATGCAGCACCACCATACCATAACATGATGCAGCCTCCACCATACCATAACATAACATGATGCAGCCACCACTAGACCCATAACATGATGCAGCCACCACCAGACCCATAACATGATGCAGCCACCACCATACCATAACATGATGCAGCCTCCACCATACCCATAACATGATGCAGCACCACCATACCCATAACATGATGCAGCACCACCATGCTTGACAATATGAAGTGGTACTCAGTGATGTGTTGGATTTACCCCAAACATAACACTTTCTATTCAGGACATAAAGTACATCACTGAGGAATATGTTGGAATATGTTTATTCTGTACAGACTTCCTTCTTTTCACTCTGTCATTTAGGTTAGTATTGTGGAGTAACTACAATGTTGTTGATCCATCCTCAGTTTTCTCCTATCACAGCAATTCAACTTTTTTTAAATCACCATTGTCCTCATGGTGAAATCCCTGAGCGGTTTCCTTCCTCTCCGGCAACTGAGTTAGGAAGGACGCCTGTATCTTTGTAGTGACTGGGTGTATTGATACACCATCCAAAGTGTAACCATCCAAAATTAATAACTTCAACATGCTCAAAGGGATATTCAATGTCTGCTTTTTATTTATTTTTTTACCAATAGGTGCCCTTCTTTGCGAGGCATTGGAAAACCTCCCTGGTGTTTGTGGTTGAATCTGTGGCCGGAAGTCACTGCTCGACTGAGGGACCTTACAGATAATTGTATGTGTGGGTTACAGAGATGAGGTAGTAATTAAAAAACCATGTTAAACACTATTATTGCACACAGAGTGAGTCCATGCAACTTATTATGTGACTTGTTAAACACATATTTACTCCTGAACTTATTTAGGCTTACCATAACAAACGAGTTGAATACTTATTGACTCAACATTTCAGATTTAACTTTTTTTTTTATAATCTAAAGACACAATTCCACTTTGACATTATGGGGTGTTATATTATTGGATTTAAATACAGGGTGTAACAACAAACATTTTGAAAAAGTCAAAGGGTTTGAATAGTTTCTGAAGGCACTGTCTATATACACAGCAGACAATATGTCAAGTCATATGTCGTCCATCTCTGTCCGTTCTCGTGATGATATCCATCTGCTTAAAATAATCTCCTAAAGAAGAACAGATGAGAGAAAGAGGTTAGAGAGATGCCAAGTAGAGGATACAGAATAGAAAAAGTGTTAATAAGGGTTAGGATTAACAGAGAAAGTGTTAACAGAGACAGTGTTAGGATTAACAGGGAAAGGGTTAGGATTAACAGAGAAAGTGTTGGGATTAACAGAGAAAGTGTTGGGATTAACAGAGAAAGGGTTAGGATTAACAGAGAAAGGGTTAACAGAGAAAGGGTTAGGGTTAACAGAGAATGTGTTAGGATTAACAGAGAAAGGGTTAACAGAGAAAGTGTTAACAGAGACAGTGTTAGGATTAACAGAGAAAGGGTTAGGATTAACAGAGAAAGGGTTAGGATTAACAGAGAAAGTGTTAGGATTAACAGAGAAAGTGTTAGGATTAGCAGAGAAAGGGTTAACAGAGAAAGTGTTAACAGAGAAAGTGTTAACAGAGAAAGGGTTAACAGAGACAGTGTTAGGATTAACAGAGAAAGTGTTAGGATTAACAGAGAAAGGGTTAACAGAGAAAGTGTTGGGATTAACAGAGAAAGGGTTGGGATTAACAGAGAAAGGGTTGGGATTAACAGAGAAAGGGTTAACAGATAAAGTGTTAGGATTAACAGAGAAAGGGTTAACAGATAAAGTGTTAGGATTAACAGAGAAAGGGTTAACAGATAAAGTGTTAGGATTAACAGAGAAAGGGTTAACAGATAAAGTGTTAGGATTAACAGAGAAAGGGTTATCTGATAAAGTGTTAGGATTAACAGAGAAAGGGTTAAGATTAACAGAGAAAGGGTTAAGATTAGAAGAGAAAGGGTTAGAGTTAACAGAGAAAGTGTTAGGATTAACAGAGAAAGTGTTAGGATTAACAGAGTAAGGGTTAACAGAGAAAGTGTTGGGATTAACAGAGAAAGTGTTGGGATTAACAGAGAAAGTGTTGGGATTAACAGAGAAAGGGTTAGGATTAACAGAGAAAGGGTTAGGATTAACAGAGAATGTGTTAGGATTAACAGAGAAAGGGTTAACAGAGAAAGTGTTAGGATTAACAGAGAAAGGGTTAACAGAGAAAGTGTAAGGATTAACAGAGGAAAGTGTTAGGATTAACAGATAAAGTGTTAGGATTAACAGAGAAAGGGTTAACAGAGAAAGTGTTAGGATTAACAGAGAAAGGGTTAACAGAGAAAGTGTTGGGATTAACAGAGAAAGGGTTGGGATTAACAGAGAAAGGGTTAGGATTAACAGAGAAAGGGTTAGAGTTAACAGAGAAAGTGTTAGGATTAACAGAGAAAGTGTTGGGATTAACAGAGAAAGGGTTGGGATTAACAGAGAAAGGGTTGGGATTAACAGAGAAAGGGTTGGGATTAACAGAGAAAGGGTTAACAGAGAAAGGATTAGGATTAACAGAGAAAGGATTAACAGATAAAGTGTTAGGATTAACAGAGAAAGTGTTGGGATTAACAGAGAAAGGGTTGGGATTAACAGAGAAAGGGTTGGGATTAACAGAGAAAGGGTTGGGATTAACAGAGAAAGTGTTGGGATTAACAGAGAAAGGGTTAACAGAGAAAGGATTAGGATTAACAGAGAAAGGGTTAACAGATAAAGTGTTAGGATTAACAGAGAAAGTGTTAGGATTAACAGAGAAAGGGTTAGGATTAACAGAGAAAGGGTTAACAGATAAAGTGTTAGGATTAACAGAGAAAGCGTTAACAGATAAAGTGTTAGGATTAACAGAGAAAGGGTTAACAGATAAAGTGTTAGGATTAACAGAGAAAGTGTTAGGATTAACAGAGAAAGGGTTAACAGAGAAAGTGTTAGGATTAACAGAGAAAGGGTTAACAGAGAAAGTGTTAGGATTAACAGAGAAAGGGTTGGGATTAACAGAGAAAGGGTTAACAGAGAAAGTGTTAGGATTAACAGAGAAAGGGTTAGGATTAACAGAGAAAGGGTTAACAGAGAAAGTGTTAGGATTAACAGAGAAAGGGTTAACAGATAAAGTGTTAGGATTAACAGAGAAAGGGTTAGGGTTAACAGAGAACGTGTTAGGATTAACAGTGAAAGGGTTAACAGAGAACGTGTTAGGATTAACAGAGAAAGGGATAACAGAGAAAGTGTAAGGATTAACAGAGAACGTGTTAGGATTAACAGAGAAAGGGATAACAGAGAAAGTGTAAGAATTAACAGAGAAAGTGTTAGGATTAACAGAGAAAGGGTTAACAGAGAAAGTGTTAGGATTAACAGAGAAAGGGTTAACAGAGAAAGTGTTAGGATTAACAGAGAAAGGGTTAACAGAGAAAGTGTTAGGATTAACAAAGAAAGTGTTAGGATTAACAGAGAAAGGGTTGGGATTAACAGAGAAAGTGTTAGGATTAACAGAGAAAGTGTTAGGATTAACAGAGAAAGGGTTAACAGAGAAAGGGTTGGGATTAACAGAGAAAGGGTTGGGATTAACAGAGAAAGGGTTGGGATTAACAGAGAAAGGGTTGGGATTAACAGAGAAAGGGTTAGGATTAACAGAGAAAGGGTTAACAGAGAAAGGGTTGGGATTAACAGAGAAAGGGTTAGGATTAACAGAGAAAGGGTTAACAGAGAAAGGGTTGGGATTAACAGAGAAAGGGTTAGGATTAACAGAGAAAGGGTTAACAGAGAAAGGGTTGGGATTAACAGAGAAAGGGTTAGGATTAACAGAGAAAGGCTTAACAGAGAAAGGGTTAACAGAGAAAGGGTTAGGATTAACAGAGAAAGGGTTAACAGAGAAAGTGTTAGGATTAACAGAGAAAGGGTTAACAGAGAAAGTGTTAGGATTAACAAAGAAAGTGTTAGGATTAACAGAGAAAGGGTTAACAGAGAAAGTGTTAGGATTAACAGAGAAAGGGTTAACAGATAAAGTGTTAGGATTAA
Organism: Thymallus thymallus; assembly: GCA_023634145.1. NCBI lineage: Eukaryota > Metazoa > Chordata > Actinopteri > Salmoniformes > Salmonidae > Thymallus > Thymallus thymallus. The sequence continues at coordinate 87,419 of CM042410.1, forward strand.
CAGAGAAAGCGTTAACAGATAAAGTGTTAGGATTAACAGAGAAAGGGTTGGGATTAACAGAGAAAGGGTTGGGATTAACAGAGAAAGGGTTGGGATTAACAGAGAAAGGGTTGGGATTAACAGAGAAAGGGTTGGGATTAACAGAGAAAGGGTTGGGATTAACAGAGAAAGGGTTGGGATTAACAGAGAAAGTGTTGGGATTAACAGAGAAAGGGTTGGGATTAACAGAGAAAGGGTTGGGATTAACAGAGAAAGGGTTGGGATTAACAGAGAAAGGGTTGGGATTAACAGAGAAAGGGTTGGGATTAACAGAGAAAGGGTTGGGATTAACAGAGAAAGGGTTAACAGAGAAAGGATTAGGATTAACAGATAAAGGGTTAACAGATAAAGTGTTAGGATTAACAGAGGAAGTGTTAGGATTAACAGAGAAAGGGTTAGGATTAACAGAGAAAGGGTTAACAGATAAAGTGTTAGGATTAACAGAGAAAGGGTTAACAGATAAAGTTTTAGGATTAACAGAGAAAGTGTTAGGATTAACAGAGAAAGGGTTAGGATTAACAGAGAAAGGGTTGGGATTAACAGAGAAAGGGTTAACAGAGAAAGTGTTAGGATTAACAGAGAAAGGTTTAAGATTAAAAGAGAAAGGGTTGGGATTAACAGAGAAAGGGTTAGGATTAACAGAGAAAGGGTTAGGATTAACAGAGAAAGGGTTAGGATTAACCGAGAAAGGGTTAACAGAGAAAGTGTTAGGATTAACAGAGAAAGGGTTAACAGATAAAGTGTTAGGATTAACAGAGAAAGGGTTAGGGTTAACAGAAAACGTGTTAGGATTAACAGAGAAAGGGTTAACAGAGAAAGTGTTAGGATTAACAGAGAAAGGGTTAACAGAGAAAGTGTTAGGATTAACAAAGAAAGTGTTAGGATTAACAGAGAAAGGTTTGGGATTAACAGAGAAAGTGTTAGGATTAACAGAGAAAGTGTTAGGATTAACAGAGAAAGTGTTAGGATTAACAGAGAAAGTGTTAGGATTAACAAAGAAAGTGTTAGGATTAACAAAGAAAGTGTTAGGATTAACAGAGAAAGGGTTGGGATTAACAGAGAAAGTGTTAGGATTAACAGAGAAAGTGTTAGGATTAACAGAGAAAGTGTTAGGATTAACAGAGAAAGGGTTAACAGAGAAAGGGTTGGGATTAACAGAGAAAGGGTTGGGATTAACAGAGAAAGGGTTAGGATTAACAGAGAAAGGGTTAACAGAGAAAGGGTTAGGATTAACAGAGAAAGGGTTAACAGAGAAAGTGTTAGGATTAACAGAGAAAGGGTTAACAGAGAAAGTGTTAGGATTAACAGAGAAAGGGTTAACAGAGAAAGTGTTAGGATTAACAAAGAAAGTGTTAGGATTAACAGAGAAAGGGTTAACAGATAAAGTGTTAGGATTAACAGAGAAAGGGTTAACAGAGAAAGGGTTAACAGAGAAAGTGTTAGGATTAACAGAGAAAGGGTTAACAGAGAAAGTGTTAGGATTAACAGAGAACGGGTTAACAGAGAAAGTGTTAGGATTAACAGAGAAAGGGTTAACAGAGAAAGTGTTAGGATTAACAGAGAAAGGGTTAAGTTTAGCAGAGAAAGGGTTAGAGTTAACAGAGAAAGTGTTAGGATTAACAGAGAAAGGGTTAAGATTAGCAGAGAAAGGGTTAGAGTTAACAGAGAAAGTGTTAGGATTAACAGAAAAAGTGTTAGGATTAACAGAGAAAGGGTTAACAGAGAATGTGTTGGGATTAACAGAGAAAGGGTTGGGATTAACAGAGAAAGGGTTGGGATTAACAGAGAAAGGGTTGGGATTAACAGAGAAAGGGTTAGGATTAACAGAGAAAGGGTTAGGATTAACAGAGAAAGGGTTAACAGATAAAGTGTTAGGATTAACAGAGAAAGGGTTAACAGATAAAGTGTTAGGATTAACAGAGAAAGGGTTAACAGAGAACGTGTTAGGATTAACAGAGAAAGGGTTAACAGAGAAAGTGTTAGGATTAACAGAGAAAGGGTTAACAGAGAAAGTGTTAGGATTAACAGAGAAAGGGTTAACAGAGAAAGTGTTAGGATTAACAGAGAACGGGTTAACAGAGAAAGTGTTAGGATTAACAGAGAAAGGGTTAACAGAGAAAGTGTTAGGATTAACAGAGAAAGGGTTAAGTTTAGCAGAGAAAGGGTTAGAGTTAACAGAGAAAGTGTTAGGATTAACAGAGAAAGGGTTAAGATTAGCAGAGAAAGGGTTAGAGTTAACAGAGAAAGTGTTAGGATTAACAGAAAAAGTGTTAGGATTAACAGAGAAAGGGTTAACAGAGAAAGGGTTGGGATTAACAGAGAAAGGGTTGGGATTAACAGAGAAAGGGTTGGGATTAACAGAGAAAGGGTTGGGATTAACAGAGAAAGGGTTAGGATTAACAGAGAAAGGGTTAGGATTAACAGAGAAAGGGTTAACAGATAAAGTGTTAGGATTAACAGAGAAAGGGTTAACAGATAAAGTGTTAGGATTAACAGAGAAAGGGTTAACAGAGAACGTGTTAGGATTAACAGAGAAAGGGTTAACAGAGAAAGTGTTAGGATTAACAGAGAAACGGTTAACAGAGAAAGTGTTAGGATTAACAGAGAAAGGGTTAACAGAGAAAGTGTTAGGATTAACAGAGAAAGGGTTAAGATTAACAGAGAAAGGGTTAAGATTAGCAGAGAAAGGGTTAGAGTTAACAGAGAAAGTGTTAGGATTGACAGAAAAAGTGTTAGGATTAACAGAGAAAGGGTTAACAGAGAATGTTTTGGGATTAACAGAGAAAGGGTTGGGATTAACAGAGAAAGGGTTAGGGTTAACAGAGAAAGGGTTAACAGAGAAAGGGTTAGGATTAACAGAGAAAGGGTTAACAGATAAAGTGTTAGGATTAACAGAGAAAGGGTTAACAGAGAAAGGGTTAACAGAGAAAGTGTTAGGATTAACAGAGAAAGGGTTAACAGAGAAAGTGTTAGGATTAACAGAGAAAGGGTTAACAGAGAAAGTGTTAGGATTAACAGAGAAAGGGTTAAGTTTAGCAGAGAAAGGGTTAGAGTTAACAGAGAAAGTGTTAGGATTAACAGAGAAAGGGTTAAGATTAGCAGAGAAAGGGTTAGAGTTAACAGAGAAAGTGTTAGGATTAACAGAAAAAGTGTTAGGATTAACAGAGAAAGGGTTAACAGAGAATGTGTTGGGATTAACAGAGAAAGGGTTGGGATTAACAGAGAAAGGGTTGGGATTAACAGAGAAAGGGTTGGGATTAACAGAGAAAGGGTTGGGATTAACAGAGAAAGGGTTAGGATTAACAGAGAAAGGGTTAGGATTAACAGAGAAAGGGTTAACAGATAGTGTTAGGATTAACAGAGAAAGGGTTAACAGATAAAGTGTTAGGATTAACAGAGAAAGGGTTAACAGAGAACGTGTTAGGATTAACAGAGAAAGGGTTAACAGAGAAAGTGTTAGGATTAACAGAGAAAGGGTTAACAGAGAAAGTGTTAGGATTAACAGAGAAAGGGTTAACAGAGAAAGTGTTAGGATTAACAGAGAACGGGTTAACAGAGAAAGTGTTAGGATTAACAGAGAAAGGGTTAACAGAGAAAGTGTTAGGATTAACAGAGAAAGGGTTAAGTTTAGCAGAGAAAGGGTTAGAGTTAACAGAGAAAGTGTTAGGATTAACAGAGAAAGGGTTAAGATTAGCAGAGAAAGGGTTAGAGTTAACAGAGAAAGTGTTAGGATTAACAGAAAAAGTGTTAGGATTAACAGAGAAAGGGTTAACAGAGAATGTGTTGGGATTAACAGAGAAAGGGTTGGGATTAACAGAGAAAGGGTTGGGATTAACAGAGAAAGGGTTGGGATTAACAGAGAAAGGGTTAGGATTAACAGAGAAAGGGTTAGGATTAACAGAGAAAGGGTTAACAGATAAAGTGTTAGGATTAACAGAGAAAGGGTTAACAGATAAAGTGTTAGGATTAACAGAGAAAGGGTTAACAGAGAACGTGTTAGGATTAACAGAGAAAGGGTTAACAGAGAAAGTGTTAGGATTAACAGAGAAAGGGTTAACAGAGAAAGTGTTAGGATTAACAGAGAAAGGGTTAACAGAGAAAGTGTTAGGATTAACAGAGAAAGGGTTAAGATTAACAGAGAAAGGGTTAAGATTAGCAGAGAAAGGGTTAGAGTTAACAGAGAAAGTGTTAGGATTGACAGAAAAAGTGTTAGGATTAACAGAGAAAGGGTTAACAGAGAATGTTTTGGGATTAACAGAGAAAGGGTTGGGATTAACAGAGAAAGGGTTAGGGTTAACAGAGAAAGGGTTAACAGAGAAAGGGTTAGGATTAACAGAGAAAGGGTTAACAGATAAAGTGTTAGGATTAACAGAGAAAGGGTTAACAGAGAAAGGGTTAACAGAGAAAGTGTTAGGATTAACAGAGAAAGGGTTAACAGAGAAAGTGTTAGGATTAACAGAGAACGGGTTAACAGAGAAAGTGTTAGGATTAACAGAGAAAGGGTTAACAGAGAAAGTGTTAGGATTAACAGAGAAAGGGTTAAGTTTAGCAGAGAAAGGGTTAGAGTTAACAGAGAAAGTGTTAGGATTAACAGAGAAAGGGTTAAGATTAGCAGAGAAAGGGTTAGAGTTAACAGAGAAAGTGTTAGGATTAACAGAAAAAGTGTTAGGATTAACAGAGAAAGGGTTAACAGAGAATGTGTTGGGATTAACAGAGAAAGGGTTGGGATTAACAGAGAAAGGGTTGGGATTAACAGAGAAAGGGTTGGGATTAACAGAGAAAGGGTTAGGATTAACAGAGAAAGGGTTAGGATTAACAGAGAAAGGGTTAACAGATAAAGTGTTAGGATTAACAGAGAAAGGGTTAACAGATAAAGTGTTAGGATTAACAGAGAAAGGGTTAACAGAGAACGTGTTAGGATTAACAGAGAAAGGGTTAACAGAGAAAGTGTTAGGATTAACAGAGAAAGGGTTAACAGAGAAAGTGTTAGGATTAACAGAGAAAGGGTTAACAGAGAAAGTGTTAGGATTAACAGAGAAAGGGTTAAGATTAACAGAGAAAGGGTTAAGATTAGCAGAGAAAGGGTTAGAGTTAACAGAGAAAGTGTTAGGATTGACAGAAAAAGTGTTAGGATTAACAGAGAAAGGGTTAACAGAGAATGTTTTGGGATTAACAGAGAAAGGGTTGGGATTAACAGAGAAAGGGTTAGGGTTAACAGAGAAAGGGTTAACAGAGAAAGGGTTAGGATTAACAGAGAAAGGGTTAACAGATAAAGTGTTAGGATTAACAGAGAAAGGGTTAACAGAGAAAGGGTTAACAGAGAAAGTGTTAGGATTAACAGAGAAAGGGTTAACAGAGAAAGTGTTAGGATTAACAGAGAACGGGTTAACAGAGAAAGTGTTAGGATTAACAGAGAAAGGGTTAACAGAGAAAGTGTTAGGATTAACAGAGAAAGGGTTAAGTTTAGCAGAGAAAGGGTTAGAGTTAACAGAGAAAGTGTTAGGATTAACAGAGAAAGGGTTAAGATTAGCAGAGAAAGGGTTAGAGTTAACAGAGAAAGTGTTAGGATTAACAGAAAAAGTGTTAGGATTAACAGAGAAAGGGTTAACAGAGAATGTGTTGGGATTAACAGAGAAAGGGTTGGGATTAACAGAGAAAGGGTTGGGATTAACAGAGAAAGGGTTGGGATTAACAGAGAAAGGGTTGGGATTAACAGAGAAAGGGTTGGGATTAACAGAGAAAGGGTTAGGATTAACAGAGAAAGGGTTAACAGATAAAGTGTTAGGATTAACAGAGAAAGGGTTAACAGATAAAGTGTTAGGATTAACAGAGAAAGGGTTAACAGAGAACGTGTTAGGATTAACAGAGAAAGGGTTAACAGAGAAAGTGTTAGGATTAACAGAGAAAGGGTTAACAGAGAAAGTGTTAGGATTAACAGAGAAAGGGTTAACAGAGAAAGTGTTAGGATTAACAGAGAACGGGTTAACAGAGAAAGTGTTAGGATTAACAGAGAAAGGGTTAACAGAGAAAGTGTTAGGATTAACAGAGAAAGGGTTAAGTTTAGCAGAGAAAGGGTTAGAGTTAACAGAGAAAGTGTTAGGATTAACAGAGAAAGGGTTAAGATTAGCAGAGAAAGGGTTAGAGTTAACAGAGAAAGTGTTAGGATTAACAGAGAAAGGGTTAACAGAGAACGTGTTAGGATTAACAGAGAAAGGGTTAACAGAGAAAGTGTTAGGATTAACAGAGAAAGGGTTAACAGAGAAAGTGTTAGGATTAACAGAGAAAGGGTTAACAGAGAAAGTGTTAGGATTAACAGAGAAAGGGTTAAGATTAACAGAGAAAGGGTTAAGATTAGCAGAGAAAGGGTTAGAGTTAACAGAGAAAGTGTTAGGATTAACAGAGAAAGGGTTAACAGAGAATGTTTTGGGATTAACAGAGAAAGGGTTGGGATTAACAGAGAAAGGGTTAGGGTTAACAGAGAAAGGGTTAACAGAGAAAGGGTTAGGATTAACAGAGAAAGGGTTAACAGATAAAGTGTTAGGATTAACAGAGAAAGGGTTAACAGAGAAAGGGTTAACAGAGAAAGTGTTAGGATTAACAGAGAAAGGGTTAACAGAGAAAGTGTTAGGATTAACAGAGAACGGGTTAACAGAGAAAGTGTTAGGATTAACAGAGAAAGGGTTAACAGAGAAAGTGTTAGGATTAACAGAGAAAGGGTTAAGTTTAGCAGAGAAAGGGTTAGAGTTAACAGAGAAAGTGTTAGGATTAACAGAGAAAGGGTTAAGATTAGCAGAGAAAGGGTTAGAGTTAACAGAGAAAGTGTTAGGATTAACAGAAAAAGTGTTAGGATTAACAGAGAAAGGGTTAACAGAGAATGTGTTGGGATTAACAGAGAAAGGGTTGGGATTAACAGAGAAAGGGTTGGGATTAACAGAGAAAGGGTTGGGATTAACAGAGAAAGGGTTAGGATTAACAGAGAAAGGGTTAGGATTAACAGAGAAAGGGTTAACAGATAAAGTGTTAGGATTAACAGAGAAAGGGTTAACAGATAAAGTGTTAGGATTAACAGAGAAAGGGTTAACAGAGAACGTGTTAGGATTAACAGAGAAAGGGTTAACAGAGAAAGTGTTAGGATTAACAGAGAAAGGGTTAACAGAGAAAGTGTTAGGATTAACAGAGAAAGGGTTAACAGAGAAAGTGTTAGGATTAAAAGAGAAAGGGTTAAGATTAACAGAGAAAGGGTTAAGATTAGCAGAGAAAGGGTTAGAGTTAACAGAGAAAGTGTTAGGATTGACAGAAAAAGTGTTAGGATTAACAGAGAAAGGGTTAACAGAGAATGTTTTGGGATTAACAGAGAAAGGGTTGGGATTAACAGAGAAAGGGTTAGGGTTAACAGAGAAAGGGTTAACAGAGAAAGGGTTAGGATTAACAGAGAAAGGGTTAACAGAGAAAGTGTTAGGATTAACAGAGAAAGGGTTAACAGAGAAAGTGTTAGGATTAACAAAGAAAGTGTTAGGATTAACAGAGAAAGGGTTAACAGAGAAAGGGTTAACAGAGAAAGGGTTAGGATTAACAGAGAAAGGGTTAACAGAGAAAGGGTTAGGATTAACAGAGAAAGGGTTAACAGAGAAAGTGTTAGGATTAACAGAGAAAGGGTTAGAGTTAACAGAGAAAGTGTTAGGATTAACAGAGAAAGGGTTAACAGAGAATGTGTTGGGATTAACAGAGAAAGGGTTGGGATTAACAGAGAAAGGGTTGGGATTAACAGAGAAAGGGTTAGGATTAACAGAGAAAGGGTTAGGATTAACAGAGAAAGGGTTAACAGATAAAGTGTTAGGATTAACAGAGAAAGGGTTAGGATTAACAGAGAAAGGGTTAGGATTAACTGAGAAAGGGTTAACAGAGAAAGTGTTAACAGAGAAAGTGTTAGGATTAACAGAGAAAGGGTTAACAGATAAAGTGTTAGGATTAACAGAGAAAGGGTTAGGGTTAACAGAAAACGTGTTAGGATTAACAGAGAAAGGGTTAACAGAAAACGTGTTAGGATTAACAGAGAAAGGGTTAACAGAGAACGTGTTAGGATTAACAGAGAAAGGGATAACAGAGAAAGTGTAAGGATTAACAGAGAACGTGTTAGGATTAACAGAGAAAGGGATAACAGAGAAAGTGTAAGGATTAACAGAGAAAGTGTTAGGATTAACAGAGAAAGGGTTAACAGAGAAAGTGTTAGGATTAACGGAGAAAGGGTTAACAGAGAAAGTGTTAGGATTAACAGAGAAAGGGTTAACAGAGAAAGTGTTAGGATTAACAAAGAAAGTGTTAGGATTAACAGAGAAAGGGTTGGGATTAACAGAGAAAGTGTTAGGATTAACAGAGAAAGTGTTAGGATTAACACAGAAAGTGTTAGGATTAACAAAGAAAGTGTTAGGATTAACAGAGAAAGGGTTGGGATTAACAGAGAAAGTGTTAGGATTAACAGAGAAAGGGTTGGGATTAACAGAGAAAGTGTTAGGATTAACAGAGAAAGTGTTAGGATTAACATAGAAAGGGTTAACAGAGAAAGGGTTGGGATTAACAGAGAAAGGGTTGGGATTAACAGAGAAAGGGTTGGGATTAACAGAGAAAGGGTTAGGATTAACAGAGAAAGGGTTAACAGAGAAAGTGTTAGGATTAACAGAGAAAGGGTTAACAGAGAAAGTGTTAGGATTAACAGAGAAAGGGTTAACAGAGAAAGTGTTAGGATTAACAAAGAAAGTGTTAGGATTAACAGAGAAAGGGTTAACAGATAAAGTGTTAGGATTAACAGAGAAAGGGTTAACAGAGAAAGGGTTAACAGAGAAAGGGTTAGGATTAACAGAGAAAGGGTTAACAGAGAAAGTGTTAGGATTAACAGAGAACGGGTTAACAGAGAAAGTGTTAGGATTAACAGAGAAAGGGTTAACAGAGAAAGTGTTAGGATTAACAGAGAAAGGGTTAACAGAGAAAGTGTTAGGATTAACAGAGAAAGGGTTAAGATTAGCAGAGAAAGGGTTAGAGTTAACAGAGAAAGGGTTAGGATTAACAGAGAAAGGGTTAAGATTAGCAGAGAAAGGGTTAGAGTTAACAGAGAAAGTGTTAGGATTAACAGAAAAAGTGTTAGGATTAACAGAGAAAGGGTTAACAGAGAATGTGTTGGGATTAACAGAGAAAGGGTTGGGATTAACAGAGAAAGGGTTGGGATTAACAGAGAAAGGGTTGGGATTAACAGAGAAAGGGTTAGGATTAACAGAGAAAGGGTTAACAGAGAAAGTGTTAGGATTAACAGAGAAAGGGTTAAGATTAACAGAGAAAGGGTTAAGATTAGCAGAGAAAGGGTTAGAGTTAACAGAGAAAGGGTTAGGGTTAACAGAGAAAGGGTTAACAGATAAAGTGTTAGGATTAACAGAGAAAGGGTTAACAGAGAAAGTGTTAGGATTAACAGAGAAAGGGTTAACAGAGAAAGTGTTAGGATTAACAGAGAACGGGTTAACAGAGAAAGTGTTAGGATTAACAGAGAAAGGGTTAAGATTAGCAGAGAAAGGGTAGAGTTAACAGAGAAAGTGTTAGGATTAACAGAGAAAGGGTTAAGATTAGCAGAGAAAGGGTTAAGATTAGCAGAGAAAGGGTTAAGATTAGCAGAGAAAGGGTTAGAGTTAACAGAGAAAGTGTTAGGATTAACAGAGAAAGGGTTAAGATTAGCAGAGAAAGGGTTAAGATTAGCAGAGAAAGGGTTAAGATTAGCAGAGAAAGGGTTAAGATTAGCAGAGAAAGGGTTAGAGTTAACAGAGAAAGTGTTAGGATTGACAGAAAAAGTGTTAGGATTAACAGAGAAAGGGTTAACAGAGAATGTGTTGGGATTAACAGAGAAAGGGTTGGGATTAACAGAGAAAGGGTTGGGATTAACAGAGAAAGGGTTAGGGTTAACAGAGAAAGGGTTAACAGAGAAAGGGTTAGGATTAACAGAGAAAGGGTTAACAGAGAAAGTGTTAGGATTAACAGAGAAAGGGTTAACAGAGAAAGTGTTAGGATTAACAAAGAAAGTGTTAGGATTAACAGAGAAAGGGTTAACAGATAAAGTGTTAGGATTAACAGAGAAAGGGTTAACAGAGAAAGGGTTAACAGAGAAAGTGTTAGGATTAACAGAGAAAGGGTTAACAGAGAAAGTGTTAGGATTAACAGAGAAAGGGTTAGAGTTAACAGAGAAAGTGTTAGGATTAACAGAGAAAGGGTTAACAGAGAATGTGTTGGGATTAACCGAGAAAGGGTTGGGATTAACAGAGAAAGGGTTGGGATTAACAGAGAAAGGGTTGGGATTAACAGAGAAAGGGTTAGGATTAACAGAGAAAGGGTTAACAGAGAATGTGTTGGGATTAACCGAGAAAGGGTTGGGATTAACAGAGAAAGGGTTGGGATTAACAGAGAAAGGGTTGGGATTAACAGAGAAAGGGTTAGGATTAACAGAGAAAGGGTTAACATATAAAGTGTTAGGATTAACAGAGAAAGAGTTAACAGAGAAAGTGTTAAGATTAAGAGAGAAAGGGTTAACAGAGAAAGTGTTAAGATTAACAGAGAAAGGGTTAACAGAGAAAGGGTTAAGATTAACAGAGAAAGGATTAACAGAGAAAGGGTTAAGATTAACAGAGAAAGGGTTAAGATTAGCAGAGAAAGGGTTAGGGTTAACAGAGAAAGGGTTAACAGAGAAAGGGTTAGGGTTAACAGAGAAAGGGTTAGCATTAACAGAGAAAGGGTTAACAGAGAAAGTGTTAAGATTAAGAGAGAAAGTGTTAACAGAGAAAGGGTTAAGATTAACAGAGAAAGGGTTAAAAGAGAAAGGGTTAAGATTAACAGAGAAAGGGTTAAGATTAACAGAGAAAGGGTTAACAGAGAAAGGGTTAACAGAGAAAAGGTTAAGATTAACAGAGAAAGGGTTAACAGAGAAAGGGTTAAGATTAACAGAGAAAGGGTTAACAGAGAAAGGGTTAGCATTACCAGAGAAAGGGTTAAGATTAACAGAGAAAGGGTTAACAGAGAAAGGGTTAAGATTAACAGAGAAAGGGTTAGCATTACCAGAGAAAGGGTTAACAGAGAAAGGGTTAGCATTACCAGAGAAAGGGTTAACAGAGAAAGGGTTAACAGAGAAAGGGTTAAGATTAACAGAGAAAGGGTTAACAGAGAAAGGGTTAAGATTAACAGAGAAATTGTTAACAGAGAAAGAGTTAGGGTTAACAGAGAAAGGGTTAGGGTTAACAGAGAAAGGGTTAACAGAGAAAGTGTTAGGATTAACAGAGAAAGTGTTAGGATTAACAGAGAAAGTGTTAGGATTAACAGAGAAAGGGTTAAGATTAACAGAGAAAGGGTTAGGGTTAACAGAGAAAGGGTTAACAGAGAAAGGGTTAGGGTTAACAGAGAAAGTGTTAACAGAGAAAGGGTTAGGATTAACAGAGAAAGGGTTAGGATTAACAGAGAAAGGGTTAACAGAGAAAGGGTTAGCATTACCAGAGAAAGGGTTAACAGAGAAAGGGTTAACAGAGAAAGGGTTAAGATTAACAGAGAAAGGGTTAACAGAGAAAGGGTTAAGATTAACAGAGAAATTGTTAACAGAGAAAGGGTTAGGGTTAACAGAGAAAGGGTTAGGGTTAACAGAGAAAGGGTTAACAGAGAAAGTGTTAGGATTAACAGAGAAAGTGTTAGGATTAACAGAGAAAGTGTTAGGATTAACAGAGAAAGGGTTAAGATTAACAGAGAAAGGGTTAGGGTTAACAGAGAAAGGGTTAACAGAGAAAGGGTTAGGGTTAACAGAGAAAGTGTTAACAGAGAAAGGGTTAGGATTAACAGAGAAAGGGTTAGGATTAACAGAGAAAGGGTTAGGATTAACAGAGAAAGGGTTAACAGAGAAAGTGTTAGGATTAACAGAAAAAGTGTTAGGATTAACAGAAAAAGTGTTAGGATTAACAGAAAAAGTGTTGGGATTAACAGAGAAAGTGTTGGGATTAACAGAGAAAGGGTTAGGATTAACAGAGAAAGGGTTAGGATTAACAGAGAAATTGTTAACAGAGAAAGGATTAACAGAGAAAGGATTAGGGTTAAGAGAGAAAGGGTTAAGAGAGAAAGGATTAACAGAGAAAGGGTTAACAGAGAAAGGGTTAAGATTAACAGAGAAAGGGTTAACAGAGAAAGGGTTAGCATTACCAGAGAAAGGGTTAAGAGAGAAAGGGTTAACAGAGAAAGGGTTAACAGAGAAAGGGTTAACAGAGAAAGGGTTAACAGAGAAAGGGTTAAGAGAGAAAGGGTTAAGATTACCAGAGAAAGGATTAGGGTTAGACATAAAACGTACCTGAACGGTGACCCTGCAGAGACAGTCTGGAGAGGAGAGATGTTCCTCTGTCAGGTGAGATGGGTAGATGACGTAGCATAGCATCAAATCCTAGAACATAATACACAGACAGGAATTAAATCATCATGTATTGATCACATCTTTGCTAATAATGCAGAAATCGCCTCTAAAGCAGTATCCAGGCATGTCAGGACTGCTGAGGGAAACTTGAACGTTGTGAAAATTCTGTGCAACGTCCAGCGTGTGTTTTGTCGTGAAGAATTACAAAATTAGTCATGCTATCCCATGTTTTACTGCTTAAAGAATTTGCTTGTTATATGCTAGTATTTCTTAACCTGATACAAACATATCTTGTGTGACTTAGTCATCAGTCTGTGCGTAGAGATAAGAGCCATTTGACTGCAGTATGTGACATCCTGTTTTCACAATCTACAGGAACTTCAATGTGTGTAAACATGCAGGAAGGAACAGACAATGGTGGCAATCTGAACAGACAAGCTAAATCAGCTTTTACCCACCATGTTCTGTCCCTGTTTCCACCCATCTGCAAAACAGATGTACTTTTTCATTAAGAGGAGAGAGAACTCTGTTCAACTATACACTGTTGAGTGGATGGTTGATTCTATATAATCTTATAATAAAGTACTGTTTAAGAGAATCTGCAGTCTTGGCGACGAGGATGGGATAGCTAACTCCTTCGTGCTGATTGTTGGTGAGTGGATAAGCCATTCCGAACAGAAATTAAGGGTGAGACTGATTTTCTTTTAAACATCATAGAAACTCCTGTTCTGCGAAAACGTTGTGCACATTAGGTATTTTGTTGGAACAAAAGACACCCCTAGTTAGAAACTTTGCTGTAGCAGAGTTATTTCTGAATAGGGGGAAGTCCTAGAAGGAATTCTAGAGCAAACACACTGTTGGAGCAGGGTGATCTCCGATTGGGATCTTTTTGTTGAAGCAGAAGTATCCTGGAATAGAGACGGATTGTGTTTCTCTGTTGAAGCAGAGGAGCGGCCATGGGATGATATGACACGGTTACGAGTTATGTGATCCCAGGGCACAATCCTGAGATATATTTTCTATGTAATCCCAGGGCACAATCCTGAGATATATTTTCTATGTAATCCCAGGGCACAATCCTGAGATATATTTTCTATGTAATCCCAGGGCACAATCCTGAGATAGAAAATATTTATATTACTGCAGGTAAAACAGTTGTGATTGGGAAACCAGCTATACATTTAAACCTACATGGGAAATTTGGGTATAACACTTAAAATGTTAAAAAAAATTAAAACAACTAATTTGAAACAAAAAAAGGCAAGAAATGTGGAATAGATTGGGAGAGAAAATGAATAATGGTGAACAAAAGTAACAAGAAACAGAGGATGGTAGAAAAGGAGAAATGACTTTCTGCCCCCCTATTATACCCCTTCATCTACTGCACCAGCACCAGCACCAGCTCTACCCCCAGCAACACCTGATACAACCGTGGGACCAGCAGCCCCTGATCATTGGTACTCTTTACAATCCAACGCTACGTATAGACAGTTGACATGTATTAAAACCATGAGTGAGGAAATGGAAACTCTAGCGTTTTCATGTTCGCATTCTATCAACAGAAAAGCTCAACTGATCAAATCAAGATGCTTGTGCTTCTTCTTCCTCCAACAGTGCAATAATACAACATATACCTAAATACACAGAAATCTAAGTAAGGACTGGAATTAAGAATATATACAGTTGAAGTCGGAAGTTTACATACACCTTAGCCAAATACATTTAAACTCAGTTTTTCACATTTAATCCTAGTAAACATTCCCTGTCTTAGGTCAGTTAGGATCACCACTTTATTTTAAGAATGTGAAATGTCAGAATAATAGTAGAGAGAATGATTTATTTCAGCTTTTATTTCTTTCATCACATTCCCAGTGGGTCAGAAGTTTACATACATTCAATTAGTATTTGGTAGCATTGCCTTTAAATTGTTTAACTTGGGTCAAACGTTTTGGGTAGCCTTCCACAAGCTTCCCACAATAAGTTGGGTGAATTTTGGCCCATTCCTCCTGACAGAACTGATAGATAGATAGATAGATAGGTACTTTATTGATCCCCCGGGGGGGAAATTTCATTAGGTGTAACTGAGTCAGGTTTGTAGGCCTCCTTCCTCTCACACGCTTTTTCAGTTCTGCCCACAAATGTTCTATAGGATTGAGGTCAGGGCTTTGTGATGGCCACTCCAATACCTTGACTTGGTTGTCCTTAAGCCATTTTGCCACAACTTTGGAAGTATGCTTGGGGTCATTGTCCATTTTGAGACCTATTTGCAAACAAGCTTTAACTTCTTGACTGATGTCTTGAGATGTTGCTTCAATATATCCACATAATGTTCCTTCCTCATGATGCCATCTATTTTGTGAAGTGCACCAGTCCCTCCTGCAGCAAAGCACCCCCACAACATGATGCTGCCACCCTCGTGCTTCACGGTTGGGATGGTGTTCTTCGGCTTGCAAGCCTCCCCCTTTTTCCTCCAAACATAACGATGGTCATTATGGCCAAACAGTTCTATTTTAGTTTCATCAGACCAGAGGACATTTCTCCAAAAAGTACAATCTTTGTCCCCATGTGCAGTTGCAAACCGTCGTCTGACTTTTTATGCCGGTTTTGGAGCAGTGGCTTCTTCCTTGCTGAGCGGCATTTCAGGTTATGTTGATATAGGACTCGTTTTACTGTGGATATAGATACTTTTGTACCTGTTTCTTCCAGCATCTTCACAAGGTCCTTTGCTGTTGTTTTGGGATTGATTTGCACTTTTACACCAAAGTACGTTCATCTCCAGGAGACAGAACGTGTCTCCTTCCTGAGTGGTATGACGGCTGCGTGGTCCCATGGTGTTTATACTTGCGTACTATTGTTTGTACAGATGAATGTGGTACCTTCAGGCGTTTGGAAATTTCTCCAAAGGATGAACCAGACTTGTGGAGGTCTACCATTTTTTATCTGAGGTCTTGGCTGATTTCTTTGGATTTTCCCATGATGTCGAGCAAAGAGGCACTGAGTTTGAAGGTAGGCCTTGAAATACTTCCACAGGTACACCTCCAATTGACTCAAATGATGTCAATCAGCCTATCAGAAGCTTCTAAAGCCATAACATAATATTCTGGAATTGTCCAAGCTGTTTAAAGGCACAGTCAACTTAGTGTATGTAAACATCTGACCCACTGGAATTGTGATATAGTGAATTATAAGTGAAATAATCTGTCTGTAAACAGTTGTTGTAAGAATTACTTGTGTCATGAACAAAGTAGATGTCCTAACTGACTTGCCAAAACTATAGTTTGTTAACATGAAATCTGTGGAGTGGTTGAAAAATGAGTTTTAATGACTTTATGTATGTAAACTTCCAACTTCAACTGTATGTAGTATGTAGTCTAACTACTACATACTACATACAGCGGGTGAAATAAGTATTGAACACGTCACCATTTTTCTCAGTAAATATATTTCCAAAGGTGCTATTGACATGAAATTCACCAGATGTTGGTAACAACCCAAGTAATCCATACATACAAAGAAACCAAAACAAATAAATTCAGAAATTAAGTTATGTGTAATAATGTGAAATAACAGGGAAAAAGTATTGAACACATGAAGAAAGGGAGGTGCAAAAAGGCATGGAAAGCCAAGACAACAGCTGAAAACTATCAGTAATTAAAACGCAATCCAGCCCCCTGTCAGTGCAAATTAATATCAGCTGGTTCAGTCCCAACTGATGGCCTACAAAAAGGTCTCATTGCCAAGGTGTCACACAAGACACATCTCATGATGGGTAAAAGAGCTGTCTCAAGACCTTCGCAACCTAATTGTTGCAAAACATAATGATGGCATTGGTTATAGGCGCATTTCTAAGCTTCTGAATGTTCCAGTGAGCACTGTTGGGGCCATAATACGGAAGTGGAAAGACAATCATTTCACCATAAATTTGCCTCGACCAGGTGCTCCTCGCAAGATTTCTGACAGAGGAGTGAAAAGAATAATCAGAAGAGTTGTCCAAGAGCCAAGGACCACTTGTGGAGAGCTTCAAAAAGACCTGCAATTAGCAGGTACTGTTGTCTCAAAGAAAACAGTAAGTAATGCACTCCACCGCCATGGCCTGTATGCACGCTCACCACGCAAGACTCCATTGCTGAAAAAAAAGCATGTTGAAGCTCGTTTAAAGTTTGCTGCACAACATTTGGAAAAGCCAGTGAAATACTGGGAGAATATAGTGTGGTCAGATGAGAGCAAAATTGAACTGTTTGGATGTCATAATACACACCATGTTTGGAGGAGAAATGGCACTGCACATCACCCTAAAAACACCATACCAACAGTGAAGTTTGGTGGTGGGAACATCATGGTGTGGGGCTGCTTTTCAGCAAATGGTACTGGCAAACTTCACATAATTGAAGGAAGGATGAATGGGCAAATTTACCGAGACATTCTTGACAAAACTCTGCTGCCATCTACCAGGATGATGAAGATGAAACGAGGGTGGACATTTCAGCAAGACAATGATCCCAAACACACAGCCAAGGAAACTCTCAATTGGTTTCAAAGAAAGAAAATAAAGCTGCTAGAATGGCCCAGCCAATCACCTGACTTAAATACCATTGAAAATCTATGGAAAGAACTGAAGATCAAGATTCATAGAAGAGGCCCACGGAACCTTCAAGATTTGAAGACTGTTTGTGTGGAAGAATGAGCCAAAATAACACCAGAGCAATGCATGTGACTAGTTTCTCCATACAGGAGGCGTCTTGAAGCTGTCATTACCAACAAAGGCTTTTGTACAAAGTATTACATAAATATCAGTAAGTGTGTTCAATACTTTTTCCCTGTGTCATTTCACATTATTACACATAACTTAATTTCTGAACTTATTTGTTTTGGTTTCTTTGTATGTATGGATTACTTGGGTTGTTACCAACATCTGGTGAAAATGTCATGTCAATAGCACCTTTGGAAATATATTTACTGAGAAAAATGGTGACGTGTTCAATACTTATTTCACCCGCTGTATACTGCACTTACCATACTATATACTACACACTGCATATACTAACTATACTACAACTCAATATTAGAAAGGTGTTCTTAATGCTTTGTCCACTCAGTGAATTTCTATGTACAACACTGTCAGAGGTATCTGTCAGGTGAGAGGGTTAGATGAGGTATCACAGCATCAATTCCTGGAATACCATACGGTTGACTTACAGTTACTTAGTTATGAGAATGTGTATGTTATTGTGGACAACATATTTGTATTAGGGGACCACCATGAATATGCCCCAAGGCTAGGTAGGGGTGTATACAAATCCTAAAATACATTTTTTATTAAATTATAAATAATTATGGTGAACTGGACCCAGGTAGTAAGGTGAAGGTGCATTACCTTGGAAACGTTGCCGGTAATCCTGCTGAGAGCAGCCAGAGACCTCCAGCTGAACGGACGTAGAGCCCCTCCTCTACACGGCTGGTCGACCTTCTCCACCACCACAGAGTAACTAGAGGGAGATAAATATTTCAGATAAACACTATTTAAAAAATTTGTGGATCTCAATGGAAATGTTCATTACTTTAATTGATACAAACCTTGCATGGTAGAAAGGTGGTCCTTTTCGGTAAAGCACTGCATGGAAGAGAACAAACTGTATAAACCCAATAAGAATCAACATAGCATCAAGAATCAAGGCATCGGAGTGTCTGGAGTGTTTCGTTATGGTTGGAGGATCACAGTCCACCCATTAAACTAACAGTGAAACTATACCAAACATTCACAGTCCACCCATTAAACTAACAGTGAAACTATACCAAACATTCACAGTCAACCCATTAAACTAACAGTGAAACTATACCAAACATTCACAGTCAACCCATTCAACTAACAGTGAAACTATACCAAACATTCACAGTCAAGCCATTAAACAAACAGTGAAACTATACCAAACATTCACAGTCAACCCATTCAACTAACAGTGAAACTATACCACAAACATTCAGTCAACACATTAAACTAACAGTGAAACTGTAATGCAAACATTCACAGTCAACACATTAAACTAACAGTGAAACTAATGCAAACATTCACAGTCAACCCATTAAACGAACAGTGAAACTATACCAAACATTCACAGTCAACCCATTCAACTAAAAGTGAAACTATACCACAAACATTCACAGTCAACACATTAAACAGTGAAACTATACCAAACATTCACAGTCAACCCATTCAACTAACAGTGAAACTGTAACGCAAACATTCAGTCAACCCATTAAACTAACAGTGAAACTAACATCCTCCAAGATGGCGTAGCAGTGTGGACGTGTTTGTCTTGTGTAAATAGTCTGGGTTTTTTTGCTTTTCAATTTATTCCGTATATATTTCTTAATCTCACTTTCCATCAAACATCTCCCCTGCAAAATAAATATAGTTTCCTGCAACCCACCTCACCCAATGTGGATCGGATCTACTATTTCTTCATGCCATATAACCAGACCCTTCGAAAGAAACTAGCCAGCTAACTAGCTATTAGCCATTGTTAGCGGTCTTCACCATTGCCCCTGGCCTACACCAGCCAACTTTAACTCTGACAATATCGGCCAGTGCTACCAACCCGGCGCATATCGGATTGCTTTCTTTACCACATCACCGGATTTCTGCCGCAATCACTGGATTATTACACCGGATCATCACAGCTAGCTAGCTGCAAACGAGTGGCTGTTTGGCTAACATCATTGTCCCCGAAGCTTGAACCAGTTAGCCTTGAGCTAGCCTCGAGCTAGGCCCATCTCCTGGCTAGCCGACGAAGTGTACTAGCTAATTCCTGGGCTACAGTACCTCTTTGCCAACTGGCCTGGACCTTCTATCGTCGACACGGAGCCCTGCCGATCCATCACGACTGGTCTGCCGACATAAAAGTCTGACGTGGTACCCATCTGCTAGCCCCGGCCCGTTAGCATTCATAATGCCGTGCCTCCCGCTCCCTTGCATTGGAACTACAACTAGGGAAATCCATTTAGGACAAAAACATTGGGTCCCAATATATAACACCTGTGATTGATTTTTGCCTTTCTCTAACGTCAATATGCCTGGTCTATTGCTGTTTCTGTTAGCTCTTATTGTTCTATTTCACTGTAGAGCCCCCAGTCCCGCTCAACATGCCTCAGATAGCTCCTTTGTCCCTCGCCCCCCCCACACAGAGACCTCACCTGGCTTAACTGGTGTCTCCAGAGATGCAACCTCTCTCATCATTACCCAACACCTAGGTTTACCTCCACTGAACTCACATCCTACCATATCCCTGTCATTATGCCCTCAATCTATTCCACCACGCCCAGTAATCTGCTCCTTTTATTCTCTGTTTCCAACGCACTAGACGACCAGTTCTTAAAGCCTTCAGCCGTGCCCTAATCCTACTCCTCCTCTGTTCCTCTGGTGATGTAGAGGTAAACCCAGGTCCTGTAGCCCCCAGTACTACACCTATTCCCCAGGCGCTCTCATTTGCTGACTTCTGTAACCGTAAAAGCCTTGGTTTCATGCATGTTAACATCAGAAGCCTCCTCCCTAAGTTTGATTTATTCACTGCTTTGGCACACTCCACCAACCCGGATGTCCTAGCTGTGTCTGAATGCTGGCTCAGGAAGGCCACCAAAAATTCTGAAACTTACATCCCCAACTACAACATTTCCCGTCAAGATAGAACTGCCAAAGGAGGCGGAGTTGCAATCTACTGCAGAGAGAACCTGCAGAGTTCTGTCATACTGTCCAGGTCTGTGCCCAAACAGTTTGAGCTTCTACTCTTAAAAATCCACCTTTCCAGAAATAAGTCTCTCACTGTTGCCGCCTGTTACAGACCCCCCTCAACCCCCAGCTGTGCCCTGGACTCCATATGTGAATTGATTGCCCCCCATCTATCTTCAGAGTTTGTACTGTTAGGTGACTTAAACTGGGATATGCTTAACACCCCGGCTGTCCTTCAATCTAAGATAGATGTCCTCAATCTCACACAAATTATCAAGGAACCCACCAGGTACAACCCTGAATAACAGCTGATGCTCTCATGCATGCCTCAGTGTTGCTTGCCTTGAAGCGATCATAGAAGTGATTTAGCTCGTCTGGTAGGCTGTAATAGTTTGCACATCCAACGAGCGTTGAAGCCGGTGTAGTACTATAAACTAGGGGTAGGTGGTATACTGGTATGAATGTGAATACCGGTGTGACGTTGTGCCATGATATGGATTTTGCCATATCATGCATATCATGATAAATTAATAAAATGTATGAAATAAGGCAGGTTCTTTTGTTAGTTTTTTTGTCGAGTGATACAGCCTACAGTTCAAATAGTTAATTTTACTAAAAACATAGCCTTTTTTAGCAAAGAAAAAAACTAGAAGCATGGACGTTACACGTAATCTGCCTGCCAATCAAAGTCAACCAACAAGCATGAGTAACTGCAGAGTAAGTAAACCTTTAGAGGAAGGGAAGTAAACTCCTTTCTTTGGCAAATGTGTCTGAAAATCAGGTGTAAAAGTGTAAGCAAGCATTGAGGACTGAAGACAAGGAAAATAACGCTATTGAGGTTGATTTCCAGGACGACGAAGAATTAGTTAGAAAAAAGGGGATGAGATAAAGACGAGTGTAATTACGGATCACAGAGAGAAAGACATGGAAGCATTACAACTCCTGAGCCGTAAATACAGCAGCAGAACATGTTTGCCAGAACTCTACACAGAACTCTAGACACAGTTACCAATGAAATCCGTAACACTGCATTCTTCTCTACCACTGCTGACTCATGGTCAAGCCGGACCACAGAGCCATACATCAGCCTCACCAGTCATTACATTGACGACTACTAGAAGCTGCAAAGCAAATGCCTTCAGACTTCTTATTTCCCAGACGAACACACCAGAGAAATAACTGCATCTGGTCTGAGGGAGGCACATCCATCCTGGGGAAGAGTTGAGTCAAGTACGTATGACTACCGACAGCGGATCCAACATGGTCAAAGCATTGGAGCTGAACAAATGGACAAGACTAGGGGGTTTCGGACACAGGCTACGCATTGCTAAGTTTTAACGTCCAAAACACATAGAACTAGGTAGAAAAATAACGTAACTTAGAATAACTATTGCATTCCTTATCTCCTATGTTTAAAGTTCTAGTCAGTTCTAGCTGACTACACTGCCTGATCCTTCTTATACGTTAAGCTGAATGTAAACAGATATGCAAATCTATTATATTTGTAATATGTACAATATACAAACTTCACATTGCTTTTATTTAGAATTGATTCATTAGCCTATGGCTTCTATATAGATAGATAGATAGATAGATAGATAGATAGATAGATAGATAGATAGATAGATAGATAGATAGATAGATAGATAGATAGATAGATAGATAGATAGATAGATAGATAGATAGATAGATAGATAGATAGATAGATAGATAGATAGATACTTTATTGATCCCCCAGGGGGGAAATTTCATTGTCAAGCAGCTACAACAAAAACACAGGGCAGGTGCAAAATGCCACAACGAAAGTACACAAAAGACAGATACACGGTACATGATACATAGAGCGGCAGTCTTTCAATATTAAATAGCCTACTCAATAAATTATCCCATTTTCTAAAGCAACACAGCTCTCTTAATGACAACAATTGTATCTAAATCTATAGACGGATTACACTTTTTACAGAAGTTAAAAAAAAAAAGGTTAATAGCAATATTGATAGATAGAGATACAGTGGGGAGAACAAGTATTTGATACACTGCCGATTTTGCAGGTTTTCCTACTTACAAAGCATGTAGAGGTCTGTAATTTTTATCATAGATACACTTCAACTGTGAGAGACGGAATCTAAAACAAAAATCCAGAAAATCACATTGTATGATTTTTAAATAATTAATTTGCATTTTATTGCATGACATAAGTATTTGATCACCTACCAACCAGTAAGAATTCCGGCTCTCACAGACCTGTTAGTTTTTCTTTAAGAAGCCCTCCTGTTCTCCACTCATTACCTGTATTAACTGCACCTGTTTGAACTCGTTACCTGTATAAAAGACACCTGTCCACACACTCAATCAAACAGACTCCAACCTCTCCACAATGGCCAAGACTACCTGACCGGTAGGCCACAATTTGTGCGACTACAGAGCTGTGTGTCAGAACGGGCAGTTAGCAACACAGGGGCCCCCCAGGGTACGGTCCTGTCCCCCTTCCTGTTCACCCTCTACACCTCAGACTTCAGATATAACTCTGAAACATGCCACCTACAGAAGTTCTCGGATGACTCTGCTATTGTAGGGTGCATCAGGGGTGGGCAGGAGGTGGAGTACAGGAGCACAATCAGTGACTTTGTGTTGTGGTGTGAGCAGAACCACCTTCAGCTCAACATCAGCAAAACTAAGGAGATGGTGGTGGACTTCAGGAGAACCAAGGCACAACTGACTGCAGTCCCTATAAAGGGGATGGATGTGGAAATGGTTGAGTCATACAAGTTCCTGGGTGTCCATATGGACAACAGACTGGAATGGGCTGGTAACACCGGGGCCCTGTACCAAAAGGGCCAGAGCCGACTCTACTTTCTGAGGAGGCTCAGGTCCTTCAACGTGTGCAGTAAACTACTGCATACCTTCTACCAGTCTGTGGTGGCCAGTGCCATCTTTTTTGCAGTGGTGTGCTGGGGAGCAAACATCAAAGCCGGTGATGCTTCTCGGGTAAATAAGCTGATCAGGAAGGCTAGCTCTGTCCTGGGGATGAGCCTTGACACTCTAGAGGAGGTGGCGGAGAGACGGATCCTGGCCAAACTGCTGGCCATCATGGACAACGTCACCCACCCTCTGCACGCTATGGTTATGACGCAGAGGAGCACTTTCAGTCACAGACTGATCCCACCACGGTGTGCCAGAGAGCGCTACAGGAGGTCCTTCCTGCCGGCGGCTATGAGACTGTATAATGCCTCACCGGGGTGCCGTGCCGTCGGCAACATAGATCTGGAACTGTTGGGGTGCTAGGACCTAGTTTAACAATTATGCATCCATCCGTGAGTAACTCTGGTCCGTCAGCACTCATCCACTCAGGACCTATTTATTCATACAGGTCTGTATATACATACTCATGTACAGTTGTTATATTATATCACATGCAATATTGTAAGTAATTATTGGACGTAGGCATTCACTCAGGAGTGCATATTAGTATCCTGCCAGTTGCACCTTTTCTCATTGCTTTTAGTATATCGAATGTGCAATAAGTGCAGTTGTCTGTAATTAAACCCTGCGCACTAAGGACTGTATTTTAAGGGAATTACTATTATTACCCCAAATGATATCATACACACATTTAGCTATTAAATTATCTCTTCCTGTCATTTACCTGTACAGTTTGTGTAAACATGCAAGTATTCACTTATCTGTAAATATAACTGTATACCTAACTGTACAGCTAATTTAATCATGCAAAATTTTCACTTACCTGTTCATTTACCCAGTCTGTCTATTAAGTAAACTATTATTACCCTCGCTCATATCATACGCATTTTTAGCTACTGAAGTATTTCTCTGCCATCGACCTGTATAGTATAGTTAACCATCCAACATCCACCAACGTATAGTGTACATATTCAGCCAACCACCCATACTATGCAATGTCCTTTTTATAGCTTTTTTTTGCACTCCAGATATCTTGTATTTCTATACTTTTTCATACTGCCGCTCTATGTATCATGTACCGTGTATCTGTCTTTTGTGTACTTTCGTTGTGGCATTTTGCACCTGCCCTGTGTTTTGTTGTAGCTGCTTGACAATGAAATTTCCCCCCCGGGGGATCAATAAAGTACCTATCTATCTATCTATCTATCTATCTATCTATCTATCTATCTATCTATCTATCTATCTATCTATCTATCTATCTATCTATCTATCTATCTATCTATCTATCTATCTATCTATCTGCCAGAGAGCTGTGTAAGGACATCAGGGATAAAATTGTAGACCTGCACAAGGCTGGGATGGGCTACAGGACAATAGGCAAGCAGCTTGGTGAGAAGGCAACAACTGTTGGTGCAATTATTAGAAAATGGAAGAAGTTCAAGATGACGGTCAATCTCCCTCGGTCTGGGGTACCATGCAAGATCTCACCTCGTGGGGCATCAATGATCATGAGGAAGGTGAGGGATCAGCCCAGAACTACACGGCAGGACCTGGTCAATTACCTGAAGAGAGCTGGGACCACAGTCTCAAAAAAACCCATTAATAACACAATACGCCGTCATGGATTAAAATCCTGCAGCGCACGCAAGGTCCCCCTGCTCAAGCCAGCGCATGTCCAGGCCCGTCTGAAGTTTGCCAATGACCATCTGGATGATCCAGAGGAGGAATGGGAGAAGGTCATGTGGTCTGATGAGACAAAAATAGAGCTTTTTGGTCTAAACTCCACTCGCCGTGTTTGGAGGAAGAAGGATGAGTACAACCCCAAGAACACCATCCCAACCGTGAAGCATGGAGGTGGAAACATCATTCTTTGGGGATGCTTTTCTGCAAAGGGGACAGGACGACTGCACCGTATTGAGGGGAGGATGGATGGGGGCCATGTATCGCGAGATCTTGGCCAACAACCTCCTTCCCTCAGTAAGAGCATTGAAGATGGGTCGTGGCTGGGTCTTCCAGCATGACAACGACCCGAAACACACAGCCAGGGCAACTAAGGAGTGGCTCCGTAAGAAGCATCTCAAGGTCCTGGAGTGGCCTAGCCAGTCTCCAGACCTGAACCCAATAGAAAATCTTTGGAGGGAGCTGAAAGTCCGTATTGCCCAGCGACAGCTCCGAAACCTGAAGGATCTGGAGAAGGTCTGTATGGAGGAGTGGGCCAAAATCCCTGCTGCAGTGTGTGCAAACCTGGTCAAGAACTACAGGAAACGTATGATCTCTGTAATTGCAAACAAAGGTTTCTGTACCAAATATTATGTTCTGCTTTTCTGATGTATCAAATACTTATGTCATGCAATAAAATGCAAATGAATTAAAAATCATAATGTGATTTTCTGGATTTTTGTTTTAGATTCCGTCACTCACAGTTGAAGAGTACCTATGATCAAAATTACAGACTTCTACATGCTTTGTAAGTGGGGAAAACCTGCAAAATCGGCAGTGTATCAACTACTTGTTCTCCCCACTGTATATATACACATATATATATGAAAATCTACTTTTCCCCCCAAACACAGTGTCTAAACTCTGGTGTTCAAACAGCCAGCGTGCCTTAGACCTTCTAGGATCACCCAGCCACATAATAATACACACAGGCACAAAAGACCTGAGAGCCCAGCAGGAAAGGGTGGCCACATCACTCAAGGGAGTGATTGAAAAAGCTTCTTCTACTTTCCCCAACATAAAAATGGTTATGTCCACTCTGCTACCATGAAAGACTTCCACCCTGCTACCATACAGCGGGTAAATGCAAGTATCCAGTGACTGTGCCTCAAAACCATACCTGGCCAACCACTCCACCCTGGACTTGAACAGCCTTTATGACCAGGTCCACCTCTACAAGGCAGTAGTGCCCATCTTCACCAGAACCCTAAAGGACATCGCTCTCAACACCTCACACAAGAGCAACAGATCAAGAATGTAAAAACCTAAGAAAGAAACCTGTCCAACCAAAAACCAACATCATGACAAGAGACAACACTACATAAAGAGAGACCTAAGACAACAACACATGACAACACAGCATGGTAGCAACGTAACATGACAACACAGCATGGTAGCAACACAACATGACAACATGGTAGCAACACAACATAACAACATGGTAGCAACACAAAACAGAGTACAAACATTATTGGTCACAGACAACAGCACAAAGAGCAAGAAGAGATGACAATACATCACACAAAGCAGCCACAACCGTCAGTAAGAGTGTCCATCATTGAGTCTTTGAAAAGGTTGCTGGATCGAATCCCCAAGCTGTCAAGGTAAAAATCTGTCGTTCTGCCCCTGAACAAGGCAGTTAACCCACTGTTCCTAGTCATTGGTAATAAGAATTTGTTCTGAAGAGATTTCCACAAATTGATGGAAAGCAGTGTTAGGGTGGAAAGCATACAACATTATAAAATCAATGTACAATAAAAACACAGATGACTTTCCTCAGGGCCATGGGGTGGGACAAGGATGCAGCTTGAGCCCCACTCTCTTCAACATATATATCAATGAATTTGCGAGGGCACTAGAACAGTCTGCAATTAATTAACAAGTTATTAACTTACTGAGGTCAGTCCCGTACTTCACCCCAGGCTTGGGCACCCACCCCCTGCTGCGGAAGTAATGGTAGGCCATGTATGACGTCTCAAAGTGGGGCTGGACCGACCGGAACATCTCCCACAGCTGGAGCACAGACAATGGCTCCTGAAGAGGAAGTCATAATAAGCAAGACTTGCACTAAACGAGACCTGCACTAAACGAGACCTGCACTAAACGAGACCTGCACTAAAACAGCAAAGGCTTTGGTAAATAAGACGTATAATATGTTTATAAGACTGTAGATTCTTACCTCATTGTAGTAAACTGAAAGGCATCCTAATGCATAGACCAAGAAGAAAGCCTGAAAGAATAAAATAATGTTCAAAATATTAGAAAGAGAAACACAGTGTATTCTAATGTGGGGGTTGTATCTAAAATGTCACCTGGTCGATAGCCAAGCCTTTCCTAGGGTTAGGGTTAGGTTAGGTTAGTGTGTGATATATTGTGTATTCTAATGTGGGGGTTGTATCTAAAATGTCACCTGGTCGATAGCCAAGCCTTTCCTAGTAGATCGACAAACATTTGTGTAAAAAGCCCAACGATAAAGCCTTGCGTCTCCTATTTTTTCATTTGTCTTGCTCTGTCTGTTTGCGGTAGGTGCACTTGATTCAGCTGGCCTGTGCACCGGGTGTCTGAAGGTACAAACTCTGCCTACCCAGCGGGTCTGGAGAGGAAATCAAGTGCACCTGTGTGATATTTTTTGCTAACATTTCTAAAAACCTGTTTTTGCTTTGTCATTATGGGGTGTTGTGTCATTATGGGGTGTTGTGTCATTATGGGGTGTTGTGTCATTATGGGGTGTTGTGTCATTATGGGGTATTGTGTCATTATGGGGTATTGTGTCATTATGGGGTATTGTGTCATTATGGGGTATTGAGTCATTATGGGGTATTGAGTCATTATGGGGTATTGTATCATTATGGGGTATTGTGTCATTATGGGGTATTGTGTCATTATGGGGTATTGTGTCATTATGGGGTATTGTATCATTATGGGGTGTTGTGTCATTATGGGGTGTTGTGTCATTATGGGGTATTGTGTCATTATGGGGTATTGTGTCATTATGGGGTATTGTGTCATTATGGGGTATTGTGTCATTATGGGGTATTGTGTCATTATGGGGTATTGTGTCATTATGGGGTATTGTGTCATTATGGGGTATTGTGTCATTATGGGGTATTGTGTCATTATGGGGTATTGTGTCATTATGGGGTATTGTGTCATTATGGGGTATTGTGTCATTATGGGGTATTGTGTCATTATGGGGTATTGTGTCATTATGGGGTATTGTGTCATTACGGGGTATTGTGTCATTATGGGGTATTGGGTCATTACGGGGTGTTGTGTCATTACGGGGTGTTGTGTCATTACGGGGTGTTGTGTCATTACGGGGTGTTGTGTCATTACGGGGTATTGTGTCATTACGGGGTATTGTGTCATTATGGGGTATTGAGTCATTATGGGGTATTGTATCATTATGGGGTATTGTGTCATTATGGGGTATTGTGTCATTACGGGGTATTGTGTCATTATGGGGTATTGAGTCATTATGGGGTATTGTATCATTATGGGGTATTGTGTCATTATGGGGTATTGTGTCATTATGGGGTATTGAGTCATTATGGGGTATTGTATCATTATGGGGTATTGTGTCATTATGGGGTATTGTGTCATTACGGGGTATTGTGTCATTACGGGGTATTGTGTCATTACGGAGTATTGAGTCATTACGGGGTATTGTGTCATTATGGGGTATTGGGTCATTATGGGGTATTGGGTCATTATGGGGTATTGTGTCATTATGGGGTATTGGGTCATTATGGGGTATTGTGTCATTACGGGGTATTGTGTCATTACGGAGTATTGAGTCATTACGGGGTATTGTGTCATTATGGGGTATTGGGTCATTATGGGGTATTGGGTCATTATGGGGTATTGTGTCATTATGGGGTATTGGGTCATTATGGGGTATTGTATCATTATGGGGTATTGTATCATTATGGGGTATTGTGTCATTATGGGGTGTTGTGTCATTATGGGGTGTTGTGTCATTATGAGGTGTTGTGTCATTATGGGGTATTGTGTCATTATGGGGTATTGTGTCATTATGGGGTATTGTGTCATTATGGGGTATTGTATCATTATGGGGTATTGTGTCATTATGGGGTATTGTGTCATTATGGGGTATTGTGTCATTATGGGGTATTGTGTCATTATGGAGTATTGTGTCATTATGGGGTATTGTGTCATTATGGGGTATTGTATCATTATGGGGTATTGTATCATTATGGGGTATTGTGTCATTATGGAGTATTGTGTCATTATGGGGTATTGTGTCATTATGGGGTATTGTGTCATTATGGGGTATTGTGTCATTACGGGGTATTGGGTCATTATGGGGTATTGTGTCATTATGGGGTATTGTGTCATTACGGGGTATTGTATCATTATGGGGTATTGTGTCATTATGGGGTATTGTATCATTATGGGGTATTGTGTCATTACGGGGTATTGGGTCATTATGGGGTATTGCACTGTAAACCTCAGTGATAATGTATTGGTCCTATAGCCTACTACACAACACTCATTGCTACAGTGAATAGGTTAATGTTGCAAATGCTTTTGATGTTTTATGTAATTTAATAAAAGTTTGAGCAATAGATCTCAGCCTACATTGACAGTATTGGTGGTGCTAGTGGAGGTGTCATCAGGCCAGGGTTGGTTGTGGGGACAGAGGACAGGGAGGTTTGTGGGGACAGGGAGGGGTTTGTGGGGACAGGGAGCGTTGTGGGGACAGAGGACAGGGAACGTTGTGGGGACAGGGAGCATTGTGGGGACAGGGAGCGTTGTGGAGACAGGGAGCGTTGTGGAGACAGGGAGCGTTGTGGAGACAGGGAGCGTTGTGGAGACAGGGGACAGGGAGCGTTGTGGAGACAGGGGACAGGGAGCGTTGTGGGGACAGGGAGCGTTGTGGGGACAGGGAGCGTTGTGGGGACAGGGAGCGTTGTGGGGACAGGGAGCGTTGTGGAGACGGGACAGGGAGCGTTGTGGAGACGGGACAGGGAGCGTTGTGGAGACGGGACAGGGAGCGTTGTGGGGACAGGGAGCGTTGTGGGGACAGGGAGCGTTGTGGAGACAGGGAGCGTTGTGGAGACAGGGAGCGTTGTGGAGACAGGGGACAGGGAGCGTTGTGGGGACAGGGAGCATTGTGGAGACAGGGGACAGGGAGCGTTGTGGGGACAGGGAGCGTTGTGGAGACAGGGGACAGGGAGCGTTGCGGGGACAGGGAGCGTTGTGGAGACAGGGAGTGTTGTGGAGACAGGGGACAGGGAGCGTTGCGGGGACAGGGAGCGTTGCGGGGACAGGGAGCGTTGTGGAGACAGGGAGTGTTGTGGAGACAGGGGACAGGGAGCGTTGCGGGGACAGGGAGCGTTGCGGGGACAGGGAGCATTGTGGAGACAGGGAGCATTGTGGAGACAGGGAGCATTGTGGAGACAGGGAGCATTGTGGAGACAGGGGACAGGGAGTGTTGTGGAGACAGGGGACAGGGAGCGTTGTGGAGACAGAGGACAGCAGACCTCACACAGTAGAGTTCACACAGTAGACCTCACACAGTAGAGTTCACACAGTAGAGTTCACACAGTAGAGTTCACACAGTAGAGTTCACACAGCAGAGTTCAGACAGTAGACCTCACACAGTAGACCTCACACAGTAGACCTCACACAGTAGACCTCACACAGTAGACCTCACACAGTAGAGTTCACACAGTAGACCTCACACAGTAGAGTTCACACAGTAGAGTTCACACAGCAGAGTTCACACAGCAGAGTTCACACAGCAGAGTTTACACAGTAGACCTCACACAGTGGAGTTCACACAGTAGAGTTCACACAGTAGAGTTCATACTGTGTGAGCTGTTGGGGTGCTAGGACCTAGTTTAACAATTATGCATCCATCCGTGAGTAACTCTGGTCCGTCAGCACTCATCCACTCAGGACCTATTTATTCATACAGGTCTGTATATACATACTCATGTACAGTTGTTATATTATATCACATGCAATATTGTAAGTAATTATTGGACGTAGGCATTCACTCAGGAATGCATATTAGTATCCTGTCAGTTGCACCTTTTCTCATTGCTTTTAGTATATCGAATGTGCAACAAGTGCAGTTGTCTGTAATTAAACCCTGCGCACTAAGGACTGTATTTTAAGGGAATTACTATTATTACCCCAAATGATATCATACACACATTTAGCTATTAAAGTATCTCTTCCTGTCATTTACCTGTACAGTTTGTGTAAACATGCAAGTATTCACTTATCTGTAAATATAACTGTATACCTAACTGTACAGCTAATTTAATCATGCAAAATTTTCACTTACCTGTTCATTTAGACAGTCTGTCTATTAAGTAAACTATTATTACCCTCGCTCATATCATACGCATTTTTAGCTACTGAAGTATTTCTCTGCCATCGACCTGTATAGTATAGTTAACCATCCAACATCCACCAATGTATAGTGTACATATTCAGCCAACCACTCATACTATGCAACGTCCTTTTATAGCTTTTTTTTTTTGCACTCCAGATATCTTGTATTTCTATACTTTTTCATACTGCCGCTCTATGTATCATGTACCGTGTATCTGTCTTTTGTGTACTTTTCGTTGTGGCATTTTGCACCTGCCCTGTGTTTTGTTGTAGCTGCTTGACAATGATTGTGTCATTATGGGGTATTGTGTCATTATGGGGTATTGTGTCATTACGGGGTATTGTGTCATTACGGGGTATTGAGTCATTACGGGGTATTGAGTCATTACGGGGTATTGAGTCATTACGGGGTATTGAGTCATTACGGGGTATTGTGTCATTACGGGGTATTGTGTCATTACGGGGTATTGTGTCATTACGGGGTGTTGTGTCATTACGGGGTGTTGTGTCATTACGGGGTGTTGTGTCATTACGGGGTGTTGTGTCATTACGGGGTGTTGTGTCATTACGGGGTGTTGTGTCATTACGGGGTGTTGTGTCATTACGGGGTGTTGTGTCATTACGGGGTATTGTGTCATTACGGGGTGTTGTGTCATTACGGGGTATTGTGTCATTACGGGGTATTGGGTCATTACGGGGTGTTGTGTCATTACGGGGTGTTGTGTCATTACGGGGTGTTGTGTCATTACGGGGTGTTGTGTCATTACGGGGTGTTGTGTCATTACGGGGTGTTGTGTCATTACGGGGTGTTGTGTCATTACGGGGTGTTGTGTCATTACGGGGTGTTGTGTCATTACGGGGTGTTGTGTCATTACGGGGTGTTGTGTCATTACGGGGTGTTGTGTCATTACGGGGTGTTGTGTCATTACGGGGTGTTGTGTCATTACGGGGTGTTGTGTCATTACGGGGTGTTGTGTCATTACGGGGTGTTGTGTCATTACGGGGTGTTGTGTCATTACGGGGTATTGTGTCATTACGGGGTATTGGGTCATTACGGGGTATTGGGTCATTACGGGGTATTGGGTCATTACGGGGTATTGGGTCATTACGGGGTATTGGGTCATTACGGGGTATTGTGTCATTACGGAGTATTGGGTCATTACGGGGTATTGGGTCATTACGGGGTATTGGGTCATTACGGGGTATTGGGTCATTACGGGGTATTGGGTCATTACGGGGTATTGGGTCATTACGGGGTATTGGGTCATTACGGGGTATTGTGTCATTACGGAGTATTGGGTCATTACGGGGTATTGTGTCATTATGGGGTATTGTGTCATTATGGGGTATTGTGTCATTATGGGGTATTGTGTCATTATGGGGTATTGTATCATTATGGGGTATTGTATCATTATGGGGTGTTGTGTCATTATGGGGTGTTGTGTCATTATGGGGTGTTGTGTCATTATGGGGTGTTGTGTCATTATGGGGTGTTGTGTCATTATGGGGTATTGTGTCATTATGGGGTATTGTGTCATTATGGGGTATTGTGTCATTATGGGGTATTGTGTCATTATGGGGTATTGTGTCATTATGGGGTATTGTGTCATTATGGGGTATTGTGTCATTATAGGGAGCGTTGTGGGGACAGGGAGCGTTGTGGGGACAGGGAG
Source organism: Thymallus thymallus (assembly GCA_023634145.1). Classification (NCBI taxonomy): domain Eukaryota; kingdom Metazoa; phylum Chordata; class Actinopteri; order Salmoniformes; family Salmonidae; genus Thymallus; species Thymallus thymallus. The sequence goes on from CM042410.1 coordinate 120,276, forward strand.
CGTTGTGGGGACAGGGAGCGTTGTGGGGACAGGGAGCGTTGTGGGGACAGGGAGCGTTGTGGAGACGGGACAGGGAGCGTTGTGGAGACGGGACAGGGAGCGTTGTGGGGACGGGACAGGGAGCGTTGTGGGGACAGGGAGCGTTGTGGAGACAGGGAGCGTTGTGGAGACAGGGAGCGTTGTGGAGACAGGGGACAGGGAGCGTTGTGGGGACAGGGAGCGTTGTGGAGACAGGGAGTGTTGTGGAGACAGGGGACAGGGAGCGTTGCGGGGACAGGGAGCGTTGTGGAGACAGGGAGCGTTGTGGAGACAGGGAGTGTTGTGGAGACAGGGGACAGGGAGCGTTGCGGGGACAGGGAGCGTTGCGGGGACAGGGAGCATTGTGGAGACAGGGAGCATTGTGGAGACAGGGGACAGGGAGTGTTGTGGAGACAGGGGACAGGGAGCGTTGTGGAGACAGAGGACAGCAGACCTCACACAGTAGAGTTCACACAGTAGACCTCACACAGTAGAGTTCACACAGTAGAGTTCACACAGTAGAGTTCAGACAGTAGACCTCACACAGTAGACCTCACACAGTAGACCTCACACAGTAGACCTCACACAGTAGACCTCACACAGTAGAGTTCACACAGTAGAGTTCACACAGTAGAGTTCAGACAGTAGACCTCACACAGTAGACCTCACACAGTAGACCTCACACAGTAGAGTTCACACAGTAGCCCTCACACAGTAGAGCTCACACAGTAGACCTCACACAGTAGAGCTCACACAGTAGACCTCACACAGTAGACCTCACACAGTAGAGCTCACACAGTAGACCTCACACAGTAGAGTTCACACAGTAGAGTTCACACAGCAGAGTTCACACAGTAGACCTCACACAGTAGAGTTCACACAGTAGAGTTCACACAGCAGAGTTCACACAGCAGAGTTCACACAGCAGAGTTTACACAGTAGACCTCACACAGTGGAGTTCACACAGTAGAGTTCACACAGTAGAGTTCATACTGTGTGAGCTGTTGGGGTGCTAGGACCTAGTTTAACAATTATGCATCCATCCGTGAGTAACTCTGGTCCGTCAGCACTCATCCACTCAGGACCTATTTATTCATACAGGTCTGTATATACATACTCATGTACAGTTGTTATATTATATCACATGCAATATTGTAAGTAATTATTGGACGTAGGCATTCACTCAGGAATGCATATTAGTATCCTGTCAGTTGCACCTTTTCTCATTGCTTTTAGTATATCGAATGTGCAACAAGTGCAGTTGTCTGTAATTAAACCCTGCGCACTAAGGACTGTATTTTAAGGGAATTACTATTATTACCCCAAATGATATCATACACACATTTAGCTATTAAAGTATCTCTTCCTGTCATTTACCTGTACAGTTTGTGTAACCATGCAAGTATTCACTTATCTGTAAATATAACTGTATACCTAACTGTACAGCTAATTTAACTAATTTAACCATGCAAAATTTTCACTTACCTGTTCATTTAGACAGTCTGTCTATTAAGTAAACTATTATTACCCTCGCTCATATCATACGCATTAGCTACTGAAGTATTTCTCTGCCATCGACCTGTATAGTATAGTTAACCATCCAACATCCACCAATGTATAGTGTACATATTCAGCCAACCACTCATACTATGCAACGTCCTTTTATAGCTTTTTTTTTTTGCACTCCAGATATCTTGTATTTCTATACTTTTTCATACTGCCGCTCTATGTATCATGTACCGTGTATCTGTCTTTTGTGTACTTTTCGTTGTGGCATTTTGCACCTGCCCTGTGTTTTGTTGTAGCTGCTTGACAATGAAATTTCCCCCCGGGGATCAATAAAGTATCTATCTATCTATCTATCTATCTATCTATCTATCTATCTATCTATCTATCTATCTATACAGCAGCCATCAGAAAAAGGAAACCATGTATCCTGCTGGAGTGTCAGAGCCGAGCCATTGATTATTCCTCAGGAGGACTGAGGGTTGGTCCTGGCACTGACACACACGTAGAGATGAAACGGTATGAAAATGCATTATCACAATTAGTGACCAAAATTATCACGGTTTTCAGGATTATCACGGTATTGTTAAAATGTGCTGGAAATGTTCAAAAAGTACTGATACACTGAAATAATTTCACCAAGTTTTATATTGAAAACCAACAAACAACAAATAAAATTAGCAGCACTATGCACTTTGTGTGCATAAAGATTAAAATAATAACATTAACATGTGGCCATGAGAGGTAAAGGTCCTTTGTAATGTAATATGAAGGGCTGCAGTGAGGTCTTGAGGATGTTCTGATGTGGTGCATAAAGCAGCCTGCCTTTTAAATGCTTGCTGGAGTGTCTGTGTCCCAACTGTAGATGAGGAGGAACCAATAGCATCACTGGGTTTGTCTGCTGCACGCCCACTCTGGAAACAAGGAAACAAGGGAATAGCACGTGTATTATAATAATTATTATTATTATTGGCATTGTTACATTATTATTATTATTATTATTATCTCACCATCTTCTGTGTTGTATGTGAGTTTATGCAATAACCTCATGCACAATTTACATAAATACAAATGAGTCTTATGAAGACAGTGATAGTAATTACAATGAGCCCAACAATAAACATAAATACAGGAGTCTTATATTGGAGTCTACAGTGTTTCTCCTGTTGAAACACTTTTACAACCAAGTCGACGACTGACGGATTTTAAATGAACAGAATATGTTGGGTGACTAAACTACATAACGTGTTATCGTGTGTAATGGATGAATAGAGTCTGCAGACACACGACTCATACAGCAGCAGAACAACGTGGAGTGTTTTTACAAGAGTAGGTAACACTGAAAGCTTCAGTTTACATTATTGACAAGCTATTAGCAAGTTAGACAGACAAACCATGACATGTTCCCCCATTCTGAAGTCCCCACATCATGCATTGAGCTAGAAGTTAACTTACCTTGCATTCGCTGTTGTAGTGGCTGGTGGACGAAGATGAAGTGTTGCCCCCTTTCGCAGCGATTATTTTTTTAGCATATTCTGCAGACAGGGTGACCATCTTCGATTAAGTTTCCCTCAGCACTCTTGTAAAACCCAAAATACGACCACACTTCAGATTTGGTCTTCTTAGAAGGCTGAAGATCGATCGATCGCTGTCACTGCCTTCCGCCATGTTTTCACACAAAACTAAACCCAGGTTGCAGGCTGCGATGTCAGACTGGTGCCAACTGTGGTTGATGCTGGACAGTATTTAACGGGAGTTTTTCAGACCGTGGTAATCAAACACGCTTTTAGTAACAATTACAATTTGAAACGGTAATACTAACTGTTGGGAATTTTACTGTGGTTTATCGTGAAACCGGTAACCGTTTCATCCCTACACACACGTTTCTTTAACACCACTCCTCCTCAGAACAGCTAGAGAAGAACAGAGAGAAGAGCAGATGGTGTCTTACCTCCTCCAGAGTCAGTTGTAGGTACTCTAGAAGCCTAAAGGGGTTGACTCTACACACTCTCCTCACTGGCCCTGCTCTGCCCGGCTGGAACCCACAGAACCACAAAACATCAGTTAGAAACATGATCCCAGAACACATCAACTAGAAACATGTTCCCAGGACCTCCCGAGTGGCGCAGCGATCTATGTAAGATCCCAGGGCCTCCGACACATTGCAGTGTTGAGGCGTCACTACAACCTGGGGTTCGATCCCAGGCTGTGTCACAGTGGGCTATAACCAGGAGTCCCATAGGGTGACGCACAATTGGCCCAGCATCGTCCGGGGTAGGGGAGGGTTTTCATTGTCCCATCGCGCTCTAGCGACTCCTTGTGGCGGGCCAGGCGCCTGCAAGCTGACTTCAGTCGTCAGTTGAACAGTGTTTCCTCCGACACATTGGTGAGGCTGGCTTCCAGGTTAAGCAAACAGGTGTTAAGAAGCGTGACTTGGCAGGTCATGTTTCGGAGGACGCATGACTCGACCTTCGCCTCTCCCGAGCCCGTTGGGGAGTTGCAGCGATGAGACAAGATCGTAACTACCAATTGGATATCACGAAACAGGGGAGAAAAGGAGGGTAAAATACATATAAAAAATGACATTATTATTATCATCATCTTACTGTATGTCAATAGTAACACCTGCTAACAAGGTCGGACACAGTACTTCTAGTTTATACTGACCATCACACAAAAAAATGGGTCAGACCACAACTAGGGCCCTGAGGTTTTCCTGGTTGGGTCACCTGGTCAAGAAGAACTTGTGAGAAAATGTGTTAAATGATTTGTCCTGATAATTACACTGTACCTTGACAACACTATTCTCCTCTTCCTCCTCCTCCATCACCAGTACATACTCATACCCACAGTCTGCCCCCTGTCGGCCTGCTTCTGCCTGTTTGTCTCTCTGCAGGGTGAGGGTCTCCATCACACTGTCCTCCAGGCGACAGCCACAGTCAACCAGCCAGTCATCATGCCTGGGGCACCGGACCGTAGCCAGGGCCGCCTGGTCTATCTGCTGGGGCTCCTGGGGGTACAGCTCAGCCAGGGGGTCGAAGCGACCGTCTCCCTGCCTCCTAGGCCTCTTAGCCTGGGGACACTCACTGTCCTGCTCCCCCTGATCCTCTGGGCTCCAGGAGGCTGAGATCTGGCCCTGCTGTCCCCCTGTCCCTACCTGCTCTGAGGCCATGTCCTGGGGTTTACCTGCCCCTGCCTCCTCTCTCCTGTGAGGGCTGGCTGGGCAGTCATCGTGTCCATTCTCCTCTCTGAGCTCTGGCTCCATTGGCTGACAAAGTCTCTGCAGCATCTGATTGACAACCTCCTCCTCCAATCCCTGAGCTAGGAGTACGTCGCGTGCCCAGCTCAAATGCTTCTGGTACCTGGGAGAGAGGAGAGAGGTAGACTCATGCTGTGTAACTGGTAGACACCAATACACTACATGACCAAAGGTTTGTGGACACCTGCTCGTCAAACATCTCATTCCAAAATCATGGGCATTAGTATGGAGTTGGTCCTCCCTTTGCTGCTATAACAGCCTCCACTCTTCTGGGAAGGCTTTCCACTAGATGTTGGAACATTGCTGCGGAAACTTGGTCAGGGCTCTATGCAGGCCAGTCAAGTTCTTCCACACCGATTGACAAACCATTTCTGTATGGACCTTGCTTTGTGCATGGGGTATTGTATGCTGTTGCGTGAAGATTTCCCTTCACTGAAACTAAGGGGCCCAAACCATAAAAAACAGACCCAGACCATTATTCCTCCTCCACCAAACTTAACAGTTGGCACTATGCATTCGAGAAGGTAGCGTTCTCCTGGCATCCGCCAAACCCAGATTAATCCGTTGGACTGCCAGATGGTGAAGTGTGATTCATCACTCCAGAGAACGCATTTCCACTCCAGCCGACGCTTGCCTTTGTGCATGGTGACCTAAGGCTTGTGTATGGATGCTCGGCCATGGAAACCTATTTCATGAAGCTCCCGACTAACATTTATTTTGCTTCCAGAGGCAGTTTAGAACTCGGTAATGAGTGTTGCAACTGAGGACAGATGATTTTTACGCCCTACACGCCTCAGCACTCCCGTTCTGTGAGCTTGTGTTTCCTACCACTTCGTGGCTGAGCCGTTGTTGCTCCTAGACGTTTCCACTTCACAATAACAACACTTACAGTTGACCGGGGCAGCTCTAGCAGGGCAGACATTTGACAAAGTGACATGTTGGGAAGGTGGCATCCTATGACGGTGCCACGTTGAAAGTCACTGAGCTCTTCATTAAGGGTCATTTTACTACCAATGTTTGTCTATTTAGATTGCATGGCTGTGTGCTGGATTTTATACACCTGTCAGCAACGGGTGTAGCTGAAATAGCATTTGAAGGGGTGTCCGAATACTACACCTTCAGAACATTCAAACGAGAGTTACTACTGTTTGTGTAGACTGCTGTAACCATCCAGTCCTGCTCTATCAACAGATACTTACTTGAACAGGGAGATGAGGGGTAGAACTCTCTCACCAAACTCTACAGAAAGAGAGAGGCACGTTTAGATGGGCCAGTTCTACAACACTGTTGACCAACCCAATGATAGACAAGCCTGGAGAGAATTAACAGTTCAATACTCACTTTCCCATTGGTGTGAGATACTGTGGTCTGGTCTGCTTCTTGATAAGATGCCTTTACCAAAGTAACCCTTGATAACAACATGACAAAGTCAAAATGAGCATAATTCAATCTTGGAACAGAACGAAATCTCGCGTGAACGCTTTTTACTATGGATAGATAGATAGATAGATAGATAGATAGATAGATAGATAGATAGATAGATAGATAGATAGATAGATAGATAGATAGATAGATAGATAGATAGATAGATAAATACTTTATTGATAGATCTATCATACTAGTAGGCTCCTCTCAACAGTGCAAGTATCTGAATATTTGTCAACAGAGCCAGCCGGCTGCTACACACCTTGCCGTAGAGAGCCTGGATGTGTTCGGGGTCCCGGACTACGACATGCTGGTTGACCATCTCTGCTCTGTAGATGAGAGTCTGCTGCAGCGGCGGGTCGCCGGCGGCCAGAGGGACGGGGAACGGAGCGTCGTACGGCTCATACACTCTGGGCCGCCGTGTGGGCGCCTGGAACAGCGCATCCGTCATGGCGTTAAGGATGGACGTATCCGACAACACAGATGTTATTTGCCTTCTTCTCTTCTATGGATGCGGTACATTACTAGAACAAGCGGCAATGTGAACTCACGCTGTTCAACGAGTGTTACACGAAATCCTTCCGTCGGAACGCACCGGTATATTAACTTAGTTCCTAGCCACACTGAGTGTAATAAAGATTTCCAACCAGTAAGGGGGGATGTTTGTCATGTCAATGCCTGTTGGGGTCAGGAAGCTAGTGTACCATCTACAACCTTGATCATACTCAATTAGTAGGTTTACAATTGAGTTTTTAAGCATCAGACCTGCCTTATTCTCACTTGAAACTCGCTCCTGAGTGGTGCAGCGGTCTAAGGTACTGCATATCAGTACTAGAGGTGTCACTACAGACCCTGGTTTGATCCCGGGCTGTATCACAACAATTGGCCCAGTGTCGTTCAGGTTAGGGGAGGGTTTGGCCAGGGTAGGCCGTTATTGTAAATAAGAATTTGTTCTGACTTGCCTGGTAAAATAAAATAAACATCGTTTTTGTGTGTAATAGGCTAAATCACACATTCTGTTAACATCTGACTTGCAATTTGTAGATTTACATATGATACTTTTTCACAAAGTAGTTTGTATGTAGTGAACTACTTTTTTAAAATAACTTTAGTCAAGTAAACTACACTTAAGGGTAGCTTTAGTGTAGCCTAACTTCTACCAGTGTGAAGTAATTGGTAGTTTGAGAAGCTTCCCCAACACTGATAAATGTTGATGATTATATGATGATTAGTAAACACTCCAGTGGTCCAGTCATCATCCTGAAGGAAACTTCTTTCAAAACCAGCATCAGCACCAGTGACCTGACCCTAACCCTAACCTGACCCTAACCAGCACCAGTGACCTGACCCTAACCTGACCCTAACCAGCACCAGTGACCTGACCCTAACCCTAACCTGACCCTAACCAGCACCAGTGACCTGACCCTAACCCTAACCTGACCCTAACCAGCACCAGTGACCTGACCCTAACCCTAACCTGACCCTAACCAGCACCAGTGACCCTAACCCTAACCTGACCCTAACCAGCACCAGTGACCTGACCCTAACCTGACCCTAACCAGCACCAGTGACCTGACCCTAACCCTAACCTGACCCTAACCAGCACCAGTGACCTGACCCTAACCCTAACCTGACCCTAACCAGCACCAGTGACCCTAACCCTAACCTGACCCTAACCAGCACCAGTGACCTGACCCTAACCTGACCCTAACCAGCACCAGTGACCTGACCCTAACCCTAACCTGACCCTAACCAGCACCAGTGACCTGACCCTAACCCTAACCTACCCATCAGCCTTTGATGCATCATAATATTGCCTAAGACTGCATCATGGTCATGTGCCAGTAGAGTCAACAGAAAGGAAGGCATGCCCTCATTGCTCAGGCTACAGAGCAAAGATTACTGGGACAAAAGTCACGATTCTTCTCTGTCTCCTCATATTGTGTGTCGTGTTTGATGTTTAGTCACAATACAGTTTATTTACTGGAAATACATGTATTAGGGTTAGGGTTGGTTGTAACTATTAATCCGACTGGGTTGGAATATGTGAATAGGTTTTGTATATTAGTTTGTATGTATTTATTCTATTGTTGAAACCAAGTCCAAACACCCGGGCCATTTTCCCAGACACAAATTTTGCCTAGTTCTGGATTAAAACACATTCTCCATTGATATTCTCCTTTTTGAACACACTTTTTAGTCCAGGACTAGGCTTAATCTGTGTCTGGGAAATCAGCCCAAGTGTTAAACCTCCTACTTACAGAGTGTTATTCTGTGGGGAGGATCCAGACTGGAGTTAGAATGAAGAACAAGGTTCTCTGGTGTTTTGGAACAGTGGTATGGTTCCAGACTGGAGTTAGAATGAAGAACAATGTGTGTTGTAACATTGATAGTTTATTTATTTCACCTTTATTTAACCAGGTAGGCCAGTTGAGAACAAGTTCTCATTTACAACTACGACCTGGATGTTCTGACATCAACCAAGGCCACAGCTCAGACACAGCTCAGCACTGTACAATTCGTATGACTGATATTCAACATTCATTTCAAGTTGGGAAAAAGCTATTGATTTGTCTATTCCACCAGTCAATGGAAATGAATGACATCAACAGTCTAAATTCCTAAAACAATTGAACATTTATTAAAATACAACATATTCAGTGTTTATCCTGAATGCTGTCTCCGCGAATGCCTTTAAATTTCAATCACACTATAGCGTGGATCTTCCTCGCTGCGGATTGAGTCTAGCCCCTAGTGAGAGTTCCACTGCTGAGAGTTCTAGAATCTAGTGAGAGTTCCACTGCTGAGAGTTCTAGAATCTAGTGAGAGTTCCACTGCTGAGAGTTCTAGAATCTAGTGAGAGTTCCACTGCTGAGAGTTCTAGAATCTAGTGAGAGTTCCACTGCTGAGAGTTCAAGTGAGAATTCCACTGCTGAGAGATTTAGGTGGGCGGACAGCTCTCTGGGATGGGTTTCACAATGTGTGGCCAAGAATAAACTCTTTCTCAACTCACAAAGTCTCATACAATGAGAACCCTTTCCCTTTTGTTTAGATATTCACAGAATTTACTTTGACTGTCTAATTTGATTATGAACATGTTATGAATCTGTACTTTGACTGTCTAATTTGACTATGAACATGTTATGAATCTGTACTTTGACTGTCTAAAAAGACTTTGGGGATTTTTGTTGACTAAGTTCTCTGGACAACAGTTTATACTGTGTTCTACATGTGGAGGATGAACGTTTGAAGGATTTTCAAGCTATGTTCTTAATTTGTAATTCTCTAAAATGGCTATGATGTAAATTAAAATGGAAAATATCATACATTCACAGAGAGATATATACTTAAGCACTCAATGAAAGAAAGCGGGTTATTGTGAATGTTATGAAACGTGTCATGTCTGACTGACTAATAATCAATCTCTTCTTGCAGGGTGTCAGATACTAAACACTAATCAGGGCAAAGCCTTTGTTACCAGTGAATGACTGAAGGAGAAGTTGTCAGCAGGCATGGTTAAACCCGTCAGACCCCCACTTGACTCATTTAATGTCGTGTGAAATTCTAAAGTGGAAGAATCTGATGACTGCAAACATCCCACTCTCTCTGTATCTCTGTTGGTAGAGCATGGTGCTCTGTATCTCTGTTGGTAGAGCATGGTGCTCTGTATCTCAGGTGGTAGAGCATGGTGCTCTGTATCTCAGGTGGTAGAGCATGGTGCTCTGTATCTCAGGTGTTAGAGCATGGTGCTCTGTATCTCAGGTGTTAGAGCATGGTGCTCTGTATCTCTGTTGGTAGAGCATGGTGCTCTGTATCTCTGTTGGTAGAGCATGGTGCTCTGTATCTCTGTTGGTAGAGCATGGTGCTCTGTATCTCTGGTGGTAGAGCATGGTGCTCTGTATCTCAGGTGTTAGAGCATGGTGCTCTGTATCTCTGTTGGTAGAGCATGGTGCTCTGTATCTCTGTTGGTAGAGCATGGTGCTCTGTATCTCTGTTGGTAGAGCATGGTGCTCTGTATCTCTGTTGGTAGAGCATGGTGCTCTGTATCTCTGTTGGTAGAGCATGGTGCTCTGTAACTCTGTTGGTAGAGCATGGTGCTCTGTATCTCTGTTGGTAGAGCATGGTGCTCTGTATCTCTGTTGGTAGAGCATGGTGCTCTGTATCTCTGTTGGTAGAGCATGGTGCTCTGTATCTCTGTTGGTAGAGCATGGTGCTCTGTAACTCAGGTGGTAGAGCATGGTGTTTGCACTGCCAGGGTTGTTGGTTTGATTCACGAGGCCACCCATGTGTAAAATGTGTCCACTAAGTTTAAAAGCGTCTACTAAATGGTATATATTATTAACAAATGAAATCCACTGTCTATGAGTCACGTGAGTTAATGCAACAGTGATAAACGAGCGGAGGGGATGAATCATCAGTTGAAGTCGGTGTTGCATTGTAGGGTCATTGACTGTCTGGTTGAATGGTTGAACTGAAGAATACATCTGTACTGTATGAGAACAAACATTACCGATACATCTCTAGTGTTATATCACTCTCTAAGTCTCTCTGGTCAGGTGTGTCTCATCACAATACAGAAACAAACCTCTGACTGCTGTGGAACTCCTCTCCTCTGTTTAAAACCGCACAGGAGACAGAAAGAAGCTGCTGCTTTGTGGATACAAACATGAACATTATTACAGCAAAAACATGACTTCCTTATCCAGAGTGCTATTTTGGACATGTTCCTTTAAGGGGATTTCAGGAGAGGAAAACTATACTTTTAAAAACGATTTGCCAGAAAGACTGCAGAACCCTGGCAGGGTTCGGGTCAGCTGAGACTGGATACTAACAAAGTGAGGATATGCTGACAAGACATAAATAGCACATTTAATAATCAGCACCACAGGGACAGCATCAGGGCTGCCTTCCAGAATACCCACCCACCCAACTGCCAACTAAACTTTATTTTTAGGACGTATGGAGAGATGCCTGGGTCTTATCACGCAGTAGACTAGATAATATAATACAGTATATACGCAGTAGGCTAGGCAATTTAATATATCATAATAAATATGCAGTAGGCTAAATAATATAATATATCCTAATATATATGCAGTAGGCTAGATAATATAATATATCCTAATATATATGCAGTAGGCTAGATAATATAATATATCCTAATATAAATACAGTAGGCTAGATAATATAATGTATCTGTCACAAACGGAACACACTTACTTTCCTGTGACATGAAATGTACAACGACCCACACCAGAGTGAAGGACAGACCAAATTATATAGGATCCCTAATTAGAGACAATGCGGTGCAGCTGCCTCTAATTAGGGATCCAACCCAACACTCACACAGAAACAGAAAAGAAAGACACTGTCAGACTCTGACCATAACTACATAGAGAAGCAAATAGGCCTCTCTATGGCCAGAGCCTGACAGTAGGCTAGATAATATAATATATCATAATATATATATGCAGTAGGCTAGATAATATATCATAATATAAAAGCAGTAGGCTAGATAATATAATATATCATAATAAATATGCAGTAGGCTAGATAATATAATATATCCTAATATATATGCAGTAGACTAGATAATATAATATATCATAATAAATATGCAGTAGGCTAGATAATATAATATATCTTAATATATATGCAGTAGGCTAGATAATATAATATATTCCTAATATATATGCAGTAGACTAGATAATATAATATATCATAATATATATGCAGTAGGCTAGATAATATAATATATCATAATATATATACAGTAGGCTAGATAATTTAATATATGTGTGCAAAGCTGTCATCAAGGCAAGGGGTGGCTACTTTGAAGAATCTCCAATATAAAATATATTTTGATTTGTTTAACACGTTTTTGGTTACTACATGATTCCATATGTGTTATTTCATAGTTTTGATGTCTTCACTATTATTCTACAATGTAGAAAATTGCAAGAATAAAGAAAAACCCTTGAATGAGTAGGTGTGTCCAAACTTTTGACTGGTACTCTACATGCAGTAGGCTAGATAATATATTTATTTATGTTATTTTATTTAACCAGGCAAGTCAGTTGAGAACAAATTCTTATTTACAATGACGGCCTACCAAAAGGCAAAAGGCCTCCTGTGGGGACGGGGGCTGGGATTAAAAATATAAATATAAGACAAAACACACATCACAACACTACATAAAGAGAGACCTAAGACAACAACATAGCAAGGCAGCAACACATGACAACACAGCATGGGACAGGTGACCAAGGGATGTGTGTGCTTTGGGGACCTTTAACAGAATGTGACAGGCAGAATGGGTGTTGTATGTGGAGGATGAGGGCTGCAGTAGATATCTCATATAAAGTACTGTCATTACAGGGATGGATCATATACAGTACTGTCATTACAGGGATGGATCATATACCCCTGATCTAAATCATCACTCCACTGTAACAATGTGATTATCTAAATCATTACTCCACTGTAACAATGTGATTATCTAAATCATCACTCCACTGTAACAATGTGATTATCTAAATGATTAGTCCAATGTAGCAATGTGATTATCTAAATCATTACTCCACTGTAGCAATGTCATTATCTAAATCATTACTCCACTGTAACAATGTGATTATCTAAATGATTAGTCCAATGTAGCAATGTGATTATCTAAATCATTACTCCACTGTAACAATGTGATTATCTAAATCATTACTCCACTGTAGCAATGTGATTATCTAAATCATTACTCCACTGTAGCAATGTGATTATCTAAATCATTACTCCACTGTAACAATGTGATTATCTAAATGATTACTCCACTGTAGCAATGTGATTATCTAAATCATTACTCCACTGTAGCAATGTGATTATCTAAATCATTACTCCACTGTAACAATATGATTATCTAAATCATTACTCCACTGTAGCAATGTGATTATCTAAATCATTACTCCACTGTAACAATGTGATTATCTAAATGATTACTCCACTGTAACAATGTGATTATCTAAATAATTACTCCATTGTAGCAATGTGATTATCTAAATCATTACTCCACTGTAGCAATGTGATTATCAAAATCATTACTCCACTGTAACAATGTGATTATCTAAATCATTACTCCACTGTAGCAATGTGATTATCTAAATCATCACTCCACTGTAACAATGTAATTATCTAAATCATCACTCCACTGTAACAATGTAATTATCTAAATCATCACTCCACTGTAGCAATGTGATTATCTAAATGATTACTCCACTGTAGCAATGTGATTATCTAAATCATCACTCCACTGTAGCAATGTGATTATCTAAATGATTACTCCACTGTAGCAATGTGATTATCTAAATGATTACTCCACTGTAACAATGTAATTATCTAAATCATCACTCCACTGTAACAATGTGATTATCTAAATCATTACTCCACTGTAACAATGTGATTATCTAAATGATTACTCCACTGTAACAATGTGATTATCTAAATCATCACTCCACTGTAACAATGTAATTATCTAAATCCTCACTCCACTGTAACAATGTGATTATCTAAATTATTACTCCACTGTAGCAATGTGATTATCTAAATCATCACTCCACTGTAGCAATGTGATTATCTAAATGATTACTCCACTGTAGCAATGTGATTCTCTAAATGATTACTCCACTGTAACAATGTAATTATCTCAATCATCACTCCACTGTAACAATGTGATTATCTAAATCCTCACTCCACTGTAACAATGTGATTATCTAAATGATTACTCCACTGTACCAATGTGATTATCTAAATGATTACTCCACTGTAACAATATGATTATCTAAATGATTACTCCACTGTAGCAATGTAATTATCTAAATCATTACTCCACTGTAGCAATGTGATTATCTAAATCATCACTCCACTGTAACAATGTGATTATCTAAATCATCACTCCACTGTAACAATGTGATTATCTAAATAATTACTCCACTGTAGCAATGTGATTATCTAAATCATTACTCCACTGTAGCAATGTGATTATCTAAATAAGGCCTGGCCAACCCGCGGCTCCCGAGCCGCATGCGGCTCTTTGCCTGGTTTCATGCGGCTCTTACGTTCATATCGAATTTTGTGTTGTGTATATAGCCCCTTTCACACTGCCCAAAAAAACCTATGTAAACCCACTAACACTCAATATTTCTCGGCTTCACCTCCGATTGGTATTGATGTGAACGTCACACATGGGTGAACCCGCTAATTTGCACCATGACGGAGGCAACGAAGGCTCGATCCTCCGTCGGTAACTGTTGTTCCTTCACCAGCTGTACTAAAGAGACCTCTTGCGTGTAGCTAGCTCTCTTAGCCTAGCTTTGGCTCGTCGGTGGTAACAACTAACCTGATCCAGATCATGGATGAGGTTCAGAACCAGGCACTTTATTTCAACACTTTGGCCGACACACACGGCCTCATCAGGCCGTCTCTCATCACACAGCGGCCATAAACTGCCGCTAACATGGAGGATGTGACAAGTACAAGACATAAGGTAATGTGGCTCACTGGGGACCATATGTACAGTGGGGAGAACAAGTAGTTGATACACTGCCGATTTTGCAGGTTTTCCCCACTTACAAAGCATGTAGAAGTCTGTAATTTTGATCATAGGTACTCTTCAACTGTGAGTGACGGAATCTAAAACAAAAATCCAGAAAATCACATTGTATGATTTTTAAGTAATTCATTTGCATTTTATTGCATGACATAAGTATTTGATACATCAGAAAAGCAGAACTTAATATTTGGTACAGAAACCTTTGTTTGCAATTACAGAGATCATACGTTTCCTGTAGTTCTTCACCAGGTTTGCACACACTGCAGCAGGGATTTTGGCCCACTCCTCCATACAGACCTTTTCCAGATCCTTCAGGTTTCGGGGCTGTCGCTGGGCAATACGGACTTTCAGCTCCCTCCAAAGATTTTCTATTGGGTTCAGGTCTGGAGACTGGCTAGGCCACTCCAGGACCTTGAGATGCTTCTTACGGAGCCACTCCTTAGTTGCCCTGGCTGTGTGTTTCGGGTCGTTGTCATGCTGGAAGACCCAGCCACAACCCATCTTCAATGCTCTTACTTAGGGAAGGAGGTTGTTGGCCAAGATCTCACGATACATGGCCCCATCCATCCTCCCCTCAATACGGTGCAGTCGTCCTGTCCCCTTTGCAGAAAAGCATCCCCAAAGAATGATGTTTCCACCTCCATGCTTCACAGTTGGGATGGTGTTCTTGGGGTTGTACTCATCCTTCTTCTTCCTCCAAACACG
This sequence comes from Thymallus thymallus, assembly GCA_023634145.1. Classification (NCBI taxonomy): domain Eukaryota; kingdom Metazoa; phylum Chordata; class Actinopteri; order Salmoniformes; family Salmonidae; genus Thymallus; species Thymallus thymallus. The sequence continues at coordinate 135,785 of CM042410.1, forward strand.
GCGAGTGGAGTTTAGACCAAAAAGCTCTATTTTTGTCTCATCAGACCACATGACCTTCTCCCATTCCTCCTCTGGATCATCCAGATGGTCATTGGCAAACTTCAGACGGGCCTGGACATGCGCTGGCTTGAGCAGGGGGACCTTGCGTGCGCTGCAGGATTTTAATCCATGACGGCGTAGTGTGTTACTAATGGTTTTCTTTGAGACTGTGGTCCCAGCTCTCTTCAGGTCATTGACCAGGTCCTGCCGTGTAGTTCTGGGCTGATCCCTCACCTTCCTCATGATCATTGATGCCCCACGAGGTGAGATCTTGCATGGTGCCCCAGACCGAGGGAGATTGACCGTCATCTTGAACTTCTTCCATTTTCTAATAATTGCGCCAACAATTGTTGCCTTCTCACCAAGCTGCTTGCCTATTGTCCTGTAGCCCATCCCAGCCTTGTGCAGGTCTACAATTTTATCCCTGATGTCCTTACACAGCTCTCTGGTCTTGGCCATTGTGGAGAGGTTGGAGTCTGTTTGATTGAGTGTGTGGACAGGTGTCTTTTATACAGGTAACGAGTTCAAACAGGTGCAGTTAATACAGGTAATGAGTGGAGAACAGGAGAGCTTTTTAAAGAAAAACTAACAGGTCTGTGAGAGCCGGAATTCTTACTGGTTGGTAGGTGATCAAATACTTATGTCATGCAATAAAATGCTAATTAATAATTAAAACATCATACAATGTGATTTTCTGGATTTTTGTTCTAGATTCCGTCTCTCACAGTTGAAGTGTACCTATGATAAAAATTACAGACCTCTACATACTTTGTAAGTAGGAAAACCTGCAAAATCGGCAGTGTATCAAATACTTGTTCTCCCCACTGTATGTATGATGTGGCTCTTAGTCTCTGACTGGTTGGCCACGCCTGATCTAAATGATTACTCCACTGTAGCAATGTGATTATCTAAATGATTACTCCACTGTAGCAATGTGATTATCTAAATGATTACTCCACTGTAGCAATGTGATTATCTAAATGATTACTCCACTGTAGCAATGTGATTATCTAAATCATTACTCCACTGTAGCAATGTGATTATCTAAATCATTACTCCACTGTAGCAATGTGATTATCTAAATGATTACTCCACTGTAGCAATGAGATTATCTAAATGATTACTCCACTGTAACAATGTAATTATCTAAATGATTACTCCACTGCAGCAATGTGATTATCTAAATGATTACTCCACTGTGACAATGTGATTATCTAAATCCTCACTCCACTGTAGCAATGTGATTATCTAAATGATTACTCCACTCTAGCAATGTAATTATCTAAATGATTACTCCACTGTAGCAATGTGATTATCTAAATGATTACTCCACTGTAGCAATGTGATTATCTAAATGATTACTCTGTAGCAATGTGATTATCTAAATGATTACTCCACTGTAACAATGTGATTATCTAAATCCTCACTCCACTGTAGCAATGTGATTATCTAAATGATTACTCCACTGTAACAATGTAATTATCTAAATGATTACTCCACTGTAACAATGTGATTATCTAAATCCTCACTCCACTGTAGCAATGTGATTATCTAAATGATTACTCCACCGTAGCAATGTAATTATCTAAATCATTACTCCACTGTAGCAATGTGATTATCTAAATGATTACTCCACTGTAGCAATGTGATTATCTAAATGATTACTCCACTGTAACAATGTAATTATCTAAATGATTACTCCACTGTAACAATGTGATTATCTAAATCCTCACTCCACTGCAGCAATGTGATTATCTAAATGATTACTCCACTGTAGCAATGTGATTATCTAAATTATTACTCCACTGTAACAATGTGATTATCTAAATCCTCACTCCACTGCAGCAATGTGATTATCTAAATGATTACTCCACTGTAGCAATGTGATTATCTAAATTATTACTCCACTGTAACAATGTGATTATCTAAATCCTCACTCCACTGCAGCAATGTGATTATCTAAATGATTACTCCACTGTAGCAATGTGATTACCTAAATGATTACTCCACTGTAACAATGTAATTATCTAAATCATCACTCCACTGTAGCAATGTGATTATCTAAATGATTACTACACTGTAACAATGTAATTATCTAAATCATCACTCCACTGTAACAATGTGATTATCTAAATCATTACTCCACTGTAACAATGTGATTATCTAAATGATTACTCCACTGTAACAATGTGATTATCTAAATCATCACTCCACTGTAACAATGTAATTATCTAAATCCTCACTCCACTGTAGCAATGTGATTATCTAAATGATTACTCCACTGTAACAATGTGATTATCTAAATCCTCACTCGACTGTAGCAATGTGATTATCTAAATGATTACTCCACTGTAACAATGTAATTATCTAAATGATTACTCCACTGTAACAATGTGATTATCTAAATCCTCACTCCACTGCAGCAATGTGATTATCTAAATCCTCACTCCACTGCAGCAATGTGATTATCTAAATGATTACTCCACTGTAGCAATGTGATTATCTAAATGATTACTCTGTAGCAATGTGATTATCTAAATGATTACTCCACTGTAACAATGTGATTATCTAAATCCTCACTCCACTGCAGCAATGTGATTATCTAAATGATTACTCCACTGTAGCAATGTGATTATCTAAATGATTACTCCACTGTAACAATGTGATTATCTAAATCATCACTCCACTGTAGCAATGTGATTATCTAAATGATTACTCCACTGTAGCAATGTGATTATCTAAATGATTACTCCACTGTAGCAATGTGATTATCTAAATGATTACTCCACTGTAACAATGTGATTATCTAAATCCTCACTCCACTGTAGCGATGTGATTATCTAAATGATTACTCCACTGTAACAATGTAATTATCTAAATGATTACTCCACTGTAGCAATGTGATTATCTAAATGATTACTCCACTGTAACAATGTGATTATCTAAATGATTACTCCACTGTAACAATGTGATTATCTAAATGATTACTCCACTGTAGCAATGTGATTATCTAAATCCTCACTCCACTTTAGCAATGTGATTATCTAAATGATTACTCCACTGTAACAATGTGAATATCTAAATCCTCACTCCACTGTAGCAATGTGATTATCTAAATGATTACTCCACCGTAGCAATGTAATTATCTAAATCATTACTCCACTGTAGCAATGTGATTATCTAAATGATTACTCCACTGTAGCAATGCGATTATCTAAATCATTACTCCACTGTAGCAATGTGATTATCTAAATGATTACTCTGTAGCAATGTGATTATCTAAATGATTACTCCACTGTAACAATGTGATTATCTAAATCCTCACTCCACTGTAGCGATGTGATTATCTAAATGATTACTCCACTGTAACAATGTAATTATCTAAATGATTACTCCACTGTTACAATGTGATTATCTAAATCCTCACTCCACTGTAGCAATGTGATTATCTAAATGATTACTCCACTGTAGCAATGTGATTATCTAAATCCTCACTCCACTGTAGCAATGTGATTATCTAAATGATTACTCCACTGTAACAATGTGATTATCTAAATCCTCACTCCACTGTAGCAATGTGATTATCTAAATGATTACTCCACTGTAACAATGTAATTATCTAAATCATCACTCCACTGTAGCAATGTGATTATCTAAATGATTACTCCACTGTAGCAATGTGATGATCTAAATCATCACTCCACTGTAACAATGTGATTATCTAAATGATTACTCCACTGTAGCAATGTGATTATCTAAATGATTACTCCACTGTAACAATATGATTATCTAAATGATTACTCCACTGTAACAATATGATTATCTAAATGATTACTCCACTGTAGCAATGTGATTATCTAAATCCTCACTCCACTGTAACAATGTGATTATCTAAATGATTACTCCAATGTAGCAATGTAATTATCTAAATCATTACTCCACTGTAGCAATGTGATTATCTAAATGATTACTCCACTGTAGCAATGTGATTATCTAAATGATTACTCTGTAGCAATGTGATTATCTAAATGATTACTCCACTGTAACAATGTGATTATCTAAATCCTCACTCCACTGCAGCAATGTGATTATCTAAATGATTACTCCACTGTAGCAATGTGATTATCTAAATTATTACTCCACTGTAACAATGTGATTATCTAAATCCTCACTCCACTGCAGCAATGTGATTATCTAAATGATTACTCCACTGTAGCAATGTGATTACCTAAATGATTACTCCACTGTAACAATGTAATTATCTAAATCATCACTCCACTGTAGCAATGTGATTATCTAAATGATTACTCCACTGTAGCAATGTGATTATCTAAATGATTACTACACTGTAACAATGTAATTATCTAAATCATCACTCCACTGTAACAATGTGATTATCTAAATCATTACTCCACTGTAACAATGTGATTATCTAAATGATTACTCCACTGTAACAATGTGATTATCTAAATCATCACTCCACTGTAACAATGTAATTATCTAAATCCTCACTCCACTGTAGCAATGTGATTATCTAAATGATTACTCCACTGTAACAATGTGATTATCTAAATCCTCACTCGACTGTAGCAATGTGATTATCTAAATGATTACTCCACTGTAACAATGTAATTATCTAAATGATTACTCCACTGTAACAATGTGATTATCTAAATCCTCACTCCACTGCAGCAATGTGATTATCTAAATGATTACTCCACTGTAGCAATGTGATTATCTAAATGATTACTCTGTAGCAATGTGATTATCTAAATGATTACTCCACTGTAACAATGTGATTATCTAAATCCTCACTCCACTGCAGCAATGTGATTATCTAAATGATTACTCCACTGTAGCAATGTGATTATCTAAATGATTACTCCACTGTAACAATGTGATTATCTAAATCATCACTCCACTGTAGCAATGTGATTATCTAAATGATTACTCCACTGTAGCAATGTGATTATCTAAATGATTTCTCTGTAGCAATGTGATTATCTAAATGATTACTCCACTGTAACAATGTGATTATCTAAATCCTCACTCCACTGTAGCGATGTGATTATCTAAATGATTACTCCACTGTAACAATGTAATTATCTAAATGATTACTCCACTGTTACAATGTGATTATCTAAATCATCACTCCACTGTAGCAATGTGATTATCTAAATGATTACTCCACTGTAGCAATGTGATTCTCTAAATGATTACTCCACTGTAACAATGTAATTATCTCAATCATCACTCCACTGTAACAATGTGATTATCTAAATCCTCACTCCACTGTAACAATGTGATTATCTAAATGATTACTCCACTGTACCAATGTGATTATCTAAATGATTACTCCACTGTAACAATATGATTATCTAAATGATTACTCCACTGTAGCAATGTAATTATCTAAATCATTACTCCACTGTAGCAATGTGATTATCTAAATCATCACTCCACTGTAACAATGTGATTATCTAAATCATCACTCCACTGTAACAATGTGATTATCTAAATAATTACTCCACTGTAGCAATGTGATTATCTAAATCATTACTCCACTGTAGCAATGTGATTATCTAAATAAGGCCTGGCCAACCCGCGGCTCCCGAGCCGCATGCGGCTCTTTGCCTGGTTTCATGCGGCTCTTACGTTCATATCGAATTTTGTGTTGTGTATATAGCCCCTTTCACACTGCCCAAAAAAACCTATGTAAACCCACTAACACTCAATATTTCTCGGCTTCACCTCCGATTGGTATTGATGTGAACGTCACACATGGGTGAACCCGCTAATTTGCACCATGACGGAGGCAACGAAGGCTCGATCCTCCGTCGGTAACTGTTGTTCCTTCACCAGCTGTACTAAAGAGACCTCTTGCGTGTAGCTAGCTCTCTTAGCCTAGCTTTGGCTCGTCGGTGGTAACAACTAACCTGATCCAGATCATGGATGAGGTTCAGAACCAGGCACTTTATTTCAACACTTTGGCCGACACACACGGCCTCATCAGGCCGTCTCTCATCACACAGCGGCCATAAACTGCCGCTAACATGGAGGATGTGACAAGTACAAGACATAAGGTAATGTGGCTCACTGGGGACCATATGTACAGTGGGGAGAACAAGTAGTTGATACACTGCCGATTTTGCAGGTTTTCCCCACTTACAAAGCATGTAGAAGTCTGTAATTTTGATCATAGGTACTCTTCAACTGTGAGTGACGGAATCTAAAACAAAAATCCAGAAAATCACATTGTATGATTTTTAAGTAATTCATTTGCATTTTATTGCATGACATAAGTATTTGATACATCAGAAAAGCAGAACTTAATATTTGGTACAGAAACCTTTGTTTGCAATTACAGAGATCATACGTTTCCTGTAGTTCTTCACCAGGTTTGCACACACTGCAGCAGGGATTTTGGCCCACTCCTCCATACAGACCTTTTCCAGATCCTTCAGGTTTCGGGGCTGTCGCTGGGCAATACGGACTTTCAGCTCCCTCCAAAGATTTTCTATTGGGTTCAGGTCTGGAGACTGGCTAGGCCACTCCAGGACCTTGAGATGCTTCTTACGGAGCCACTCCTTAGTTGCCCTGGCTGTGTGTTTCGGGTCGTTGTCATGCTGGAAGACCCAGCCACAACCCATCTTCAATGCTCTTACTTAGGGAAGGAGGTTGTTGGCCAAGATCTCACGATACATGGCCCCATCCATCCTCCCCTCAATACGGTGCAGTCGTCCTGTCCCCTTTGCAGAAAAGCATCCCCAAAGAATGATGTTTCCACCTCCATGCTTCACAGTTGGGATGGTGTTCTTGGGGTTGTACTCATCCTTCTTCTTCCTCCAAACACGGCGAGTGGAGTTTAGACCAAAAAGCTCTATTTTTGTCTCATCAGACCACATGACCTTCTCCCATTCCTCCTCTGGATCATCCAGATGGTCATTGGCAAACTTCAGACGGGCCTGGACATGCGCTGGCTTGAGCAGGGGGACCTTGCGTGCGCTGCAGGATTTTAATCCATGACGGCGTAGTGTGTTACTAATGGTTTTCTTTGAGACTGTGGTCCCAGCTCTCTTCAGGTCATTGACCAGGTCCTGCCGTGTAGTTCTGGGCTGATCCCTCACCTTCCTCATGATCATTGATGCCCCACGAGGTGAGATCTTGCATGGTGCCCCAGACCGAGGGAGATTGACCGTCATCTTGAACTTCTTCCATTTTCTAATAATTGCGCCAACAATTGTTGCCTTCTCACCAAGCTGCTTGCCTATTGTCCTGTAGCCCATCCCAGCCTTGTGCAGGTCTACAATTTTATCCCTGATGTCCTTACACAGCTCTCTGGTCTTGGCCATTGTGGAGAGGTTGGAGTCTGTTTGATTGAGTGTGTGGACAGGTGTCTTTTATACAGGTAACGAGTTCAAACAGGTGCAGTTAATACAGGTAATGAGTGGAGAACAGGAGAGCTTTTTAAAGAAAAACTAACAGGTCTGTGAGAGCCGGAATTCTTACTGGTTGGTAGGTGATCAAATACTTATGTCATGCAATAAAATGCTAATTAATAATTAAAACATCATACAATGTGATTTTCTGGATTTTTGTTCTAGATTCCGTCTCTCACAGTTGAAGTGTACCTATGATAAAAATTACAGACCTCTACATACTTTGTAAGTAGGAAAACCTGCAAAATCGGCAGTGTATCAAATACTTGTTCTCCCCACTGTATGTATGATGTGGCTCTTAGTCTCTGACTGGTTGGCCACGCCTGATCTAAATGATTACTCCACTGTAGCAATGTGATTATCTAAATGATTACTCCACTGTAGCAATGTGATTATCTAAATGATTACTCCACTGTAGCAATGTGATTATCTAAATGATTACTCCACTGTAGCAATGTGATTATCTAAATCATTACTCCACTGTAGCAATGTGATTATCTAAATCATTACTCCACTGTAGCAATGTGATTATCTAAATGATTACTCCACTGTAGCAATGAGATTATCTAAATGATTACTCCACTGTAACAATGTAATTATCTAAATGATTACTCCACTGCAGCAATGTGATTATCTAAATGATTACTCCACTGTGACAATGTGATTATCTAAATCCTCACTCCACTGTAGCAATGTGATTATCTAAATGATTACTCCACTCTAGCAATGTAATTATCTAAATGATTACTCCACTGTAGCAATGTGATTATCTAAATGATTACTCCACTGTAGCAATGTGATTATCTAAATGATTACTCTGTAGCAATGTGATTATCTAAATGATTACTCCACTGTAACAATGTGATTATCTAAATCCTCACTCCACTGTAGCAATGTGATTATCTAAATGATTACTCCACTGTAACAATGTAATTATCTAAATGATTACTCCACTGTAACAATGTGATTATCTAAATCCTCACTCCACTGTAGCAATGTGATTATCTAAATGATTACTCCACCGTAGCAATGTAATTATCTAAATCATTACTCCACTGTAGCAATGTGATTATCTAAATGATTACTCCACTGTAGCAATGTGATTATCTAAATGATTACTCCACTGTAACAATGTAATTATCTAAATGATTACTCCACTGTAACAATGTGATTATCTAAATCCTCACTCCACTGCAGCAATGTGATTATCTAAATGATTACTCCACTGTAGCAATGTGATTATCTAAATTATTACTCCACTGTAACAATGTGATTATCTAAATCCTCACTCCACTGCAGCAATGTGATTATCTAAATGATTACTCCACTGTAGCAATGTGATTATCTAAATTATTACTCCACTGTAACAATGTGATTATCTAAATCCTCACTCCACTGCAGCAATGTGATTATCTAAATGATTACTCCACTGTAGCAATGTGATTACCTAAATGATTACTCCACTGTAACAATGTAATTATCTAAATCATCACTCCACTGTAGCAATGTGATTATCTAAATGATTACTCCACTGTAGCAATGTGATTATCTAAATGATTACTACACTGTAACAATGTAATTATCTAAATCATCACTCCACTGTAACAATGTGATTATCTAAATCATTACTCCACTGTAACAATGTGATTATCTAAATGATTACTCCACTGTAACAATGTGATTATCTAAATCATCACTCCACTGTAACAATGTAATTATCTAAATCCTCACTCCACTGTAGCAATGTGATTATCTAAATGATTACTCCACTGTAACAATGTGATTATCTAAATCCTCACTCGACTGTAGCAATGTGATTATCTAAATGATTACTCCACTGTAACAATGTAATTATCTAAATGATTACTCCACTGTAACAATGTGATTATCTAAATCCTCACTCCACTGCAGCAATGTGATTATCTAAATCCTCACTCCACTGCAGCAATGTGATTATCTAAATGATTACTCCACTGTAGCAATGTGATTATCTAAATGATTACTCTGTAGCAATGTGATTATCTAAATGATTACTCCACTGTAACAATGTGATTATCTAAATCCTCACTCCACTGCAGCAATGTGATTATCTAAATGATTACTCCACTGTAGCAATGTGATTATCTAAATGATTACTCCACTGTAACAATGTGATTATCTAAATCATCACTCCACTGTAGCAATGTGATTATCTAAATGATTACTCCACTGTAGCAATGTGATTATCTAAATGATTACTCCACTGTAGCAATGTGATTATCTAAATGATTACTCCACTGTAACAATGTGATTATCTAAATCCTCACTCCACTGTAGCGATGTGATTATCTAAATGATTACTCCACTGTAACAATGTAATTATCTAAATGATTACTCCACTGTAACAATGTGATTATCTAAATCCTCACTCCACTGTAGCAATGTGATTATCTAAATGATTACTCCACTGTAGCAATGTGATTATCTAAATGATTACTCCACTGTAACAATGTGATTATCTAAATGATTACTCCACTGTAACAATGTGATTATCTAAATGATTACTCCACTGTAGCAATGTGATTATCTAAATCCTCACTCCACTTTAGCAATGTGATTATCTAAATGATTACTCCACTGTAACAATGTGAATATCTAAATCCTCACTCCACTGTAGCAATGTGATTATCTAAATGATTACTCCACCGTAGCAATGTAATTATCTAAATCATTACTCCACTGTAGCAATGTGATTATCTAAATGATTACTCCACTGTAGCAATGCGATTATCTAAATCATTACTCCACTGTAGCAATGTGATTATCTAAATGATTACTCTGTAGCAATGTGATTATCTAAATGATTACTCCACTGTAACAATGTGATTATCTAAATCCTCACTCCACTGTAGCGATGTGATTATCTAAATGATTACTCCACTGTAACAATGTAATTATCTAAATGATTACTCCACTGTTACAATGTGATTATCTAAATCCTCACTCCACTGTAGCAATGTGATTATCTAAATGATTACTCCACTGTAGCAATGTGATTATCTAAATCCTCACTCCACTGTAGCAATGTGATTATCTAAATGATTACTCCACTGTAACAATGTGATTATCTAAATCCTCACTCCACTGTAGCAATGTGATTATCTAAATGATTACTCCACTGTAACAATGTAATTATCTAAATCATCACTCCACTGTAGCAATGTGATTATCTAAATGATTACTCCACTGTAGCAATGTGATGATCTAAATCATCACTCCACTGTAACAATGTGATTATCTAAATGATTACTCCACTGTAGCAATGTGATTATCTAAATGATTACTCCACTGTAACAATATGATTATCTAAATGATTACTCCACTGTAACAATATGATTATCTAAATGATTACTCCACTGTAGCAATGTGATTATCTAAATCCTCACTCCACTGTAACAATGTGATTATCTAAATGATTACTCCAATGTAGCAATGTAATTATCTAAATCATTACTCCACTGTAGCAATGTGATTATCTAAATGATTACTCCACTGTAGCAATGTGATTATCTAAATGATTACTCTGTAGCAATGTGATTATCTAAATGATTACTCCACTGTAACAATGTGATTATCTAAATCCTCACTCCACTGCAGCAATGTGATTATCTAAATGATTACTCCACTGTAGCAATGTGATTATCTAAATTATTACTCCACTGTAACAATGTGATTATCTAAATCCTCACTCCACTGCAGCAATGTGATTATCTAAATGATTACTCCACTGTAGCAATGTGATTACCTAAATGATTACTCCACTGTAACAATGTAATTATCTAAATCATCACTCCACTGTAGCAATGTGATTATCTAAATGATTACTCCACTGTAGCAATGTGATTATCTAAATGATTACTACACTGTAACAATGTAATTATCTAAATCATCACTCCACTGTAACAATGTGATTATCTAAATCATTACTCCACTGTAACAATGTGATTATCTAAATGATTACTCCACTGTAACAATGTGATTATCTAAATCATCACTCCACTGTAACAATGTAATTATCTAAATCCTCACTCCACTGTAGCAATGTGATTATCTAAATGATTACTCCACTGTAACAATGTGATTATCTAAATCCTCACTCGACTGTAGCAATGTGATTATCTAAATGATTACTCCACTGTAACAATGTAATTATCTAAATGATTACTCCACTGTAACAATGTGATTATCTAAATCCTCACTCCACTGCAGCAATGTGATTATCTAAATGATTACTCCACTGTAGCAATGTGATTATCTAAATGATTACTCTGTAGCAATGTGATTATCTAAATGATTACTCCACTGTAACAATGTGATTATCTAAATCCTCACTCCACTGCAGCAATGTGATTATCTAAATGATTACTCCACTGTAGCAATGTGATTATCTAAATGATTACTCCACTGTAACAATGTGATTATCTAAATCATCACTCCACTGTAGCAATGTGATTATCTAAATGATTACTCCACTGTAGCAATGTGATTATCTAAATGATTTCTCTGTAGCAATGTGATTATCTAAATGATTACTCCACTGTAACAATGTGATTATCTAAATCCTCACTCCACTGTAGCGATGTGATTATCTAAATGATTACTCCACTGTAACAATGTAATTATCTAAATGATTACTCCACTGTTACAATGTGATTATCTAAATCATCACTCCACTGTAGCAATGTGATTATCTAAATGATTACTCCACTGTAGCAATGTGATTCTCTAAATGATTACTCCACTGTAACAATGTAATTATCTCAATCATCACTCCACTGTAACAATGTGATTATCTAAATCCTCACTCCACTGTAACAATGTGATTATCTAAATGATTACTCCACTGTACCAATGTGATTATCTAAATGATTACTCCACTGTAACAATATGATTATCTAAATGATTACTCCACTGTAGCAATGTAATTATCTAAATCATTACTCCACTGTAGCAATGTGATTATCTAAATCATCACTCCACTGTAACAATGTGATTATCTAAATCATCACTCCACTGTAACAATGTGATTATCTAAATAATTACTCCACTGTAGCAATGTGATTATCTAAATCATTACTCCACTGTAGCAATGTGATTATCTAAATAAGGCCTGGCCAACCCGCGGCTCCCGAGCCGCATGCGGCTCTTTGCCTGGTTTCATGCGGCTCTTACGTTCATATCGAATTTTGTGTTGTGTATATAGCCCCTTTCACACTGCCCAAAAAAACCTATGTAAACCCACTAACACTCAATATTTCTCGGCTTCACCTCCGATTGGTATTGATGTGAACGTCACACATGGGTGAACCCGCTAATTTGCACCATGACGGAGGCAACGAAGGCTCGATCCTCCGTCGGTAACTGTTGTTCCTTCACCAGCTGTACTAAAGAGACCTCTTGCGTGTAGCTAGCTCTCTTAGCCTAGCTTTGGCTCGTCGGTGGTAACAACTAACCTGATCCAGATCATGGATGAGGTTCAGAACCAGGCACTTTATTTCAACACTTTGGCCGACACACACGGCCTCATCAGGCCGTCTCTCATCACACAGCGGCCATAAACTGCCGCTAACATGGAGGATGTGACAAGTACAAGACATAAGGTAATGTGGCTCACTGGGGACCATATGTACAGTGGGGAGAACAAGTAGTTGATACACTGCCGATTTTGCAGGTTTTCCCCACTTACAAAGCATGTAGAAGTCTGTAATTTTGATCATAGGTACTCTTCAACTGTGAGTGACGGAATCTAAAACAAAAATCCAGAAAATCACATTGTATGATTTTTAAGTAATTCATTTGCATTTTATTGCATGACATAAGTATTTGATACATCAGAAAAGCAGAACTTAATATTTGGTACAGAAACCTTTGTTTGCAATTACAGAGATCATACGTTTCCTGTAGTTCTTCACCAGGTTTGCACACACTGCAGCAGGGATTTTGGCCCACTCCTCCATACAGACCTTTTCCAGATCCTTCAGGTTTCGGGGCTGTCGCTGGGCAATACGGACTTTCAGCTCCCTCCAAAGATTTTCTATTGGGTTCAGGTCTGGAGACTGGCTAGGCCACTCCAGGACCTTGAGATGCTTCTTACGGAGCCACTCCTTAGTTGCCCTGGCTGTGTGTTTCGGGTCGTTGTCATGCTGGAAGACCCAGCCACAACCCATCTTCAATGCTCTTACTTAGGGAAGGAGGTTGTTGGCCAAGATCTCACGATACATGGCCCCATCCATCCTCCCCTCAATACGGTGCAGTCGTCCTGTCCCCTTTGCAGAAAAGCATCCCCAAAGAATGATGTTTCCACCTCCATGCTTCACAGTTGGGATGGTGTTCTTGGGGTTGTACTCATCCTTCTTCTTCCTCCAAACACGGCGAGTGGAGTTTAGACCAAAAAGCTCTATTTTTGTCTCATCAGACCACATGACCTTCTCCCATTCCTCCTCTGGATCATCCAGATGGTCATTGGCAAACTTCAGACGGGCCTGGACATGCGCTGGCTTGAGCAGGGGGACCTTGCGTGCGCTGCAGGATTTTAATCCATGACGGCGTAGTGTGTTACTAATGGTTTTCTTTGAGACTGTGGTCCCAGCTCTCTTCAGGTCATTGACCAGGTCCTGCCGTGTAGTTCTGGGCTGATCCCTCACCTTCCTCATGATCATTGATGCCCCACGAGGTGAGATCTTGCATGGTGCCCCAGACCGAGGGAGATTGACCGTCATCTTGAACTTCTTCCATTTTCTAATAATTGCGCCAACAATTGTTGCCTTCTCACCAAGCTGCTTGCCTATTGTCCTGTAGCCCATCCCAGCCTTGTGCAGGTCTACAATTTTATCCCTGATGTCCTTACACAGCTCTCTGGTCTTGGCCATTGTGGAGAGGTTGGAGTCTGTTTGATTGAGTGTGTGGACAGGTGTCTTTTATACAGGTAACGAGTTCAAACAGGTGCAGTTAATACAGGTAATGAGTGGAGAACAGGAGAGCTTTTTAAAGAAAAACTAACAGGTCTGTGAGAGCCGGAATTCTTACTGGTTGGTAGGTGATCAAATACTTATGTCATGCAATAAAATGCTAATTAATAATTAAAACATCATACAATGTGATTTTCTGGATTTTTGTTCTAGATTCCGTCTCTCACAGTTGAAGTGTACCTATGATAAAAATTACAGACCTCTACATACTTTGTAAGTAGGAAAACCTGCAAAATCGGCAGTGTATCAAATACTTGTTCTCCCCACTGTATGTATGATGTGGCTCTTAGTCTCTGACTGGTTGGCCACGCCTGATCTAAATGATTACTCCACTGTAGCAATGTGATTATCTAAATGATTACTCCACTGTAGCAATGTGATTATCTAAATGATTACTCCACTGTAGCAATGTGATTATCTAAATGATTACTCCACTGTAGCAATGTGATTATCTAAATCATTACTCCACTGTAGCAATGTGATTATCTAAATCATTACTCCACTGTAGCAATGTGATTATCTAAATGATTACTCCACTGTAGCAATGAGATTATCTAAATGATTACTCCACTGTAACAATGTAATTATCTAAATGATTACTCCACTGCAGCAATGTGATTATCTAAATGATTACTCCACTGTGACAATGTGATTATCTAAATCCTCACTCCACTGTAGCAATGTGATTATCTAAATGATTACTCCACTCTAGCAATGTAATTATCTAAATGATTACTCCACTGTAGCAATGTGATTATCTAAATGATTACTCCACTGTAGCAATGTGATTATCTAAATGATTACTCTGTAGCAATGTGATTATCTAAATGATTACTCCACTGTAACAATGTGATTATCTAAATCCTCACTCCACTGTAGCAATGTGATTATCTAAATGATTACTCCACTGTAACAATGTAATTATCTAAATGATTACTCCACTGTAACAATGTGATTATCTAAATCCTCACTCCACTGTAGCAATGTGATTATCTAAATGATTACTCCACCGTAGCAATGTAATTATCTAAATCATTACTCCACTGTAGCAATGTGATTATCTAAATGATTACTCCACTGTAGCAATGTGATTATCTAAATGATTACTCCACTGTAACAATGTAATTATCTAAATGATTACTCCACTGTAACAATGTGATTATCTAAATCCTCACTCCACTGCAGCAATGTGATTATCTAAATGATTACTCCACTGTAGCAATGTGATTATCTAAATTATTACTCCACTGTAACAATGTGATTATCTAAATCCTCACTCCACTGCAGCAATGTGATTATCTAAATGATTACTCCACTGTAGCAATGTGATTATCTAAATTATTACTCCACTGTAACAATGTGATTATCTAAATCCTCACTCCACTGCAGCAATGTGATTATCTAAATGATTACTCCACTGTAGCAATGTGATTACCTAAATGATTACTCCACTGTAACAATGTAATTATCTAAATCATCACTCCACTGTAGCAATGTGATTATCTAAATGATTACTCCACTGTAGCAATGTGATTATCTAAATGATTACTACACTGTAACAATGTAATTATCTAAATCATCACTCCACTGTAACAATGTGATTATCTAAATCATTACTCCACTGTAACAATGTGATTATCTAAATGATTACTCCACTGTAACAATGTGATTATCTAAATCATCACTCCACTGTAACAATGTAATTATCTAAATCCTCACTCCACTGTAGCAATGTGATTATCTAAATGATTACTCCACTGTAACAATGTGATTATCTAAATCCTCACTCGACTGTAGCAATGTGATTATCTAAATGATTACTCCACTGTAACAATGTAATTATCTAAATGATTACTCCACTGTAACAATGTGATTATCTAAATCCTCACTCCACTGCAGCAATGTGATTATCTAAATGATTACTCCACTGTAGCAATGTGATTATCTAAATGATTACTCTGTAGCAATGTGATTATCTAAATGATTACTCCACTGTAACAATGTGATTATCTAAATCCTCACTCCACTGCAGCAATGTGATTATCTAAATGATTACTCCACTGTAGCAATGTGATTATCTAAATGATTACTCCACTGTAACAATGTGATTATCTAAATCATCACTCCACTGTAGCAATGTGATTATCTAAATGATTACTCCACTGTAGCAATGTGATTATCTAAATGATTACTCCACTGTAGCAATGTGATTATCTAAATGATTACTCCACTGTAACAATGTGATTATCTAAATCCTCACTCCACTGTAGCGATGTGATTATCTAAATGATTACTCCACTGTAACAATGTAATTATCTAAATGATTACTCCACTGTAACAATGTGATTATCTAAATCCTCACTCCACTGTAGCAATGTGATTATCTAAATGATTACTCCACTGTAGCAATGTGATTATCTAAATGATTACTCCACTGTAACAATGTGATTATCTAAATGATTACTCCACTGTAACAATGTGATTATCTAAATGATTACTCCACTGTAGCAATGTGATTATCTAAATCCTCACTCCACTGTAGCAATGTGATTATCTAAATGATTACTCCACTGTAACAATGTGAATATCTAAATCCTCACTCCACTGTAGCAATGTGATTATCTAAATGATTACTCCACCGTAGCAATGTAATTATCTAAATCATTACTCCACTGTAGCAATGTGATTATCTAAATGATTACTCCACTGTAGCAATGTGATTATCTAAATGATTACTCCACTGTAGCAATGTGATTATCTAAATGATTACTCCACTGTAGCAATGTGATTATCTAAATGATTACTCTGTAGCAATGTGATTATCTAAATGATTACTCCACTGTAACAATGTGATTATCTAAATCCTCACTCCACTGTAGCGATGTGATTATCTAAATGATTACTCCACTGTAACAATGTAATTATCTAAATGATTACTCCACTGTTACAATGTGATTATCTAAATCCTCACTCCACTGTAGCAATGTGATTATCTAAATGATTACTCCACTGTAGCAATGTGATTATCTAAATCCTCACTCCACTGTAGCAATGTGATTATCTAAATGATTACTCCACTGTAACAATGTGATTATCTAAATCCTCACTCCACTGTAGCAATGTGATTATCTAAATGATTACTCCACTGTAACAATGTAATTATCTAAATCATCACTCCACTGTAGCAATGTGATTATCTAAATGATTACTCCACTGTAGCAATGTGATGATCTAAATCATCACTCCACTGTAGCAATGTGATTATCTAAATGATTACTCCACTGTAGCAATGTGATTATCTAAATGATTACTCCACTGTAACAATGTAATTATCTAAATCATCACTCCACTGTAACAATGTGATTATCTAAATCATTACTCCACTGTAACAATGTGATTATCTAAATGATTACTCCACTGTAACAATGTGATTATCTAAATCATCACTCCACTGTAACAATGTAATTATCTAAATCCTCACTCCACTGTAACAATGTGATTATCTAAATGATTACTCCACTGTAGCAATGTGATTATCTAAATGATTACTCCACTGTAACAATATGATTATCTAAATGATTACTCCACTGTAACAATATGATTATCTAAATGATTACTCCACTGTAGCAATGTGATTATCTAAATCCTCACTCCACTGTAACAATGTGATTATCTAAATGATTACTCCACTGTAGCAATGTAATTATCTAAATCATTACTCCACTGTAGCAATGTGATTATCTAAATGATTACTCCACTGTAGCAATGTGATTATCTAAATGATTACTCTGTAGCAATGTGATTATCTAAATGATTACTCCACTGTAACAATGTGATTATCTAAATCCTCACTCCACTGCAGCAATGTGATTATCTAAATGATTACTCCACTGTAGCAATGTGATTATCTAAATTATTACTCCACTGTAACAATGTGATTATCTAAATCCTCACTCCACTGCAGCAATGTGATTATCTAAATGATTACTCCACTGTAGCAATGTGATTACCTAAATGATTACTCCACTGTAACAATGTAATTATCTAAATCATCACTCCACTGTAGCAATGTGATTATCTAAATGATTACTCCACTGTAGCAATGTGATTATCTAAATGATTACTACACTGTAACAATGTAATTATCTAAATCATCACTCCACTGTAACAATGTGATTATCTAAATCATTACTCCACTGTAACAATGTGATTATCTAAATGATTACTCCACTGTAACAATGTGATTATCTAAATCATCACTCCACTGTAACAATGTAATTATCTAAATCCTCACTCCACTGTAGCAATGTGATTATCTAAATGATTACTCCACTGTAACAATGTGATTATCTAAATCCTCACTCGACTGTAGCAATGTGATTATCTAAATGATTACTCCACTGTAACAATGTAATTATCTAAATGATTACTCCACTGTAACAATGTGATTATCTAAATCCTCACTCCACTGCAGCAATGTGATTATCTAAATGATTACTCCACTGTAGCAATGTGATTATCTAAATGATTACTCTGTAGCAATGTGATTATCTAAATGATTACTCCACTGTAACAATGTGATTATCTAAATCCTCACTCCACTGCAGCAATGTGATTATCTAAATGATTACTCCACTGTAGCAATGTGATTATCTAAATGATTACTCCACTGTAACAATGTGATTATCTAAATCATCACTCCACTGTAGCAATGTGATTATCTAAATGATTACTCCACTGTAGCAATGTGATTATCTAAATGATTTCTCTGTAGCAATGTGATTATCTAAATGATTACTCCACTGTAACAATGTGATTATCTAAATCCTCACTCCACTGTAGCGATGTGATTATCTAAATGATTACTCCACTGTAACAATGTAATTATCTAAATGATTACTCCACTGTTACAATGTGATTATCTAAATCATCACTCCACTGTAGCAATGTGATTATCTAAATGATTACTCCACTGTAGCAATGTGATTCTCTAAATGATTACTCCACTGTAACAATGTGATTATCTAAATGATTACTCCACTGTAACAATGTGATTATCTAAATGATTACTCCACTGTAGCAATGTGATTATCTAAATCCTCACTCCACTGTAGCAATGTGATTATCTAAATGATTACTCCACTGTAACAATGTGAATATCTAAATCCTCACTCCACTGTAGCAATGTGATTATCTAAATGATTACTCCACCGTAGCAATGTAATTATCTAAATCATTACTCCACTGTAGCAATGTGATTATCTAAATGATTACTCCACTGTAGCAATGTGATTATCTAAATGATTACTCCACTGTAGCAATGTGATTATCTAAATGATTACTCTGTAGCAATGTGATTATCTAAATGATTACTCCACTGTAACAATGTGATTATCTAAATCCTCACTCCACTGTAGCGATGTGATTATCTAAATGATTACTCCACTGTAACAATGTAATTATCTAAATGATTACTCCACTGTTACAATGTGATTATCTAAATCCTCACTCCACTGTAGCAATGTGATTATCTAAATGATTACTCCACTGTAACAATGTGATTATCTAAATGATTACTCCACTGTAGCAATGTGATTATCTAAATCCTCACTCCACTGTAGCAATGTGATTATCTAAATGATTACTCCACTGTAACAATGTGATTATCTAAATCCTCACTCCACTGTAGCAATGTGATTATCTAAATGATTACTCCACTGTAACAATGTAATTATCTAAATCATCACTCCACTGTAGCAATGTGATTATCTAAATGATTACTCCACTGTAGCAATGTGATGATCTAAATCATCACTCCACTGTAGCAATGTGATTATCTAAATGATTACTCCACTGTAGCAATGTGATTATCTAAATGATTACTCCACTGTAACAATGTAATTATCTAAATCATCACTCCACTGTAACAATGTGATTATCTAAATCATTACTCCACTGTAACAATGTGATTATCTAAATGATTACTCCACTGTAACAATGTGATTATCTAAATCATCACTCCACTGTAACAATGTAATTATCTAAATCCTCACTCCACTGTAACAATGTGATTATCTAAATGATTACTCCACTGTAGCAATGTGATTATCTAAATGATTACTCCACTGTAACAATATGATTATCTAAATGATTACTCCACTGTAACAATATGATTATCTAAATGATTACTCCACTGTAGCAATGTGATTATCTAAATCCTCACTCCACTGTAACAATGTGATTATCTAAATGATTACTCCACTGTAGCAATGTAATTATCTAAATCATTACTCCACTGTAGCAATGTGATTATCTAAATGATTACTCCACTGTAGCAATGTGATTATCTAAATGATTACTCTGTAGCAATGTGATTATCTAAATGATTACTCCACTGTAACAATGTGATTATCTAAATCCTCACTCCACTGCAGCAATGTGATTATCTAAATGATTACTCCACTGTAGCAATGTGATTATCTAAATGATTACTCCACTGTAACAATGTGATTATCTAAATCATCACTCCACTGTAGCAATGTGATTATCTAAATGATTACTCCACTGTAGCAATGTGATTATCTAAATGATTTCTCTGTAGCAATGTGATTATCTAAATGATTACTCCACTGTAACAATGTGATTATCTAAATCCTCACTCCACTGTAGCGATGTGATTATCTAAATGATTACTCCACTGTAAC
Organism: Thymallus thymallus; assembly: GCA_023634145.1. Classification (NCBI taxonomy): domain Eukaryota; kingdom Metazoa; phylum Chordata; class Actinopteri; order Salmoniformes; family Salmonidae; genus Thymallus; species Thymallus thymallus. Next base: position 156,974 of record CM042410.1, read on the forward strand.
AATGTGATTATCTAAATGATTACTCCACTGTAACAATGTGATTATCTAAATCCTCACTCCACTGTAGCAATGTGATTATCTAAATGATTACTCCAATGTAGCAATGTGATTATCTAAATGATTACTCCACTGTAACAATATGATTATCTAAATGATTACTCCACTGTAACAATATGATTATCTAAATGATTACTCCACTGTAGCAATGTGATTATCTAAATCCTCACTCCACTGTAACAATGTGATTATCTAAATGATTACTCCACTGTAGCAATGTAATTATCTAAATCATTACTCCACTGTAGCAATGTGATTATCTAAATGATTACTCCACTGTAGCAATGTGATTATCTAAATGATTACTCTGTAGCAATGTGATTATCTAAATGATTACTCCACTGTAACAATGTGATTATCTAAATCCTCACTCCACTGCAGCAATGTGATTATCTAAATGATTACTCCACTGTAGCAATGTGATTATCTAAATTATTACTCCACTGTAACAATGTGATTATCTAAATCCTCACTCCACTGCAGCAATGTGATTATCTAAATGATTACTCCACTGTAGCAATGTGATTACCTAAATGATTACTCCACTGTAACAATGTAATTATCTAAATCATCACTCCACTGTAGCAATGTGATTATCTAAATGATTACTCCACTGTAGCAATGTGATTATCTAAATGATTACTACACTGTAACAATGTAATTATCTAAATCATCACTCCACTGTAACAATGTGATTATCTAAATCATTACTCCACTGTAACAATGTGATTATCTAAATGATTACTCCACTGTAACAATGTGATTATCTAAATCATCACTCCACTGTAACAATGTAATTATCTAAATCCTCACTCCACTGTAGCAATGTGATTATCTAAATGATTACTCCACTGTAACAATGTGATTATCTAAATCCTCACTCGACTGTAGCAATGTGATTATCTAAATGATTACTCCACTGTAACAATGTAATTATCTAAATGATTACTCCACTGTAACAATGTGATTATCTAAATCCTCACTCCACTGCAGCAATGTGATTATCTAAATGATTACTCCACTGTAGCAATGTGATTATCTAAATGATTACTCTGTAGCAATGTGATTATCTAAATGATTACTCCACTGTAACAATGTGATTATCTAAATCCTCACTCCACTGCAGCAATGTGATTATCTAAATGATTACTCCACTGTAGCAATGTGATTATCTAAATGATTACTCCACTGTAACAATGTGATTATCTAAATCATCACTCCACTGTAGCAATGTGATTATCTAAATGATTACTCCACTGTAGCAATGTGATTATCTAAATGATTTCTCTGTAGCAATGTGATTATCTAAATGATTACTCCACTGTAACAATGTGATTATCTAAATCCTCACTCCACTGTAGCGATGTGATTATCTAAATGATTACTCCACTGTAACAATGTAATTATCTAAATGATTACTCCACTGTTACAATGTGATTATCTAAATCATCACTCCACTGTAGCAATGTGATTATCTAAATGATTACTCCACTGTAGCAATGTGATTCTCTAAATGATTACTCCACTGTAACAATGTGATTATCTAAATGATTACTCCACTGTAACAATGTGATTATCTAAATGATTACTCCACTGTAGCAATGTGATTATCTAAATCCTCACTCCACTGTAGCAATGTGATTATCTAAATGATTACTCCACTGTAACAATGTGAATATCTAAATCCTCACTCCACTGTAGCAATGTGATTATCTAAATGATTACTCCACCGTAGCAATGTAATTATCTAAATCATTACTCCACTGTAGCAATGTGATTATCTAAATGATTACTCCACTGTAGCAATGTGATTATCTAAATGATTACTCCACTGTAGCAATGTGATTATCTAAATGATTACTCTGTAGCAATGTGATTATCTAAATGATTACTCCACTGTAACAATGTGATTATCTAAATCCTCACTCCACTGTAGCGATGTGATTATCTAAATGATTACTCCACTGTAACAATGTAATTATCTAAATGATTACTCCACTGTTACAATGTGATTATCTAAATCCTCACTCCACTGTAGCAATGTGATTATCTAAATGATTACTCCACTGTAACAATGTGATTATCTAAATGATTACTCCACTGTAGCAATGTGATTATCTAAATCCTCACTCCACTGTAGCAATGTGATTATCTAAATGATTACTCCACTGTAACAATGTGATTATCTAAATCCTCACTCCACTGTAGCAATGTGATTATCTAAATGATTACTCCACTGTAACAATGTAATTATCTAAATCATCACTCCACTGTAGCAATGTGATTATCTAAATGATTACTCCACTGTAGCAATGTGATGATCTAAATCATCACTCCACTGTAGCAATGTGATTATCTAAATGATTACTCCACTGTAGCAATGTGATTATCTAAATGATTACTCCACTGTAACAATGTAATTATCTAAATCATCACTCCACTGTAACAATGTGATTATCTAAATCATTACTCCACTGTAACAATGTGATTATCTAAATGATTACTCCACTGTAACAATGTGATTATCTAAATCATCACTCCACTGTAACAATGTAATTATCTAAATCCTCACTCCACTGTAACAATGTGATTATCTAAATGATTACTCCACTGTAGCAATGTGATTATCTAAATGATTACTCCACTGTAACAATATGATTATCTAAATGATTACTCCACTGTAACAATATGATTATCTAAATGATTACTCCACTGTAGCAATGTGATTATCTAAATCCTCACTCCACTGTAACAATGTGATTATCTAAATGATTACTCCACTGTAGCAATGTAATTATCTAAATCATTACTCCACTGTAGCAATGTGATTATCTAAATGATTACTCCACTGTAGCAATGTGATTATCTAAATGATTACTCTGTAGCAATGTGATTATCTAAATGATTACTCCACTGTAACAATGTGATTATCTAAATCCTCACTCCACTGCAGCAATGTGATTATCTAAATGATTACTCCACTGTAGCAATGTGATTATCTAAATGATTACTCCACTGTAACAATGTGATTATCTAAATCATCACTCCACTGTAGCAATGTGATTATCTAAATGATTACTCCACTGTAGCAATGTGATTATCTAAATGATTTCTCTGTAGCAATGTGATTATCTAAATGATTACTCCACTGTAACAATGTGATTATCTAAATCCTCACTCCACTGTAGCGATGTGATTATCTAAATGATTACTCCACTGTAACAATGTGATTATCTAAATGATTACTCCACTGTAACAATGTGATTATCTAAATCCTCACTCCACTGTAGCAATGTGATTATCTAAATGATTACTCCACTGTAACAATGTGATTATCTAAATGATTACTCCACTGTAACAATGTGATTATCTAAATGATTACTCCACTGTAGCAATGTGATTATCTAAATCCTCACTCCACTGTAGCAATGTGATTATCTAAATGATTACTCCACTGTAACAATGTGAATATCTAAATCCTCACTCCACTGTAGCAATGTGATTATCTAAATGATTACTCCACCGTAGCAATGTAATTATCTAAATCATTACTCCACTGTAGTAATGTGATTATCTAAATGATTACTCCACTGTAGCAATGTGATTATCTAAATGATTACTCCACTGTAGCAATGTGATTATCTAAATCCTCACTCCACTGTAACAATGTGATTATCTAAATGATTACTCCACTGTAGCAATGTGATTATCTAAATGATTACTCCACTGTAGCAATGTGATTATCTAAATCCTCACTCCACTGTAACAATGTGATTATCTAAATGATTACTCCACTGTAGCAATGTAATTTTCTAAATCATTACTCCACTGTAGCAATGTGATTATCTAAATGATTACACCACTGTAGCAATGTGATTATCTAAATGATTACTCTGTAGCAATGTGATTATCTAAATGATTACTCCACTGTAACAATGTGATTATCTAAATCCTCACTCCACTGCAGCAATGTGATTATCTAAATGATTACTCCACTGTAACAATGTGATTATCTAAATCATCACTCCACTGTAGCAATGTGATTATCTAAATGATTACTCCACTGTAGCAATGTGATTATCTAAATGATTACTCTGTAGCAATGTGATTATCTAAATGATTACTCCACTGTAACAATGTGATTATCTAAATCCTCACTCCACTGTAGCGATGTGATTATCTAAATGATTACTCCACTGTAACAATGTAATTATCTAAATGATTACTCCACTGTTACAATGTGATTATCTAAATCCTCACTCCACTGTAGCAATGTGATTATCTAAATGATTACTCCACTGTAGCAATGTGATTATCTAAATCATTACTCCACTGTAACAATGTGATTATCTAAATGATTACTCCACTGTAACAATGTGATTATCTAAATGATTACTCCACTGTAGCAATGTGATTATCTAAATCCTCACTCCACTGTAGCAATGTGATTATCTAAATGATTACTCCACTGTAACAATGTGAATATCTAAATCCTCACTCCACTGTAGCAATGTGATTATCTAAATCCTCACTCCACTGTAACAATGTGATTATCTAAATGATTACTCCACTGTAGCAATGTGATTATCTAAATCATCACTCCACTGTAGCAATGTGATTATCTAAATGATTACTCCACTGTAGCAATGTGATTATCTAAATGATTACTCCACTGTAACAATGTAATTATCTAAATCATCACTCCACTGTAACAATGTGATTATCTAAATCCTCACTCCACTGTAACAATGTGATTATCTAAATGATTACTCCACTGTACCAATGTGATTATCTAAATGATTACTCCACTGTAACAATATGATTATCTAAATGATTACTCCACTGTAGCAATGTAATTATCTAAATGATTACTCCACTGTAGCAATGTGATTATCTAAATGATTACTCCACTGTAGCAATGTGATTATCTAAATGATTACTCTGTAGCAATGTGATTATCTAAATGATTACTCCTCTGTAACAATTTGATTATCTAAATCCTCACTCGACTGTAGCAATGTGATTATCTAAAGGATTACTCCACTGTAACAATGTAATTATCTAAATGATTACTCCACTGTAACAATGCGATTATCTAAATCCTCACTCCACTGCAGCAATGTGATTATCTAAATGATTACTCCACTGTAGCAATGTGATTATCTAAATGATTACTCCACTGCAACAATGTGATTATCTAAACGATTACTCCACTGTAGCAATGTAATTATCTAAATCATCACTCCACTGTAGCAATGTGATTATCTAAATGATTACTCCACTGTAGCAATGTGATTATCTAAATCATCACTCCACTGTAGCAATGTGATTATCTAAATGATTACTCCACTGTAGCAATGTGATTATCTAAATGATTACTCCACTGTAACAATGTAATTATCTAAATGATTACTAAACTGTAGCAATGTAATTATCTAAATGATTACTCCACTGTAACAATGTGATTATCTAAATGATTACTCCACTGTAGCAATGTGATTATCTAAATCATTACTCCACTGTAGCAATGTGATTATCTAAATGATTACTCCACTGTAGCAATGAGATTATCTAAATGATTACTCCACTGTAACAATGTAATTATCTAAATGATTACTCCACTGCAGCAATGTGATTATCTAAATGATTACTCCACTGTGACAATGTGATTATCTAAATCCTCACTCCACTGTAGCAATGTGATTATCTAAATGATTACTCCACTCTAGCAATGTAATTATCTAAATGATTACTCCACTGTAGCAATGTGATTATCTAAATGATTACTCCACTGTAGCAATGTGATTATCTAAATGATTACTCTGTAGCAATGTGATTATCTAAATGATTACTCCACTGTAACAATGTGATTATCTAAATCCTCACTCCACTGTAGCAATGTGATTATCTAAATGATTACTCCACTGTAACAATGTAATTATCTAAATGATTACTCCACTGTAACAATGTGATTATCTAAATCCTCACTCCACTGTAGCAATGTGATTATCTAAATGATTACTCCACCGTAGCAATGTAATTATCTAAATCATTACTCCACTGTAGCAATGTGATTATCTAAATGATTACTCCACTGTAGCAATGTGATTATCTAAATGATTACTCCACTGTAACAATGTAATTATCTAAATGATTACTCCACTGTAACAATGTGATTATCTAAATCCTCACTCCACTGCAGCAATGTGATTATCTAAATGATTACTCCACTGTAGCAATGTGATTATCTAAATTATTACTCCACTGTAACAATGTGATTATCTAAATCCTCACTCCACTGCAGCAATGTGATTATCTAAATGATTACTCCACTGTAGCAATGTGATTATCTAAATTATTACTCCACTGTAACAATGTGATTATCTAAATCCTCACTCCACTGCAGCAATGTGATTATCTAAATGATTACTCCACTGTAGCAATGTGATTACCTAAATGATTACTCCACTGTAACAATGTAATTATCTAAATCATCACTCCACTGTAGCAATGTGATTATCTAAATGATTACTCCACTGTAGCAATGTGATTATCTAAATGATTACTACACTGTAACAATGTAATTATCTAAATCATCACTCCACTGTAACAATGTGATTATCTAAATCATTACTCCACTGTAACAATGTGATTATCTAAATGATTACTCCACTGTAACAATGTGATTATCTAAATCATCACTCCACTGTAACAATGTAATTATCTAAATCCTCACTCCACTGTAGCAATGTGATTATCTAAATGATTACTCCACTGTAACAATGTGATTATCTAAATCCTCACTCGACTGTAGCAATGTGATTATCTAAATGATTACTCCACTGTAACAATGTAATTATCTAAATGATTACTCCACTGTAACAATGTGATTATCTAAATCCTCACTCCACTGCAGCAATGTGATTATCTAAATGATTACTCCACTGTAGCAATGTGATTATCTAAATGATTACTCTGTAGCAATGTGATTATCTAAATGATTACTCCACTGTAACAATGTGATTATCTAAATCCTCACTCCACTGCAGCAATGTGATTATCTAAATGATTACTCCACTGTAGCAATGTGATTATCTAAATGATTACTCCACTGTAACAATGTGATTATCTAAATCATCACTCCACTGTAGCAATGTGATTATCTAAATGATTACTCCACTGTAGCAATGTGATTATCTAAATGATTACTCCACTGTAGCAATGTGATTATCTAAATGATTACTCCACTGTAACAATGTGATTATCTAAATCCTCACTCCACTGTAGCGATGTGATTATCTAAATGATTACTCCACTGTAACAATGTAATTATCTAAATGATTACTCCACTGTAACAATGTGATTATCTAAATCCTCACTCCACTGTAGCAATGTGATTATCTAAATGATTACTCCACTGTAGCAATGTGATTATCTAAATGATTACTCCACTGTAACAATGTGATTATCTAAATGATTACTCCACTGTAACAATGTGATTATCTAAATGATTACTCCACTGTAGCAATGTGATTATCTAAATCCTCACTCCACTGTAGCAATGTGATTATCTAAATGATTACTCCACTGTAACAATGTGAATATCTAAATCCTCACTCCACTGTAGCAATGTGATTATCTAAATGATTACTCCACCGTAGCAATGTAATTATCTAAATCATTACTCCACTGTAGCAATGTGATTATCTAAATGATTACTCCACTGTAGCAATGTGATTATCTAAATGATTACTCCACTGTAGCAATGTGATTATCTAAATGATTACTCCACTGTAGCAATGTGATTATCTAAATGATTACTCTGTAGCAATGTGATTATCTAAATGATTACTCCACTGTAACAATGTGATTATCTAAATCCTCACTCCACTGTAGCGATGTGATTATCTAAATGATTACTCCACTGTAACAATGTAATTATCTAAATGATTACTCCACTGTTACAATGTGATTATCTAAATCCTCACTCCACTGTAGCAATGTGATTATCTAAATGATTACTCCACTGTAGCAATGTGATTATCTAAATCCTCACTCCACTGTAGCAATGTGATTATCTAAATGATTACTCCACTGTAACAATGTGATTATCTAAATCCTCACTCCACTGTAGCAATGTGATTATCTAAATGATTACTCCACTGTAACAATGTAATTATCTAAATCATCACTCCACTGTAGCAATGTGATTATCTAAATGATTACTCCACTGTAGCAATGTGATGATCTAAATCATCACTCCACTGTAACAATGTGATTATCTAAATTATTACTCCACTGTAGCAATGTGATTATCTAAATGATTACTCCACTGTAACAATATGATTATCTAAATGATTACTCCACTGTAACAATATGATTATCTAAATGATTACTCCACTGTAGCAATGTGATTATCTAAATCCTCACTCCACTGTAACAATGTGATTATCTAAATGATTACTCCACTGTAGCAATGTAATTATCTAAATCATTACTCCACTGTAACAATGTGATTATCTAAATGATTACTCCACTGTAGCAATGTGATTATCTAAATGATTACTCCACTGTAGCAATGTGATTACCTAAATGATTACTCCACTGTAACAATGTAATTATCTAAATCATCACTCCACTGTAGCAATGTGATTATCTAAATGATTACTCCACTGTAGCAATGTGATTATCTAAATGATTACTACACTGTAACAATGTAATTATCTAAATCATCACTCCACTGTAACAATGTGATTATCTAAATCATTACTCCACTGTAACAATGTGATTATCTAAATGATTACTCCACTGTAACAATGTGATTATCTAAATCATCACTCCACTGTAACAATGTAATTATCTAAATCCTCACTCCACTGTAGCAATGTGATTATCTAAATGATTACTCCACTGTAACAATGTGATTATCTAAATCCTCACTCGACTGTAGCAATGTGATTATCTAAATGATTACTCCACTGTAACAATGTAATTATCTAAATGATTACTCCACTGTAACAATGTGATTATCTAAATCCTCACTCCACTGCAGCAATGTGATTATCTAAATGATTACTCCACTGTAGCAATGTGATTATCTAAATGATTACTCTGTAGCAATGTGATTATCTAAATGATTACTCCACTGTAACAATGTGATTATCTAAATCCTCACTCCACTGCAGCAATGTGATTATCTAAATGATTACTCCACTGTAGCAATGTGATTATCTAAATTATTACTCCACTGTAACAATGTGATTATCTAAATCCTCACTCCACTGCAGCAATGTGATTATCTAAATGATTACTCCACTGTAGCAATGTGATTATCTAAATTATTACTCCACTGTAACAATGTGATTATCTAAATCCTCACTCCACTGCAGCAATGTGATTATCTAAATGATTACTCCACTGTAGCAATGTGATTACCTAAATGATTACTCCACTGTAACAATGTAATTATCTAAATCATCACTCCACTGTAGCAATGTGATTATCTAAATGATTACTCCACTGTAGCAATGTGATTATCTAAATGATTACTACACTCTAACAATGTAATTATCTAAATCATCACTCCACTGTAACAATGTGATTATCTAAATCATTACTCCACTGTAACAATGTGATTATCTAAATGATTACTCCACTGTAACAATGTGATTATCTAAATCATCACTCCACTGTAACAATGTAATTATCTAAATCCTCACTCCACTGTAGCAATGTGATTATCTAAATGATTACTCCACTGTAACAATGTGATTATCTAAATCCTCACTCGACTGTAGCAATGTGATTATCTAAATGATTACTCCACTGTAACAATGTAATTATCTAAATGATTACTCCACTGTAACAATGTGATTATCTAAATCCTCACTCCACTGCAGCAATGTGATTATCTAAATGATTACTCCACTGTAGCAATGTGATTATCTAAATGATTACTCTGTAGCAATGTGATTATCTAAATGATTACTCCACTGTAACAATGTGATTATCTAAATCCTCACTCCACTGCAGCAATGTGATTATCTAAATGATTACTCCACTGTAGCAATGTGATTATCTAAATGATTACTCCACTGTAACAATGTGATTATCTAAATCATCACTCCACTGTAGCAATGTGATTATCTAAATGATTACTCCACTGTAGCAATGTGATTATCTAAATGATTACTCCACTGTAGCAATGTGATTATCTAAATGATTACTCCACTGTAACAATGTGATTATCTAAATCCTCACTCCACTGTAGCGATGTGATTATCTAAATGATTACTCCACTGTAACAATGTAATTATCTAAATGATTACTCCACTGTAACAATGTGATTATCTAAATCCTCACTCCACTGTAGCAATGTGATTATCTAAATGATTACTCCACTGTAGCAATGTGATTATCTAAATGATTACTCCACTGTAACAATGTGATTATCTAAATGATTACTCCACTGTAACAATGTGATTATCTAAATGATTACTCCACTGTAACAATGTGATTATCTAAATGATTACTCCACTGTAGCAATGTGATTATCTAAATCCTCACTCCACTGTAGCAATGTGATTATCTAAATGATTACTCCACTGTAACAATGTGAATATCTAAATCCTCACTCCACTGTAGCAATGTGATTATCTAAATGATTACTCCACCGTAGCAATGTAATTATCTAAATCATTACTCCACTGTAGCAATGTGATTATCTAAATGATTACTCCACTGTAGCAATGTGATTATCTAAATGATTACTCCACTGTAGCAATGTGATTATCTAAATGATTACTCCACTGTAGCAATGTGATTATCTAAATGATTACTCTGTAGCAATGTGATTATCTAAATGATTACTCCACTGTAACAATGTGATTATCTAAATCCTCACTCCACTGTAGCGATGTGATTATCTAAATGATTACTCCACTGTAACAATGTAATTATCTAAATGATTACTCCACTGTTACAATGTGATTATCTAAATCCTCACTCCACTGTAGCAATGTGATTATCTAAATGATTACTCCACTGTAGCAATGTGATTATCTAAATCCTCACTCCACTGTAGCAATGTGATTATCTAAATGATTACTCCACTGTAACAATGTGATTATCTAAATCCTCACTCCACTGTAGCAATGTGATTATCTAAATGATTACTCCACTGTAACAATGTAATTATCTAAATCATCACTCCACTGTAGCAATGTGATTATCTAAATGATTACTCCACTGTAGCAATGTGATGATCTAAATCATCACTCCACTGTAACAATGTGATTATCTAAATGATTACTCCACTGTAGCAATGTGATTATCTAAATGATTACTCCACTGTAACAATATGATTATCTAAATGATTACTCCACTGTAACAATATGATTATCTAAATGATTACTCCACTGTAGCAATGTGATTATCTAAATCCTCACTCCACTGTAACAATGTGATTATCTAAATGATTACTCCACTGTAGCAATGTAATTATCTAAATCATTACTCCACTGTAGCAATGTGATTATCTAAATGATTACTCCACTGTAGCAATGTGATTATCTAAATGATTACTCTGTAGCAATGTGATTATCTAAATGATTACTCCACTGTAACAATGTGATTATCTAAATCCTCACTCCACTGCAGCAATGTGATTATCTAAATGATTACTCCACTGTAGCAATGTGATTATCTAAATTATTACTCCACTGTAACAATGTGATTATCTAAATCCTCACTCCACTGCAGCAATGTGATTATCTAAATGATTACTCCACTGTAGCAATGTGATTACCTAAATGATTACTCCACTGTAACAATGTAATTATCTAAATCATCACTCCACTGTAGCAATGTGATTATCTAAATGATTACTCCACTGTAGCAATGTGATTATCTAAATGATTACTACACTGTAACAATGTAATTATCTAAATCATCACTCCACTGTAACAATGTGATTATCTAAATCATTACTCCACTGTAACAATGTGATTATCTAAATGATTACTCCACTGTAACAATGTGATTATCTAAATCATCACTCCACTGTAACAATGTAATTATCTAAATCCTCACTCCACTGTAGCAATGTGATTATCTAAATGATTACTCCACTGTAACAATGTGATTATCTAAATCCTCACTCGACTGTAGCAATGTGATTATCTAAATGATTACTCCACTGTAACAATGTAATTATCTAAATGATTACTCCACTGTAACAATGTGATTATCTAAATCCTCACTCCACTGCAGCAATGTGATTATCTAAATGATTACTCCACTGTAGCAATGTGATTATCTAAATGATTACTCTGTAGCAATGTGATTATCTAAATGATTACTCCACTGTAACAATGTGATTATCTAAATCCTCACTCCACTGCAGCAATGTGATTATCTAAATGATTACTCCACTGTAGCAATGTGATTATCTAAATGATTACTCCACTGTAACAATGTGATTATCTAAATCATCACTCCACTGTAGCAATGTGATTATCTAAATGATTACTCCACTGTAGCAATGTGATTATCTAAATGATTTCTCTGTAGCAATGTGATTATCTAAATGATTACTCCACTGTAACAATGTGATTATCTAAATCCTCACTCCACTGTAGCGATGTGATTATCTAAATGATTACTCCACTGTAACAATGTAATTATCTAAATGATTACTCCACTGTTACAATGTGATTATCTAAATCATCACTCCACTGTAGCAATGTGATTATCTAAATGATTACTCCACTGTAGCAATGTGATTCTCTAAATGATTACTCCACTGTAACAATGTAATTATCTCAATCATCACTCCACTGTAACAATGTGATTATCTAAATCCTCACTCCACTGTAACAATGTGATTATCTAAATGATTACTCCACTGTACCAATGTGATTATCTAAATGATTACTCCACTGTAACAATATGATTATCTAAATGATTACTCCACTGTAGCAATGTAATTATCTAAATCATTACTCCACTGTAGCAATGTGATTATCTAAATCATCACTCCACTGTAACAATGTGATTATCTAAATCATCACTCCACTGTAACAATGTGATTATCTAAATAATTACTCCACTGTAGCAATGTGATTATCTAAATCATTACTCCACTGTAGCAATGTGATTATCTAAATAAGGCCTGGCCAACCCGCGGCTCCCGAGCCGCATGCGGCTCTTTGCCTGGTTTCATGCGGCTCTTACGTTCATATCGAATTTTGTGTTGTGTATATAGCCCCTTTCACACTGCCCAAAAAAACCTATGTAAACCCACTAACACTCAATATTTCTCGGCTTCACCTCCGATTGGTATTGATGTGAACGTCACACATGGGTGAACCCGCTAATTTGCACCATGACGGAGGCAACGAAGGCTCGATCCTCCGTCGGTAACTGTTGTTCCTTCACCAGCTGTACTAAAGAGACCTCTTGCGTGTAGCTAGCTCTCTTAGCCTAGCTTTGGCTCGTCGGTGGTAACAACTAACCTGATCCAGATCATGGATGAGGTTCAGAACCAGGCACTTTATTTCAACACTTTGGCCGACACACACGGCCTCATCAGGCCGTCTCTCATCACACAGCGGCCATAAACTGCCGCTAACATGGAGGATGTGACAAGTACAAGACATAAGGTAATGTGGCTCACTGGGGACCATATGTACAGTGGGGAGAACAAGTAGTTGATACACTGCCGATTTTGCAGGTTTTCCCCACTTACAAAGCATGTAGAAGTCTGTAATTTTGATCATAGGTACTCTTCAACTGTGAGTGACGGAATCTAAAACAAAAATCCAGAAAATCACATTGTATGATTTTTAAGTAATTCATTTGCATTTTATTGCATGACATAAGTATTTGATACATCAGAAAAGCAGAACTTAATATTTGGTACAGAAACCTTTGTTTGCAATTACAGAGATCATACGTTTCCTGTAGTTCTTCACCAGGTTTGCACACACTGCAGCAGGGATTTTGGCCCACTCCTCCATACAGACCTTTTCCAGATCCTTCAGGTTTCGGGGCTGTCGCTGGGCAATACGGACTTTCAGCTCCCTCCAAAGATTTTCTATTGGGTTCAGGTCTGGAGACTGGCTAGGCCACTCCAGGACCTTGAGATGCTTCTTACGGAGCCACTCCTTAGTTGCCCTGGCTGTGTGTTTCGGGTCGTTGTCATGCTGGAAGACCCAGCCACAACCCATCTTCAATGCTCTTACTTAGGGAAGGAGGTTGTTGGCCAAGATCTCACGATACATGGCCCCATCCATCCTCCCCTCAATACGGTGCAGTCGTCCTGTCCCCTTTGCAGAAAAGCATCCCCAAAGAATGATGTTTCCACCTCCATGCTTCACAGTTGGGATGGTGTTCTTGGGGTTGTACTCATCCTTCTTCTTCCTCCAAACACGGCGAGTGGAGTTTAGACCAAAAAGCTCTATTTTTGTCTCATCAGACCACATGACCTTCTCCCATTCCTCCTCTGGATCATCCAGATGGTCATTGGCAAACTTCAGACGGGCCTGGACATGCGCTGGCTTGAGCAGGGGGACCTTGCGTGCGCTGCAGGATTTTAATCCATGACGGCGTAGTGTGTTACTAATGGTTTTCTTTGAGACTGTGGTCCCAGCTCTCTTCAGGTCATTGACCAGGTCCTGCCGTGTAGTTCTGGGCTGATCCCTCACCTTCCTCATGATCATTGATGCCCCACGAGGTGAGATCTTGCATGGTGCCCCAGACCGAGGGAGATTGACCGTCATCTTGAACTTCTTCCATTTTCTAATAATTGCGCCAACAATTGTTGCCTTCTCACCAAGCTGCTTGCCTATTGTCCTGTAGCCCATCCCAGCCTTGTGCAGGTCTACAATTTTATCCCTGATGTCCTTACACAGCTCTCTGGTCTTGGCCATTGTGGAGAGGTTGGAGTCTGTTTGATTGAGTGTGTGGACAGGTGTCTTTTATACAGGTAACGAGTTCAAACAGGTGCAGTTAATACAGGTAATGAGTGGAGAACAGGAGAGCTTTTTAAAGAAAAACTAACAGGTCTGTGAGAGCCGGAATTCTTACTGGTTGGTAGGTGATCAAATACTTATGTCATGCAATAAAATGCTAATTAATAATTAAAACATCATACAATGTGATTTTCTGGATTTTTGTTCTAGATTCCGTCTCTCACAGTTGAAGTGTACCTATGATAAAAATTACAGACCTCTACATACTTTGTAAGTAGGAAAACCTGCAAAATCGGCAGTGTATCAAATACTTGTTCTCCCCACTGTATGTATGATGTGGCTCTTAGTCTCTGACTGGTTGGCCACGCCTGATCTAAATGATTACTCCACTGTAGCAATGTGATTATCTAAATGATTACTCCACTGTAGCAATGTGATTATCTAAATGATTACTCCACTGTAGCAATGTGATTATCTAAATGATTACTCCACTGTAGCAATGTGATTATCTAAATCATTACTCCACTGTAGCAATGTGATTATCTAAATCATTACTCCACTGTAGCAATGTGATTATCTAAATGATTACTCCACTGTAGCAATGAGATTATCTAAATGATTACTCCACTGTAACAATGTAATTATCTAAATGATTACTCCACTGCAGCAATGTGATTATCTAAATGATTACTCCACTGTGACAATGTGATTATCTAAATCCTCACTCCACTGTAGCAATGTGATTATCTAAATGATTACTCCACTCTAGCAATGTAATTATCTAAATGATTACTCCACTGTAGCAATGTGATTATCTAAATGATTACTCCACTGTAGCAATGTGATTATCTAAATGATTACTCTGTAGCAATGTGATTATCTAAATGATTACTCCACTGTAACAATGTGATTATCTAAATCCTCACTCCACTGTAGCAATGTGATTATCTAAATGATTACTCCACTGTAACAATGTAATTATCTAAATGATTACTCCACTGTAACAATGTGATTATCTAAATCCTCACTCCACTGTAGCAATGTGATTATCTAAATGATTACTCCACCGTAGCAATGTAATTATCTAAATCATTACTCCACTGTAGCAATGTGATTATCTAAATGATTACTCCACTGTAGCAATGTGATTATCTAAATGATTACTCCACTGTAACAATGTAATTATCTAAATGATTACTCCACTGTAACAATGTGATTATCTAAATCCTCACTCCACTGCAGCAATGTGATTATCTAAATGATTACTCCACTGTAGCAATGTGATTATCTAAATTATTACTCCACTGTAACAATGTGATTATCTAAATCCTCACTCCACTGCAGCAATGTGATTATCTAAATGATTACTCCACTGTAGCAATGTGATTATCTAAATTATTACTCCACTGTAACAATGTGATTATCTAAATCCTCACTCCACTGCAGCAATGTGATTATCTAAATGATTACTCCACTGTAGCAATGTGATTACCTAAATGATTACTCCACTGTAACAATGTAATTATCTAAATCATCACTCCACTGTAGCAATGTGATTATCTAAATGATTACTCCACTGTAGCAATGTGATTATCTAAATGATTACTACACTGTAACAATGTAATTATCTAAATCATCACTCCACTGTAACAATGTGATTATCTAAATCATTACTCCACTGTAACAATGTGATTATCTAAATGATTACTCCACTGTAACAATGTGATTATCTAAATCATCACTCCACTGTAACAATGTAATTATCTAAATCCTCACTCCACTGTAGCAATGTGATTATCTAAATGATTACTCCACTGTAACAATGTGATTATCTAAATCCTCACTCGACTGTAGCAATGTGATTATCTAAATGATTACTCCACTGTAACAATGTAATTATCTAAATGATTACTCCACTGTAACAATGTGATTATCTAAATCCTCACTCCACTGCAGCAATGTGATTATCTAAATGATTACTCCACTGTAGCAATGTGATTATCTAAATGATTACTCTGTAGCAATGTGATTATCTAAATGATTACTCCACTGTAACAATGTGATTATCTAAATCCTCACTCCACTGCAGCAATGTGATTATCTAAATGATTACTCCACTGTAGCAATGTGATTATCTAAATGATTACTCCACTGTAACAATGTGATTATCTAAATCATCACTCCACTGTAGCAATGTGATTATCTAAATGATTACTCCACTGTAGCAATGTGATTATCTAAATGATTACTCCACTGTAGCAATGTGATTATCTAAATGATTACTCCACTGTAACAATGTGATTATCTAAATCCT
Organism: Thymallus thymallus; assembly: GCA_023634145.1. Lineage (NCBI taxonomy): Eukaryota > Metazoa > Chordata > Actinopteri > Salmoniformes > Salmonidae > Thymallus > Thymallus thymallus. The sequence continues at coordinate 174,317 of CM042410.1, forward strand.
CACTCCACTGTAGCGATGTGATTATCTAAATGATTACTCCACTGTAACAATGTAATTATCTAAATGATTACTCCACTGTAACAATGTGATTATCTAAATCCTCACTCCACTGTAGCAATGTGATTATCTAAATGATTACTCCACTGTAGCAATGTGATTATCTAAATGATTACTCCACTGTAACAATGTGATTATCTAAATGATTACTCCACTGTAACAATGTGATTATCTAAATGATTACTCCACTGTAGCAATGTGATTATCTAAATCCTCACTCCACTGTAGCAATGTGATTATCTAAATGATTACTCCACTGTAACAATGTGAATATCTAAATCCTCACTCCACTGTAGCAATGTGATTATCTAAATGATTACTCCACCGTAGCAATGTAATTATCTAAATCATTACTCCACTGTAGCAATGTGATTATCTAAATGATTACTCCACTGTAGCAATGTGATTATCTAAATGATTACTCCACTGTAGCAATGTGATTATCTAAATGATTACTCCACTGTAGCAATGTGATTATCTAAATGATTACTCTGTAGCAATGTGATTATCTAAATGATTACTCCACTGTAACAATGTGATTATCTAAATCCTCACTCCACTGTAGCGATGTGATTATCTAAATGATTACTCCACTGTAACAATGTAATTATCTAAATGATTACTCCACTGTTACAATGTGATTATCTAAATCCTCACTCCACTGTAGCAATGTGATTATCTAAATGATTACTCCACTGTAGCAATGTGATTATCTAAATGATCACTCCACTGTAGCAATGTGATTATCTAAATGATTACTCCACTGTAACAATGTGATTATCTAAATCCTCACTCCACTGTAGCAATGTGATTATCTAAATGATTACTCCACTGTAACAATGTAATTATCTAAATCATCACTCCACTGTAGCAATGTGATTATCTAAATGATTACTCCACTGTAGCAATGTGATGATCTAAATCATCACTCCACTGTAGCAATGTGATTATCTAAATGATTACTCCACTGTAGCAATGTGATTATCTAAATGATTACTCCACTGTAACAATGTAATTATCTAAATCATCACTCCACTGTAACAATGTGATTATCTAAATCATTACTCCACTGTAACAATGTGATTATCTAAATGATTACTCCACTGTAACAATGTGATTATCTAAATCATCACTCCACTGTAACAATGTAATTATCTAAATCCTCACTCCACTGTAACAATGTGATTATCTAAATGATTACTCCACTGTAGCAATGTGATTATCTAAATGATTACTCCACTGTAACAATATGATTATCTAAATGATTACTCCACTGTAACAATATGATTATCTAAATGATTACTCCACTGTAGCAATGTGATTATCTAAATCCTCACTCCACTGTAACAATGTGATTATCTAAATGATTACTCCACTGTAGCAATGTAATTATCTAAATCATTACTCCACTGTAGCAATGTGATTATCTAAATGATTACTCCACTGTAGCAATGTGATTATCTAAATGATTACTCTGTAGCAATGTGATTATCTAAATGATTACTCCACTGTAACAATGTGATTATCTAAATCCTCACTCCACTGCAGCAATGTGATTATCTAAATGATTACTCCACTGTAGCAATGTGATTACCTAAATGATTACTCCACTGTAACAATGTAATTATCTAAATCATCACTCCACTGTAGCAATGTGATTATCTAAATGATTACTCCACTGTAGCAATGTGATTATCTAAATGATTACTACACTGTAACAATGTAATTATCTAAATCATCACTCCACTGTAACAATGTGATTATCTAAATCATTACTCCACTGTAACAATGTGATTATCTAAATGATTACTCCACTGTAACAATGTGATTATCTAAATCATCACTCCACTGTAACAATGTAATTATCTAAATCCTCACTCCACTGTAGCAATGTGATTATCTAAATGATTACTCCACTGTAACAATGTGATTATCTAAATCCTCACTCGACTGTAGCAATGTGATTATCTAAATGATTACTCCACTGTAACAATGTAATTATCTAAATGATTACTCCACTGTAACAATGTGATTATCTAAATCCTCACTCCACTGCAGCAATGTGATTATCTAAATGATTACTCCACTGTAGCAATGTGATTATCTAAATGATTACTCTGTAGCAATGTGATTATCTAAATGATTACTCCACTGTAACAATGTGATTATCTAAATCCTCACTCCACTGCAGCAATGTGATTATCTAAATGATTACTCCACTGTAGCAATGTGATTATCTAAATGATTACTCCACTGTAACAATGTGATTATCTAAATCATCACTCCACTGTAGCAATGTGATTATCTAAATGATTACTCCACTGTAGCAATGTGATTATCTAAATGATTTCTCTGTAGCAATGTGATTATCTAAATGATTACTCCACTGTAACAATGTGATTATCTAAATCCTCACTCCACTGTAGCGATGTGATTATCTAAATGATTACTCCACTGTAACAATGTAATTATCTAAATGATTACTCCACTGTTACAATGTGATTATCTAAATCATCACTCCACTGTAGCAATGTGATTATCTAAATGATTACTCCACTGTAGCAATGTGATTCTCTAAATGATTACTCCACTGTAACAATGTGATTATCTAAACGATTACTCCACTGTAACAATGTGATTATCTAAATGATTACTCCACTGTAGCAATGTGATTATCTAAATCCTCACTCCACTGTAGCAATGTGATTATCTAAATGATTACTCCACTGTAACAATGTGAATATCTAAATCCTCACTCCACTGTAGCAATGTGATTATCTAAATGATTACTCCACCGTAGCAATGTAATTATCTAAATCATTACTCCACTGTAGCAATGTGATTATCTAAATGATTACTCCACTGTAGCAATGTGATTATCTAAATGATTACTCCACTGTAGCAATGTGATTATCTAAATGATTACTCTGTAGCAATGTGATTATCTAAATGATTACTCCACTGTAACAATGTGATTATCTAAATCCTCACTCCACTGTAGCGATGTGATTATCTAAATGATTACTCCACTGTAACAATGTAATTACCTAAATGATTACTCCACTGTTACAATGTGATTATCTAAATCCTCACTCCACTGTAGCAATGTGATTATCTAAATGATTACTCCACTGTAACAATGTGATTATCTAAATGATTACTCCACTGTAGCAATGTGATTATCTAAATCCTCACTCCACTGTAGCAATGTGATTATCTAAATGATTACTCCACTGTAACAATGTGATTATCTAAATCCTCACTCCACTGTAGCAATGTGATTATCTAAATGATTACTCCACTGTAACAATGTAATTATCTAAATCATCACTCCACTGTAGCAATGTGATTATCTAAATGATTACTCCACTGTAGCAATGTGATGATCTAAATCATCACTCCACTGTAGCAATGTGATTATCTAAATGATTACTCCACTGTAGCAATGTGATTATCTAAATGATTACTCCACTGTAACAATGTAATTATCTAAATCATCACTCCACTGTAACAATGTGATTATCTAAATCATTACTCCACTGTAACAATGTGATTATCTAAATGATTACTCCACTGTAACAATGTGATTATCTAAATCATCACTCCACTGTAACAATGTAATTATCTAAATCCTCACTCCACTGTAACAATGTGATTATCTAAATGATTACTCCACTGTAGCAATGTGATTATCTAAATGATTACTCCACTGTAACAATATGATTATCTAAATGATTACTCCACTGTAACAATATGATTATCTAAATGATTACTCCACTGTAGCAATGTGATTATCTAAATCCTCACTCCACTGTAACAATGTGATTATCTAAATGATTACTCCACTGTAGCAATGTAATTATCTAAATCATTACTCCACTGTAGCAATGTGATTATCTAAATGATTACTCCACTGTAGCAATGTGATTATCTAAATGATTACTCTGTAGCAATGTGATTATCTAAATGATTACTCCACTGTAACAATGTGATTATCTAAATCCTCACTCCACTGCAGCAATGTGATTATCTAAATGATTACTCCACTGTAGCAATGTGATTATCTAAATGATTACTCCACTGTAACAATGTGATTATCTAAATCATCACTCCACTGTAGCAATGTGATTATCTAAATGATTACTCCACTGTAGCAATGTGATTATCTAAATGATTTCTCTGTAGCAATGTGATTATCTAAATGATTACTCCACTGTAACAATGTGATTATCTAAATCCTCACTCCACTGTAGCGATGTGATTATCTAAATGATTACTCCACTGTAACAATGTGATTATCTAAATGATTACTCCACTGTAACAATGTGATTATCTAAATCCTCACTCCACTGTAGCAATGTGATTATCTAAATGATTACTCCACTGTAGCAATGTGATTATCTAAATGATTACTCCACTGTAACAATATGATTATCTAAATGATTACTCCACTGTAACAATATGATTATCTAAATGATTACTCCACTGTAGCAATGTGATTATCTAAATCCTCACTCCACTGTAACAATGTGATTATCTAAATGATTACTCCACTGTAGCAATGTAATTATCTAAATCATTACTCCACTGTAGCAATGTGATTATCTAAATGATTACTCCACTGTAGCAATGTGATTATCTAAATGATTACTCTGTAGCAATGTGATTATCTAAATGATTACTCCACTGTAACAATGTGATTATCTAAATCCTCACTCCACTGCAGCAATGTGATTATCTAAATGATTACTCCACTGTAGCAATGTGATTATCTAAATTATTACTCCACTGTAACAATGTGATTATCTAAATCCTCACTCCACTGCAGCAATGTGATTATCTAAATGATTACTCCACTGTAGCAATGTGATTACCTAAATGATTACTCCACTGTAACAATGTAATTATCTAAATCATCACTCCACTGTAGCAATGTGATTATCTAAATGATTACTCCACTGTAGCAATGTGATTATCTAAATGATTACTACACTGTAACAATGTAATTATCTAAATCATCACTCCACTGTAACAATGTGATTATCTAAATCATTACTCCACTGTAACAATGTGATTATCTAAATGATTACTCCACTGTAACAATGTGATTATCTAAATCATCACTCCACTGTAACAATGTAATTATCTAAATCCTCACTCCACTGTAGCAATGTGATTATCTAAATGATTACTCCACTGTAACAATGTGATTATCTAAATCCTCACTCGACTGTAGCAATGTGATTATCTAAATGATTACTCCACTGTAACAATGTAATTATCTAAATGATTACTCCACTGTAACAATGTGATTATCTAAATCCTCACTCCACTGCAGCAATGTGATTATCTAAATGATTACTCCACTGTAGCAATGTGATTATCTAAATGATTACTCTGTAGCAATGTGATTATCTAAATGATTACTCCACTGTAACAATGTGATTATCTAAATCCTCACTCCACTGCAGCAATGTGATTATCTAAATGATTACTCCACTGTAGCAATGTGATTATCTAAATGATTACTCCACTGTAACAATGTGATTATCTAAATCATCACTCCACTGTAGCAATGTGATTATCTAAATGATTACTCCACTGTAGCAATGTGATTATCTAAATGATTTCTCTGTAGCAATGTGATTATCTAAATGATTACTCCACTGTAACAATGTGATTATCTAAATCCTCACTCCACTGTAGCGATGTGATTATCTAAATGATTACTCCACTGTAACAATGTAATTATCTAAATGATTACTCCACTGTTACAATGTGATTATCTAAATCATCACTCCACTGTAGCAATGTGATTATCTAAATGATTACTCCACTGTAGCAATGTGATTCTCTAAATGATTACTCCACTGTAACAATGTGATTATCTAAATGATTACTCCACTGTAACAATGTGATTATCTAAATGATTACTCCACTGTAGCAATGTGATTATCTAAATCCTCACTCCACTGTAGCAATGTGATTATCTAAATGATTACTCCACTGTAACAATGTGAATATCTAAATCCTCACTCCACTGTAGCAATGTGATTATCTAAATGATTACTCCACCGTAGCAATGTAATTATCTAAATCATTACTCCACTGTAGCAATGTGATTATCTAAATGATTACTCCACTGTAGCAATGTGATTATCTAAATGATTACTCCACTGTAGCAATGTGATTATCTAAATGATTACTCTGTAGCAATGTGATTATCTAAATGATTACTCCACTGTAACAATGTGATTATCTAAATCCTCACTCCACTGTAGCGATGTGATTATCTAAATGATTACTCCACTGTAACAATGTAATTATCTAAATGATTACTCCACTGTTACAATGTGATTATCTAAATCCTCACTCCACTGTAGCAATGTGATTATCTAAATGATTACTCCACTGTAACAATGTGATTATCTAAATGATTACTCCACTGTAGCAATGTGATTATCTAAATCCTCACTCCACTGTAGCAATGTGATTATCTAAATGATTACTCCACTGTAACAATGTGATTATCTAAATCCTCACTCCACTGTAGCAATGTGATTATCTAAATGATTACTCCACTGTAACAATGTAATTATCTAAATCATCACTCCACTGTAGCAATGTGATTATCTAAATGATTACTCCACTGTAGCAATGTGATGATCTAAATCATCACTCCACTGTAGCAATGTGATTATCTAAATGATTACTCCACTGTAGCAATGTGATTATCTAAATGATTACTCCACTGTAACAATGTAATTATCTAAATCATCACTCCACTGTAACAATGTGATTATCTAAATCATTACTCCACTGTAACAATGTGATTATCTAAATGATTACTCCACTGTAACAATGTGATTATCTAAATCATCACTCCACTGTAACAATGTAATTATCTAAATCCTCACTCCACTGTAACAATGTGATTATCTAAATGATTACTCCACTGTAGCAATGTGATTATCTAAATGATTACTCCACTGTAACAATATGATTATCTAAATGATTACTCCACTGTAACAATATGATTATCTAAATGATTACTCCACTGTAGCAATGTGATTATCTAAATCCTCACTCCACTGTAACAATGTGATTATCTAAATGATTACTCCACTGTAGCAATGTAATTATCTAAATCATTACTCCACTGTAGCAATGTGATTATCTAAATCATTACTCCACTGTAGCAATGTGATTATCTAAATGATTACTCCACTGTAGCAATGTGATTATCTAAATGATTACTCTGTAGCAATGTGATTATCTAAATGATTACTCCACTGTAACAATGTGATTATCTAAATCCTCACTCCACTGCAGCAATGTGATTATCTAAATGATTACTCCACTGTAGCAATGTGATTATCTAAATGATTACTCCACTGTAACAATGTGATTATCTAAATCATCACTCCACTGTAGCAATGTGATTATCTAAATGATTACTCCACTGTAGCAATGTGATTATCTAAATGATTTCTCTGTAGCAATGTGATTATCTAAATGATTACTCCACTGTAACAATGTGATTATCTAAATCCTCACTCCACTGTAGCGATGTGATTATCTAAATGATTACTCCACTGTAACAATGTGATTATCTAAATGATTACTCCACTGTAACAATGTGATTATCTAAATCCTCACTCCACTGTAGCAATGTGATTATCTAAATGATTACTCCACTGTAGCAATGTGATTATCTAAATGATTACTCCACTGTAACAATGTGATTATCTAAATGATTACTCCACTGTAACAATGTGATTATCTAAATGATTACTCCACTGTAGCAATGTGATTATCTAAATCCTCACTCCACTGTAGCAATGTGATTATCTAAATGATTACTCCACTGTAACAATGTGAATATCTAAATCCTCACTCCACTGTAGCAATGTGATTATCTAAATGATTACTCCACCGTAGCAATGTAATTATCTAAATCATTACTCCACTGTAGCAATGTGATTATCTAAATGATTACTCCACTGTAGCAATGTGATTATCTAAATGATTACTCCACTGTAGCAATGTGATTATCTAAATCCTCACTCCACTGTAACAATGTGATTATCTAAATGATTACTCCACTGTAGCAATGTGATTATCTAAATGATTACTCCACTGTAGCAATGTGATTATCTAAATCCTCACTCCACTGTAGCAATGTAATTTTCTAAATCATTACTCCACTGTAGCAATGTGATTATCTAAATGATTACACCACTGTAGCAATGTGATTATCTAAATGATTACTCTGTAGCAATGTGATTATCTAAATGATTACTCCACTGTAACAATGTGATTATCTAAATCCTCACTCCACTGCAGCAATGTGATTATCTAAATGATTACTCCACTGTAACAATGTGATTATCTAAATCATCACTCCACTGTAGCAATGTGATTATCTAAATGATTACTCCACTGTAGCAATGTGATTATCTAAATGATTACTCTGTAGCAATGTGATTATCTAAATGATTACTCCACTGTAACAATGTGATTATCTAAATCCTCACTCCACTGTAGCGATGTGATTATCTAAATGATTACTCCACTGTAACAATGTAATTATCTAAATGATTACTCCACTGTTACAATGTGATTATCTAAATCCTCACTCCACTGTAGCAATGTGATTATCTAAATGATTACTCCACTGTAGCAATGTGATTATCTAAATCATTACTCCACTGTAACAATGTGATTATCTAAATGATTACTCCACTGTAACAATGTGATTATCTAAATGATTACTCCACTGTAGCAATGTGATTATCTAAATCCTCACTCCACTGTAGCAATGTGATTATCTAAATGATTACTCCACTGTAACAATGTGAATATCTAAATCCTCACTCCACTGTAGCAATGTGATTATCTAAATCCTCACTCCACTGTAACAATGTGATTATCTAAATGATTACTCCACTGTAGCAATGTGATTATCTAAATCATCACTCCACTGTAGCAATGTGATTATCTAAATGATTACTCCACTGTAGCAATGTGATTATCTAAATGATTACTCCACTGTAACAATGTAATTATCTAAATCATCACTCCACTGTAACAATGTGATTATCTAAATCCTCACTCCACTGTAACAATGTGATTATCTAAATGATTACTCCACTGTACCAATGTGATTATCTAAATGATTACTCCACTGTAACAATATGATTATGTAAATGATTACTCCACTGTAGCAATGTAATTATCTAAATGATTACTCCACTGTAGCAATGTGATTATCTAAATGATTACTCCACTGTAGCAATGTGATTATCTAAATGATTACTCTGTAGCAATGTGATTATCTAAATGATTACTCCTCTGTAACAATTTGATTATCTAAATCCTCACTCGACTGTAGCAATGTGATTATCTAAAGGATTACTCCACTGTAACAATGTAATTATCTAAATGATTACTCCACTGTAACAATGTGATTATCTAAATCCTCACTCCACTGCAGCAATGTGATTATCTAAATGATTACTCCACTGTAGCAATGTGATTATCTAAATGATTACTCCACTGTAACAATGTGATTATCTAAACGATTACTCCACTGTAGCAATGTAATTATCTAAATCATCACTCCACTGTAGCAATGTGATTATCTAAATGATTACTCCACTGTAGCAATGTGATTATCTAAATCATCACTCCACTGTAGCAATGTGATTATCTAAATGATTACTCCACTGTAGCAATGTGATTATCTAAATGATTACTCCACTGTAACAATGTAATTATCTAAATGATTACTAAACTGTAGCAATGTAATTATCTAAATGATTACTCCACTGTAACAATGTGATTATCTAAATGATTACTCCACTGTAGCAATGTGATTATCTAAATCATTACTCCACTGTAGCAATGTGATTATCTAAATGATTACTCCACTGTAGCAATGTGATTATCTAAATGATTACTACACTGTAACCATGTGATTATCTAAATGACACTACCCTAGATAAATAAATATCAGATAAAAATACATTAAATCTACTAAATAAAAAGTGTAAAATCTGTGTGCTAGATTTAGAAATTATTGTGTGAAAGCCTGACTGCTCTGTCTGCAGCTGGAAATAATAATGAAGCCATCAGATGTTTATCTTGTCTCTAGTTCAGCAGAGTTCAATAATGTTGCAACACAACAGGGTGTGTCATGGGAACACACGTTATAGAGCTGATGTCACGGCTGTAAAATAGCTTTGCGTGTTTAGACTGCACGAACACTTCCACAACATGGCAGGAAGCAGTTAGGGTTTAGATGTAGCATGATAACACATAGTGGGAATCCATTATGGCTCACCTGATGTTAGCATGATAACACATAGTGGGAATCCATTATGGCTCAACTGATGTTAGCATGATAACACATAGTGGGAATCCATTATGGCTCAACTGATGTTAGCATGATAACACATAGTGGGAATCCATTATGGCTCAACTGATGTTAGCATGATAACACATAGTGGGAATCCATTATGGCTCAACTGATGTTAGCATGATAACACATAGTGGGAATCCATTATGGCTCACCTGATGTTAGCATGATAACACATAGTGGGAATCCATTATGGCTCAACTGATGTTAGCATGATAACACATAGTGGGAATCCATTATGGCTCACCTGATGTTAGCATGATAACACATAGTGGGAATCCATTATGGCTCAACTGATGTTAGCATGATAACACATAGTGGGAATCCATTATGGCTCAACTGATGTTAGCATGATAACACATAGTGGGAATCCATTATGGCTCAACTGATGTTAGCATGATAACACATAGTGGGAATCCATTATGGCTCAACTGATGTTAGCATGATAACACATAGTGGGAATCCATTATGGCTCAACTGATGTTAGCATGATAACACATAGTGGGAATCCATTATGGCTCACCTGATGTTAGCATGATAACACATAGTGGGAATCCATTATGGCTCAACTGATGTTAGCATAACAACCTTCTCCTGCTGTCATGTTTGTCTGCTAAAAATCTGGTTACATCTTTTTAATATATTTATATATTTTTAAAATATTTATTTACATATTTTGACAAGTTTCAAGAGTACGTTTTAAAATGCACAAAAAATATATAGTAGCAAATAACATCAACATAAAATCAGAAAAATACTGTTATTTGAAATACAATTACAGCATTTTAAACTAAGCTGTTTAATACTCTGATTTATCTTATTTATCCATCTAAGTATGTATAAAAATATGTACACTACTGTTCAAAAGTTTGGGGTCACTTAGAAATATCCTTGTTTTTGAAAGAAAAGCAATCTTTTGTCCATTAAAATAACATCAAATTGATCAGAAATACAGTGTAGACATTGTTAATGTTGTAAATGACTATTGTAGCTGTAAACTGCAGATTTTATATGGAATATCTCCATAGGCGTACAGAGGCCCATTATCAGCAACCATCACTCCTGTGTTCCAATGGCACGTTGTGTTAGCTAAACCAAGTTTATCATTTTAAAAGGCTAATTGATCATTAGAAAACCCTTTTGTAATTATGTTAGCACAGCTGAAAACTGTTGTGCTGATTAAAGAAGCAATAAAACTGGCCTTCTTTAGACTAGTTGAGTATCTGGAGCATCAGCATTTGTGGGTTTGATTACAGGCTCAAAATGGCCAGAAACAAAGAACTTTCTTCTGAAACTCGTCAGTCTATTCTTGTTCTGAGAAATGGAGGCTATTCTATGCCAGAAATTGCAAAGAAACTGAAGATCTCCATCAATGCTGTGTACTACTCCCTTCACAGAACAGCTCAAACTGGCTCTAACCAGAATAGAAAGAGGAGTGGGAGGCCCCGGTGCACAACTGAGCAAGAGGACAAGTACATTAGTGTCTAGTTTGAGAAACAGACACCTCACAAGTCCTCAACTGACAGCTTCATTAAATAGATCCCACAAAACACCAGTCTCAACGTCAACAGTCAAGAGGCGACTCCGGGATGCTGGCCTTCTAGGCAGAGTTGCAAAGAAAAAGCCATATCTCAGACTGGCCGATAAAAAGAAAAGATTAAGATGGGCAAAAGAACACAGACACTGGACAGAGGAAGATTGGAAAGAAGTGTTATGGACAGACAAATCTAAATTTGAGGTGTTCGGATCACAAAGAAGAACATTCGTGAGACGCAGACCAACTGAAAAGATGCTGGAGGAGTGCTTGACACCATCTGTCAAGCATGGTGGAGGCAATGTGATGGTCTGGGGGGGCTTTGGTGGTAAAGTGGGAGGTTTGTACAGGGTGAAAGGGATCTGGAAGAAGGAAGGCTATCACTCCATTTTGCAACACCATGCCATACCCTGTGGACGGCGCTTAATTGGAGCCAATTTCCTCCTACAACAGGACATTGACCCAAAGCACAGCTCCAAACTATGCAAGAACTATTTAGGGAAGAAGCAGTCAGCTGGTATTCTGTCTATAATGGAGTGTCCAGCACAGTCACCAGATCTCAACCCTATTGAGCTGTTGTGGGAGCAGCTTGACCGTATGGTACGTAAGAAGTGCCCATCAAGCCAATCCAACTTGTGGGAGGTGCTTCAGGAAGCATGGGGTGAAATCTCTTCAGATTACCTCAACAAATTGACAACTAGAATGCCAAAGGTCTGCAAAGCTGTAATTGCTGCAAATGGAGGATTCTTTGACGAAAGCAAAGTTTGAAGGACACAATTATTATTTAAATTACAAATCATTATTTAACTTTGTCAATGTGTTGACTATATTTCCTATTCATTTTGCAACTCATTTCATGTATGTTTTCATTGAAAACAAGAACATTTCTAAGTGACCCCAAACTTTTGAATGGTAGTGTATTTATTTATGGCATTTAATTCACACATTCATTGTATACAAAGTACAAATTATACAGCTAGCAAATTATTCAAAATATCATATGAAGCACAATATAGTATATTTATCTTACATAATGATCTCACACACTATAGAAACACAATAGAAACCCCATAGAAACCCCATAGAAACACTATAGAAACCCCATAGAAACACTATAAAAACACCATAGAAACCCCATAGAAACACTATAGAAACCCCATAGAAACACCATAGAAACCCCATAGAAACACCATAGAAACACTATAAAAACCCCATAGAAACACTATAGAAACACTATAGAAACCCCATAGAAACCCCATAGAAACACTATAGAAACACTATAGAAACCCCATAGAAACACCATAGAAACACTATAGAAACACTATAGAAACCCCATAGAAACCCCATAGAAACCCCATAGAAACGCCATAGAAACACTATAAAAACCCCATAGAAACACTATAGAAACCCCATAGAAACCCCATAGAAACACCATAGAAACACTATAAAAACCCTATAGAAACCCCATAGAAACCCCATAGAAACACCATAGAAACACTATAAAAACCCTATAGAAACACTATAGAAACCCCATAGAAACACTATAGAAACCCCATAGAAACACTATAGAAACACTATAGAAACACCATAGAAACACTATAGAAACACTATAGAAACCCCATAGAAACACCATAGAAACACTATAAAAACCCTATAGAAACACTATAGAAACCCCATAGAAACACTATAGAAACCCCATAGAAACCCCATAGAAACCCCATAGAAACCCCATAGAAACACTATAGAAACACCATAGAAACCCCATAGAAACACTATAAAAACCCCATAGAAACACTATAGAAACCCCATAGAAACCCCATAGAAACACTATAGAAACACTATAGAAACACTATAGAAACCCCATAGAAACCCCATAGAAACCCCATAGAAACACTATAAAAACACTATAGAAACACTATAGAAACCCCATAGAAACACCATAGAAACACTATAAAAACCCTATAGAAACACTATAGAAACCCCATAGAAACACTATAGAAACACCATAGAAACCCCATAGAAACCCCATAGAAACACTATAGAAACACCATAGAAACCCCATAGAAACCCCATAGAAACACTATAAAAACCCCATAGAAACACTATAGAAACCCCATAGAAACCCCATAGAAACACTATAGAAACACTATAGAAACACTATAGAAACCCCATAGAAACCCCATAGAAACCCCATAGAAACACTATAAAAACACTATAGAAACACTATAGAAACCCCATAGAAACACTATAGAAACCCCATAGAAACACTATAGAAACCCCATAGAAACACTATAGAAACACCATAGAAACCCCATAGAAACACTATAGAAACACTATAAAAACACTATAGAAACCCCATAGAAACACCATAGAAACCCCATAGAAACACCATAGAAACACTATAGAAACCCCATAGAAACCCCATAGAAACACTATAGAAACACCATAGAAACACTATAAAAACCCCATAGAAACACTATAGAAACCCCATAGAAACACTATAGAAACCCTTATGAAGGTTCACTCTCTAAATTGTAGGTGAGTCAACTGATCAGATGTCCCAGGAAGACCTGCCTGTTACCTGGTGTAGCCTACCTGGTTCTATGGGGATAAACCTTTAAAACAGTTATATATGTATAGGGAATTTGGAGCCATTGAATGTTTCATTTTGACCCTGCTAGTAAAGGTCTCTCATGATCTCCTGCAGCAGGGGGTGGAGACACATGTCCACTTCAGTCTTCTTCAGTAGCTGGATCAGGTGGACGTGGTCTGTTACTATTTGCCTCAGGTCTGTCATCTTTTGCAGAACCTAAACAATACATAATATAATGTTTCATTTGTTAGGAGCCTTTTACAAACAGCCAATTAATTAAAATGATCAAATACATTTTCTAAAGGCAGAAAAAGACAAATCCCAAATGAACAAACACAGGAAGTTGACTTGAGAGCAGGGGAATACCCACAGGAATAGACATGGAACTCATTATAGTATTAGATCTAGAATGAGAACAGTATATCTCCATAACCCATCAGAGTATTCTACAGTATATCTCCATAACCCATCAGAGTATTCTACAGTATATCTCCATAACCCATCAGAGTATTCTACAGTATATCTCCATAACCCATCAGAGTATTCTACAGTATATCTCCATAACCCATCAGAGTATTCTACAGTATATCTCCAGAACCCATCAGAGTATTCTACAGTATATCTCCAGAACCCATTAGAGTATTCTACAGTATATCTCCAGAACCCATTAGAGTATTCTACAGTATATCTCCAGAACCCATCAGAGTATTCTACAGTATATCTCCATAACCCATCAGAGTATTCTACAGTATATCTCCATAACCCATCAGAGTATTCTACAGTATATCTCCATAACCCATCAGAGTATTCTACAGTATATCTCCATAACCCATCAGAGTATTCTACAGTATATCTCCAGAACCCATCAGAGTATTCTACAGTATATCTCCAGAACCCATCAGAGTATTCTACAGTATATCTCCATAACCCATCAGAGTATTCTACAGTATATCTCCAGAACCCATTAGAGTATTCTACAGTATTTCTCCAGAACCCATCAGAGTATTCTACAGTATATCTCCAGAACCCATTAGAGTATTCTACAGTATATCTCCAGAACTCATACTCTGAGTCGATATTCATGTAATAATAAGGACCAGAACATTCTTCCCCATTTATAACCCAGAGTAAAAGAGACATCTTTGTTACATGTAACCAGGTCAAACATCCCGGCCGACGGATCGCAATTTGTAGTTGTATTTATTAGAGATCACCATTAGCTGCTGCCAAGACAAAATGTATAATCCCACCATAAAACATGTATGCATGTGTCTGTACCGTTGTGTGTGTGTCTCTTTACAGTCCCAGTTGTTCCATATGTTTTATCTGACTGTGAAGAGACCTCTGGTGGCATGTCTTGTGGGGTAGTGGCATGGGTGTCCGTATTTTAAACAGACAGCTCGGTACATTCGCAATGCTCCCACGTAGGGAAATAGAGCCTTTGAGACGAGCCCTGTGGCTTCAGACTATTCAGCGTGGGAGAGTGGGAAATGTGGGAAATGTGGGGAATGTGGGGAACCGGTGTCCAAGTGAGAAAAATGTTTAATCTGTATAAGACATTAAACTTGTTTACTATAGTCCATGTGTAACTCCACTCACTACTTGTAGCTGTATAGTCCATGTGTAACTCCACTCAATACTTGTAGCTGTATAGTTCATGTGTAACTCCACTCACTACTTGTAGCTGTATAGTTCATGTGTAACTCCACTCACTACTTGTAGCTGTATAGTCCATGTGTAACTCCACTCACTACTTGTAGCTGTATAGTCCATGTGTAACTCCACTCACTACTTGTAGCTGTATAGTCCATGTGTAACTCCACTCACTACTTGTAGCTGTATAGTCCATGTGTAACTCCACTCACTACTTGTAGCTGTATAGTTCATGTGTAACTCCACTCACTACTTGTAGCTGTATAGTTCATGTGTAACTCCACTCACTACTTGTAGCTGTATAGTCCATGTGTAACTCCACTCACTACTTGTAGCTGTATAGTCCATGTGTAACTCCACTCACTACTTGTAGCTGTATAGTTCATGTGTAACTCCACTCACTACTTGTAGCTGTATAGTTCATGTGTAACTCCACTCACTACTTGTAGCTGTATAGTCCATGTGTAACTCCACTCACTACTTGTAGCTGTATAGTCCATGTGTAACTCCACTCACTACTTGTAGCTGTATAGTTCATGTGTAACTCCACTCACTACTTGTAGCTGTATAGTCCATGTGTAACTCCACTCACTACTTGTAGCTGTATAGTCCATGTGTAACTCCACTCACTACTTGTAGCTGTATAGTTCATGTGTAACTCCACTCACTACTTGTAGCTGTATAGTTCATGTGTAACTCCACTCACTACTTGTAGCTGTATAGTCCATGTGTAACTCCACTCACTACTTGTAGCTGTATAGTCCATGTGTAACTCCACTCACTACTTGTAGCTGTATAGTTCATGTGTAACTCCACTCACTACTTGTAGCTGTATAGTCCATGTGTAACTCCACTCACTACTTGTAGCTGTATAGTCCATGTGTAACTCCACTCACTACTTGTAGCTGTATAGTCCATGTGTAACTCCACTCACTACTTGTAGCTGTATAGTCCATGTGTAACTCCACTCACTACTTGTAGCTGTATAGTTCATGTGTAACTCCACTCACTACTTGTAGCTGTATAGTCAATGTGTAACTCCACTCACTACTTGTAGCTGTATAGTCCATGTGTAACTCCACTCACTACTTGTAGCTGTATAGTCCATGTGTAACTCCACTCACTACTTGTAGCTGTATAGTTCATGTGTAACTCCACTCACTACTTGTAGCTGTATAGTTCATGTGTAACTCCACTCACTACTTGTAGCTGTATAGTCCATGTGTAACTCCACTCACTACTTGTAGCTGTATAGTCCATGTGTAACTCCACTCACTACTTGTAGCTGTATAGTCCATGTGTAACTCCACTCACTACTTGTAGCTGTATAGTCCATGTGTAACTCCACTCACTGCTTGTAGCTGTATAGTTCATGTGTAACTCCACTCACTACTTGTAGCTGTATAGTCCATGTGTAACTCCACTCACTACTTGTAGCTGTATAGTCCATGTGTAACTCCACTCACTACTTGTAGCTGTATAGTCCATGTGTAACTCCACTCACTACTTGTAGCTGTATAGTTCATGTGTAACTCCACTCACTACCTGTAGCTGTATAGTTCATGTGTAACTCCACTCACTACTTGTAGCTGTATAGTCCATGTGTAACTCCACTCACTACTTGTAGCTGTATAGTTCATGTGTAACTCCACTCACTACTTGTAGCTGTATAGTCCATGTGTAACTCCACTCACTACTTGTAGCTGTATAGTTCATGTGTAACTCCACTCACTACTTGTAGCTGTATAGTTCATGTGTAACTCCACTCACTACTTGTAGCTGTATAGTTCATGTGTAACTCCACTCACTACTTGTAGCTGTATAGTCCATGTGTAACTCCACTCACTACTTGTAGCTGTATAGTCCATGTGTAACTCCACTCACTACTTGTAGCTGTATAGTTCATGTGTAACTCCACTCACTACTTGTAGCTGTATAGTCCATGTGTAACTCCACTCACTACTTGTAGCTGTATAGTTCATGTGTAACTCCACTCACTACTTGTAGCTGTATAGTCCATGTGTAACTCCACTCACTACTTGTAGCTGTATAGTTCATGTGTAACTCCACTCACTACTTGTAGCTGTATAGTCCATGTGTAACTCCACTCACTACTTGTAGCTGTATAGTCCATGTGTAACTCCACTCACTACTTGTAGCTGTATAGTTCATGTGTAACTCCACTCACTACTTGTAGCTGTATAGTCCATGTGTAACTCCACTCACTACTTGTAGCTGTATAGTCCATGTGTAACTCCACTCACTACTTGTAGCTGTATAGTTCATGTGTAACTCCACTCACTACTTGTAGCTGTATAGTTCATGTGTAACTCCACTCACTACTTGTAGCTGTATAGTCCATGTGTAACTCCACTCACTACTTGTAGCTGTATAGTTCATGTGTAACTCCACTCACTACTTGTAGCTGTATAGTTCATGTGTAACTCCACTCACTACTCATGAGTATTATAACTAGAATCAGAACAGAGTATTATAACTAGAATAAGAACACAGAGTATTATAACTAGAATCAGAACAGAGTATTATAACTAGAATCAGAACAGAGTATTATAACTAGAATAAGAACACAGAGTATTATAACTAGAATCAGAACAGAGTATTATAACTAGAATCAGAACAGAGTATTATAACTAGAATCAGAACACAGAGTATTATAACTAGAATCAGAACACAGAGTATTATAACTAGAATCAGAACACAGAGTAGAAGAACTAGAATCAGAACACAGAGTATTATAACTAGAATCAGAACACAGAGTATTATAACTAGAATCAGAACACAGAGTAGAAGAACTAGAATAAGAACACAGAGTATTATAACTAGAATCAGAACACAGAGTAGAAGAACTAGAATCAGAACACAGAGTAGAAGAACTAGAATCAGAACACAGAGTATTATAACTAGAATCAAAACACAAAGTATTATAACTAGAATCAGAACACAGAGTATTATAACTAGAATCAGAACACAGAGTAGAAGAACTAGAATCAGAACACAGAGTATTATAACTAGAATCAGAACACAGAGTAGAAGAACTAGAATCAGAACACAGAGTATTATAACTAGAATCAGAACACAGAGTAGAAGAACTAGAATCAGAACACAGAGTATTATAACTAGAATCAGAACACAGAGTATTATAACTAGAATAATAAACCATTATAGTATTATAACTAGAATAATAAACCATTATAGTATTATAACTAGAATAATAAACCATTATAGTATTATAACTAGAATAATAAACCATTATATGTATACAGTGCATTCGGAAAGTATTCAGACCCCTTGACTTTTTCAACATCATGTTACGTTACAGCCTTATTCTAAAATGGATTAAATTGTTTTTATTCCTCATCAATCTACAAGCACCTTTGGCAGTGATTACAGCCTTGAGTCTTCTTGGTTATGATGCTACAAGCTTGATACACCTGTATTTGGGGAGTTTCTCCCATTCTTCTCTGCAGATCCTCTCAACCTCTGTCAGGTTGGATGGGGAGCGTCGCTGCACAGCTATTTTCAGGTCTCCAGATATGGGCGATTGGGTTCAAGTCTGGGCTCTGGCTGGGCCACTCAAAGACATTCAGAGACTTGTCCCGAAGCCACTCCAGCGTTGTCTTGGCTGTGTGCTTAGGGTCGTTGTCCTGTTGGAAGGTGAACCTTCACCCCAGTCTGAGGTCATGAGTGCTCTGGAGCAGGTTTTCATCAAGGATCAATCTTTGCTCCGTTCATCTTTCCCTCGATCCTGACTAGTCTCCCAGTCCGTGCCGCTGAAACACATCCCGACAGCATGATCCTCCAGACGTGACGATTGGCCTTCAGGCCAAAGAGTTCAGACTTGTTTTCATCAGACCAGAGAATCTTGTTTCTCATGGTCTGAGAGTCCTTTAGGTGCCTCCAAGCGGGCTGTCATGTGCTTTTTACTGAGGAGTGGCTTAAGAATGATGGAGGCCACTGTGTTCTTGGGTATCTTCAATGGTACCCTTCCCCAGATATGTGCCTCAACACAATTCTGACTTGGAGCTCTACGGACAATTCCTTCAACCTCATGGCTTAGTTTTTGCTCTGACATGCACTGTCAACTGTGGGACCTTATATAGACAGGTGTGTGCCTTTTCAAATCATGTCCAATCAATAGAATTTACCACAGGTGGACTTCAATCAAGTTGTAGAAACATCTCAAGGATGATCAATGGAAACAGGAAGCACCTGAGATCAATTTAGAGTCTCATATCAAAGGGTCTGAATACTTATGTAAATAAGGTATTTCTGTTTTTTATTTGTAATAAAAACCTGTTTTCACTTCATTATGGGGTGTTGTGCCATTATGGGGTATTGTATCATTATGGGGTATTGTATCATTATGGGGTATTGTGTCATTATGGGGTATTGTGTCATTATGGGGTATTGTATCATTATGGGGTATTGTGTCATTATGGGGTATTGTGTCATTATGGGGTATTGTATCATTATGGGGTATTGTGTCATTATGGGGTATTGTATCATTATGGGGTATTGAGTCATTATGGGGTATTGTATCATTATGGGGTATTGTATCATTATGGGGTATTGTATCATTATGGGGTATTGAGTCATTATGGGGTATTGAGTCATTATGGGGTATTGTATCATTATGGGGTATTGTATCATTATGGGGTATTGTGTCATTATGGAGTATTGTGTCATTATGGAGTATTGTGTCATTATGGGGTATTGGGTCATTATGGGGTATTGTGTCATTATGGGGTATTGAGTCATTATGGGGTATTGTGTCATTATGGGGTATTGTGTCATTATGGGGTATTGAGTCATTATGGGGTATTGAGTCATTATGGGGTATTGTATCATTATGGGGTATTGTATCATTATGGGGTATTGAGTCATTATGGGGTATTGTATCATTATGGGGTATTGTATCATTATGGGGTATTGAGTCATTATGGGGTATTGTATCATTATGGGGTATTGTATCATTATGGGGTATTGTGTCATTATGGGGTATTGTGTCATTATGGGGTATTGAGTCATTATGGGGTATTGTATCATTATGGGGTATTGTATCATTATGGGGTATTTTATCATTATGGGGTATTGAGTCATTATGGGGTATTGAGTCATTATGGGGTATTGTATCATTATGGGGTATTGTATCATTATGGGGTATTGTGTCATTGTGGGGTATTGTGTCATTATGGGGTATTGGGTCATTATGGGGTGTTGTGTCATTGTGGGGTATTGTGTCATTATGGGGTATTGAGTCATTATGGGGTATTGTATCATTATGGGGTATTGTATCATTATGGGGTATTGTATCATTATGGGGTATTGAGTCATTATGGGGTATTGTATCATTATGGGGTATTGTATCATTATGGGGTATTGAGTCATTATGGGGTATTGTATCATTATGGGGTATTGTATCATTATGGGGTATTGTGTCATTATGGGGTATTGTGTCATTATGGGGTATTGTGTCATTATGGGGTATTGAGTGTAGATTGATGAGGGACTTAACGTAGATTGACAAGGCTGTAACTTAACAAAATGTAGAAAAAGGGAAGGGGTTTGAATACTTTCCGAATGCACTGTATCTCCAGAATCCATCAGAATATTATACAGTATATCTTCAGAACCCATCAGAGTATTCTACACTATATCTCCATAACCCATCAGAGTATTCTACAGTATATCTTCAGAACCCATCAGTATTCTACAGTATATCTCCAGAACCCATCAGAGTATTCTACAGTATATCTCCATAACCCATCAGAGTATTCTACAGTATATCTCCATAACCCATCAGAGTATTCTACAGTATATCTCCATAACCCATCAGAGTATTCTACAGTATTTCTCCAGAACCCATCAGAGTATTCTACAGTATTTCCCCAGAACCCATCAGAGTATTCTACAGTATATCTCCATAACCCATCAGAGTATTCTACAGTATATCTCCAGAACCCATCAGAGTATTCTACAGTATATCTCCATAACCCATCAGAGTATTCTACAGTATATCTCCATAACCCATCAGAGTATTCTACAGTATATCTCCATAACCCATTAGAGTATTCTACAGTATATCTCCATAACCCATCATGTATATGTATGTCTATGGTAATACCTTGGCGAAGAGCTGTAGGGAGTCTGGGTGGTTCAGTTTCAGCTGGAGCTCCAGAGAGTGGAGGACTGTTTCCTGTAGGTCCTCAATGGGCTTTACATTCAGCAGGCCTGGACGATCTACACACACACACACACACACACACACACACACACACACACACACACACACACACACACACACACACACACACACACACACACACAGGATGTGTCAGCTTGAGGCTTACAGCACAACTGTTTTAATGCAGGACTGAGAGCTGAGGTTGATATGTGGGTGAAAGGGGAACGTGTCTGATAAAGTCACGACTTAAATCACTGTTAGTTATATTTTCTTTAACTATATTTAAATATATTTTAAGCCTGGCTAATTGTTTTTACTGATAGCTAAAATGTATGATGTATGCGTGTTGTGTAGGGTAGAGTACCAGGAGTGTTGTGTAGGGTAGAGTACCAGGAGTGTTGTGTAGGGTAGAGTACCAGGAGTGTTGTGTAGGGTAGAGTACCAGGGGTGTTGTGTAGGGTAGAGTACCAGGAGTGTTGTGTAGGGTAGAGTACCAGGAGTGTTGTGTAGGGTAGAGTACCAGGAGTGTTGTGTAGGGTAGAGTACCAGGGGTGTTGTGTAGGGTAGAGTACCAGGAGTGTTGTGTAGGGTAGAGTACCAGGAGTGTTGTGTAGGGTAGAGTACCAGGGGTGTTGTGTAGGGTAGAGTACCAGGGGTGTTGTGTAGGGTAGAGTACCAGGAGTGTTGTGTAGGGTAGAGTACCAGGAGTGTTGTGTAGGGTAGAGTACCAGGGGTGTTGTGTAGGGTAGAGTACCAGGAGTGTTGTGTAGGGTAGAGTACCAGGAGTGTTGTGTAGGGTAGAGTACCAGGGGTGTTGTGTAGGGTAGAGTACCAGGGGTGTTGTGTAGGGTAGAGTACCAGGAGTGTTGTGTAGGGTAGAGTACCAGGGGTGTTGTGTAGGGTAGAGTACCAGGAGTGTTGTGTAGGGTAGAGTACCAGGAGTGTTGTGTAGGGTAGAGTACCAGGAGTGTTGTGTAGGGTAGAGTACCAGGGGTGTTGTGTAGGGTAGAGTACCAGGGGTGTTGTGTAGGGTAGAGTACCAGGAGTGTTGTGTAGGGTAGAGTACCAGGGGTGTTGTGTAGGGTAGAGTACCAGGGGTGTTGTGTAGGGTAGAGTACCAGGAGTGTTGTGTAGGGTAGAGTACCAGGGGTGTTGTGTAGGGTAGAGTACCAGGAGTGTTGTGTAGGGTAGAGTACCAGGGGTGTTGTGTAGGGTAGAGTACCAGGAGTGTTGTGTAGGGTAGAGTACCAGGCAAGATGGTCCCCATACATACACTATATATACAAAGTATGTGGACTCTGCTATTTCAGCCACACCCATTGCTGACAGGTGTATAAAATCCAGCACACAACCATGCAATCTAAATAGACAAACATTGGTAGTAAAATGACCCTTAATGAAGAGCTCTGTGACTTTCAATGTGGCACCGTCATAGGTGGAAGTGGTAGTCCATACAAGCTCACAGAACGGGACTGCTGAGTGCTGAAGTGCATAAAAATCATCTGTCCTCGGTTGCAACACTCATTACCGAGTTCTAAACTGCCTCTGGAAGCAACGTCAGCACAAGAACTGTTCGTCGGGAGCTTCATGAAATGCGTTTCCATGGCCGAGCAGCCGCACACAAGCCTAAGATCACCATGGGCAATGCCAAGCATCATCTGGAGTGGTTTAAAACTCGTCGCCATTGGACTCTGGAGTACTGGAAACACGTTCTCTGGAGTGAAGAATCACGCTTCACCATCTGGCAGTCCCGCTATGCCCTCCAATGAACCATCAAACAGGCAAAGCGTCAATTCAGGACGAAGATCGAATCCTACTACAGGATCGAATTCGCTGACGCCCGTCAGATGTGGTAGGGCTTACAAACTATCATTGATTACAATTGGATACCCAGCCGCAAGCTGCCCAGTGACGTGAGCCTACCAGATGATCTAAATACCTTCTATACTCGCTTCGAGGCAAGAAACCAGCTGAACCATGCATGAGAGCACCGCTGTTCTGGACAACTGCGTGATCATGCTCTCCGTAGCCGATGTAAGACCTTTGAACAGGTTAACATTCATAAGGCCGCAGGGCCAGACGGATTACTAGGATGTGTAGTCAGAGCATGCGCTGACCAGCTGGCAAGTGTCTTCAATGACGTTTTCAACCTCTCCCTAACCCAGTCTGTAATACCTACAGTTGAAGTCTGAAGTTTACATGCACTTAGGTTGAAGTCATTAAAACTAATTTTTCAACCACTCCACAGATTTCATGTTAACAAACTATAGTTTCGGCAAGTCGGTTAAGACATCTACTTTGTGCATGACAAGTAATTCTTCCAACAATTGTTTACAGACAGATTATTTCACTAAATCACAATTCCATTGGGTCAGAAGTTTACATACACTAAGTTGACTGTGCCTTTAAACAGTTTGGAAAATTCCAGAAAATGATGTCATGGCTTTAGAAGCTTCTGATAGGCTGATTGACATAATTTGAGTCAATTGGAGGTGTATCTGTGGAAGTATTTCAAGGCCTACCTTCAAACTCAGTGCCTCTTTGCTCGACATCATGGGAAAATCAAAAGAAATCAGAAAACAAATTGTAGACCTCTGCAAGTCTGGTTCATCCTTGGGAGCAATTTCCAAACGCCTGAAGGTACCACGTTCATCTGTACAAACAATAGTACGCAAGTATAAACACCATGGGACCACGCAGCAGTCATACCGCTCAGGAAGGAGACGCATTCTGTCTCCTGGAGATGAACGTACTTTGGTGTGAAAAGTGCAAATCAATACCAGAACAAGGACCTTGTGAAGATGCTGGAGGAAACAGGTACAAAAGTATCTACAACCACAGTAAAAAAAGTCCTATATCAACATAACCTGAAATGCCGCTCAGCAAGGAAGAAGCCACTGCTCCAAAAAGCCATAAAAAGCCAGACTACGGTTTGCAACTGCACATGGGGACAAAGATTGTACTTTTTGGAGAAATGTCCTCTGGTCTTGAGAAACACAAATAGAACTGTTTGGCCATAATGACCATCGTTATGTTTGGAGGAAAAAGGGGAGGTTTGCAAGCCGAAGAACACCATCCCAACCGTGAAGCACGAGGGTAGCAGCATCATGTTGTGGGGGTGCTTTGCTGCAGGAGGGACTGGTGCACTTCACAAAATAGATGGCATCATGAGGAAGGAAAATTATGTGGATATATTGAAGCAACATCTCAAGACATCAGTCAAGAAGTTAAAGCTTGTTTGCAAATAGGTCTCAAAATGGACAATGACCCCAAGCATACTTCCAAAGTTGTGACAAAATGGCTTAAGGACAACAAAGTCAAGGTATTGGAGTGGCCATCACAAAGCCCTGACCTCAATCCTATAGAACATTTGTGGGCAGAACTGAAAAAGCGTGTGAGAGGAAGGAGGCCTACAAACCTGACTCAGTTACACCTAATGAAATTTCCCCCCCGGGGGATCAATAAAGTACCTATCTATCTATCTATCTATCAGTTCTGTCAGGAGGAATGGGCCAGAATTCACCCAACTTATTGTGGGAAGCTTGTGGAAGGCTACCCGAAACATTTGACCCAAGTTAAACAATTTAAAGGCAATGCTACCAAATACTAATTGAGTGTATGTAAACTTCTGACCCACTGGGAATGTGATGAAAGAAATAAAAGCTGAAATAAATAATTCTCCCTACTATTATTCTGACATTTCACATTCTTAAAATAAAGTGGTGATCCTAACTGACCTAAGACAGGGAATTTTTACTAGGATTAAATGTCAGTAATTGTGAAAAACTGAGTTTAAATGTATTTGGCTAAGGTGTATGTAAACTTCCGACTATTGTAAGTAATTATTGGACTGAACTTACGTAGTCATTCACTCAGGAATTCATATTAGTATCCTATTAGTATCTTGCTTTTAGTATATCGAATGTGCAATACGTGCAGTTGTCTGTAATTAAACCCTGCGCACTAAGGACTGTATTTTAAGGGAATTACTATTATTACCCCAAATTACAGTGGGGAGAACAAGTATTTGATACACTGCCGATTTTGCAGGTTTTCCTACTTACAAAGCATGTAGAAGTCTGTAATTTTTTATCATAGGTACTCTTCAACTGTGAGTGACTGAATCTAAAACAAAAATCCAGAAAATCACATTGTATGATTTTTAAGTAATTAATTTGCATTTTATTGCATGACATAAGTATTTGATACATCAGAAAAGCAGAACTTAAAATTTGGTACAGAAACCTTTGTTTGCAATTACAGAGATCATACATCATACAGGTTTGCACACACTGCAGCAGGGATTTTGGCCCACTCCTCCATACAGACCTTCTCCAGATCCTTCAGGTTTCGGGGCTGTCGCTGGGAAATACAGACTTTCAGCTCCCTCCAAAGATTTTCTATTGGGTTCAGGTCTTGAGACTGGTTAGGCCACTCCAGGACCTTGAGATGCTTCTTACGGAGCCACTCCTTAGTTGCCCTGGCTGTGTGTTTCGGGTCGTTGTCATGCTGGAAGACCCAGCCATGACCCATCTTCAATGCTCTTACTGAGGGAAGGAGGTTGTTGGCCAAGATCTCGCAATAGATGGCCCCATCCATCCTCCCCTCAATACGGTGCAGTCGTCCTGTCCCCTTTGCAGAAAAGCATCCCCACAGAATGATGTTTCCACCTCCATGCTTCACGGTTGGGATGGTGTTCTTGGGGTTGTACTCATCCTTCTTCTTCCTCCAAACACGGCGAGTGGAGTTTAGACCAAAAAGCTCTATTTTTGTCTCATCAGACCACATGACCTTCTCCCAGTCCTCCTCTGGATCATCCAGATGGTCATTGGCAAACTTCAGACGGGCCTGGACATGCGCTGGCTTGAGCAGGGGGACCTTGTGTGCGCTGCAGGATTTTAATCCATGACGGCATAGTGTGTTACTAATGGTTTTCTTTGAGACTGTGGTCCCAGCTCTCTTCAGGTCATTGACCAGGTCCTGCCGTGTAGTTCTGGACTGATCCCTCACCTTCCTCATGATCATTGATGCCCCACGAGGTGAGATCTTGCATGGTGCCCCAGACCGAGGAAGATTGACCGTGATCTTGAACTTCTTCCATTTTCTAATAATTGTGCCAACAGTTGTTGTCTTCTCACCAAGCTGCTTGCCTATTGTCCTGTAGCCCATCCCAGAAATTGCCAGGTCTACAATTTTATCCCTGATGTCCTTACACAGCTCTCTGGTCTTGGCCATTGTGGAGAGGTTGGAGTCTGTTTGATTGAGTGTGTGGACAGGTGTCTTTTATACAGGTAACACGTTCAAACAGGTGCAGTTAATACAGGTAATGAGTGGAGAACAGGAGGGCTTCTTAAAGAAAAACTAACAGGTCTGTGAGAGCCTGAATTCTTACTGGTTGGTAGTTGATCAAATACTTATGTCATGCAATAAAATGCTAATTAATTATTTAAAAATCATACAATGTGATTTTCTGGATTTTTGTTTTAGATTCCGTCTCTCATAGTTGAAGTGTACCTATGATAAAAATTACAGACCTCTACATGCTTTGTAAGTAGGAAAACCTGCAAAATCAGCAGTGTATCAAATACTTGTTCTCCTCACTGTATATCCATCCTGCCCTGCCTTTCTAATATCTTCGAAAGCCAAGTTAACAAACAGATCAATGACCACTTGAAATCCCACCGTACCTTCTCTGCTATGCAATCTGGCTTCCGAGCTGGTCATGGGTGCACCTCAGCCACACTCAAGGTACTAAACGATATCATAACCGCCATCGATAAAATACTTTGCAGCCGTCTTCATCGACCTGGCCAAGGCTTTCGACTCTGTCAATCACCACATTCTTATTGGCAGACTCAACGGCCTTGGTTTCTCAAATGACTGCCTTGCCTGGTTCTCCAACTACTTCTCAGATAGAGTTGAGTGTGTCAAATCTGAGGGCCTGTTGTCCGGACCTCTGGCAGTCTATGGGGGTGCCACAGGGTTCAATTCTTGGGCCAACTCTATTCTCTATATACAGCGGGTGAAATAAGTATTGAGCACGTCACCATTTTTCTCAGTTAATATATTTCCAAAGGTGCTATTGACATGAAATTTTCACCAGATGTTGGTAACAACCCGAATAATCCATACATACAAAGAAACCAAAACAAATAAGTTCAGAAATTAAGTTATGTGTAATAATGTGAAATGACACAGGGAAAAAGTATTAAACACATGAAGAAAGGGAGGTGCAAAAAGGCATGGAAAGCCAAGACAACAGCTGAAAACTATCAGTAATTAAAAAGCAATCCAGCCCCCTGTCAGTGCAAATTAATATCAGCTGGTTCAGTCCCAACTGATGGCCTACAAAAAGGTCTCATTGCCAAGGTGTCACACAAGACACATCTCATGATGGGTAAAAGCAAAGAGCTGTCTCAAGACCTTCGCAACCTAATTGTTGCAAAACATAATGATGGCATTGGTTATAGGCGCATTTCTAAGCTTCTGAATGTTCCGGTGAGCACTGTTGGGGCCATAATACGGAAGTGGAAAGACAATCATTTCACCATAAATTTGCCTCGACCAGGTGCTCCTCGCAAGATTTCTGACAGAGGAGTGAAAAGAATAATCAGAAGAGTTGTCCAAGAGCCAAGGACCACTTGTGGAGAGCTTCAAAAAGACCTGCAATTAGCAGGTACTGTTGTCTCAAAGAAAACAGTAAGTAATGCACTCCACCGCCATGGCCTGTATGCACGCTCACCACGCAAGACTCCATTGCTGAAAAAAAAGCATGTTGAAGCTCGTTTAAAGTTTGCTGCACAACATTTGGAAAAGCCAGTGAAATACTGGGAGAATATAGTGTGGTCAGATGAGTGCAAAATTGAACTGTTTGGATGTCATAATACACACCATGTTTGGAGGAGAAATGGCACTGCACATCACCCTAAAAACACGGTGTGGGGCTGCTTTTCAGCAAATGGTACTGGCAAACTTCACATAATTGAAGGAAGGATGAATGGGCAAATTTACCGAGACATTCTTGACAAAACTCTGCTGCCATCTACCAGGATGATGAAGATGAAACGAGGGTGGACATTTCAGCAAGACAATGATCCCAAACACACAGCCAAGGAAACTCTCAATTGGTTTCAAAGAAAGAAAATAAAGCTGCTAGAATGGCCCAGCCAATCACCTGACTTAAATCCCATTGAAAATCTATGGAAAGAACTGAAGATCAAGATTCATAGAAGAGGCCCACGGAACCTTCAAGATTTGAAGACTGTTTGTGTGGAAGAATGGGCTAAAATCATACCAGAGCAATGCATGTGACTAGTTTCTCCATACAGGAGGCGTCTTGAAGCTGTCATTACCAACAAAGGCTTTTGTACAAAGTATTAAATAAATATCAGTAAGTGTGTTCAATACTTTTTCCCTGTGTCATTTCACATTATTACACATAACTTAATTTCTGAACTTATTTGTTTTGGTTTCTTTGTATGTATGGATTACTTGGGTTGTTACCAACATCTGGTGAAAGAAATAAATATAGTAGTAGTAGTAGTAGTAGTAGTAGTGTAGTAGTAGTAGTAGTAGTAGTAGTAACAGTAGTAGTAGTAGTAGTAGTAGTAACAGTAGCAGTAGTAGTAGTAGTAGTAGTAACAGTAGTAGTAGTAGTTGTAGTAGTAGTAGTAGTAGTAGTAGTAGTAGTAGTGTAGTAGTAGTAGTAGTAGTAGTGTAGTAGTAGTAGTACTAGTAGTAGTAGTGTAGTAGTAGTACTAGTAGTAGTAGTAACAGTAGTAGTAGTAGTTGTAGTAGTAGTAGTAGTAGTAGTAGTAGTAGTAGTGTAGTAGTAGTAGTAATGTAGTAGTAGTAGTAGTAGTAGTAGTAGTGTAGTAGTAGTAGTAGTGTAGTAGTAGTAGTAGTAGTGTAGTAGTAGTGTAGTAGTAGTAGTAGTGTAGTAGTAGTAGTAGTAGTAGTAGTGTAGTAGTAGTAGTAGTAGTGTAGTAGTAGTACTAGTAGTAGTAGTAACAGTAGTAGTAGTAGTTGTAGTAGTAGTAGTAGTAGTAGTAGTAGTAGTAGTGTAGTAGTAGTAGTAATGTAGTAGTAGTAGTAGTAGTAGTAGTAGTGTAGTAGTAGTAGTAGTGTAGTAGTAGTAGTAGTAGTGTAGTAGTAGTGTAGTAGTAGTAGTAGTGTAGTAGTAGTAGTAGTAGTAGTAGTGTAGTAGTAGTAGTAGTACTAGTAGTAGTAGTAACAGTAGTAGTAGTAGTTGTAGTAGTAGTAGTAGTAGTAGTGTAGTAGTAGTAGTAGTAGTAGTAGTAGTAGTGTAGTAGTAGTAGTAGTAGTAGTAGTAGTAGTAGTGTAGTAGTAGTAGTAGTAGTAGTAGTAGTAGTAGTAGTAGTGTAGTAGTAGTAGTAGTACTAGTAGTAGTAGTGTAGTAGTAGTAGTAGTAGTGTAGTAGTAGTACTAGTAGTAGTAGTAGTAGTAGTAGTAGTAGTAGTAGTAGTAGTAGTAGTAGTAACAGTAGTAGTAGTAGTTGTAGTAGTAATAATTATCTAAAATGTTGGTTATCATGATATAATGATGATAATAATAAAAAAATTATGATAATAGTAATAAAAATGACAATAATCATGATAATATAATAATAATAATATAATAATAATAATGATGATAATAATAACAATGACAATATAATAATAATGATAATATAATAATAATATTATTAATAATAATACAATAATAATAATATAATAATAATAATGATAATATGATAATAATAATAATAATAATGATAATAATGATAATAATGACAATAAAAATAATAATAATATAATAATAATGATAATATAATAGTAATGATAATAATGATAATAATAATAATAATAAGTAATAATAACAACAATAATAATAATGGTAATAATATAATAATAAGTAATAATAATATAATAATAATATAATAAGTAATAATAACAATAATAATATAATAATAATGGTATAATAGTAATAATAATAATAATGGTAATAACAATAATATGATAATAAGTAATAATAATATAATAATAATAATATAATAATATGATAATAAGTAATAATAATAATAATATAATAATATGATAATAAGTAATAATAATATGATAATAATAATATAATAATAATAATAATGGTAATAATAATAATAGTAATAACAATAATATAATAATAATAAGTAATAATAATAATAATATAATACTAACCTCCACTGAGGATGATGACGGCGAGGAAGAGTGCCATATCACTGTCATACAGCTCCAGGGTGTTGAACTTGACAGAGAACTCAAACTTTGGCTCCATCATATCGCAGAAGGGTTTCCTCAGGCTCTTCAGGAACTCTCTGGTCATGAAGATCTGTCCATAGGAGATCAGCGTACCATCTTTATTCATGAGCGGAGCCCACATGATGATGAGCACCTCGATGACACCGTACTTCAGCAGAGTCACCTGATCGTTCAGGTCCAATCCCACGAAGCCAGGGATGCTCTTAGCGAACTCTGTGACCTCTCGGACGGCCTCGGCGGAACGCGACTGACAGCTGTAGAAGAACCTGAGCTGTACCTCCTCAGTGGGTTCCTGGACCAGACCAACACCTCCACCCAGACCTTCACTACCTGCCAGACATCCACCTGCAGCAAATAAACATAGTTTAAGTGTTATTCCATATACACTGAACAAAAATAATAACGCAACATGTAAAGTGTTGGTCCCATGATTCATGAGCTGAAATAAAAGATTTGGCATATCAAGAAGCTAATTAAACAGCATGATCATTACACCTTGTGCTGGGGACAACAAAATGCCACTCTAAAATGTGCAGTTTTGTCACACAACACAATGTCACAGATGTCTTAAGTTTTGAGATAGCGTGCAACTGGCATGCTTACTGTAGGAATGTCCACCAGAGAATTGCCAGAGAATTGTATCTTCATTTCTCTACCATAAGCCACCTACAATGTTATTTTTGATAATTTGGCAGTACGTCCAACCTGCATCACAACCTCCAACCATGAGTAGCCATACCAGCCCAGGACCTCAACATCCGGCTTCGTCACCTGCGGGATAGTCTGAGACCAGCCACCTGGATAGCTGATGAAACTGTGGGCTTGCACAACCAAAGATATTCTACACAAACTGTCAGAAACCGTCTCAAGTAATCTCAAAAGCATGCTCTGAGTCTTCACAAGAGTCTTGACCTGACTGCAGTTTGGTGTTGGAACTGACTTCAGTGGACAAATTCTCACCTTCTATGGCCACTGGCAAGTTTGAGAAGTGTGTTCTTTACAGATGAATCCCGGTTTCAACTGTACCGGTGAGATGGCAGACATTGTGTATGGCGTCTTGTTGGCGAGTGGTTTGCTGATTTAAACGTTGTGAACAGAGTTATGTTATGTGCAGGCATAAGCTACGGACAACGAACACAATTGCATTTTATCAATGGTAATTTGAATGCACAGAGATACTGTGACGATATCCTGAGGCCCGTTGTCGTGTCCTTCATCCGCCGCTATCACCTCATGTTTCAGCATGATAATGCACGTGCCCGTGTCACAAGGATCTGAACACAATTCCTGGAGGCTGAAAATGTCCCAGTTCTTCCACGGCCTGCATATTCACCAGACAAGTCACTCATTGAGCATGTTTGGGATGCTCTGGATCGACATGTATGACAGTGCATTCCAGTTCCCGCCAATATCCAGCAACTATGCACAGCAATTGAATAAAAATGGGACTACATTCCACAGGCCACAATCAACGACCCCATCTATTTGTTTAAAGGTATCTGCGACCAACAGATAAATATCTGTATTCCCAGTCATGTGAAATCCATAGATTAGGGCCTAATGAATGTATTTCAATTGACTGATATACTTATATGAACAGTAACTCAGTAAAATCTTTGAAATTGTTGCATGTTGAGTTTATATTTGAGTTCAGTGTAGAAAGGTCACTAACCACAGAGGATATACACATTATAATACCAAGACTACAGCCAGCCCCAACCCCAACCCCACAGAGGATATACACATTATAATACCAAGACCACAGCCAGCCCCAACCCCAACACCACAGAGGATATACACATTATAATACCAAGACCACAGCCATCCCCAGCCCCAACACCACAGAGGATATACACATTATAATACCAAGACCACAGCCAGCCCCAACCCCACAGAGGATATACACATTATAATACATAGACCACAGACAGCTGTACAGTTTGTCTCTCATTGGGGATGGTATTTAGGCACCACACACATCCACCTGTGTGTGGGTCATTACATTCCTCACGTCACAGTAAGTGTGTTTCCTGTTTCATTTTCATTCCATTCATTGCCTCTCGGTTATTTAGTTCGTAACATTTGTTTGTTTAATAAACGATGTCGAACTATCGCTGTGCTGCTCCTTGGTCTCTCTCTACACCCACTCGTGACAGAATGACCCACCACAACGAGACCAAGAGAGGCAGTAAAAAAAGCAAGCGACGGGCAAGGAAACAGCCTGGAGCCCAGAAACCCCAAACAGTTTTTTGGGGGGGCTATGGGGGTGGTCGGGGGTTGAAGGGGAAGAACCTCGGCAACTGCACTCGTGGGGGATCCAGGAGGAGCCCCTACAGCCATGGGAACAAAGGTACGAAGAGGAGTCGGAGGAAGGAGACGAATATGTGCCTTTGTTTCCTCACTCGTGGGGGCTCCCGATGGAGTCCTCACAGGAAGGGGATTGGCGATGGAGAGAGGAGGATCGGGGCAGTCGCAGCCCTCCAACGCCAGTTCCCGACCCGGTGCCTCCAGCGTCGGCCCAGAGTCAGGTACGGCCCGTGCCTGCTCCGCGCACTACACCATCGGTGCGCAGCCAGAGCTCGGAGAGGCGGAAGGAAGAGGATCGCCCACCACTTCGTCTTCCAACGATCTACGATCGCGAGAAACCCGAGGGGTTTTATGAACACCCGAAGGAGGAACAGACGAGGTGGTGGAGAGCCTGGGTTGCTCTTCCACTAGAGAAGCAGACGGACCCGCTTCTCATAGAGATAGAGGAGGAGGAGGACTTCGGGCGCCGATATGCTCTCGTGAACAGGCCGATGGATATGCGGGAGCGGGCTTCTGAGACAGCGAAGGTCAGCAGCCCAGAGCCTCCAGCGAAGGCCCGCAGCACGGAGCCTCCAGCGAAGGTCCGCAACCCGGAACCTACAGTGAAGGTCAGCAACCCGGAACCTCCAGTGAAGGTCAGCAGCCCAGAACCTCCAGCGAAGGTCCGCAGCCCTGAGCCTATAGCGAAGGTCAGCAACACGGAACCTCCAGCGAAGGTCAGTAACCCTGAGCCTACAATGAAGGTCCGCAGCCCGGAGCCTACAGTGAAGGTCCGCAGCCCGGAGCCTACAGTGAAGGTCCGCAGCCCGGAACCTCCAGCGAAGGTCAGCAGCTCTGAACCTCCAGCGAAGGTCCGCAGCCTTGAGCCTACAGCGAAGGTCAGCAACACGGAACCTCCAGCGAAGGTTAGTAACCCTGAACCTACAATGAAGGTCCGCAACCTTGAGCCTCCAGCGAAGGCCCTCAGCACGGAGCCTCCAGCGAAGGTCCGCAGCCTGGAACCTCCAGCGAAGGTCCGCAGCCCGGAGCCTCCAGCGAAGGTCCGCAGCCCGGAGCCTCCAGCGAAGGCCAGCAGCCCGGAGCCTCCAGCCGTCTACTCCGCTCCTGAGCCTGAGCAGTCCGCCCCACCGGTGCCCAATCCGGGTCCGGTCGTCTGCTTCACTCCAGTGCCAGAGCAGTCCGCTCCACCGGTGCCCAGTCCGGGGCCGGTCGTCTGCTTCACTCCAGTGCCAGAGCAGTCCGCTCCACCGGTGCCCAGTCCGGGGCCGGTCGTCTGCTTCACTCCAGTGCCAGAGCAGTCCGCTCCACCGGTGCCCAGTCCGGGGCCGGTCGTCTGTTTCACTCCAGTGCCAGAGCAGTCCGCTCCACCGGTGCCCAGTCCGGGGCCGGTCGTCTGCTTCACTCCAGTGCCGGAGCAGTCCGCTCCACCGGTGCCCAGTCCGGGGCCGGTCGTCTGCTCCATTCCCGTGCCGGAGCAGTCAGCTCCACCGGGGCCCAGTCCGGGTCCAGTCGTCAACACCAATCCCATGCCAGGGCAATCAGCACCACTGGTGCCCAGTCGGGGCCTGGACGTCAGCCCAGCTCCAGAGCCAGAACCACCTGCCACACCGGTACCCAGTCCGGGTCCGGTCGTGTGTACCGCTCCAGGGTCGGGGGCTCCCACACCAGGGTCCAGACAGGACTTGGTGCTTCGTGGGAGGACTGAGGGGGAAATCACCGCGCTGGGGTCCGGACCGGACCGGGCGTGCAACGGTGAGGTAGGAAGGGAGCAGCCTTCACTGCTTACGTCACGTCCGAGGCCGGGGCCGGAGCCTCCACCAGCAACCGCCCCAGTACTCCGTCCTTTCCCCCCTAGTATTGTTGAGACATTATTTTTTGAGAGGGGGGATTATTTGCGGCCGGGAGTCCGCACCTTAGGGGGGGGTACTGTGAGGGTTTGGCTGTGGTTAGACCTTACTCCCAAATAAGGGAGTGGTAGGACCACAGCCGAGCCCTCACACCCTAACTAGAGGAAGCAATGATCCTCAATCAGAGACAGCTGTACAGGGTTGTCTCTGATTGGGGATGGTATTTAGGCACCACACACATCCACCTGTGTGTGGGTCATTACATTCCTCACGTCACAGTAAGTGTGTTTCCTGTTTCATTTTCATTCCATTCATTGCCTCTTGGTTATTTAGTTCGTAACATTTGTTTGTTTTATCGTTTAATAAACTATGTCGAACTATCACTGTGCTGCTCCTTGGTCTCTCTCTACACCCACTCGTGACAGCCCCAACCCCAACACCACAGAGGATATACACATTATAATACCAAGACCACAGCCAGCCCCAACCCCAACACCACAGATGATATACACATTATAATACCAAGACCACAGCCAGCCCCAACCCCAACCCCACAGAGGATATAAACATTATAATACCAAGACCACAGCCAGCCCCAACCCCAACACCACAGAGGATATACACATTATAATACCAAGACTACAGCCAGCCCCAACCCCAACACCACAGAGGATATACACATTATAATACCAAGACCACAGCCAGCCCCAACCCCAACCCCACAGAGGATATACACATTATAATACCAAGACCACAGCCAGCCCCAGCCCCAACCCCACTGAGGATATACACATTATAATACCTATACCACAGCCAGCCCCAACCCCAACACCACAGAGGATATACACATTATTATACCTAGACTACAGCCAGCCCCAACCCCAACCCCACAGAGGATATACACATTATAATACCAAGACCACAGCCAGCCCCAACCCCAACACCACAGAGGATATACACATTATAATACCAAGACTACAGCCAGCCCCAACCCCAACACCACAGAGGATATACACATTATTATACCTAGACCACAGCCAGCCCCAACCCCAACACCACAGAGGATATACACATTATAATACCAAGACCACAGCCATCCCCAACCCCACAGAGGATATACACATTATAATACCTAGACTACAGCCAGCTCCAACCCCAACACCACAGAGGATATACACATTATAATACCTAGACCACAGCCAGCCCCAACCCCAACACCACAGAGGACATACACATTATTATACCTAGACTACAGCCAGCTCCAGTCCCAGTCCCAGCCTCAGTCAGAGCCTCATGCCTGGTCTCCTGGACAACATGGACGGGCATCTGTCTACAGTCGATAAATCGCTCTCCTTCCTGTAGAGACTTCATATCGTGGATTACAAACGGCTGCAGAGACAACAAACAAACAAAAAGACCTGTTATAACATGATGACTATCTGGAGACAACACTCTGATATAACATGATGACTATCTGGAGACAACACCCTGTTATAACATGATGACCATCTGGAGACAACACCCTGTTATAACATGATGACTATCTGGAGTCAACACCCTGTTATAACATGATGACTATCTGGAGACAACACCCTGTTATAACATGATGACTATCTGGAGTCAACACCCTGTTATAACATGAGGACTATCTGGAGTTAACACCGTGTTATAACATGATGACTATCTGGAATCAACACCCTGTTATAACATGATGACCATCTGGAGACAACACCCTGTTATAACATGATGACTATCTGGAGTCAACAACCTGTTATAACATGATGACTATCTGGAGTTAACACCGTGTTATAACATGATGACTATCTGGAATCAACACCCTGTTATAACATGATGACCATCTGGAGACAACACCCTGTTATAACATGATGACTATCTGGAGTCAACACCCTGTTATAACATGATGACTATCTGGAGTTAACACCGTGTTATAACATGATGACTATCTGGAGACAACACCCTGTTATAACATGATGACTATCTGGAGTCAACACCCTGTTATAATATGATGACTATCTGGAGTTAACACCGTGTTATAACACGATGACTATCTGGAGTCAACACCCTGTTATAACATGATGACCATCTGGAGACAACACCCTGTTATAACATGATGACTATCTGGAGTCAACAACCTGTTATAACATGATGACTATCTGGAGTTAACACCGTGTTATAACATGATGACTATCTGGAATCAACACCCTGTTATAACATGATGACCATCTGGAGACAACACCCTGTTATAACATGATGACTATCTGGAGTCAACACCCTGTTATAACATGATGACTATCTGGAGTTAACACCGTGTTATAACATGATGACTATCTGGAGACAACACCCTGTTATAACATGATGACTATCTGAAGTCAACACCCTGTTATAATATGATGACTATCTGGAGTTAACACCGTGTTATAACACGATGACTATCTGGAGTCAACACCCTGTTATAACATGATGACCATCTGGAGACAACACCCTGTTATAACATGATGACTATCTGGAATCAACACCCTGTTATAACATGATGACCATCTGGAGACAACACCCTGTTATAACATGATGACTATCTGGAATCAACACCCTGATATAGCATGATGACTATCTGGAGACAACACCCTGTTATAACATGATGACTATCTGGAGTCAACACCCTGTTATAATATGATGACTATCTGGAGTTAACACCGTGTTATAACACGATGACTATCTGGAGTCAACACCCTGTTATAACATGATGACCATCTGGAGACAACACCCTGTTATAACATGATGACTATCTGGAATCAACACCCTGTTATAACATGATTACCATCTGGAGACAACACCCTGTTATAACATGATGACTATCTGGAATCAACACCCTGATATAGCATGATGACTATCTGGAGACAACACCCTGTTATAACATGATGACTATCTGGAGTCAACACCCTGTTATAACATGAGGACCATCTGGAAACAAGGAAACACCCTTTTCTAACATGATGACGATCTGAAGACAAAAGCCCGTCATAAAACTATCACCATCTGGAGACAATGTTATAACATGCTGACTATCTGGAGATAACACCCTGTTATAACATGCTGACTATCTGGAGTTAACACCCTGTTATAACATGCTGACTATCTGGAGTCAACACCCTGTTATAACATGCTGACTATCTGGAGTTAACACCCTGTTATAACATGCTGACTATCTGGAGTTAACACCCTGTTATAACATGCTGACTATCTGGAGTCAACACCCTGTTATAACATGATGACTATCTGGAGTTAACACCCTGTTATAACATGATGACTATCTGGAGTTAACACCCTGTTATAACATGATGACTATCTGGAGTTAACACCCTGTTATAACATGATGACTATCTGGAGTTAACACCCTGTTATAACATGATGACTATCTGGAGTTAACACCGTGTTATAACATGAGAGATGATGCAGGTATATTAGACATCAGAACAAAAGCAGGAGGAATCAAAGCTAACAAAGATTCTGTAAGAAGTTACTTGACAAAGTCATATCATATATATATACCCTGGTCATATCTACATTCATATGGTGCCATTACACTGGTCATATCTACATCCATATGGTGCCATTACCCTGGTCATATCTACATCCATATGGTGCCATTACACTGGTCATATCTACATCCATATGGTGCCATTACACATTACACTGGTCATATCTACATCCATATGGTGCCATTACACTGGTCATATCTACATCCATATGGTGCCATTACACTGGTCATATCTACATCCATATGGTGCCATTAGACATTACACTGGTCATATCTACAGCCATATGGTGCCATTACACATTACACTGGTCATATCTACATCCATATGGTGCCATTACACATTACACTGGTCATATCTACATCCATATGGTGCCATTACACTGGTCATATCTACATCCATATGGTGCCATTACACTGGTCATATCTACATCCATATGGTGCCATTACACTGGTCATATCTACATCCATATGGTGCCATTACACTGGTCATATCTACATCCATATGGTGCCATTTCACTGGTCATATCAACAGCAATATGGTGCCATTACACATTACACTGGTCATATCTACATCCATATGGTGCCATTACACTGGTCATATCAACAGCAATATGGTGCCATTACACTGGTCAAATCTACATCCATATGGTGCCATTACACTGGTCATATCTACATCCATATGGTGCCATTACACATTACACTGGTCATATCTACATCCATATGGTGCCATTACACATTACACTGGTCATATCTACATCCATATGGTGCCATTACACTGGTCATATCTACATCCATATGGTGCCATTACACATTACACTGGTCATATCTACATCCATATGGTGTCATTACACATTACACTGGTCATATCTACATCCATATGGTGC
The DNA here is from genome assembly GCA_023634145.1 of Thymallus thymallus. Classification (NCBI taxonomy): domain Eukaryota; kingdom Metazoa; phylum Chordata; class Actinopteri; order Salmoniformes; family Salmonidae; genus Thymallus; species Thymallus thymallus. Next base: position 214,669 of record CM042410.1, read on the forward strand.
CATTACATATTACACTGGTCATATCTACATCCATATGGTGCCATTACACATTACACTGGTCATATCTACATCCATATGGTGCCATTACACATTACACTGGTCATATCTACATCCATATGGTGCCATTACACATTACACTGGTCATATCTACATCCATATGGTGCCATTACACATTACACTGGTCATATCTACATCCATATGGTGCCATTACACATTACACTGGTCATATCTACAGCCATATGGTGCCATTACACTGGTCATATCTACATCCATATGGTGCCATTACACATTACACTGGTCATATCAACAGCAATACGGTGCCATTTCACTGGTCATATCTACATCCATATGGTGCCATTTCACTGGTCATATCTACATCCATATGGTGCCATTACACTGGTCATATCTATATCCATATGGTGCCATTACACTGGTCATATCTACATCCATATGGTGCCATTACACTGGTCATATCTATATCCATATGGTGCCATTACACTGGTCATATCTACATCCATATGGTGCCATTACACTGGTCATATCTACATCCATATGGTGCCATTTCACTGGTCATATCTACATCCATATGGTGCCATTACACTGGTCATATCTACATCCATATGGTGCCATTACACATTACACTGGTCATATCAACAGCAATACGGTGCCATTTCACTGGTCATATCTACATCCATATGGTGCCATTTCACTGGTCATATCTACATCCATATGGTGCCATTACACTGGTCATATCTATATCCATATGGTGCCATTACACTGGTCATATCTACATCCATATGGTGCCATTACACTGGTCATATCAACAGCAATATGGTGCCATTACACTGGTCATATCAACAGCAATATGGTGCCATTACACTGGTCATATCTACATCCATATGGTGCCATTACACTGGTCATATCTACATCCACATGGTGCCATTACACTGGTCATATCTACATCCATATGGTGCCATTACACATTACACTGGTCATATCTACATCCATATGGTGCCAATACACTGGTCATATCTACATCCATAAGGTGCCTTTACACTGGTCATATCTACATCCATATGGTGCCATTACACTGGTCATATCTACATCCATATGGTGCCATTACACTGGTCATATCTACATCCATATGGTGCCATTACACATTACACTGGTCATATCAACATCCATATGGTGCCATTACACTGGTTATATCTACATCCATATGGTGCCATTACACTGGTCATATCTACATCCACATGGTGCCATTACACTGGTTATATCTACATCCATATGGTGCCATTACACATTACACTGGTCATATCTACATCCATATGGTGCCATTACACATTACACTGGTCATATCTACATCCATATGGTGCCATTACACATTACACTGGTCATATCTACATCCATATGGTGCCATTACACTGGTCATATCTACATCCATATGGTGCCATTACACTGGTCATATCTACATCCATATGATGCCATTACACTGGTCATATCTACATCCATATGGTGCCATTACACATTACACTGGTTATATCTACATCCATATGGTGCCATTACACATTACACTGGTCATATCTACATCCATATGGTGCCATTACACATTACACTGGTCATATCTACATCCATATGGTGCCATTACACTGGTCATATCTACATCCATATGGTGCCATTACACTGGTGATATCTACATCCATATGGTGCCATTACACTGGTCATATCTACATCCATATGATGCCATTACACTGGTGATATCTACATCCATATGGTGCCATTACACTGGTCATATCTACATCCATATGATGCCATTACACTGGTCATATCTACATCCATATGGTGCCATTACACTGGTCATATCTACATCCATATGGTGCCATTACACATTACACTGGTCATATCTACATCCATATGGTGCCATTACACTGGTCATATCTACATCCATATGGTGCCATTACACATTACACTGGTCATATCTACATCCATATGGTGCCATTACACTGGTCATATCTACATCCATATGGTGCCATTACACATTACACTGGTCATATCTACATCCATATGGTGCCATTACACTGGTCATATCTACATCCACATGGTGCCATTACACATTACACTGGTCATATCTACATCCATATGGTGCCATTACACATTACACTGGTCATATCTACATCCATATGGTGCCATTACACATTACACTGGTCATATCTACATCCATATGGTGCCATTACACATTACACTGGTCATATCTACAGCCATATGGTGCCATTACACTGGTCATATCAACAGCAATATGGTGCCATTACACTGGTCATATCTACATCCATATGGTGCCATTACACTGGTCATATCTACATCCATATGTTGCCATTACACATTACACTGGTCATATCTACATCCATATGGTGCCATTACACTGGTCATATCTACATCCATATGGTGCCATTACACATTACACTGGTCATATCTACATCCATATGGTGCCATTACACTGGTCATATCTACATCCATATGGTGCCATTAAACATTACACTGGTCATATCTACATCCATATGGTGCCATTACACTGGTCATATCTACATCCATATGGTGCCATTACACTGGTCATATCTACATCCATATGGTGCCATTACACTGGTCATATCTACATCCATATGGTGCCATTACACTGGTCATATCTACATCCATATGGTGCCATTACACATTACACTGGTCATATCTACATCCATATGGTGCCAATACACTGGTCATATCAACAGCAATATGGTGCCATTACACTGGTCATATCTACATCCATATGGTGCCATTACACTGGTCATATCTACATCCATATGGTGCCATTTCAATGGTCATATCTAAATCCATATGGTGCCATTTCACTGGTCATATCAACAGCAATATGGTGCCATTACACTGGTCATATCTACATCCATATGGTGCCATTACACTGGTCATATCTACATCCATATGGTGCCATTTCACTGGTTATATCAACAGCAATATGGTGACATTACACTGGTCATATCTACAGCCATATGGTGCCATTACACTGGTCATATCTACATCCATATGGTGCCATTTCACTGGTCATATCAACAGCAATATGGTGCCATTACACATTACACTGGTCATATCTACATCCATATGGTGCCATTACACTGGTCATATCTACATCCATATGGTGCCATTACACTGGTCATATCTACATCCATATGGTGCCATTACACATTACATTGGTCATATCTACATCCATATGGTGCCATTACACTGGTCATATCTACATCCATATGGTGCCATTACACTGGTCATATCTACATCCATATGGTGCCATTACACTGGTCATATCTACATCCATATGGTGCCATTACACTGGTCATATCTACATCCATATGGTGCCATTACACTGGTCATATCTACATCCATATGGTGCCATTTCACTGGTTATATCAACAGCAATATGGTGACATTACACTGGTCATATCTACAGCCATATGGTGCCATTACACTGGTCATATCTACATCCATATGGTGCCATTTCACTGGTCATATCAACAGCAATATGGTGCCATTACACTGGTCATATCTACATCCATATGGTGCCATTACACTGGTCATATCTACATCCATATGGTGCCATTACACTGGTCATATCAACAGCAATACGGTGCCATTACACTGGTCATATCTACATTCATATGGTGCCATTACACTGGTCATATCTATATCCATATGGTGCCATTACACTGGTCATATCTACATCCATATGGTGCCATTACACTGGTCATATCAACAGCAATATGGTGCCATTACACTGGTCATATCAACAGCAATATGGTGCCATTACACTGGTCATATCAACAGCAATATGGTGCCATTACACTGGTCATATCAACAGCAATATGGTGCCATTACACTGGTCATATCTACATCCATATGGTGCCATTACACTGGTCATATCTACATCCACATGGTGCCATTACACTGGTCATATCTACATCCATATGGTGCCATTACACATTACACTGGTCATATCTACATCCATATGGTGCCAATACACTGGTCATATCTACATCCATAAGGTGCCTTTACACTGGTCATATCTACATCCATATGGTGCCATTACACTGGTCATATCTACATCCATATGGTGCCATTACACTGGTCATATCTACATCCATATGGTGCCATTACACATTACACTGGTCATATCAACATCCATATGGTGCCATTACACTGGTTATATCTACATCCATATGGTGCCATTACACTGGTCATATCTACATCCACATGGTGCCATTACACTGGTCATATCTACATCCATATGGTGCCATTACACTGGTCATATCTACATCCATATGGTGCCATTACACTGGTCATATCTACATCCATATGGTGCCATTACACATTACACTGGTCATATCAACATCCATATGGTGCCATTACACTGGTTATATCTACATCCATATGGTGCCATTACACTGGTCATATCTACATCCACATGGTGCCATTACACTGGTTATATCTACATCCATATGGTGCCATTACACATTACACTGGTCATATCTACATCCATATGGTGCCATTACACATTACACTGGTCATATCTACATCCATATGGTGCCATTACACATTACACTGGTCATATCTACATCCATATGGTGCCATTACACTGGTCATATCTACATCCATATGGTGCCATTACACTGGTCATATCTACATCCATATGATGCCATTACACTGGTCATATCTACATCCATATGGTGCCATTACACATTACACTGGTCATATCTACATCCATATGGTGCCATTACACTGGTCATATCTACATCCATATGGTGCCATTACACATTACACTGTTCATATCTACATCCATATGGTGCCATTACACTGGTCATATCTACATCCATATGGTGCCATTACACTGGTGATATCTACATCCATATGGTGCCATTACACTGGTCATATCTACATCCATATGATGCCATTACACTGGTCATATCTACATCCATATGGTGCCATTACACTGGTCATATCTACATCCATATGGTGCCATTACACATTACACTGGTCATATCTACATCCATATGGTGCCATTACACTGGTCATATCTACATCCATATGGTGCCATTACACTGGTCATATCTACATCCATATGGTGCCATTACACATTACACTGGTCATATCTACATCCATATGGTGCCATTACACTGGTCATATCTACATCCATATGGTGCCATTACACTGGTCATATCTACATCCATATGGTGCCATTACACATTACACTGGTCATATCTACATCCATATGGTGCCATTACACATTACACTGGTCATATCTACATCCATATGGTGCCATTACACATTACACTGGTCATATCTACATCCATATGGTGCCATTACACATTACACTGGTCATATCTACAGCCATATGGTGCCATTACACTGGTCATATCAACAGCAATATGGTGCCATTACACTGGTCATATCTACATCCATATGGTGCCATTACACTGGTCATATCTACATCCATATGTTGCCATTACACATTACACTGGTCATATCTACATCCATATGGTGCCATTACACTGGTCATATCTACATCCATATGGTGCCATTACACATTACACTGGTCATATCTACATCCATATGGTGCCATTACACTGGTCATATCTACATCCATATGGTGCCATTAAACATTACACTGGTCATATCTACATCCATATGGTGCCATTACACTGGTCATATCTACATCCATATGGTGCCATTACACTGGTCATATCTACATCCATATGGTGCCATTACACTGGTCATATCTACATCCATATGGTGCCATTACACTGGTCATATCTACATCCATATGGTGCCATTACACATTACACTGGTCATATCTACATCCATATGGTGCCAATACACTGGTCATATCAACAGCAATATGGTGCCATTACACTGGTCATATCTACATCCATATGGTGCCATTACACTGGTCATATCTACATCCATATGGTGCCATTTCACTGGTCATATCTAAATCCATATGGTGCCATTTCACTGGTCATATCAACAGCAATATGGTGCCATTACACTGGTCATATCTACATCCATATGGTGCCATTACACTGGTCATATCTACATCCATATGGTGCCATTTCACTGGTTATATCAACAGCAATATGGTGACATTACACTGGTCATATCTACAGCCATATGGTGCCATTACACTGGTCATATCTACATCCATATGGTGCCATTTCACTGGTCATATCAACAGCAATATGGTGCCATTACACATTACACTGGTCATATCTACATCCATATGGTGCCATTACACTGGTCATATCTACATCCATATGGTGCCATTTCACTGGTCATATCAACAGCAATATGGTGCCATTACACTGGTCAAATCTACATCCATATGGTGCCATTACACTGGTCATATCTACATCCATATGGTGCCATTACACATTACACTGGTCATATCTACATCCATATGGTGCCATTACACTGGTCATATCAACAGCAATATGGTGCCATTACACTGGTCATATCTACATCCATATGGTGCCATTACACTGGTCATATCTACATCCATATGGTGCCATTACACTGGTCATATCTACATCCATATGGTGCCATTACACTGGTCATATCTACATCCATATGGTGCCATTACACATTACACTGGTCATATCTACATCCATATGGTGCCATTACACTGGTCATATCTACATCCATATGGTGCCATTACACTGGTCATATCTACATCCATATGGTGCCATTACACTGGTCATATCTACATCCATATGGTGCCATTACACTGGTCATATCTACATCCATATGGTGCCATTACACATTACACTGGTCATATCTACATCCATATGGTGCCATTACACTGGTCATATCTACATCCATATGGTGCCATTTCACTGGTCATATCTACATCCATATGGTGCCATTACACTGGTCATATCTATATCCATATGGTGCCATTACACTGGTCATATCTACATCCATATGGTGCCATTACACTGGTCATATCAACAGCAATATGGTGCCATTACACTGGTCATATCAACAGCAATATGGTGCCATTACACTGGTCATATCAACAGCAATATGGTGCCATTACACTGGTCATATCAACAGCAATATGGTGCCATTACACTGGTCATATCTACATCCATATGGTGCCATTACACTGGTCATATCTACATCCACATGGTGCCATTACACTGGTCATATCTACATCCATATGGTGCCATTACACATTACACTGGTCATATCTACATCCATAAGGTGCCTTTACACTGGTCATATCTACATCCATATGGTGCCATTACACTGGTCATATCTACATCCATATGGTGCCATTACACTGGTCATATCTACATCCATATGTTGCCATTACACTGGTCATATCTACATCCATATGGTGCCATTACACTGGTCATATCTACATCCACATGGTGCCATTACACTGGTCATATCTACATCCATATGGTGCCATTACACATTACACTGGTCATATCTACATCCATAAGGTGCCTTTACACTGGTCATATCTACATCCATATGGTGCCATTACACTGGTCATATCTACATCCATATGGTGCCATTACACTGGTCATATCTACATCAATATGGTGCCATTACACATTACACTGGTCATATCTACATCCATATGGTGCCATTACACTGGTCATATCTACATCAATATGGTGCCATTACACATTACACTGGTCATATCTACATCCATATGGTGCCATTACACATTACACTGGTCATATCTACATCCATAAGGTGCCTTTACACTGGTCATATCTACATCCATATGGTGCCATTACACTGGTCATATCTACATCCATATGGTGCCATTACACTGGTCATATCTACATCAATATGGTGCCATTACACTGGTCATATCTACATCCATATGGTGCCATTACACTGGTCATATCTACATCCATATGGTGCCATTACACTGGTCATATCTACATCCATATGGTGCCATTACACTGGTCATATCTACATCCATATGGTGCCATTACACATTACACTGGTCATATCAACATCCATATGGTGCCATTACACTGGTTATATCTACATCCATATGGTGCCATTACACTGGTCATATCTACATCCATATGGTGCCATTACACATTACACTGGTCATATCAACATCCATATGGTGCCATTACACTGGTTATATCTACATCCATATGGTGCCATTACACTGGTCATATCTACATCCACATGGTGCCATTACACTGGTCATATCTACATCCATATGGTGCCATTACACATTACACTGGTCATATCAACATCCATATGGTGCCATTACACTGGTTATATCTACATCCATATGGTGCCATTACACTGGTCATATCTACATCCACATGGTGCCATTACACTGGTTATATCTACATCCATATGGTGCCATTACACATTACACTGGTCATATCTACATCCATATGGTGCCATTACACATTACACTGGTCATATCTACATCCATATGGTGCCATTACACATTACACTGGTCATATCTACATCCATATGGTGCCATTACACTGGTCATATCTACATCCATATGGTGCCATTACACTGGTCATATCTACATCCATATGATGCCATTACACTGGTCATATCTACATCCATATGGTGCCATTACACATTACACTGGTCATATCTACATCCATATGGTGCCATTACACTGGTCATATCTACATCCATATGGTGCCATTACACATTACACTGGTCATATCTACATCCATATGGTGCCATTACACTGGTCATATCTACATCCATATGGTGCCATTACACTGGTGATATCTACATCCATATGGTGCCATTACACTGGTCATATCTACATCCATATGATGCCATTACACTGGTCATATCTACATCCATATGGTGCCATTACACATTACACTGGTCATATCTACATCCATATGGTGCCATTACACTGGTCATATCTACATCCATATGGTGCCATTACACATTACACTGGTCATATCTACATCCATATGGTGCCATTACACATTACACTGGTCATATCTACATCCATATGGTGCCATTACACTGGTCATATCTACATCCATATGGTGCCATTACACATTACACTGGTCATATCTACATCCATATGGTGCCATTACACTGGTCATATCTACAGCCATATGGTGCCATTACACTGGTCATATCTACATCCATATGGTGCCATTACACTGGTCATATCTACATCCATATGGTGCCATTACACTGGTCATATCTACATCCATATGGTGCCATTACACATTACACTGGTCATATCTACATCCATATGGTGCCATTACACATTACACTGGTCATATCTACATCCATATGGTGCCATTACACATTACACTGGTCATATCTACATCCATATGGTGCCATTACACTGGTCATATCAACAGCAATATGGTGCCATTACACTGGTCATATCTACATCCATATGGTGCCATTACACTGGTCATATCTACATCCATATGGTGCCATTACACATTACACTGGTCATATCTACATCCATATGGTGCCATTACACTGGTCATATCTACATCCATATGGTGCCATTACACATTACACTGGTCATATCTACATCCATATGGTGCCATTACACTGGTCATATCTACATCCATATGGTGCCATTACACATTACACTGGTCATATCTACATCCATATGGTGCCATTACACTGGTCATATCTACATCCATATGGTGCCATTACACATTACACTGGTCATATCTACATCCATATGGTGCCATTACACTGGTCATATCTACATCCATATGGTGCCATTACACATTACACTGGTCATATCTACATCCATATGGTGCCATTACACATTACACTGGTCATATCTACATCCATATGGTGCCATTACACTGGTCATATCTACATCCATATGGTGCCATTACACTGGTCATATCTACATCCATATGATGCCATTACACTGGTCATATCTACATCCATATGGTGCCATTACACATTACACAGGTCATATCTACATCCATATGGTGCCATTACACTGGTCATATCTACATCCATATGGTGCCATTACACATTACACTGGTCATATCTACATCCATATGGTGCCATTACACTGGTCATATCTACATCCATATGGTGCCATTACACTGGTCATATCTACATCCATATGGTGCCATTACACTGGTCATATCTACATCCACATGATGCCATTACACTGGTCATATCTACATCCATATGGTGCCATTACACTGGTCATATCTACATCCATATGGTGCCATTACACATTACACTGGTCATATCTACATCCATATGGTGCCATTACACTGGTCATATCTACATCCATATGGTGCCATTACACATTACACTGGTCATATCTACATCCATATGGTGCCATTACACATTACACTGGTCATATCTACATCCATATGGTGCCATTACACTGGTCATATCTACATCCATATGGTGCCATTACACATTACACTGGTCATATCTACATCCATATGGTGCCATTACACTGGTCATATTTACAGCCATATGGTGCCATTACACATTACACTGGTCATATCTACATCCATATGGTGCCATTACACATTACACTGGTCATATCTACAGCCATATGGTGCCATTACACATTACACTGGTCATATCTACATCCATATGGTGCCATTACACATTACACTGGTCATATCTACATCCATATGGTGCCATTACACTGGTCATATCTACATCCATATGGTGCCATTACACTGGTCATATCTACATCCATATGGTGCCATTACACATTACACTGGTCATATCTACATCCATATGGTGCCATTACACATTACACTGGTCATATCTACAGCCATATGGTGCCATTACACTGGTCATATCAACAGCAATATGGTGCCATTACACTGGTCATATCTACATCCATATGGTGCCATTACACTGGTCATATCTACATCCATATGGTGCCATTACACATTACACTGGTCATATCTACATCCATATGGTGCCATTACACTGGTCATATCTACATCCATATGGTGCCATTACACATTACACTGGTCATATCTACATCCATATGGTGCCATTACACTGGTCATATCTACATCCATATGGTGCCATTACACATTACACTGGTCATATCTACATCCATATGGTGCCATTACACTGGTCATATCTATATCCATATGGTGCCATTACACTGGTCATATCTACATCCATATGGTGCCATTACACTGGTCATATCTACATCCATATGGTGCCATTTCACTGGTCATATCTACATCCATATGGTGCCATTACACTGGTCATATCTACATCCATATGGTGCCATTACACATTACACTGGTCATATCAACAGCAATACGGTGCCATTTCACTGGTCATATCTACATCCATATGGTGCCATTTCACTGGTCATATCTACATCCATATGGTGCCATTACACTGGTCATATCTATATCCATATGGTGCCATTACACTGGTCATATCTACATCCATATGGTGCCATTACACTGGTCATATCAACAGCAATATGGTGCCATTACACTGGTCATATCAACAGCAATATGGTGCCATTACACTGGTCATATCTACATCCATATGGTGCCATTACACTGGTCATATCTACATCCACATGGTGCCATTACACTGGTCATATCTACATCCATATGGTGCCATTACACATTACACTGGTCATATCTACATCCATATGGTGCCAATACACTGGTCATATCTACATCCATAAGGTGCCTTTACACTGGTCATATCTACATCCATATGGTGCCATTACACTGGTCATATCTACATCCATATGGTGCCATTACACTGGTCATATCTACATCCATATGGTGCCATTACACATTACACTGGTCATATCAACATCCATATGGTGCCATTACACTGGTTATATCTACATCCATATGGTGCCATTACACTGGTCATATCTACATCCACATGGTGCCATTACACTGGTTATATCTACATCCATATGGTGCCATTACACATTACACTGGTCATATCTACATCCATATGGTGCCATTACACATTACACTGGTCATATCTACATCCATATGGTGCCATTACACATTACACTGGTCATATCTACATCCATATGGTGCCATTACACTGGTCATATCTACATCCATATGGTGCCATTACACTGGTCATATCTACATCCATATGATGCCATTACACTGGTCATATCTACATCCATATGGTGCCATTACACATTACACTGGTTATATCTACATCCATATGGTGCCATTACACATTACACTGGTCATATCTACATCCATATGGTGCCATTACACATTACACTGGTCATATCTACATCCATATGGTGCCATTACACTGGTCATATCTACATCCATATGGTGCCATTACACTGGTGATATCTACATCCATATGGTGCCATTACACTGGTCATATCTACATCCATATGATGCCATTACACTGGTGATATCTACATCCATATGGTGCCATTACACTGGTCATATCTACATCCATATGATGCCATTACACTGGTCATATCTACATCCATATGGTGCCATTACACTGGTCATATCTACATCCATATGGTGCCATTACACATTACACTGGTCATATCTACATCCATATGGTGCCATTACACTGGTCATATCTACATCCATATGGTGCCATTACACATTACACTGGTCATATCTACATCCATATGGTGCCATTACACTGGTCATATCTACATCCATATGGTGCCATTACACATTACACTGGTCATATCTACATCCATATGGTGCCATTACACTGGTCATATCTACATCCATATGGTGCCATTACACATTACACTGGTCATATCTACATCCATATGGTGCCATTACACTGGTCATATCTACATCCATATGATGCCATTACACTGGTCATATCTACATCCATATGGTGCCATTACACATTACACTGGTCATATCTACATCCATATGGTGCCATTACACTGGTCATATCTACATCCATATGGTGCCATTACACATTACACTGGTCATATCTACATCCATATGGTGCCATTACACTGGTCATATCTACATCCATATGGTGCCATTACACTGGTGATATCTACATCCATATGGTGCCATTACACTGGTCATATCTACATCCATATGATGCCATTACACTGGTCATATCTACATCCATATGGTGCCATTACACATTACACTGGTCATATCTACATCCATATGGTGCCATTACACTGGTCATATCTACATCCATATGGTGCCATTACACATTACACTGGTCATATCTACATCCATATGGTGCCATTACACATTACACTGGTCATATCTACATCCATATGGTGCCATTACACTGGTCATATCTACATCCATATGGTGCCATTACACATTACACTGGTCATATCTACATCCATATGGTGCCATTACACTGGTCATATCTACAGCCATATGGTGCCATTACACTGGTCATATCTACATCCATATGGTGCCATTACACTGGTCATATCTACATCCATATGGTGCCATTACACTGGTCATATCTACATCCATATGGTGCCATTACACATTACACTGGTCATATCTACATCCATATGGTGCCATTACACATTACACTGGTCATATCTACATCCATATGGTGCCATTACACATTACACTGGTCATATCTACATCCATATGGTGCCATTACACTGGTCATATCAACAGCAATATGGTGCCATTACACTGGTCATATCTACATCCATATGGTGCCATTACACTGGTCATATCTACATCCATATGGTGCCATTACACATTACACTGGTCATATCTACATCCATATGGTGCCATTACACTGGTCATATCTACATCCATATGGTGCCATTACACATTACACTGGTCATATCTACATCCATATGGTGCCATTACACTGGTCATATCTACATCCATATGGTGCCATTACACATTACACTGGTCATATCTACATCCATATGGTGCCATTACACTGGTCATATCTACATCCATATGGTGCCATTACACATTACACTGGTCATATCTACATCCATATGGTGCCATTACACTGGTCATATCTACATCCATATGGTGCCATTACACATTACACTGGTCATATCTACATCCATATGGTGCCATTACACATTACACTGGTCATATCTACATCCATATGGTGCCATTACACTGGTCATATCTACATCCATATGGTGCCATTACACTGGTCATATCTACATCCATATGATGCCATTACACTGGTCATATCTACATCCATATGGTGCCATTACACATTACACAGGTCATATCTACATCCATATGGTGCCATTACACTGGTCATATCTACATCCATATGGTGCCATTACACATTACACTGGTCATATCTACATCCATATGGTGCCATTACACTGGTCATATCTACATCCATATGGTGCCATTACACTGGTCATATCTACATCCATATGGTGCCATTACACTGGTCATATCTACATCCACATGATGCCATTACACTGGTCATATCTACATCCATATGGTGCCATTACACTGGTCATATCTACATCCATATGGTGCCATTACACATTACACTGGTCATATCTACATCCATATGGTGCCATTACACTGGTCATATCTACATCCATATGGTGCCATTACACATTACACTGGTCATATCTACATCCATATGGTGCCATTACACATTACACTGGTCATATCTACATCCATATGGTGCCATTACACTGGTCATATCTACATCCATATGGTGCCATTACACATTACACTGGTCATATCTACATCCATATGGTGCCATTACACTGGTCATATTTACAGCCATATGGTGCCATTACACATTACACTGGTCATATCTACATCCATATGGTGCCATTACACATTACACTGGTCATATCTACAGCCATATGGTGCCATTACACATTACACTGGTCATATCTACATCCATATGGTGCCATTACACATTACACTGGTCATATCTACATCCATATGGTGCCATTACACTGGTCATATCTACATCCATATGGTGCCATTACACTGGTCATATCTACATCCATATGGTGCCATTACACATTACACTGGTCATATCTACATCCATATGGTGCCATTACACATTACACTGGTCATATCTACAGCCATATGGTGCCATTACACTGGTCATATCAACAGCAATATGGTGCCATTACACTGGTCATATCTACATCCATATGGTGCCATTACACTGGTCATATCTACATCCATATGGTGCCATTACACATTACACTGGTCATATCTACATCCATATGGTGCCATTACACTGGTCATATCTACATCCATATGGTGCCATTACACATTACACTGGTCATATCTACATCCATATGGTGCCATTACACTGGTCATATCTACATCCATATGGTGCCATTACACATTACACTGGTCATATCTACATCCATATGGTGCCATTACACTGGTCATATCTATATCCATATGGTGCCATTACACTGGTCATATCTACATCCATATGGTGCCATTACACTGGTCATATCTACATCCATATGGTGCCATTTCACTGGTCATATCTACATCCATATGGTGCCATTACACTGGTCATATCTACATCCATATGGTGCCATTACACATTACACTGGTCATATCAACAGCAATACGGTGCCATTTCACTGGTCATATCTACATCCATATGGTGCCATTTCACTGGTCATATCTACATCCATATGGTGCCATTACACTGGTCATATCTATATCCATATGGTGCCATTACACTGGTCATATCTACATCCATATGGTGCCATTACACTGGTCATATCAACAGCAATATGGTGCCATTACACTGGTCATATCAACAGCAATATGGTGCCATTACACTGGTCATATCTACATCCATATGGTGCCATTACACTGGTCATATCTACATCCACATGGTGCCATTACACTGGTCATATCTACATCCATATGGTGCCATTACACATTACACTGGTCATATCTACATCCATATGGTGCCATTACACTGGTCATATCTACATCCATAAGGTGCCTTTACACTGGTCATATCTACATCCATATGGTGCCATTACACTGGTCATATCTACATCCATATGGTGCCATTACACTGGTCATATCTACATCCATATGGTGCCATTACACATTACACTGGTCATATCAACATCCATATGGTGCCATTACACTGGTTATATCTACATCCATATGGTGCCATTACACTGGTCATATCTACATCCACATGGTGCCATTACACTGGTTATATCTACATCCATATGGTGCCATTACACATTACACTGGTCATATCTACATCCATATGGTGCCATTACACATTACACTGGTCATATCTACATCCATATGGTGCCATTACACATTACACTGGTCATATCTACATCCATATGGTGCCATTACACTGGTCATATCTACATCCATATGGTGCCATTACACTGGTCATATCTACATCCATATGATGCCATTACACTGGTCATATCTACATCCATATGGTGCCATTACACATTACACTGGTTATATCTACATCCATATGGTGCCATTACACATTACACTGGTCATATCTACATCCATATGGTGCCATTACACATTACACTGGTCATATCTACATCCATATGGTGCCATTACACTGGTCATATCTACATCCATATGGTGCCATTACACTGGTGATATCTACATCCATATGGTGCCATTACACTGGTCATATCTACATCCATATGATGCCATTACACTGGTGATATCTACATCCATATGGTGCCATTACACTGGTCATATCTACATCCATATGATGCCATTACACTGGTCATATCTACATCCATATGGTGCCATTACACTGGTCATATCTACATCCATATGGTGCCATTACACATTACACTGGTCATATCTACATCCATATGGTGCCATTACACTGGTCATATCTACATCCATATGGTGCCATTACACATTACACTGGTCATATCTACATCCATATGGTGCCATTACACTGGTCATATCTACATCCATATGGTGCCATTACACATTACACTGGTCATATCTACATCCATATGGTGCCATTACACTGGTCATATCTACATCCACATGGTGCCATTACACATTACACTGGTCATATCTACATCCATATGGTGCCATTACACATTACACTGGTCATATCTACATCCATATGGTGCCATTACACATTACACTGGTCATATCTACATCCATATGGTGCCATTACACATTACACTGGTCATATCTACAGCCATATGGTGCCATTACACTGGTCATATCAACAGCAATATGGTGCCATTACACTGGTCATATCTACATCCATATGGTGCCATTACACTGGTCATATCTACATCCATATGTTGCCATTACACATTACACTGGTCATATCTACATCCATATGGTGCCATTACACTGGTCATATCTACATCCATATGGTGCCATTACACATTACACTGGTCATATCTACATCCATATGGTGCCATTACACTGGTCATATCTACATCCATATGGTGCCATTAAACATTACACTGGTCATATCTACATCCATATGGTGCCATTACACTGGTCATATCTACATCCATATGGTGCCATTACACTGGTCATATCTACATCCATATGGTGCCATTACACTGGTCATATCTACATCCATATGGTGCCATTACACTGGTCATATCTACATCCATATGGTGCCATTACACATTACACTGGTCATATCTACATCCATATGGTGCCAATACACTGGTCATATCAACAGCAATATGGTGCCATTACACTGGTCATATCTACATCCATATGGTGCCATTACACTGGTCATATCTACATCCATATGGTGCCATTTCAATGGTCATATCTAAATCCATATGGTGCCATTTCACTGGTCATATCAACAGCAATATGGTGCCATTACACTGGTCATATCTACATCCATATGGTGCCATTACACTGGTCATATCTACATCCATATGGTGCCATTTCACTGGTTATATCAACAGCAATATGGTGACATTACACTGGTCATATCTACAGCCATATGGTGCCATTACACTGGTCATATCTACATCCATATGGTGCCATTTCACTGGTCATATCAACAGCAATATGGTGCCATTACACATTACACTGGTCATATCTACATCCATATGGTGCCATTACACTGGTCATATCTACATCCATATGGTGCCATTACACTGGTCATATCTACATCCATATGGTGCCATTACACATTACATTGGTCATATCTACATCCATATGGTGCCATTACACTGGTCATATCTACATCCATATGGTGCCATTACACTGGTCATATCTACATCCATATGGTGCCATTACACTGGTCATATCTACATCCATATGGTGCCATTACACTGGTCATATCTACATCCATATGGTGCCATTACACTGGTCATATCTACATCCATATGGTGCCATTTCACTGGTTATATCAACAGCAATATGGTGACATTACACTGGTCATATCTACAGCCATATGGTGCCATTACACTGGTCATATCTACATCCATATGGTGCCATTTCACTGGTCATATCAACAGCAATATGGTGCCATTACACTGGTCATATCTACATCCATATGGTGCCATTACACTGGTCATATCTACATCCATATGGTGCCATTACACTGGTCATATCAACAGCAATACGGTGCCATTACACTGGTCATATCTACATTCATATGGTGCCATTACACTGGTCATATCTATATCCATATGGTGCCATTACACTGGTCATATCTACATCCATATGGTGCCATTACACTGGTCATATCAACAGCAATATGGTGCCATTACACTGGTCATATCAACAGCAATATGGTGCCATTACACTGGTCATATCAACAGCAATATGGTGCCATTACACTGGTCATATCAACAGCAATATGGTGCCATTACACTGGTCATATCTACATCCATATGGTGCCATTACACTGGTCATATCTACATCCACATGGTGCCATTACACTGGTCATATCTACATCCATATGGTGCCATTACACATTACACTGGTCATATCTACATCCATATGGTGCCAATACACTGGTCATATCTACATCCATAAGGTGCCTTTACACTGGTCATATCTACATCCATATGGTGCCATTACACTGGTCATATCTACATCCATATGGTGCCATTACACTGGTCATATCTACATCCATATGGTGCCATTACACATTACACTGGTCATATCAACATCCATATGGTGCCATTACACTGGTTATATCTACATCCATATGGTGCCATTACACTGGTCATATCTACATCCACATGGTGCCATTACACTGGTCATATCTACATCCATATGGTGCCATTACACTGGTCATATCTACATCCATATGGTGCCATTACACTGGTCATATCTACATCCATATGGTGCCATTACACATTACACTGGTCATATCAACATCCATATGGTGCCATTACACTGGTTATATCTACATCCATATGGTGCCATTACACTGGTCATATCTACATCCACATGGTGCCATTACACTGGTTATATCTACATCCATATGGTGCCATTACACATTACACTGGTCATATCTACATCCATATGGTGCCATTACACATTACACTGGTCATATCTACATCCATATGGTGCCATTACACATTACACTGGTCATATCTACATCCATATGGTGCCATTACACTGGTCATATCTACATCCATATGGTGCCATTACACTGGTCATATCTACATCCATATGATGCCATTACACTGGTCATATCTACATCCATATGGTGCCATTACACATTACACTGGTCATATCTACATCCATATGGTGCCATTACACTGGTCATATCTACATCCATATGGTGCCATTACACATTACACTGTTCATATCTACATCCATATGGTGCCATTACACTGGTCATATCTACATCCATATGGTGCCATTACACTGGTGATATCTACATCCATATGGTGCCATTACACTGGTCATATCTACATCCATATGATGCCATTACACTGGTCATATCTACATCCATATGGTGCCATTACACTGGTCATATCTACATCCATATGGTGCCATTACACATTACACTGGTCATATCTACATCCATATGGTGCCATTACACTGGTCATATCTACATCCATATGGTGCCATTACACTGGTCATATCTACATCCATATGGTGCCATTACACATTACACTGGTCATATCTACATCCATATGGTGCCATTACACTGGTCATATCTACATCCATATGGTGCCATTACACTGGTCATATCTACATCCATATGGTGCCATTACACATTACACTGGTCATATCTACATCCATATGGTGCCATTACACATTACACTGGTCATATCTACATCCATATGGTGCCATTACACAACATTACACTGGTCATATCTACAGCCATATGGTGCCATTACACTGGTCATATCAACAGCAATATGGTGCCATTACACTGGTCATATCTACATCCATATGGTGCCATTACACTGGTCATATCTACATCCATATGTTGCCATTACACATTACACTGGTCATATCTACATCCATATGGTGCCATTACACTGGTCATATCTACATCCATATGGTGCCATTACACATTACACTGGTCATATCTACATCCATATGGTGCCATTACACTGGTCATATCTACATCCATATGGTGCCATTAAACATTACACTGGTCATATCTACATCCATATGGTGCCATTACACTGGTCATATCTACATCCATATGGTGCCATTACACTGGTCATATCTACATCCATATGGTGCCATTACACTGGTCATATCTACATCCATATGGTGCCATTACACTGGTCATATCTACATCCATATGGTGCCATTACACATTACACTGGTCATATCTACATCCATATGGTGCCAATACACTGGTCATATCAACAGCAATATGGTGCCATTACACTGGTCATATCTACATCCATATGGTGCCATTACACTGGTCATATCTACATCCATATGGTGCCATTTCACTGGTCATATCTAAATCCATATGGTGCCATTTCACTGGTCATATCAACAGCAATATGGTGCCATTACACTGGTCATATCTACATCCATATGGTGCCATTACACTGGTCATATCTACATCCATATGGTGCCATTTCACTGGTTATATCAACAGCAATATGGTGACATTACACTGGTCATATCTACAGCCATATGGTGCCATTACACTGGTCATATCTACATCCATATGGTGCCATTTCACTGGTCATATCAACAGCAATATGGTGCCATTACACATTACACTGGTCATATCTACATCCATATGGTGCCATTACACTGGTCATATCTACATCCATATGGTGCCATTTCACTGGTCATATCAACAGCAATATGGTGCCATTACACTGGTCAAATCTACATCCATATGGTGCCATTACACTGGTCATATCTACATCCATATGGTGCCATTACACATTACACTGGTCATATCTACATCCATATGGTGCCATTACACTGGTCATATCAACAGCAATATGGTGCCATTACACTGGTCATATCTACATCCATATGGTGCCATTACACTGGTCATATCTACATCCATATGGTGCCATTACACTGGTCATATCTACATCCATATGGTGCCATTACACTGGTCATATCTACATCCATATGGTGCCATTACACATTACACTGGTCATATCTACATCCATATGGTGCCATTACACTGGTCATATCTACATCCATATGGTGCCATTACACTGGTCATATCTACATCCATATGGTGCCATTACACTGGTCATATCTACATCCATATGGTGCCATTACACTGGTCATATCTACATCCATATGGTGCCATTACACATTACACTGGTCATATCTACATCCATATGGTGCCATTACACTGGTCATATCTACATCCATATGGTGCCATTTCACTGGTCATATCTACATCCATATGGTGCCATTACACTGGTCATATCTATATCCATATGGTGCCATTACACTGGTCATATCTACATCCATATGGTGCCATTACACTGGTCATATCAACAGCAATATGGTGCCATTACACTGGTCATATCAACAGCAATATGGTGCCATTACACTGGTCATATCAACAGCAATATGGTGCCATTACACTGGTCATATCAACAGCAATATGGTGCCATTACACTGGTCATATCTACATCCATATGGTGCCATTACACTGGTCATATCTACATCCACATGGTGCCATTACACTGGTCATATCTACATCCATATGGTGCCATTACACATTACACTGGTCATATCTACATCCATAAGGTGCCTTTACACTGGTCATATCTACATCCATATGGTGCCATTACACTGGTCATATCTACATCCATATGGTGCCATTACACTGGTCATATCTACATCCATATGTTGCCATTACACTGGTCATATCTACATCCATATGGTGCCATTACACTGGTCATATCTACATCCACATGGTGCCATTACACTGGTCATATCTACATCCATATGGTGCCATTACACATTACACTGGTCATATCTACATCCATAAGGTGCCTTTACACTGGTCATATCTACATCCATATGGTGCCATTACACTGGTCATATCTACATCCATATGGTGCCATTACACTGGTCATATCTACATCAATATGGTGCCATTACACATTACACTGGTCATATCTACATCCATATGGTGCCATTACACTGGTCATATCTACATCAATATGGTGCCATTACACATTACACTGGTCATATCTACATCCATATGGTGCCATTACACATTACACTGGTCATATCTACATCCATAAGGTGCCTTTACACTGGTCATATCTACATCCATATGGTGCCATTACACTGGTCATATCTACATCCATATGGTGCCATTACACTGGTCATATCTACATCAATATGGTGCCATTACACTGGTCATATCTACATCCATATGGTGCCATTACACTGGTCATATCTACATCCATATGGTGCCATTACACTGGTCATATCTACATCCATATGGTGCCATTACACTGGTCATATCTACATCCATATGGTGCCATTACACATTACACTGGTCATATCAACATCCATATGGTGCCATTACACTGGTTATATCTACATCCATATGGTGCCATTACACTGGTCATATCTACATCCATATGGTGCCATTACACATTACACTGGTCATATCAACATCCATATGGTGCCATTACACTGGTTATATCTACATCCATATGGTGCCATTACACTGGTCATATCTACATCCACATGGTGCCATTACACTGGTCATATCTACATCCATATGGTGCCATTACACATTACACTGGTCATATCAACATCCATATGGTGCCATTACACTGGTTATATCTACATCCATATGGTGCCATTACACTGGTCATATCTACATCCACATGGTGCCATTACACTGGTTATATCTACATCCATATGGTGCCATTACACATTACACTGGTCATATCTACATCCATATGGTGCCATTACACATTACACTGGTCATATCTACATCCATATGGTGCCATTACACATTACACTGGTCATATCTACATCCATATGGTGCCATTACACTGGTCATATCTACATCCATATGGTGCCATTACACTGGTCATATCTACATCCATATGATGCCATTACACTGGTCATATCTACATCCATATGGTGCCATTACACATTACACTGGTCATATCTACATCCATATGGTGCCATTACACTGGTCATATCTACATCCATATGGTGCCATTACACATTACACTGGTCATATCTACATCCATATGGTGCCATTACACTGGTCATATCTACATCCATATGGTGCCATTACACTGGTGATATCTACATCCATATGGTGCCATTACACTGGTCATATCTACATCCATATGATGCCATTACACTGGTCATATCTACATCCATATGGTGCCATTACACATTACACTGGTCATATCTACATCCATATGGTGCCATTACACTGGTCATATCTACATCCATATGGTGCCATTACACATTACACTGGTCATATCTACATCCATATGGTGCCATTACACATTACACTGGTCATATCTACATCCATATGGTGCCATTACACTGGTCATATCTACATCCATATGGTGCCATTACACATTACACTGGTCATATCTACATCCATATGGTGCCATTACACTGGTCATATCTACATCCATATGGTGCCATTACACTGGTCATATCTACATCCATATGGTGCCATTACACTGGTCATATCTACATCCATATGGTGCCATTACACTGGTCATATCTACATCCATATGGTGCCATTACACATTACACTGGTCATATCTACATCCATATGGTGCCATTACACATTACACTGGTCATATCTACATCCATATGGTGCCATTACACATTACACTGGTCATATCTACATCCATATGGTGCCATTACACTGGTCATATCTACATCCATATGGTGCCATTACACTGGTCATATCTACATCCATATGGTGCCATTACACTGGTCATATCTACATCCATATGGTGCCATTACACATTACACTGGTCATATCTACATCCATATGGTGCCATTACACTGGTCATATCTACATCCATATGGTGCCATTACACATTACACTGGTCATATCTACATCCATATGGTGCCATTACACTGGTCATATCTACATCCATATGGTGCCATTACACATTACACTGGTCATATCTACATCCATATGGTGCCATTACACTGGTCATATCTACATCCATATGGTGCCATTACACATTACACTGGTCATATCTACATCCATATGGTGCCATTACACTGGTCATATCTACATCCATATGGTGCCATTACACATTACACTGGTCATATCTACATCCATATGGTGCCATTACACATTACACTGGTCATATCTACATCCATATGGTGCCATTACACTGGTCATATCTACATCCATATGGTGCCATTACACTGGTCATATCTACATCCATATGGTGCCATTACACTGGTCATATCTACATCCATATGGTGCCATTACACATTACACTGGTCATATCTACATCCATATGGTGCCATTACACTGGTCATATCTACATCCATATGGTGCCATTACACATTACACTGGTCATATCTACATCCATATGGTGCCATTACACTGGTCATATCTACATCCATATGGTGCCATTACACTGGTCATATCTACATCCATATGGTGCCATTACACTGGTCATATCTACATCCACATGATGCCATTACACTGGTCATATCTACATCCATATGGTGCCATTACACTGGTCATATCTACATCCATATGGTGCCATTACACATTACACTGGTCATATCTACATCCATATGGTGCCATTACACTGGTCATATCTACATCCATATGGTGCCATTACACATTACACTGGTCATATCTACATCCATATGGTGCCATTACACATTACACTGGTCATATCTACATCCATATGGTGCCATTACACTGGTCATATCTACATCCATATGGTGCCATTACACATTACACTGGTCATATCTACATCCATATGGTGCCATTACACTGGTCATATTTACAGCCATATGGTGCCATTACACATTACACTGGTCATATCTACATCCATATGGTGCCATTACACATTACACTGGTCATATCTACAGCCATATGGTGCCATTACACATTACACTGGTCATATCTACATCCATATGGTGCCATTACACATTACACTGGTCATATCTACATCCATATGGTGCCATTACACTGGTCATATCTACATCCATATGGTGCCATTACACTGGTCATATCTACATCCATATGGTGCCATTACACATTACACTGGTCATATCTACATCCATATGGTGCCATTACACATTACACTGGTCATATCTACAGCCATATGGTGCCATTACACTGGTCATATCAACAGCAATATGGTGCCATTACACTGGTCATATCTACATCCATATGGTGCCATTACACTGGTCATATCTACATCCATATGGTGCCATTACACATTACACTGGTCATATCTACATCCATATGGTGCCATTACACTGGTCATATCTACATCCATATGGTGCCATTACACATTACACTGGTCATATCTACATCCATATGGTGCCATTACACTGGTCATATCTACATCCATATGGTGCCATTACACATTACACTGGTCATATCTACATCCATATGGTGCCATTACACATTACACTGGTCATATCTACATCCATATGGTGCCATTACACATTACACTGGTCATATCTACATCCATATGGTGCCATTACACTGGTCATATCTACATCCATATGGTGCCATTACACTGGTCATATCTACATCCATATGATGCCATTACACTGGTCATATCTACATCCATATGGTGCCATTACACATTACACAGGTCATATCTACATCCATATGGTGCCATTACACTGGTCATATCTACATCCATATGGTGCCATTACACTGGTCATATCTACATCCATATGGTGCCATTACACTGGTCATATCTACATCCATATGGTGCCATTACACTGGTCATATCTACATCCATATGGTGCCATTACACTGGTCATATCTACATCCATATGGTGCCATTACACTGGTCATATCAACAGCAATATGGTGCCATTACACATTACACTGGTCATATCTACATCCATATGGTGCCATTACACTGGTCATATCTACATCCATATGGTGCCATTACACATTACACTGGTCATATCTACATCCATATGGTGCCATTACACATTACACTGGTCATATCTACATCCATATGGTGCCATTACACATTACACTGGTCATATCTACAGCCATATGGTGCCATTACACTGGTCATATCTACATCCATATGGTGCCATTACACTGGT
Source organism: Thymallus thymallus (assembly GCA_023634145.1). NCBI lineage: Eukaryota > Metazoa > Chordata > Actinopteri > Salmoniformes > Salmonidae > Thymallus > Thymallus thymallus. The sequence goes on from CM042410.1 coordinate 241,392, forward strand.
CATATCTACATCCATATGGTGCCATTACACATTACACTGGTCATATCTACATCCATATGGTGCCATTACACTGGTCATATCTACATCCATATGGTGCCATTACACTGGTCATATCTACATCCATATGGTGCCATTACACTGGTCATATCTACATCCATATGGTGCCATTACACATTACACTGGTCATATCTACATCCATATGGTGCCATTACACTGGTCATATCTACATCCATATGGTGCCATTACACTGGTGATATCTACATCCATATGGTGCCATTACACTGGTCATATCTACATCCATATGATGCCATTACACTGGTCATATCTACATCCATATGGTGCCATTACACATTACACTGGTCATATCTACATCCATATGGTGCCATTACACTGGTCATATCTACATCCATATGGTGCCATTACACATTACACTGGTCATATCTACATCCATATGGTGCCATTACACATTACACTGGTCATATCTACATCCATATGGTGCCATTACACTGGTCATATCTACATCCATATGGTGCCATTACACATTACACTGGTCATATCTACATCCATATGGTGCCATTACACTGGTCATATCTACAGCCATATGGTGCCATTACACTGGTCATATCTACATCCATATGGTGCCATTACACTGGTCATATCTACATCCATATGGTGCCATTACACTGGTCATATCTACATCCATATGGTGCCATTACACATTACACTGGTCATATCTACATCCATATGGTGCCATTACACATTACACTGGTCATATCTACATCCATATGGTGCCATTACACATTACACTGGTCATATCTACATCCATATGGTGCCATTACACTGGTCATATCAACAGCAATATGGTGCCATTACACTGGTCATATCTACATCCATATGGTGCCATTACACTGGTCATATCTACATCCATATGGTGCCATTACACATTACACTGGTCATATCTACATCCATATGGTGCCATTACACTGGTCATATCTACATCCATATGGTGCCATTACACATTACACTGGTCATATCTACATCCATATGGTGCCATTACACTGGTCATATCTACATCCATATGGTGCCATTACACATTACACTGGTCATATCTACATCCATATGGTGCCATTACACTGGTCATATCTACATCCATATGGTGCCATTACACATTACACTGGTCATATCTACATCCATATGGTGCCATTACACTGGTCATATCTACATCCATATGGTGCCATTACACATTACACTGGTCATATCTACATCCATATGGTGCCATTACACATTACACTGGTCATATCTACATCCATATGGTGCCATTACACTGGTCATATCTACATCCATATGGTGCCATTACACTGGTCATATCTACATCCATATGATGCCATTACACTGGTCATATCTACATCCATATGGTGCCATTACACATTACACAGGTCATATCTACATCCATATGGTGCCATTACACTGGTCATATCTACATCCATATGGTGCCATTACACATTACACTGGTCATATCTACATCCATATGGTGCCATTACACTGGTCATATCTACATCCATATGGTGCCATTACACTGGTCATATCTACATCCATATGGTGCCATTACACTGGTCATATCTACATCCACATGATGCCATTACACTGGTCATATCTACATCCATATGGTGCCATTACACTGGTCATATCTACATCCATATGGTGCCATTACACATTACACTGGTCATATCTACATCCATATGGTGCCATTACACTGGTCATATCTACATCCATATGGTGCCATTACACATTACACTGGTCATATCTACATCCATATGGTGCCATTACACATTACACTGGTCATATCTACATCCATATGGTGCCATTACACTGGTCATATCTACATCCATATGGTGCCATTACACATTACACTGGTCATATCTACATCCATATGGTGCCATTACACTGGTCATATTTACAGCCATATGGTGCCATTACACATTACACTGGTCATATCTACATCCATATGGTGCCATTACACATTACACTGGTCATATCTACAGCCATATGGTGCCATTACACATTACACTGGTCATATCTACATCCATATGGTGCCATTACACATTACACTGGTCATATCTACATCCATATGGTGCCATTACACTGGTCATATCTACATCCATATGGTGCCATTACACTGGTCATATCTACATCCATATGGTGCCATTACACATTACACTGGTCATATCTACATCCATATGGTGCCATTACACATTACACTGGTCATATCTACAGCCATATGGTGCCATTACACTGGTCATATCAACAGCAATATGGTGCCATTACACTGGTCATATCTACATCCATATGGTGCCATTACACTGGTCATATCTACATCCATATGGTGCCATTACACATTACACTGGTCATATCTACATCCATATGGTGCCATTACACTGGTCATATCTACATCCATATGGTGCCATTACACATTACACTGGTCATATCTACATCCATATGGTGCCATTACACTGGTCATATCTACATCCATATGGTGCCATTACACATTACACTGGTCATATCTACATCCATATGGTGCCATTACACATTACACTGGTCATATCTACATCCATATGGTGCCATTACACATTACACTGGTCATATCTACATCCATATGGTGCCATTACACTGGTCATATCTACATCCATATGGTGCCATTACACTGGTCATATCTACATCCATATGATGCCATTACACTGGTCATATCTACATCCATATGGTGCCATTACACATTACACAGGTCATATCTACATCCATATGGTGCCATTACACTGGTCATATCTACATCCATATGGTGCCATTACACTGGTCATATCTACATCCATATGGTGCCATTACACTGGTCATATCTACATCCATATGGTGCCATTACACTGGTCATATCTACATCCATATGGTGCCATTACACTGGTCATATCTACATCCATATGGTGCCATTACACTGGTCATATCAACAGCAATATGGTGCCATTACACATTACACTGGTCATATCTACATCCATATGGTGCCATTACACTGGTCATATCTACATCCATATGGTGCCATTACACATTACACTGGTCATATCTACATCCATATGGTGCCATTACACATTACACTGGTCATATCTACATCCATATGGTGCCATTACACATTACACTGGTCATATCTACAGCCATATGGTGCCATTACACTGGTCATATCTACATCCATATGGTGCCATTACACTGGTCATATCTACATCCATATGGTGCCATTACACTGGTCATATCTACATCCATATGGTGCCATTACACTGGTCATATCTACATCCATATGGTGCCATTACACTGGTCATATCTACATCCATATGGTGCCATTACACATTACACTGGTCATATCTACATCCATATGGTGCCATTACACTGGTCATATCTACATCCATATGGTGCCATTACACTGGTCATATCAACAGCAATATGGTGCCATTACACTGGTCATATCTACATCCATATGGTGCCATAACACATTACACTGGTCATATCTACATCCATATGGTGCCATTACACTGGTCACATCTACATCCATATGGTGCCATTACACTGGTCATATCTACATCCATATGGTGCCATTTCACTGGTCATATCTACATCCATATGGTGCCATTACACTGGTCATATCTACATCCATATGGTGCCATTACACTGGTCATATCTACATCCATATGGTGCCATTACGCTGGTCATATCTACATCCATATGGTGCCATTACACTGGTCATATCAACAGCAATATGGTGCCATTACACTGGTCATATCTACATCCATATGGTGCCATTACACTGGTCATATCTACATCCATATGGTGCCATTACACTGGTCATATCTATATCAATATGGTGCCATTACACATTACACTGGTCATATCTACATCCATATGGTGCCATTACACATTACACTGGTCATATCTACATCCATATGGTGCCATTACACATTACACTGGTCAAATCTACATCCATATGGTGCCATTACACATTACACTGGTCATATCTACATCCATATGGTGTCATTACACTGGTCATATCTACATCCATATGGTGCCATTACACATTACACTGGTCATATCAACATCCATATGGTGCCATTACACTGGTCATATCTACATCCATATGGTGCCATTACACTGGTCATATCTACATCCATATGGTGCCATTACACATTACACTGGTCAAATCTACAGCCATATGGTGCCATTACACTGGTCATATCTACATCCATATGGTGCCATTACACATTACACTGGTCATATCTACATCCATATGGTGCCATTACACATTACACTGGTCATATCTACATCCATATGGTGCCATTACACATTACACTGGCCATATCTACAGCCATATGGTGCCATTACACTGGTCATATCTACATCCATATGGTGCCATTACACATTACACTGGTCATATCTACAGCCATATGGTGCCATTACACTGGTCATATCTATATCAATATGGTGCCATTACACATTACACTGGTCATATCTACATCCATATGGTGCCATTACACATTACACTGGTCATATCTACATCCATATGGTGCCATTACACATTACACTGGTCAAATCTACATCCATATGGTGCCATTACACATTACACTGGTCATATCTACATCCATATGGTGTCATTACACTGGTCATATCTACATCCATATGGTGCCATTACACATTACACTGGTCATATCAACATCCATATGGTGCCATTACACTGGTCATATCTACATCCATATGGTGCCATTACACTGGTCATATCTACATCCATATGGTGCCATTACACATTACACTGGTCAAATCTACAGCCATATGGTGCCATTACACTGGTCATATCTACATCCATATGGTGCCATTACACATTACACTGGTCATATCTACATCCATATGGTGCCATTACACATTACACTGGTCATATCTACATCCATATGGTGCCATTACACATTACACTGGCCATATCTACAGCCATATGGTGCCATTACACTGGTCATATCTACATCCATATGGTGCCATTACACATTACACTGGTCATATCTACAGCCATATGGTGCCATTACACTGGTCATATCTATATCAATATGGTGCCATTACACATTACACTGGTCATTTCTACATCCATATGGTGCCATTACACTGGTCATATCAACATCCATATGGTGCCATTACACTGGTCATATCTACATCCATATGGTGCCATTACACTGGTCATATCTACATCCATATGGTGCCATTACACATTACACTGGTCAAATCTACAGCCATATGGTGCCATTACACTGGTCATATCTACATCCATATGGTGCCATTACACATTACACTGGTCATATCTATATCAATATGGTGCCATTTCACTGGTCATATCTACAACCATATGGTGCCATTACACTGGTTATATCTACATCCATATGGTGCCATTACACATTACACTGGTCATATCTACATCCATATGGTGCCTTTACACATTACACTGGTCATATCTACATCCATATGGTGTCATTACACATTACACTGGTCATATCTACATCCATATGGTGTCATTACACTGGTCATATCTACATCCATATGGTGCCATTACACTGGTCATATCTACATCCATATGATGCCATTACACTGGTCATATCTACATCCATATGGTGCCATTACACATTACACTGGTCATATCTACATCCATATGGTGTCATTACACATTACACTGGTCATATCTACATCCATATGGTGTCATTACACTGGTCATATCTACATCCATATGGTGCCATTACACATTACACTGGCCATATCTACAGCCATATGGTGCCATTACACTGGTCATATCTACATCCATATGGTGCCATTACACTGGTCATATCTACATCCATATGGTGCCATTACACTGGTCATATCTACATCCATATGGTGTCATTACACTGGTCATATCTACATCCATATGGTGTCATTACACATTACACTGGTCATATCTACATCCATATGGTGTCATTACACTGGTCATATCTACATCCATATGGTGCCATTACACTGGTCATATCAACAGCAATATGGTGCCATTACACTGGTCATATCTACATCCATATGGTGCCATAACACATTACACTGGTCATATCTACATCCATATGGTGCCATTACACTGGTCATATCTACATCCATATGGTGCCATTACACTGGTCATATCTACATCCATATGGTGCCATTTCACTGGTCATATCTACATCCATATGGTGCCATTACACTGGTCATATCTACATCCATATGGTGCCATTACACTGGTCATATCTACATCCATATGGTGCCATTACACTGGTCATATCTACATCCATATGGTGCCATTACACTGGTCATATCAACAGCAATATGGTGCCATTACACTGGTCATATCTACATCCATATGGTGCCATTACACTGGTCATATCTATATCAATATGGTGCCATTACACATTACACTGGTCATATCTACATCCATATGGTGCCATTACACATTACACTGGTCATATCTACATCCATATGGTGCCATTACACATTACACTGGTCAAATCTACATCCATATGGTGCCATTACACATTACACTGGTCATATCTACATCCATATGGTGTCATTACACTGGTCATATCTACATCCATATGGTGCCATTACACATTACACTGGTCATATCAACATCCATATGGTGCCATTACATTGGTCATATCTACATCCATATGGTGCCATTACACTGGTCATATCTACATCCATATGGTGCCATTACACATTACACTGGTCAAATCTACAGCCATATGGTGCCATTACACTGGTCATATCTACATCCATATGGTGCCATTACACATTACACTGGTCATATCTACATCCATATGGTGCCATTACACATTACACTGGTCATATCTACATCCATATGGTGCCATTACACATTACACTGGCCATATCTACAGCCATATGGTGCCATTACACTGGTCATATCTACATCCATATGGTGCCATTACACATTACACTGGTCATATCTACAGCCATATGGTGCCATTACACTGGTCATATCTATATCAATATGGTGCCATTACACATTACACTGGTCATATCTACATCCATATGGTGCCATTACACTGGTCATATCTACATCCATATGGTGCCATTACACATTACACTGGTCATATCTATATCAATATGGTGCCATTTCACTGGTCATATCTACAACCATATGGTGCCATTACACTGGTTATATCTACATCCATATGGTGCCATTACACATTACACTGGTCATATCTACATCCATATGGTGCCATTACACATTACACTGGTCATATCTACATCCATATGGTGTCATTACACATTACACTGGTCATATCTACATCCATATGGTGTCATTACACTGGTCATATCTACATCCATATGGTGCCATTACACTGGTCATATCTACATCCATATGATGCCATTACACTGGTCATATCTACATCCATATGGTGCCATTACACATTACACTGGTCATATCTACATCCATATGGTGTCATTACACATTACACTGGTCATATCTACATCCATATGGTGTCATTACACTGGTCATATCTACATCCATATGGTGCCATTACACATTACACTGGCCATATCTACAGCCATATGGTGCCATTACACTGGTCATATCTACATCCATATGGTGCCATTACACTGGTCATATCTACATCCATATGGTGCCATTACACTGGTCATATCTACATCCATATGGTGTCATTACACTGGTCATATCTACATCCATATGGTGTCATTACACATTACACTGGTCATATCTACATCCATATGGTGTCATTACACTGGTCATATCTACATCCATATGGTGCCATTACACATTACACTGGCCATATCTACAGCCATATGGTGCCATTACACATTACACTGGTCATATCTACATCCATATGGTGCCATTACACATTACACTGGTCATATCTACATCCATATGGTGCCATTACACATTACACTGGTCATATCTACATCCATATGGTGCCATTACACTGGTCATATCTACATCCATATGGTGCCATTACACTGGTCATATCTACATATCTGACTATTACCCCCTACTAGCACTGACTATTACCCCCTACTAGCACTGACTATTACCCCCTACTAGCACTGACTATTACCCCCTACTAGCACTGACTATTACCCCCTACTAGCACTGACTATAACCCCCTACTAGCACTGACTATTACCCCCTACTAGCACTGACTATTACCCGCTACAAGCACTGACTATTACCCCCTACTAGCACTGACTATTACCCCCTACTAGCACTGACTATAACCCCCTACTAGCACTGACTATTACCCCCTACTAGCACTGACTATTACCCGCTACTAGCACTGACTATTACCCCCTACTAGCACTGACTATTACCCCCTACTAGCACTGACTATTACCCCCTACTAGCACTGACTATTACCCCCTACTAGCACTGACTATTACCCCCTACTAGCACTGACTATTACCCCCTACTAGCACTGACTATAACCCCCTACTAGCACTGACTATTACCCCCTACTAGCACTGACTATTACCCGCTACTAGCACTGACTATAACCCCCTACTAGCACTGACTATTACCCCCTACTAGCACTGACTATTACCCGCTACTAGCACTGACTATTACCCGCTACTAGCACTGACTATTACCCCCTACTAGCACAGACTTCCCCCCTACTAGCACTGACTATTACCCGCTACTAGCACTGACTATTACCCGCTACTAGCACTGACTATTACCCGCTACTAGCACTGACTATTACCCCCTACTAGCACTGACTATTACCCCCTACTAGCACAGACTTCCCCCCTACTAGCACTGACTATTACCCCCTACTAGCACTGACTATTACCCGCTACTAGCACTGACTATTACCCGCTACTAGCACTGACTATTACCCCCTACTAGCACTGACTATTACCCGCTACTAGCACTGACTATTACCCGCTACTAGCACTGACTATTACCCCCTACTAGCACTGACTATAACCCGCTACTAGCACAGACTATTACCCGCTACTAGCACTGACTATTACCCGCTACTAGCACTGACTATTACCCCCTACTAGCACAGACTTCCCCCCTACTAGCACTGACTATTACCCGCTACTAGCACTGACTATTACCCCCTACTAGCACAGACTTCCCCCCTACTAGCACTGACTATTACCCGCTACTAGCACTGACTATTACCCGCTACTAGCACTGACTATTACCCGCTACTAGCACTGACTATTACCCCCTACTAGCACTGACTATTACCCGCTACTAGCACTGACTATTACCCGCTACTAGCACTGACTATTACCCCCTACTAGCACTGACTATAACCCGCTACTAGCACTGACTATTACCCGCTACTAGCACTGACTATTACCCGCTACTAGCACTGACTATTACCCCCTACTAGCACTGACTATAACCCCCTACTAGCACTGACTATAACCCCCTACTAGCACTGACTATTACCCGCTACTAGCACAGACTTCCCCCCTACTAGCACTGACTATTACCCCCTACTAGCACTGACTATTACCCGCTACTAGCACTGACTATTACCCGCTACTAGGACTGACTATTACCCCCTACTAGCACTGACCTTCCCCCCCTACTAGCACTGACTATTACCCCCTACTAGCACTGACTTTCCCCCCCTACTAGCACTGACTATTACCCCCTACTAGCACTGACTATTACCCCCTACTAGCACTGACTTTCCCCCCCTACTAGCACTGACTATTACCCCCTACTAGCACTGACTATTACCCGCTACTAGCACTGACTATTACCCCCTACTAGCACTGACTATTACCCCCTACTAGCACTGACTATTACCCGCTACTAGCACTGACTATTACCCCCTACTAGCACAGACTTCCCCCCTACTAGCACTGACTATTACCCCCTACTAGCACTGACTATTACCCCCTACTAGCACTGACTATTACCCCCTACTAGCACTGACTATTACCCGCTACTAGCACTGACTATTAGCCCCTACTAGCACAGACTTCCCCCCTACTAGCACTGACTATTACCCGCTACTAGCACTGACTATTACCCCCTACTAGCACTGACTAATAGCCCCTACTAGCACAGACTTCCCCCCTACTAGCACTGACTATTACCCGCTACTAGCACTGACTATTACCCCCTACTAGCACTGACTAATAGCCCCTACTAGCACAGACTTCCCCCCTACTAGCACTGACTATTACCCCCTACTAGCACTGACTAATAGCCCCTACTAGCACAGACTTCCCCCCTACTAGCACTGACTATTACCCCCTACTAGCACTGACTAATAGCCCCTACTAGCACAGACGTCCCCCCTACTAGCACTGACTATAACCCCCTACCAGCACAGACTTCCCCCATAATAGCACTGACTTTTCCCCCCTACTAGCACTGACTATTACCCCCTACTAGCACTGACGTTTCCCCCCTACTAGCACTGACTAATACCCCCTACTAGCATTGACTTTCCCCCCCTAATAGCAATGACTTTTCCCCCCTATTAGCACTGACTTTTCCCCCCTACTAGCACAAACTTCCCCCCTACTAGCACTGACTTTTCCCCCCTACTAGCACTGACTATTACCCGCTACTAGCACTGACTTCCCCCCCCTACTAGATAGATAGATAGATAGATAGATAGATAGATAGATAGATAGATAGATAGATAGATAGATAGATAGATAGATAGATAGATAGATAGATAGATAGATAGATAGATAGATAGATAGATAGATAGATAGATAGATAGATAGATAGATACTTTATTGATCCCCCGGGGGGGAAATTTCATTGTCAAGCAGCTACAACAAAAACACAGGGCAGGTGCAAAATGCCACAACGAAAGTACACAAAAGACAGATACACGGTACATGATACATAGAGCGGCAGTATGAAAAAGTATAGAAATACAAGATATTTGGAGTGCAAAAAAAGCTATAAAAAGACATTGCATAGTATGAGTGGTTGGCTGAATATGTACACTATACGTTGGTGGATGTTGGATGGTTAACTATACTATACAGGTCGATGGCAGAGAAATATTTCAGTAGCTAAAAATGCGTATGATATGAGCGAGGGTAATAATAGTTTACTTAATAGACAGACTGGGTAAATGAACAGGTAAGTGAAAATTTTGCATGGTTAAATTAGCTGTACAGTTAGGTATACAGTTATATTAACAGATAAGTGAATACTTGCATGTTTACACAAACTGTACAGGTAAATGACAGGAAGAGATACTTTAATAGCTAAATGTGTGTATGATATCATTTGGGGTAATAATAGTAATTCCCTTAAAATACAGTCCTTAGTGCGCAGGGTTTAATTACAGACAACTGCACGTATTGCACATTCGATATACTAAAAGCAATGAGAAAAGGTGCAACTGGCAGGATACTAATATGCATTCCTGAGTGAATGCCTACGTCCAATAATTACTTACAATATTGCATGTGATATAATATAACAACTGTACATGAGTATGTATATACAGACCTGTATGAATAAATAGGTCCTGAGTGGATGAGTGCTGACGGACCAGAGTTACTCACGGATGGATGCATAATTGTTAAACTAGGTCCTAGCACCCCAACAGTTCCAGATCTATGTTGCCGACGGCACGGCACCCCGGTGAGTCATTATATAGTCTCATAGCCGCCGGCAGGAAGGACCTCCTGTAGCGCTCTCTGGCACACCGTGACTATTACCCCCTACTAGCACTGACTATTACCCCCTACTAGCACTGACTATAACCCCCTACTAGCACTGACTATTACCCCCTACTAGCACTGACTATTACCCGCTACTAGCACTGACTATTACCCCCTACTAGCACTGACTATTACCCCCTACTAGCACTGACTATTACCCCCTACTAGCACTGACTTTCCCCCCCTACTAGCACTGACCTTTCTCCCCTACTAGCACTGACTATTACCCCCTACTAGCACTGACTTTCCCCCCCTACTAGCACTGACTATTACCCCCTACTAGCACTGACCTTCCCCCCCTACTAGCACTGACCTTTCTACCCTACTAGCACTGACTATTACCCCCTACTAGCACTGACTTTCCCCCCCTACTAGCACTGACCTTTCTCCCCTATTAGCACTGACTATTACCCCCTACTAGCACTGACCTTTCTCCCCTATTAGCACTGACTATTACCCCCTACTAGCACTGACCTTCCCCCCCTACTAGCACTGACCTTCCCCCCCTACTAGCACTGACCTTTCTCCCCTATTAGCACTGACTATTACCCCCTACTAGCACTGACTTTCCCCCCCTACTAGCACTGACTATTACCCCCTACTAGCACTGACTTTCCCCCCCTACTAGCACTGACTATTACCCCCTACTAGCACTGACCTTTCTCCCCTATTAGCACTGACTATTACCCCCTACTAGCACTGACCTTCCCCCCCTACTAGCACTGACCTTTCTCCCCTATTAGCACTGACTATTACCCCCTACTAGCACTGACCTTTCTCCCCTATTAGCACTGACTATTACCCCCTACTAGCACTGACCTTTCCCCCCTACTAGCACTGACCTTTCCCCCCTACTAGCACTGACCTTTCTCCCCTACTAGCACTGACTTTCCCCCCTATTAGCACTGACTATTACCCCCACTAGCACTGACTATAACCCCCTACTAGCACTGACCTTTCCCCCCTACTAGCACTGACCTTTCTCCCCTATTAGCACTGACTATTACCCCCTACTAGCACTGACCTTTCTCCCCTATTAGCACTGACTATTACCCCCTACTAGCACTGACTATAACCCCCTACTAGCACTGACCTTTCTCCCCTACTAGCACTGACTTTCCCCCCCTACTAGCACTGACTTTTTTCCCCTACTAGCACGGACTTTCCCCCCTAATAGCAATGACTCCCCCCCCCCCCTACTAGCACTGAATTCCCCCCCCCCCTAGAATGTCATTGTATGCTGTAGCATTAAGATGTCCCTTAACTGGAACTAAGGAGCCTAGCCCAATTAGTTTCAGATGGGTAGCCTATCCATTTGGCATGTAGCTAACTGGCTAAACAACTTGCTTCGTCAGAGATTAAGGTTTTGTGTTGGAAAGAGCTTGACTTCGGCAAGTATTTGAGTCATCACTAATATATGGCTAGCACATTTGCCTAATATAGGGCTAGCTATCTAGTTTCCCCCTGAAAGTTAGCTTATTAACTAGACAAATTGACGTGATCTTACATTAGCTAGCAAGCCAATTTGACGTGGTCGATCAATCAATGTAGCCTATCATATGTCTGTCAGCAGCATTAGTGATTAAACACAATTAAAAACAATGTTGAAAAGGGGATAGGGTTAGTTAGCCAACTTAGGTACAGTATGTTGTTGGAGAAAAAAGTACATAACTTAGCACTATGTTTAGCAACTTTCTAGCAAGTGGTACTAGCTAGCCAGTATTATTAGCTACCTATACACATTACATGACTTTACTGGTACTAGCTCGTCTATCTATCTATCTATCTATCTATCTATCTATCTATCTATCTATCTATCTATCTATCTATCTATCTATCTATCTATCTATCTATCTATCTATCTATCTATCTATCTATCTATCTATCTATCTATCTATGTCTGTGTGGCGACATGCATCTCTGCATGGCATATATCTCAGCTTGGATGTTGACCCACCACCTATCATCACATGGTTGTGATTGCTACTGTGGCATGTAAGTATGGTTGTGACTGGGAATAGCTGGTAGCTACTGTGCCCTGATAGGTCTGGTCCGTACCGCGTTGTCCCCAGTCTTCCCAGACAGGATGGCCCTGGCCTTGGCCTTAGTGAGGGGGAAGTATTTGAGATAGGACTCCAGCAGCAGCTTGGCCAAGCTCCTCAGGTCGGCAGCCTCAGGGTGCATGGTGTCCATGTCAGTAGAGAACTCAGCTAGGAGCTTCTCCTTCTCAGCCTGGGGCATCCGGCCAAAACGAATGGCTGCATGGGAAACACAGACAACACAACATTATCTATCAATAATGACAAACCTCCAGGCATTGACAACTTAGATGGAAAGCTACTGAGGATGGTAGCTGACTCTATAGCCACTCCTATCTGTCATATCTTTAATCTGAGCCTAGAGGAAAGTCTTTGTCCTCAGGCCTGGAGGGAAGCCAAAGTCATTCCGCTACTCAAGAACGGTAAAGAGCCCTTTACTGGTTCTAACAGCAGACCTTTCAGCTTCCTGCCAGATCTTCGCAAACTGTTGTTTTACCAAATACAATGCTATTTCTCTGTAAACAAATTGAGAACAGACTTTCAGCATGCTTATAGAGAAGGGCACTCAACATGTACTGCACTCAACATGTACTGCACTCAACATGTACTGCACTCAACATGTACTGCACTCAACATGTACTGCACTCAACATGTACTGCACTCAACATGTACTACACTCAACATGTACTGCACTCAACATGTACTGCACTCAACATGTACTGCACTCAACATGTACTGCACTCAACATGTACTGCACTCAACATGTACTGCACTCAACATGTACTGCACTCAACATGTACTACACTCAACATGTACTGCACTCAACATGTACTGCACTCAACATGTACTGCACTCAACATGTACTGCACTCAACTGAAATTGAGAAGAAGATTGTGGGAGCTGTACTGTTATATTACTACTGATTACGCAACCGCTAATAGGGATCCTAATAAAATACCAAATACCAGCTAATGGGGTTCCTAATAAAATACCAAATACCAACTAATGGGGTTCCTAATAAAATACCAAATATACCAGCTAATGGGGTTCCTAATAAAATACCAAATACAAGCTAATGGGGTTCCTAATAAAATATCAAATACCAGCTAATGGGGTTCCTAATAAAATACCAAATACCAGCTAATGGGGATCCTAATAAAATACCAAATACCAGCTAATGGGGATCCTAATAAAATACCAAATACCAGCTAATGGGGATCCTAATAAAATACCAAATACCAGCTAATGGGGTTCCTAATAAAATACCAAATACCAGCTAATGGGGATCCTAATAAAATACCAAATACCAGCTAATGGGGTTCCTAATAAAATACCAAATACCAGCTAATGGGGATCCTAATAAAATACCAAATACCAGCTAATGGGGATCCTAATAAAATGCCAAATACCAGCTAATGGGCTTCCTAATAAAATACCAAATACCAGCTAATGGGGATCCTAATAAAATACCAAATACCAGCTAATGGGGTTCCTAATAAAATACCAAATACCAGCTAATGGGGATCCTAATAAAATACCAAATACCAGCTAATGGGGTTCCTAATAAAATACCAAATACCAGCTAATGGGGATCCTAATAAAATACCAAATACCAGCTAATGGGGATCCTAATAAAATACCAGCTAATGGGGATCCTAATAAAATACCAGCTAATGGGGATCCTAATAAAATACCAAATACCAGCTAATGGGGATCCTAATAAAATACCAAATACCAGCTAATGGGGTTCCTAATAAAATACCAAATACCAGCTAATGGGGATCCTAATAAAATACCAAATACCAGCTAATGGGGATCCTAATAAAATACCAGCTAATGGGGATCCTAATAAAATACTAGCTAATGGGGATCCTAATAAAATACCAAATACCAGCTAATGGGGATCCTAATAAAATACCAAATACCAGCTAATGGGGATCCTAATAAAATACCAAATACCAGCTAATGGGGTTCCTAATAAAATACCAAATACCAGCTAATGGGGATCCTAATAAAATACCAAATACCAGCTAATGGGGTTCTAAATAAAATACCAAATACCAGCTAATGGGGATCCTAATAAAATACCAGCTAATGGGGATCCTAATAAAATACCAAATACCAGCTAATGGGGATCCTAATAAAATACCAGCTAATGGGGATCCTAATAAAATACCAGCTATTGGGGTTCCTAATAAAATACCAGCTAATGGGGATCCTAATAAAATACCAGCTAATGGGGATCCTAATAAAATACCAAATACCAGCTAATGGGGATCCTAATAAAATACCAAATACCAGCTAATAGGGATCCTAATAAAATACCAAATACCAGCTAATGGGGATCCTAATAAAATACCAAATACCAGTTAATGGGGTTCCTAATAAAATACCAAATACCAGCTAATGGGGATCCTAATAAAATACCAAATACCAGCTAATGGGGATCCTAATAAAATACCAAATACCAGCTAATGGGGATCCTAATAAAATACCAAATACCAGCTAATGGGGATCCTAATAAAATACCAAATACCAGCTAAAGGGGTTCCTAATAAAATACCAAATACCAGCTAATGGGGATCCTAATAAAATACCAAATACCAGCTAATGGGGATCCTAATAAAATACCAAATACCAGCTAATGGGGATCCTAATAAAATACCAAATACCAGCTAATGGGGATCCTAATAAAATACCAAATACCAGCTAGTGGGGATCCTAATAAAATACCAAATACCAGCTAAAGGGGTTCCTAATAAAATACCAAATACCAGCTAATGGGGATCCTAATAAAATACCAAATACTAGCTAATGGGGTTCCTAATAAAATACCAAATACCAGCTAATGGGGATCCTAATAAAATACCAAATACCAGCTAATGGGGATCCTAATAAAATTCCAAATACCAGCTAATGGGGATCCTAATAAAATACCAAATACCAGCTAATGGGGATCCTAATAAAATACCAAATACCAGCTAATGGGGATCCTAATAAAATACCAAATACCAGCTAATGGGGATCCTAATAAAATGCCAAATACCAGCTAATGGGCTTCCTAATAAAATACCAAATACCAGCTAATGGGCTTCCTAATAAAATACCAAATACCAGCTAATGGGGATCTAATTAAAATACCAAATACCAGCTAATGGGGATCCTAATAAAATACCAGCTAATGGGGATCCTAATAAAATACCAGCTAATGGGGTTCCTAATAAAATACCAGCTAATGGGGATCCTAATAAAATACCAGCTAATGGGGATCCTAATAAAATACCAGCTAATGGGGATCCTAATAAAATACCAGCTAATGGGGATCCTAATAAAATACCAGCTAATGGGGTTCCTAATAAAATACCAAATACCAGCTAATGGGGATCCTAATAAAATACCAGTTAATGGGGATCCTAATAAAATACCAAATACCAGCTAATGGGGTTCCTAATAAAATACCAAATAACAGCTAATGGGGATCCTAATAAAATACCAGCTAATGGGGATCCTAATAAAATACCAGCTAATGGGGATCCTAATAAAATACCAAATACCAGCTAATGGGGATCCTAATAAAATACCAGCTAATGGGGATCCTAATAAAATACCAGCTAATGGGGATCCTAATAAAATACCAGCTAATGGGGATCCTAATAAAATACCAGCTAATGGGGATCCTAATAAAATACCAAATACCAGCTAATGGGGATCCTAATAAAATACCAGCTAATGGGGATCCTAATAAAATACCAGCTAATGGGGTTCCTAATAAAATACCAAATACCAGCTAATGGGGATCCTAATAAAATACCAAATACCAGCTAATGGGGATCCTAATAAAATACCAAATACCAGCTAATGGGGATCCTAATAAAATACCAAATACCAGCTAATGGGGTTCCTAATAAAATACCAAATACCAGCTAATGGGGATCCTAATAAAATGCCAAATACCAGCTAATAGGCTTCCTAATAAAATACCAAATACCAGCTAATGGGGATCTAAATAAAATACAAAATACCAGCTAATGGGGATCCTAATAAAATACCAAATACCAGCTAATGGGGATCCTAATAAAATACCAAATACCAGCTAATGGGGTTCCTAATAAAATACCAAATACCAGCTAATGGGGATCCTAATAAAATACCAAATACCAGCTAATGGGGATCCTAATAAAATACCAAATACCAGCTAATGGGGATCCTAATAAAATGCCAAATACCAGCTAATGGGGTTCCTAATAAAATACCAAATAACAGCTAATGGGGATCCTAATAAAATACCAGCTAATGGGGATCCTAATAAAATACCAGCTAATGGGGATCCTAATAAAATACCAAATACCAGCTAATGGGGATCCTAATAAAATACCAGCTAATGGGGATCCTAATAAAATACCAGCTAATGGGGATCCTAATAAAATACCAGCTAATGGGGTTCCTAATAAAATACCAAATACCAGCAAATGGGGTTCCTAATAAAATACCAAATACCAGCTAAAGGGGATCCTAATAAAATACCAAATACCAGCTAATGGGGATCCTAATAAAATACCAAATACCAGCTAATGGGGTTCCTAATAAAATACCAAATACCAGCTAATGGGGATCCTAATAAAATACCAGCTAATGGGGTTCCTAATAAAATACCAGCTAATGGGGATCCTAATAAAATACCAGCTATTGGGGTTCCTAATAAAATACCAAATACCAGCTAATGGGGATCCTAATAAAATACCAAATACCAGCTAATGGGCTTCCTAATAAAATACCAAATACCAGCTAATGGGGATCCTAATAAAATACCAAATACCAGCTAATGGGGTTCCTAATAAAATACCAAATACCAGCTAATGGGGATCCTAATAAAATACCAGCTATTGGGGTTCCTAATAAAATACCAAATACCAGCTAATGGGGATCCTAATAAAATACCAAATACCAGCTAATGGGCTTCCTAATAAAATACCAAATACCAGCTAATGGGGATCCTAATAAAATACCAAATACCAGCTAATGGGGTTCCTAATAAAATACCAAATACCAGCTAATGGGGATCCTAATAAAATACCAGCTATTGGGGTTCCTAATAAAATACCAAATACCAGCTAATGGGGATCCTAATAAAATACCAAATAACAGCTAATGGGGATCCTAATAAAATACCAAATACCAGCTAATGGGGATCCTAATAAAATACCAAATACCAGCTAATGGGGTTCCTAATAAAATACCAAATACCAGTTAATGGGGTTCCTAATAAAATACCAAATACTAGCTAATGGGGTTCCTAATAAAATACCAAATACCAGTTAATGGGGTTCCTAATAAAATACCAAATACTAGCTAATGGGGTTCCTAATAAAATACCAAATACCAGCTAATGGGGTTCCTAATAAAATACCAAATACCAGCTAATGGGGATCCTAATAAAATACCAAATACCAGCTAATGGGGATCCTAATAAAATTCCAAATACCAGCTAATGGGGATCCTAATAAAATACCAAATACCAGCTAATGGGGATCCTAATAAAATACCAAATACCAGCTAATGGGGATCCTAATAAAATACCAAATACCAGCTAATGGGGATCCTAATAAAATACCAAATACCAGCTAATGGGGATCCTAATAAAATACCAAATACCAGTTAATGGGGATCCTAATAAAATACCAAATACCAGCTAATGGGGATCCTAATAAAATACCAAATACCAGCTAATGGGGATCCTAATAAAATACCAAATACCAGCTAATGGGGATCCTAATAAAATACCAAATACCAGTTAATGGGGATCCTAATAAAATACCAAATACCAGCTAATGGGGATCCTAATAAAATACCAAATAACAGCTAATGGGGATCCTAATAAAATACCAGCTAATGGGGATCCTAATAAAATACCAGCTAATGGGGATCCTAATAAAATACCAAATACCAGCTAATGGGGATCCTAATAAAATACCAGCTAATGGGGATCCTAATAAAATACCAGCTAATGGGGATCCTAATAAAATACCAGCTAATGGGGTTCCTAATAAAATACCAAATACCAGCTAAAGGGGATCCTAATAAAATACCAAATACCAGCTAATGGGGATCCTAATAAAATACCAAATACCAGCTAATGGGGTTCCTAATAAAATACCAAATACCAGCTAATGGGGATCCTAATAAAATACCAGCTAATGGGGTTCCTAATAAAATACCAGCTAATGGGGATCCTAATAAAATACCAGCTATTGGGGTTCCTAATAAAATACCAAATACCAGCTAATGGGGATCCTAATAAAATACCAAATACCAGCTAATGGGCTTCCTAATAAAATACCAAATACCAGCTAATGGGGATCCTAATAAAATACCAAATACCAGCTAATGGGGTTCCTAATAAAATACCAAATACCAGCTAATGGGGATCCTAATAAAATACCAGCTATTGGGGTTCCTAATAAAATACCAAATACCAGCTAATGGGGATCCTAATAAAATACCAAATAACAGCTAATGGGGATCCTAATAAAATACCAAATACCAGCTAATGGGGATCCTAATAAAATACCAAATACCAGCTAATGGGGTTCCTAATAAAATACCAAATACCAGTTAATGGGGTTCCTAATAAAATACCAAATACTAGCTAATGGGGTTCCTAATAAAATACCAAATACCAGTTAATGGGGTTCCTAATAAAATACCAAATACTAGCTAATGGGGTTCCTAATAAAATACCAAATACCAGCTAATGGGGTTCCTAATAAAATACCAAATACC
The DNA here is from genome assembly GCA_023634145.1 of Thymallus thymallus. Lineage (NCBI taxonomy): Eukaryota > Metazoa > Chordata > Actinopteri > Salmoniformes > Salmonidae > Thymallus > Thymallus thymallus. The sequence goes on from CM042410.1 coordinate 261,974, forward strand.
AGCTAATGGGGATCCTAATAAAATACCAAATACCAGCTAATGGGGATCCTAATAAAATTCCAAATACCAGCTAATGGGGATCCTAATAAAATACCAAATACCAGCTAATGGGGATCCTAATAAAATACCAAATACCAGTTAATGGGGATCCTAATAAAATACCAAATACCAGCTAATGGGGATCCTAATAAAATACCAAATACCAGCTAATGGGGATCCTAATAAAATACCAAATACCAGTTAATGGGGATCCTAATAAAATACCAAATACCAGCTAATGGGGATCCTAATAAAATACCAAATACCAGCTAATGGGGATCCTAATAAAATACCAAATACCAGCTAATGGGGTTCCTAATAAAATACCAAATACCAGCTAATGGGGATCCTAATAAAATACAAAATATTAGCTAATGGGGTTCCTAATAAAATACCAAATACCAGCTAATGGGGATCCTAATAAAATACCAAATACCAGCTAATGGGGATCCTAATAAAATACCAAATACCAGCTAATGGGGATCCTAATAAAATACAAAATATTAGCTAATGGGGTTCCTAATAAAATACCAAATACCAGCTAATGGGGATCCTAATAAAATACCAAATACCAGCTAATGGGGATCCTAATAAAATACCAAATACCAGCTAATGGGGTTCCTAATAAAATACCAAATACCAGCTAATGGGGATCCTAATAAAATACCAAATACCAGCTAATGGGGATCCTAATAAAATACCAGCTATTGGGGTTCCTAATAAAATACCAAATACCAGCTAATGGGGATCCTAATAAAATACCAAATACCAGCTAATGGGGATCCTAATAAAATACCAAATACCAGCTAATGGGGTTCCTAATAAAATACCAAATACCAGCTAATGGGGATCCTAATAAAATTCCAAATACCAGCTAATGGGGATCCTAATAAAATACCAAATACCAGTTAATGGGGATCCTAATAAAATACCAAATACCAGCTAATGGGGATCCTAATAAAATACCAAATACCAGCTAATGGGGATCCTAATAAAATACCAAATACCAGCTAATGGGGATCCTAATAAAATACCAAATACCAGCTAATGGGGATCCTAATAAAATACCAAATACCAGCTAATGGGGATCCTAATAAAATACCAAATACCAGCTAATGGGGATCCTAATAAAATACCAAATACCAGCTAATGGGGATCCTAATAAAATACCAAATACCAGCTAATGGGGATCCTAATAAAATACCAAATACCAGCTAATGGGGATCCTAATAAAATACCAGCTATTGGGGTTCCTAATAAAATACCAAATACCAGCTAATGGGGATCCTAATAAAATACCAAATACCAGCTAATGGGGATCCTAATAAAATACCAAATACCAGCTAATGGGGATCCTAATAAAATACCAAATACCAGCTAATGGGGTTCCTAATAAAATACCAAATACCAGCTAATGGGGATCCTAATAAAATTCCAAATACCAGCTAATGGGGATCCTAATAAAATACCAAATACCAGTTAATGGGGATCCTAATAAAATACCAAATACCAGCTAATGGGGATCCTAATAAAATACCAAATACCAGCTAATAGGGATCCTAATAAAATACCAAATACCAGCTAATGGGGATCCTAATAAAATACCAAATACCAGTTAATGGGGATCCTAATAAAATACCAAATACCAGCTAATGGGGATCCTAATAAAATACCAAATACCAGCTAATGGGGATCCTAATAAAATACCAAATACCAGCTAATGGGGATCCTAATAAAATACCAAATACCAGCTAATGGGGATCCTAATAAAATACCAGCTATTGGGGTTCCTAATAAAATACCAAATACCAGCTAATGGGGATCCTAATAAAATACCAAATACCAGCTAATGGGGATCCTAATAAAATACCAAATACCAGCTAATGGGGATCCTAATAAAATACCAAATACCAGCTAATGGGGTTCCTAATAAAATACCAAATACCAGCTAATGGGGATCCTAATAAAATTCCAAATACCAGCTAATGGGGATCCTAATAAAATACCAAATACCAGTTAATGGGGATCCTAATAAAATACCAAATACCAGCTAATGGGGATCCTAATAAAATACCAAATACCAGTTAATGGGGATCCTAATAAAATACCAAATACCAGCTAATGGGGATCCTAATAAAATACCAAATACCAGCTAATGGGGATCCTAATAAAATACCAAATACCAGCTAATGGGGATCCTAATAAAATACCAAATACCAGCTAATGGGGATCCTAATAAAATACCAAATACCAGTTAATGGGGATCCTAATAAAATACCAAATACCAGTTAATGGGGATCCTAATAAAATACCAAATACCAGCTAATGGGGATCCTAATAAAATACCAAATACCAGCTAATGGGGTTCCTAATAAAATACCAAATACCAGCTAATGGGGATCCTAATAAAATACCAAATACCAGCTAATGGGGATCCTAATAAAATACCAAATACCAGCTAATGGGGATCCTAATAAAATACCAAATACCAGCTAATGGGGATCCTAATAAAATACCAAATACCAGTTAATGGGGATCCTAATAAAATACCAAATACCAGTTAATGGGGATCCTAATAAAATACCAAATACCAGCTAATGGGGATCCTAATAAAATACCAAATACCAGCTAATGGGGTTCCTAATAAAATACCAAATACCAGCTAATGGGGATCCTAATAAAATACCAAATACCAGCTAATGGGGATCCTAATAAAATACCAAATACCAGCTAATGGGGTTCCTAATAAAATACCAAATACCAGCTAATGGGGATCCTAATAAAATACAAAATATTAGCTAATGGGGTTCCTAATAAAATACCAAATACCAGCTAATGGGGATCCTAATAAAATACCAAATACCAGCTAATGGGGATCCTAATAAAATACCAAATACCAGCTAATGGGGATCCTAATAAAATACAAAATATTAGCTAATGGGGTTCCTAATAAAATACCAAATACCAGCTAATGGGGATCCTAATAAAATACCAAATACCAGCTAATGGGGATCCTAATAAAATACCAAATACCAGCTAATGGGGTTCCTAATAAAATACCAAATACCAGCTAATGGGGATCCTAATAAAATACCAAATACCAGCTAATGGGGATCCTAATAAAATACCAGCTATTGGGGTTCCTAATAAAATACCAAATACCAGCTAATGGGGATCCTAATAAAATACCAAATACCAGCTAATGGGGATCCTAATAAAATACCAAATACCAGCTAATGGGGATCCTAATAAAATACCAAATACCAGCTAATGGGGTTCCTAATAAAATACCAAATACCAGCTAATGGGGATCCTAATAAAATTCCAAATACCAGCTAATGGGGATCCTAATAAAATACCAAATACCAGTTAATGGGGATCCTAATAAAATACCAAATACCAGCTAATGGGGATCCTAATAAAATACCAAATACCAGCTAATGGGGATCCTAATAAAATACCAAATACCAGCTAATGGGGATCCTAATAAAATACCAAATACCAGCTAATGGGGATCCTAATAAAATACCAAATACCAGCTAATGGGGATCCTAATAAAATACCAAATACCAGCTAATGGGGATCCTAATAAAATACCAAATACCAGCTAATGGGGATCCTAATAAAATACCAAATACCAGCTAATGGGGATCCTAATAAAATACCAAATACCAGCTAATGGGGATCCTAATAAAATACCAAATACCAGCTAATGGGGATCCTAATAAAATACCAAATACCAGCTAATGGGGATCCTAATAAAATACCAGCTATTGGGGTTCCTAATAAAATACCAAATACCAGCTAATGGGGATCCTAATAAAATACCAAATACCAGCTAATGGGGATCCTAATAAAATACCAAATACCAGCTAATGGGGATCCTAATAAAATACCAAATACCAGCTAATGGGGTTCCTAATAAAATACCAAATACCAGCTAATGGGGATCCTAATAAAATTCCAAATACCAGCTAATGGGGATCCTAATAAAATACCAAATACCAGTTAATGGGGATCCTAATAAAATACCAAATACCAGCTAATGGGGATCCTAATAAAATACCAAATACCAGCTAATAGGGATCCTAATAAAATACCAAATACCAGCTAATGGGGATCCTAATAAAATACCAAATACCAGTTAATGGGGATCCTAATAAAATACCAAATACCAGCTAATGGGGATCCTAATAAAATACCAAATACCAGCTAATGGGGATCCTAATAAAATACCAAATACCAGCTAATGGGGATCCTAATAAAATACCAAATACCAGTTAATGGGGATCCTAATAAAATACCAGCTATTGGGGTTCCTAATAAAATACCAAATACCAGCTAATGGGGATCCTAATAAAATACCAAATACCAGCTAATGGGGATCCTAATAAAATACCAAATACCAGCTAATGGGGATCCTAATAAAATACCAAATACCAGCTAATGGGGTTCCTAATAAAATACCAAATACCAGCTAATGGGGATCCTAATAAAATTCCAAATACCAGCTAATGGGGATCCTAATAAAATACCAAATACCAGTTAATGGGGATCCTAATAAAATACCAAATACCAGCTAATGGGGATCCTAATAAAATACCAAATACCAGTTAATGGGGATCCTAATAAAATACTAAATACCAGCTAATGGGGATCCTAATAAAATACCAAATACCAGCTAATGGGGATCCTAATAAAATACCAAATACCAGCTAATGGGGATCCTAATAAAATACCAAATACCAGCTAATGGGGATCCTAATAAAATACCAAATACCAGTTAATGGGGATCCTAATAAAATACCAAATACCAGTTAATGGGGATCCTAATAAAATACCAAATACCAGCTAATGGGGATCCTAATAAAATACCAAATACCAGCTAATGGGGTTCCTAATAAAATACCAAATACCAGCTAATGGGGATCCTAATAAAATACCAAATACCAGCTAATGGGGATCCTAATAAAATACCAAATACCAGCTAATGGGGATCCTAATAAAATACCAAATACCAGCTAATGGGGATCCTAATAAAATACCAAATACCAGTTAATGGGGATCCTAATAAAATACCAAATACCAGTTAATGGGGATCCTAATAAAATACCAAATACCAGCTAATGGGGATCCTAATAAAATACCAAATACCAGCTAATGGGGTTCCTAATAAAATACCAAATACCAGCTAATGGGGATCCTAATAAAATACCAAATACCAGCTAATGGGGATCCTAATAAAATACCAAATACCAGCTAATGGGGATCCTAATAAAATACCAAATACCAGCTAATGGGGTTCCTAATAAAATACCAAATACCAGCTAATGGGGATCCTAATAAAATACAAAATATTAGCTAATGGGGTTCCTAATAAAATACCAAATACCAGCTAATGGGGATCCTAATAAAATACCAAATACCAGCTAATGGGGATCCTAATAAAATACCAAATATTAGTTAATATCATCAGGTTTAGGCAGACAGAGATGATATAAAGAGAGTTAAACAGTGGCAAGAAAAAGTATGGAACTACCTGGATTTCTGCATAAAGTGGTTATTAAATCTTTATACTGTATAAGTCACAACAATAGAGAAACACAGTGTGCTTAAACTAATAACACACTAATTATTGTATTTTATTGTCTATATTGAATACATCATTTAAACATTCACAGTGTAGGTTTCAAAAAGTATGTGAACCCCAAGGCTAATGACTTCTCCAAAAACTAATTGGATTCAGGAGTCAGATAACCTGGAGTTCAATCAATGAGAGGAGATTGGAGATGTTGCTTAGAGCTGCCCTGCCCTATAAAAAACACTCACAAAATTTGAGTTTGCTGTTCACAAGAAGCATTGCCTGATGTGAACCATGCCTCGAACAAAAGAGATCTCAGAAGACCTAAGATTAAGAATTGTTGACTTGCATAAAGTTGGAAAGGGTTACAAAAGTATCTCTAAAAGCCTCGATGTTCATCAGTCCACGGTAAGATAAACTGTCTATAAATGGAGAAAGTTCAGCACTGTTGCTACTCTCCCTAGGAGTGGCCGTCCTGTAAAGATGACTGTAAGAGCACAGCGCAGAATGCTCAATGAGGTTAAGAAGAACCCTAGAGTATCAGCTAAAGTCTTACAGAAATCTCTAGAACATGCTAATATCTCTGTTGACGAGTTTATGATACGTAAAACATTAAACAAGAACGGTGTTCATGGGAGGACACCAGGGAACAAAAAAAAACATTGCTGCTCCTCTGAAGTTCGCAAAAGAGCACCTGGATGTTCCACAGCTGTCAGGCTCTGGCCATAGGGAAGCAATAGGCTTCTCTATGTAGCTATGGTCAGAGTCTGACAGTGTCGTTCCTTTCTTTTTCTTTGCGGGTTTTGGGTGGATCTCTAATTAGAGGCAGCTGCTACCCGTTGTCTCTAATTAGGGATCCAATATATGTTGAGTCTGTCCTTCACTTGGGGTGGGTTGTTATCGATGTATGTCGCAGTCACGGTTGAAGTAAGTGTGTTTTTTTTACGTCCGTTCATTAGTGTGTTTTTTGAACGTGACGTTAGTCTATTCGTGTTTTCTGTAGTTCGTATTTCGTTGTACTTTATACATAGTATTTAATTTCTTACATAGTATAATAAAGAGACAATGTCGAACTACTATCCCTGCGCTGCGCCTTGGTCATTCCTACACCCACAACGTGACAACAGCGCTACTGGCAAAATATTCTGTGGACAGATGAAACTAACGTTGAGTTGTTTGGAAGGAACACACAACACTATGTGTGGAGAAAAAAAGGCACAGCACACCAACATCAAAACCTCATCCCAACTGTAAAGTATGGTGGAGGGATCATCATGGTTTGGAGCTGCTTTGCTGCCTCAGGGCCTGGACAGCTTGCTATCATCGACGTAAAAATTAATTCCCAAGTTTATCAAGACATTTTGCAGGAGAATGTAAGGCTATCTATCCGCCAATTAAACCTCAACAGAAGTTGGGTGATGCAACAGGACAACGACCCAAAACACAGAAGTAAATCAACAACAGAATGGCTTCAACAGAAGAAAATACCTGTTCTGGAGCGGCCCAGTCAGAGTCCTGACCTCAACCCTGATTGAGATGTTGTGGCATGACCTCAAGAGAGCGGTTCACACCAGACATCCCAAGAATATTGCAGAACTGAAACAGTTTTGTAAAGAGGAATGGTACAAAATTCCTCCTGACCGTTGTGCTGGTCTGAGAAAACGTTTGTTGAGGTTATTGTTGCCAAAGGAGGGTCAACCAGTTATTAAATCCAAGGGTTCACATACTTTTCCATCCTGCACTGTGAATGTTTACACGGTGTGTTCAGTAAAGATGTATCATTGTTTGTATGTTGTTAGTTTAAGCAGACTGTGTTTGTCTATTGTTGTGACTTTAGATGAAGATCAGATCAAATTTTATGACCAATTTATGCAGAAATCCAGGTAATTCCAAAGGGTTCACATACTTATTCTTGTCAATGTATAGTGAGACAGAATTCCTAGATAGAATGGATAGGTTGAACTGGAGGTCATTGAACCGGAGCTTTATGAATGGAGATAAGTGGATTTACCAACACATTTACAGTATATTACAATAAATATCTAATACAGGATTATATTCTTATCTCCTCTGTGTCAGTCAGGTGGCAGGACAAAGTCAACAGTATTCAGTCGGCCTGTTATATATGTTGAGGGTTAGGGCTATGCCTAAACCCGCTGTTATATAATGGTGATTTGCAGAGTAATAAATTATCTGGTCTATCAGCCATCACACCTTTTGTAAATGTATACGTTGCTCTTCCTACGCCTGGGCACCCAGCCAAGCACCATGACACAGCAGAATCTACAGTCAGCCACATAGTGTGTGTGCCTAAGTGTGTAAACCTCTGTGAATCATTGATGAAAACACAAACCTGTTGGCAGATTTCACTAGCCACTACAGCCTATGGGATGTGAGAGTGAGTGAGTATATAATAGCAACTCAGATGACCTTGCCGCTACAGGACTACACCTGGACTAGAACCCCATGACTCTCTCTGGGAGCAACCTGGTCTCAGAGCAAAATGTATTTTACTCAAATCCGTGCCACTCCATTTAGTATGATACTTTGCGTTAGGTTACATTACATTGGCCTACCAATGTAATAGCGGTCGTACAATTAGCATACAACTCGTATAATATCCTACGTCTTGATCCTACCAGTTTGCTTTGACTCATTTAGTAAGGTATATTAGGTTTGACTAATTTTAGTAAGGTATATTAGGTTTGACTCATTTAGTAAGGTATATTAGGTTTGACTCATTTGGTAAGGAATATTAGGTTTGACTCATTTAGTAAGGTATATTAAGTTTGACTCATTTAGTAAGGTATATTAGGTTTGACTCATTTAGTAAGGTATATTAGGTTTGACTCATTTAGTAAGGTATATTAGGTTTGACTCATTTAGTAAGGTATATTAGGTTTGACTCATTTAGTAAGGTATATTAGGTTTGACTCCTTTAGTAAGGTATATTAGGTTTGTCTAATTTAGTAAGGTATATTAGGTTTGACTCATTTAGTAAGGTATATTAGGTTTGACTCATTTAGTAAGGTATATTAGGTTTGACTCATTTAGTAAGGTATATTAGGTTTGACTCATTTAGTAAGGTATATTAGGTTTGACTCATTTAGTAAGGTATATTAGGTTTGACTCATTTAGTAAGGTATATTAGGTTTGACTCATTTAGTAAGGTATATTAGGTTTGATTCATTTAGTAAGGTATATTAGGTTTGACTCATTTAGTAAGGTATATTAGGTTTGACTCATTTAGTAAGGTATATTAGGTTTGACTCATTTAGTAAGGTATATTAGGTTTGACTCATTTAGTAAGGTATATTAGGTTTGATTCATTTAGTAAGGTATATTAGGTTTGACTCATTTAGTAAGGTATATTAGGTTTGACTCATTTAGTAAGGTATATTAGGTTTGACTCATTTAGTAAGGTATATTAGGTTTGACTCATTTAGTAAGGTATATCAGGTTTGACTCATTTAGTAAGATATAATGTTCGACTGCTTTAATATGATATATTACCATCGACTAATTTAGTATAATATATTAACATTTACTGATTTAGTGTGATATATTATGTTAGACTGCTTTAGTATAATATACTACCATTTACTGATTTAGTGTGATATATTACGATCAACTGCTTTAGCGTGATATATTATGTTTGACTGCTTTAGTATGATATATTATGTTTGACTGCTTTAGTGTGATATATTATGTTAGACTGCTTTAGTATGATATATTATGTTCAACTGCTTTAGTATAATATATTACCATCGACTGCTTTAGTGTGATATATTATGTTTGACTGCTTTAGTATGATATATTATGTTCAACTGCTTTAGTATAATATATTACCATCGACTGCTTTAGTGTGATATATTATGTTTGACTGCTTTAGTATGATATATTATGTTAGACTGAATATGTACATGCAGATATAGTTAAAGTGACTATGTATAGATAATAAACAGAGAGTATCAGCAGGTAATATGTACATGTAGGTATAGTTAAAGTGACTATGTATAGATAATAAACAGAGAGTAGCAGCAGGTAATATGTACATGTAGGTATAGTTAAAGTGACTATGTATAGATGATAAACAGAGAGTAGCAGCAGGTAATATGTACATGTAGGTATAGTTAAAGTGACTATACATAGATAATAAACAGAGAGTAGCAGCAGGTAATATGTACATGTAGGTATAGTTAAAGTGACTATGTATAGATGATAAACAGAGAGTAGCAGCAGGTAATATGTACATGTAGGTATAGTTAAAGTGACTATGTATAGATGATAAACAGAGAGTAGCAGCAGGTAATATGTACATGTAGGTATAGTTAAAGTGACTATACATAGATAATAAACAGAGAGTAGCAGCAGGTAATATGTACATGTAGGTATAGTTAAAGTGACTATGTATAGATAATAAACAGAGAGTAGCAGCAGTGTTAAAACAAATGGAGGTTGGGTCAATGTAAATAGTCCGGGTGGTCATGTGATTTATTGTTCAGCAGTCTTATAGCTTGGGGGAAGAAGCTGTTAAGAAGCCTTTTGGACCTAGACTTGGCGCTCCGGTACTGCTTGCCATACGGTAGCAGAGAGAACAGTCTATGACTGGGGTGACTGGAGTCTTTTGACAATTTTTTGACAAGGCCTCTGACACCGCCTAGTATATATGTCTTAGATGGCAGGACGCTTGGCCTCAGTGATGTACTGTGCCGTACGCACTACCCTCTGTAGATCCTTGCGGTCAGATGCAGAGCAGATGCCATACCAGGCGGTGATGCAACCGGTCAGGATGCTCTCGATGGTGCAGCTGTAGAATTTAATTTTATTTCATGGTATCCAATTGGTAGTTACAGTCTTGTCCCATCGTTGCAACTCCCGTACTGAGAGCCGTGCGTCCTTCCGAAACACGACCCCGCCAAGTCGCACTGCTTCTTTGACACAATGCTCACTTAACCTGGAAGCCAGCCACACCGATGTGTCAGCAGAAACACCGTACAACTGGAGACCGAAGTCAGCTTGCAGTGCCCGGCCCGCCACAAGGAGTCGCTAGAGAGCGTTGGGACAAGGAAATCCCGGACAACGCTGGGCCAATTGTGCGCTGCGTCATGGGTCTCCCGGTCACGGCCAGCTGACACAGCCTGGGATCGAACCCGGGGTTGTAGTGATGCCTCAGACCGCTGCGCCACTCGGGAGGCACCTTTATAAATACATTTGAGAGATTGATTGTAATGTTGGTTCTTACCATTGTGAGACATTCCCACCACCAGGCACTTCTGAAAGCGACAGTACTGACACTTGTTGCGGCTCTTCTTGTGAATGCGACAGTGCAGGTCACAGTGGTCATAAACCAGCTTCAACCGGATGGTCCGACGGAAGAACCCCTGGACATAGACACACAGGTTTTATTAGAGAAGAAAGGGACAGGCATAAGATAAAAATATTGATTGTAAATGTGCACAACAGCAATTATTCTGGTGTTCTCTCTCTTGGTGGTTCTATGCCTTGTTCTAAGCAATAGGAAGCAGATCATTCAGTCAACCTTTTTATCTGTTCTTGATTATGGTGATACTACTCTTCATCCTCTGGATGCCATCCACCATAGTGCCCTTTGTTTTGTTACAGGTGACAGTTTTGATACTCATCACTGCATCCTGTATCTAAACGTTGGTATAATGATGTATGTTCAGAGGTCTGGAAGTCTTTATGGTTGTCAGAGACCTCTCTGGATAACTCTGTTGGTTCTGTTGTGTGCTCCCCAATTGGAGGTAGCTGCGCTGCGTTGCCTCTAGTTGGGGATCCAACTTAAGTTCACTGGTGTTCCACCTGGGTGTGGGTTTTAGGGTTTGTCTTTGAACATTCCTGTTCATGGCAGCAGTCGCTCCTTTTGTTTATTGTTTTGAATAATAAAGGGTCTTTACAGTACTGCTCAGTGCCTCGGGTCCTGTCTCATAGCAACCGTGACAGTTGGCTGGACTTCGCTAAAGACCCGGAGATCTATACATTACTCCCTTTTTGTTTACAAGGACCTACTTCATAAACTTCCATCTTATCTAACTTTGCTGTTGAAGTAAAGACACCTGAGCTGCTTAACCTGTTCAGAGGATTGGTTAACTCTGGAGGTTCCTAGGGTCTCCACCGAGCTGGTAAATCTGTTCAGAGGATTGGTTAACTCTGGAGGTTCCTAGGGTCTCCACCGAGCTGGTAAATCTGTTCAGAGGATTGGTTAACTCTGGAGGTTCCTAGGGTCTCCACCGAGCTGGTAAATCTGCTTTTAGTTTTAATGCACCGTATTTAGTTTTAATGCACCGTATAGATAATCTGGACCCTCTCTTTCTGAAATTATCAGCCAAAATTGTTGCAACACCTATCACTAGCCTGTTCAACCTCTCTTTCGTATCGTCTGAGATCCCTAGAGATTGGAAAGATGCCGCGGTCATCCCCCTCTTCAAAGGAGGAGACACTCTAGACCCAAATTGTTATAGACCAATATCCATCCTGCCCTGCCTTTCTAAAGTTTTCGAAAGCCAAGTTAACAAACAGATAACTGACCACTTCGAATCCCACCGTACCTTCTCTGCTATGCAATCTGGTTTCCGAGCTGGTCATGGGTGCACCTCAGCTACGCTCAAGGTACTGAACGATATCATAACCGCCATCGATAAAAGACAGTACTGTGCAGCCGTCTTCATCGACCTGGCCAAGGCTTTCGACTCTGTCAATCACCGCATTCTTATTGGCAGACTCAACAGCCTTGGTTTCTCAAGTGACTGGCTTGCCTGGTTCTCTAACTACTTTGCAGACAGAGTTCAGTGTGTCAAATCGGAGGGCCTATTGTCCGATCCTCTGGCAGTCTCTATGGGGGTGCCACAGGGTTCAATTCTTGGGCCAACCCTTTTCTCTATATACATCAACGATGTCGCTCTCGCTGCTGGTGACTCTCTGATCCATCTCTACGCAGATGACACCATTCTGTATACATCTGGCCCCTCTTTGGACACTGTGTTTACTAACCTTCAAACAAGCTTCAATGCCATACAACACTCCTTCCGTGGCCTCCAACTGCTCTTAAACGCTAGTAAAACTAAGTGCATGCTTTTCTATCGAACGCTGCCAGCACCCGCCCACCGGACTATCATCACTACTCTCGACGGGTCCGAATTAGAATACGTGGACACCTACAAATACCTAGGCATCTGGTTAGACTGTAAACTCAACTTCCAGACTCACATCAACCATCTCCAATCCAAAATTAAATCCAGAATTGGCTTCCTATTTCGCAACAAAGCCTCCTTCACTCATGCTGCCAAACATGCCCTTGTAAAACTGACTATCCTACCGATCCTTGATTTCGGCGATGTCATTTACAAACTAGCCTCCAACACTCTACTTAGCAAATTGGATGTAGTCTATCACAGTGCCATCCGTTTGGTCACCAAAGCCCCATACACTACCCACCACTGCGACCTGTATGGTCTCGTTGGCTGGCCTTCATTATATACTCGTCGCCAAACCCACTGGCTCCAGGTCATCTATAAGTCTTTATTAGGTAAATCCCCGCCCTATCTCAGCTCACTGGTCACTATAGAAACACCCACCCGTAGCATGCGCTCCAGCAGGTATATCTCACTGGTCATCCCCAAAGCCAACACCTCCTTTGGCCGCCATTCCTTCCAGTTCGCTGCTGCCAATGACTGGAACGAATTGCACAAATCATTGAAGCTAGAGGTTCCTATCTCCCTAAATAACTTTAAGCATCAGTTGTCAAAGCTGCTTATCGATCACTGCACCTGTATATAGCCCTTCTGTAAATAGCCCACACTACTACCTCATCCCCATATTTATTTTTGTTATTTTCACAAATCTTGCACTCCAGTATATCTATTTGCACAACATAATTTGCACATCCTTCATTCCTGTGTTAATGATGATAATCTGTAATTTATTTCACCACTATGGTCTATTTATTGTCCTACCTCCTAACCTTACTGCATTTTCCACTACATTTTGCACTCTGTATATAGATTTTCTATTGTGTTTTTGACTATGTTTGTTTACTGTATAACTCTGTGTTGTTTTTGTCGCACTGCTTTGCTTTGTCTTGGCCAGGTCGCAGTTGCAAATGAGAACTTGTTCTCAACTGACCTACCTGGTTAAATAAAGGTGAAATAAAAAATAAAAAAAATAAAAAATAATTGCTGGAACAGAATTCAAAATACATTTCATCTTGATGTTCTGGTGCCGTTCGGGCAACTTAAAGTATTGATTGGGGAAGTATTTGAGGAGGAATGTTTTTGGGGGGATTTGGGATGTTTTATTTGTACTTCCAAAGACTGTGTTTTTATATTTTAAAGTGTATATGTTTGGGTATAATGTGTATATTTATGTCGTCTTATACAGGGCACATTTAAAATAAAAATCAGTCAGTTAAGAACAAATTCTTATTTAAAATGACGGCCTAAAAGGTCTGAATATGTTTCCCTGTTAAAATAAACGCTAAATATTAATTAATATTAATGCTTTACTGAAAGTCAACAGATGACTAATACCCCAAGCCTGATTACCTGAGAGGACCTCACCATAGAGAGACTATAGTTGGGCCTCACCATAGGGAGACTATAGTTGGGCCTCACCATAGAGAGATTATAGTTGGGCCTCACCATAGAGAGACTATAGTTGGGCCTCACCATAGAGAGACTATAGTTGGGCCTCACCATAGAGAGACTATAGTTGGGCCTCACCATAGAGAGACTATAGTTGGGCCTCACCATAGAGAGACTATAGTTGGGCCTCACCATAGAGAGACTATAGTTGGGCCTCACCATAGAGAGACTATAGTTGGGCCTCACCATAGAGAGACTATAGTTGGGCCTCACCATAGAGAGACTATAGAAGGGCCTCACCATAGAGAGACTATAGTTGGGCCTCTCCATAGAGAGACTATAGAAGGGTCTCACCATAGAGAGACTATAGTTGGGCCTCACCATAGAGAGACTATAGAAGGGCCTCACCATAGAGAGACTATAGTTGGGCCTCACCATAGATAGACTATAGTAGGGCCTCACAAGTTAACCACCATCTATTACAACCTCACAGGTTAATCACTATGTACTAGGACCTCACAGATTAACCACTATGTACTAGGACCTCACAGATTAACCACTATGTACTAGGACCTCACAGATTAACCACTATGTACTAGGACCTCACAGGTTAACCACTATGTACTAGGACCTCACAGATTAACCACTATGTACTAGGACCTCACAGGTTAACCACTATGTACTAGGACCTCACAGGTTAACCACTATGTACTAGGACCTCACAGATTAACCACTATGTACTAGGACCTCACAGATTAACCACTATGTACTAGGACCTCACAGATTAACCACTATGTACTAGGACCTCACAGATTAACCACTATGTACTAGGACCTCACAGGTTAACCACTATGTACTAGGGCCTCACAGATTAACCACTATGTACTAGGACCTCACAGATTAACCACTATGTACTAGGACCTCACAGATTAACCACTATGTACTAGGACCTCACAGATTAACCACTATGTACTAGGACCTCACAGATTAACCACTATGTACTAGGACCTCACAAATTAACCACTATGTACTAGGACCTCACAGATTAACCACTATGTACTAGGACCTCACAGGTTAACCACTATGTACTAGGACCTCACAGATTAACCACCATGTACTAGGACCTCACAGGTTAACCACTATGTACTAGGACCTCACAGGTTTACCACTATGTACTAGGATCTCACAGGTTAACCACTCTGTACTAGGACCTCACAGATGAACCACTATGTACTAGGCCCTCACAGGTTAACCACTATGTACTAGGACCTCACAGATTAACCACTATGTACTATGACCTCACAGATTAACCACTATGTACTAGGACCTCACAGATTAACCACTATGTACTAGGACCTCACAGGTTAACCACTATGTACTAGGACCTCACAGATTAACCACTATGTACTAGGACCTCACAGATTAACCACTATGTACTAGGACCTCACAGGTTAACCACTATGTACTAGGACCTCACAGATTAACCACTATGTACTAGGACCTCACAGGTTAACCACTATGTACTAGGACCTCACAGGTTAACTGTCAGGCTCTGGCCATAGGGAGTACCTTTTGGCCATGGTCAGAGCCTGACAGATCTAGATACCTAGATCTATGTTTTTCATTTTGTGTTGAATCCCCAATTGGAGACAGCTGTGAGACGTTGTCTCTGATTGGGGATTCTATTTAAGTTGCTCAACCCCACACGTTTGTGTGGGTCATTGTTGAATGTCATCGGCTATGTAAGTGTGTTTCAGTATTCATTGTTTTGTTGTGTATAGTTCGTTACATTCAAGTTTAGTGAGTAAATAAACATGTCGAACTATCGCTACGCTGCGCCCTGGTCTCTCTCTACACACGAGCGTGACAGAATGACCCACCACTACCAGACCAAGCAGCGTGAGAGGGAGAGAGAGGAGGTGCCGCCGCGTTATGCGCGACGCGCGATACGGGGAAACGCCCGCCAACAACCCCAAGGGAATTTTGGGGGGGGGGCTATGGGGGTGGTCTGGCCGAGAGGAGGAGGCGCCAGTACCACTCTCCAGGTGGAATTACGAGGAGGAAGAGGAACAGAGCTCGGTTCGCTCCGTGCCGACTCCGCACACCACCCCATCGGAGTGCATCAAAGGCACGCAGAGGCGGGAGGAAGAGGATCGCCCACCACTTCGGATGCCAACGGTCCATGGCCGAGAAAAACCCGAGGGGTTTTTTGACCGCCCGAAGGAGGAACAGATAAGGTGGTGGAGAGCTTGGGTGGCTCTTCCATTGGAGCAGCATACGGACCCGCTGCTATTAGAGATAGAGGAGGAGGAGGACTTCGGACGCCGATACGCTCTAGTTAACAGGCTGATGGATATGCGGGAGCGGGCTTCTGAGCCTCCAGCCAAGGTCAGCAGCCCGGAGCCTCCAGAGAAGGTCAGCAGCCCGGAGCCTCCAGAGACGGTCCGCAGCCCGGAGCCTCCAGAGACGGTCCGCAGCCCGGAGCCTCCAGAGACGGTCCGCAGCCCGGAGCCTCCAGAGACGGTCCGCAGCCCGGAGCCTCCAGAGACGGTCCGCAGCCCGGAGCCTCCAGAGACGGTCCGCAGCCCGGAGCCTCCAGCGAAGGTCCGCAGCCCGGAGCCTCCAGCGAAGGTCCCCCGCCCGGAGCCTCCAGCGAAGGTCCGCCGCCCGGAGCCTCCAGCGGAGCCCAATCCGGGTCCAGCAGTCTGCTCCGCTACAGCGCCGGAGCAGTCCGCTCCACCGGGGCCCAGTCCGGGGCCGGTCGTCTGCCCAGCTCCAGCGCCGGAGCAGTCCGCTCCACCGGTGCCCAGTCCGGGTCCAGCAGTCTGCTCCGCTACAGCGCCGGAGCAGTCCGCTCCACCGGGGCCCAGTCCGGGGCCGGTCGTCTGCCCAGCTCCAGCGCCGGAGCAGTCCGCTCCACCGGTGCCCAGTCCGGGGAAGGTCGTCTGCTACGCCCCAGCGCCGGAGCAGTCCGCTCCTCCGGTGCCCAGTCCGGGGCCGGTCGTCTGCTACGCTCCAGCGCCGGAGCAGTCCGCTCCACCGGTGCCCAGTCCGGGGCCGGTCGTCTGCGACGCTCCAGCGCCGGAGCAGTCCGCTCCACCGGTGCCCAGTCCGGGGCCGGTCGTCTGCTACGCTCCAGCGTCGGAGCAGTCCGCTCCACCGGTGCCCAGTCCGGGGCCGGTCGTCTGCTACGCTCCAACGCCGGAGCAGTCCGCTCCACCGGTGCCCAGTCCGGGGCTGGTCGTCTGCTCAACTCCAGCGCCGGAGCAGCCCGCTCCACCGGTGCCCAGTCCGGGTCCGAACGTCGGTACCGCTACATGGCCGGAGCCGTTCGCCATGCTAGGTCCCATTCCGGGACTGGTCATCAGACTCAGGTCAGGGAGGGAATTATCCACTTCGCCGGGGCCTGAGCCGCCACCGAAGTGGATTGTCCCTCCTCACACCCCCCATGTCACATAATTTTTTTTTTTTTTTTTTTTTTGTGATTATCGCGGCCGGGAGTCCGCGCCTTAGAGGGGGGGTACTGTCAGGCTCTGGCCATAGGGAGTACCTTTTGGCCATGGTCAGAGCCTGACAGATCTAGATACCTAGATCTATGTTTTTCATTTTGTGTTGAATCCCCAATTGGAGACAGCTGTGAGACGTTGTCTCTGATTGGGGATTCTATTTAAGTTGCAAGTGTGTTTCAGTATTCATTGTTTTGTTGTGTATAGTTCGTTACATTCAAGTTTAGTGAGTAAATAAACATGTTGAACTATCGCTACGCTGCGCCCTGGTCTCTCTCTACACACGAGCGTGACATTAACCACTATGTACTAGGACCTCACAGATTAACCACTATGTACTAGGACAGGCCTGGGCAATTGTTTTCCATGGAGGGCCACATTAGAATATATTTTTGCCATTGTGGGCCAGAATATGAATGTGTTGACATATACAGTATCTACTGTAAATCTCCTTTTGGAAGGTATTTTCATTATTAAACATGCAATGAACTACATGGAGAGAAAAGTAAACTGTGCATTCAGCACCACAGACAGAACTCTTGTTAACGGGTGACGCACAAAAACACAAGACAGAGAGAGAGCTCAACATTACATTTAAACTACTCAATCAGTGTGAGGAGTGAAGTCTCTGATGGGCGTTGACTACAGCAGTGAAGTCAGGTATAGTTTCTGACGTCGCTATGAGCAGGATTGCTGAGAGGTGAGAGTCAGTAAGAGATGATCTGTCCCT
Source organism: Thymallus thymallus (assembly GCA_023634145.1). Lineage (NCBI taxonomy): Eukaryota > Metazoa > Chordata > Actinopteri > Salmoniformes > Salmonidae > Thymallus > Thymallus thymallus. The sequence goes on from CM042410.1 coordinate 280,433, forward strand.
TGACTTGTTATATTTCATCACTGAAAATGTCTGTTCACATACATAGGTTGACCCAAACACTACAAACATCTTCTGAGCACGACTCCTAATATTTGGAAAGTTTTGTTCATCGAGAGATGCATAGAACCTCGTCAGTGACATTGTTTTGAATAGTTCTCCAATCACTGCATCAGACTGAAGATCTATAAGATCAAGTTGCAGGTCAGTGGGAGCGTTATCCACATTGAAGGTGAAAGGAGAGGAAACCAACAGCAAGTCATTTTCCAACACTTTGAAATCCACAAAACAACGAGAAAACTCACTGTTCAAACGTAGCAGCGTTGTATACTTCTCCCGCTGGTCATCTGATAGGGAACAGACTAGTAGTGTCGGAAGGTGGGTGAGATTGTTGGCTTCTACTTGGCGGGTCAGGAGGAGTCATTTTCCCTTGAAGGCTTTGACAAGGATGTACATCTGATGCGCAAAAAGGCCCTTCCCTTGTAGTTTGGAATTCAGTTCATTCTTGAACTGTTGCTGAGGCTATGGGACAGAGGGGTACCTCCAGCGAAGGTCAGCAGCCCTGAACCTCCAGCGAAGGTCAGCAGCCCTGAACCTCCAGCGAAGGTCAGCAGCCCTGAACCTCCAGCGAAGGTCAGCAGCCCTGAACCTCCAGCGAAGGTCAGCAGCCCTGAACCTCCAGCAAAGGTCAGCAGCCCTTAACCTCCAGCGAAGGTCCGCCTCCCAGAACCTCCAGCGAAGGTCCGCAGCCCGAAACCTCCAGCGAAGGTCCGCAGCCCGAAACCTCCAGCGAAGGTCAGCAGCCCTGAACCTCCAGCGAAGGTCAGCAACCCTGAACCTCCAGCGAAGGTCAGAAACCCTGAACCTCCAGCGAAGGTCAGCAACCCTGAACCTCCAGCGAAGGTCAGCAACCCTGAACCTCCAGTGAAGGTCAGCAACCCTGAACATCCAGCGAAGGTCAGCAACCCTGAACCTCCAGCGAAGGTCAGCAGCCCGGAACCTCCAGCGAAGGTCAGCACCCCTGAACCTCCAGCGAAGGTCAGCACCCCTGAACCTCCAGCGAAGGTCAGCACCCCTGAACCTCCAGCGAAGGTCAGCCACCCTGAACCTCCAGCGAAGGCCAGCTACCCTGAACCTCCAGCGAAGGCCAGCTACCCTGAACCTCCAGCGAAGGCCAGCAACCCTGAACCTCCAGAGAAGGTCCGCAGCCCGGAACCTCCAGCGAAGGTCAGCAACCCTGAACCTCCAGCGAAGGTCCGAAGCCCGGAACCTCCCGTCGTCTGCTCCGCTCAAGGGCCAGAGCAGTCCGCTCCACCGGTGCCCATCCGGGTCCAGCCGTCTGCTCCGCCTCAGTGCCAGAGCAGTCCGCTCCACCGGTACCCATTCCGGGTCCAGCCGTCTGCTCCGCCTCAGTGCCAGAGCAGTCCACTCCACCGGTACCAATTCCGGGTCCAGTCGTCTGCTCCGCCCCAGTGCCAGAGCAGTCCGCTCCACCGGTACCCATTCCGGGTCCAGCCGTCTGCTCCGCCCCAGTGCCAGAGCAGTCCGCTCCACCGGTACCCATTCCGGGTCCAGCCGTCTGCTCCGCTCCAGTTCCAGAGCAGTCCGCCCTACCGCTGCCCTATCCGGGTCCAGCCGTCTGCTCCGCTCCAGTGCCAGAGCAGTCCGCTCCACCGGTACCCAGTCCGGGTTCAGCCGTCTGCTCCGCTCCAGAGCCTGAGCAGTCCGCCCCACCGGTGCCCAGTCCAGGCCCGGTTGTTTTCCCCGCTCCATGGCCGGAGCCGTTTACCCCACCGGTGCCCAGTCCGGGCCCGGTTAATTGCCCAGCTCCATGGCCGGAGTCATTTGCCGCCCCGGTGCCCAGTCTGGGCCTGGTTGGTTTCCCCGCTCCATGGCCGGAGCTGTTTACCCCACCGGTGCCCAGTCCAGGCCCGGTTGTTTTCCCCGCCCCATGGCCGGAGCCGTTTGCCCCACCGGGGCTCAGTCCGGGCCCGGTTGTTTTCCCCGCTCCATGGCCGGAGCCGTTTACCCCACCGGTGCCCAGTCCGGGCCCGGTTAAATGTCCCGATACATGGCCGGAGCCGTTGGCCCCACCGGTGCCCAGTCCGGGACCGGTTGTTTTCCCCGCTCCATGGCCGGAGCCGTTTGCCCCACCGGTACCCAGCCCAGGCCCGGTTATAAGGAAGGGGCATGGGAGAAAACTGTCCACTTCGCCGGAGCCAGAGCCGCGCCCGATGGACTAGTCTTCCCTCCCTATTAACCCCCCTTGCATTTTTTTTTTTTTTTTTGGGGCGTCCGGGAGTCCGCGCCTTGGGGCGGGGGGGGTACTGTCAGGCTCTGGCCATATAGAAGCCTATTTGCTTCTCTATGTAGCTATGGTCAGAGTCTGACAGTGTCTTTCTTTTCTGTTTCTGTGTGGGTTTTGGGTTGGATCCCTAATTAGAGACAGCTGCACCGCATTGTCTCTAATTAGGGATCCTATATATGTGAAGTCTGTCCTTATTTCTGGTGTGGGTCGTTGTCGATATATGTCGCAAGTCACGGTGAAGTAAGTGTATTCCTGTTGTTACGTCCGTTCTTTATTCGTGTTGGATTTTGGTACGTTTGACGTTTGTTCGATCGTGTCTGTTTCTTTTGTATAGTTCGTTCATTTGGCGTTTAATTACTTAGTTAATAAAACACAATGTCGAACTACTATCCCTGCGCTGCGTCTTGGTCATTCCCACACCCACATCGTGACACTGGAACACTACATTCATTGTCCGCTTTCCTTTTCTTTGAAAAACGTTCAAACGTTTCTTGCGCAAGTCCTAGCTAGCTACTATTTGTAACTGTGACGTGTGTCTGTCTGTTTTTTATTTTTTATTTCACCTTTATTTAACCAGGTAGGTCAGTTGAGAACAAGTTCTCATTTGCAACTGCGACCTGGCCAAGACAAAGCAAAGCAGTGCGACAAAAACAACAACACAGAGTTACACAGTAAGCAAACATAGTCAAAAACACAATAGAAAATCTATATACAGAGTGCAAAATGTAGTGCAAAATGCAATAAGGTTAGGAGGTAGGACAATAAATAGACCAGTGGTGATATAAATTACAGGTTAACATTAACACAGGAATGAAGGATGTGCAAATTATGATGTGCAAATAGATATACTGGAGTGCAAGATTAGCGAAAAATAATAAAAATAAATATGGGGATGAGGTAGTAGTGTGGGCTATTTACAGAAGGGCTATGTACAGGTGCAGTGATCGATAAGCAGCTTTGACAGCTGATGCTTAAAGTTAGTGAGGGAGATAGGAACCTCCAGCTTCAATGATTTTTGCAATTCGTTCCAGTCATTGGCAGCAGAGAACTGGAAGGAATGGCGGCCAAAGGAGGTGTTGGCTTTGGGGGTGACCAGTGAGATATACCTGCTGGAGCGCATGCTACGGGTGGGTGTTGCTATGGTGACCAGTGAGCTGAGATAGGGCGGGGATTTACCTAATAAAGACTTATAGATGAACTGGAGCCAGTGGGTTTGGCGACGAATATATAATGAAGGCCAGCCAACGAGAGCATACAGGTCGCAGTGGTGGGTAGTATATGGGGCTTTGGTAACAAAACGGATGACACTGTGATAGATTACATCCAATTTGCTGAGCAGAGTGTTGGAGGCAAATTTGTAAATGACATTGCCGAAATCAAGGATCGGTAGGATAGTCAGTTTTACAAGGGCAAGTTTGGCAGCATGAGTGAAGGAGGCTTTGTTGCGAAATAGGAAGCCGATTCTGGATTTAATTTTGGATTGGAGATGGTTGATGTGAGTCTGGAAGTTGAGTTTACAGTCTAACCAGACGCATAGGTATTTGTAGGTGTCCACGTATTCTAAGTCGGACCTGTCGAGAGTAGTGATGATAGTCCGGTGGGCAGGTGCGGGCAGTGTTCGATAGAAAAGCATGCATTTGGTTTTAGTAGCATTTAAGAGCAGTTGGAGGTCACGGAAGGAGTGTTGTATGGCATTGAAGCTTGTTTGAAGGTTAGTAAACACAGTGTCCAAAGAGGGGCCAGATGTATACAGAATGGTGTCGTCTGCGTAGAGATGGATCAGAGAGTCACCAGCAGCGAGAGCGACATCGTTGATGTATATAGAGAAAAGGGTTGGCCCAAGAATTGAACCCTGTGGCACCCCCATGGAAACTACCAGAGGACCGGACAATAGGCCCTCCGATTTGACACACTGAACTCTGTCTGCGAAGTAGTTGGAGAACCAAGCAAGGCAATCACTTGAGAAACCAAGGCTGTTGAGTCTGCCAATAAGAATGCGGTGATTGACAGAGTCGAAAGCCTTGGCCAGGTCGATGAAGACGGCTGCACAGTACTGTCTTTTATCGATGGCGGTTATGATATCGTTCAGTATCTTGAGCGTGGCTGAGGTGCACCCATGACCAGCTCGGAAACCAGATTGCATAGCAGAGAAGGTACGGTGGGATTCGAAGTGGTCAGTTATCTGTTTGTTAACTTGGCTTTCGAAGACTTTAGAAAGGCAGGGCAGGATGGATATAGGTCTATAACAGTTTGGGTCTAGAGTGTCTCCCCCTTTGAAGAGGGGGATGACCGCGGCAGCTTTCCAATCTCTAGGGATCTCAGACGATACGAAAGAGAGGTTGAACAGGCTAGTGATAGGTGTTGCAACAATGTTGGCTGATAATTTCAGAAAGAGAGGGTCCAGATTGTCTAGCCCAGCAGATTTGTAGGAGTCCAGATTTAGCAGCTCTTTCAGAACATCATCCGTCTGGATTTGGGTGAAGGAGAAGCGGGGGGGGGCTTGGGCAAGTAGCTGCCGGGGGCACTGTCAGTCACTGTCTGTCCTCGTACAGTTGTTTTTTATACGTGCCTTCTAAATAAATGTCCCTCAAGCGGTGGGAGTTAAATCATTACACAAAGTCCGGCCCCCTGACCAGCCGCTCAAGAAGAAATCAGCCCACGGCTGTATCTAGTTGTTGATCCCTAGAATAAAGTATTGTTAATATACAGGTAACTGCCAAAATAAAGGAAACAACGACATAAAGTGTCTTAATAGGGCGTTGGGTCACCACAAGCCACCAGAACAGCTTCAACGCACCTTAGCATAGATTTTACAAGTTTCTGGAAGACTTTGCTGATGGTGAGACACACATACACCGTTTTGTATTGCTATCCTTGTGAGGAACAAATAATTGAACTCCTAACCCTAAATCTAACCCTAACCTTAACCCTTAAACCTGATTATTATATATATATATATACAGCGGGTGAAATAAGTATTGAACACGTCACCATTTTTCTCAGTAAATATATTTCCAAAGGTGCTATTGACATGAAATGTTCCCCAGATGTTGGTAACAACCCAAGTAATCCATACATACAAAGAAACCAAAACAAATAAGTTCAGAAATTAAGTTATGTGTAATAATGTGAAATTACACAGGGAAAAAGTATTGAACACATGAAGAAAGGGAGGTTCAAAAAGGCATGGAAAGCCAAGACAACAGCTGAAAACTATCAGTAATTAAAAAGCAATCCAGCCTCCTGTCAGTGCAAATTAATATCAGCTGGTTCAGTCCCAACTGATGGCCTACAAAAAGGTCTCATTGCCAAGGTGTCACACAAGACACATCTCATGATGGGTAAAAGCAAAGAGCTGTCTCAAGACCTTCGCAACCTAATTGTTGCAAAACATAATGATGGCATTGGTTATAGGCACATTTCTAAGCTTCTGAATGTTCCAGTGAGCACTGTTGGGGCCATAATACGTAAGTATTATGTGACCTTACAGTGAAATACTTACTAACAAGCCCTTAACCAACAATACAACAGGTATAGACCTTACAGTGAAATGCTTACTAACAAGCCCTTAACCAACAATACAACAGGTGTAGACCTTACAGTGAAATGCTTACTAACAAGCCCTTAACCAACAATACAACAGGTGTAGACCTTACAGTGAAATGCCTACTAACAAGCCCTTAACCAACAATACAACAGGTGTAGACCTTACAGTGAAATGCTTACTAACAAGCCCTTAACCAACAATACAACAGGTGTAGACCTTACAGTGAAATGCTTACTAACAAGCCCTTAACCAACAATACAACAGGTGTAGACCTTACAGTGAAATGCTTACTAACAAGCCCTTAACCAACAATACAACAGGTGTAGACCTAACAGTGAAATGCTTACTAACAAGCCCTTAACCAACAATACAACAGGTGTAGACCTTACAGTGAAATGCTTACTAACAAGCCCTTAACCAACAATACAACAGGTGTAGACCTTACAGTGAAATGCTTACTAACAAGCTCTTAACCAACAATACAACAGGTGTAGACCTTACAGTGAAATGCTTACTTACAAGCCCTTAACCAACAATACAACAGGTGTAGACCTTACAGTGAAATGCTTACTAACAAGCCCTTAACCAACAATACAACAGGTGTAGACCTAACAGTGAAATGCTTACTAACAAGCCCTTAACCAACAATACAACAGGTGTAGACCTTACAGTGAAATGCTTACTAACAAGCCCTTAACCAACAATACAACAGGTGTAGACCTTACAGTGAAATGCTTACTTACAAGCCCTTAACCAACAATACAACAGGTGTAGACCTTACAGTGAAATGCTTACTAACAAGCTCTTAACCAACAATACAACAGGTGTAGACCTAACAGTGAAATGCTTACTAACAAGCCCTTAACCAACATTACAACAGGTGTAGACCATACAGTGAAATGCTTACTAACAAGCCCTTAACCAACAATACAACAGGTGTAGACCTTACATTGAAATGCTTACTAACAAGCCCTTAACCAACAATACAACAGGTGTAGACCTTACAGTGAAATGCTTACTAACAAGCCCTTAACCAACAATACAACAGGTGTAGACCTTACAGTGAAATACTTACTAACAAGCCCTTAACTAACAATACAACAGGTGTAGACCTTACAGTGAAATGCTTACTAACAAGCCCTTAACCAACAATACAACAGGTGTAGACCTTACAGTGAAATACTTACTAACAAGCCCTTAACCAACAATACAACAGGTGTAGACCTTACAGTGAAATGCTTACTAACAAGCCCTTAACCAACAATACAACAGGTGTAGACCTTACAGTCAAAGCAGTTTAAAGAAAAATAAGTGTTAATTAAAAAATTGAAAAGTAAAAAATAAAAATAACAAATAATTAAAGAGCAGCAATAGTCCATTTGATGATGTTCAGGAGTAATAGTCCAGTTCAGGAGTCTGATGTCTTGGGGGTAAAAGCTGTTAAGAATCCTTTTGGACAGAAGTGTTTTAGGGAGTGTTTGACACTTTGATAATTTGTGTGAGATTGAGGACATCTAGCTTAGTTTGAAGGACAGCCGGGGTGTTAAGCATATCCCAGTTTAAGTCACCTAACAGTACAAACTCTGAAGATAGATGGGGGCAATCAATTCACATATGGAGTCCAGGGCACAGCTGGGGGCTGAGGGGGTCTGTAACAGGCGGCAACAATGAGAGACTTATTTCTGGAAAGGTGGATTTTTAAGAGTAGAAGCTCAAACTGTTTGGGCACAGACCTGGACAGTATGACAGAACTCTGCAAGTTATCTCTGCAGTAGATTGCAACTCCACCTCCTTTGGCAGTTCTATCTTGACGGGAAATGTTGTAGTTGGGGATGGAAATGTCAGAATGAAATGGTAATGGTGGATAATGGTGTTAATGTGAGCCATGACCAGCCTTTCAAAGCACTTCATGGCTACAGACGTGAGTGCTACTGGTATGTAGTCATTTAGGCAGGTTACCTTAGTGTTCTTGGGCACAGGGACTATGGTGGTCTGCTTGTTCAGTCTGCTTGAAACATGTTGGTATTACAGACTCAGCCAGGGACAGGTTGAAAATGTAAGTGAAGACACTTGCCAGTTGGTCAGCGCATGCTCGTAGTACACGTCCTGGTAATCCGTCTGGCCCAGCGGCCTTGTGAATGTTGACCTGTTTAAAGGTCTTACTCACATCGGCTACGGAGAGTGTGATTACAGTCGTCTGGAACAACTGGTGCTCTCATGCATGCTTCAGTGTTGATGCCTCGAAGTGAGCGTAGAAGTAATTTAGCTCGTCAGGTAGGCTTGTTTCACTGTGCAGCTTTCTGCTTTGTAGTCTGTAATAGTTTGCAAGCCCTGCCACATCCGTTGAGCATCGGAGCCGGTGTAGTACGATTTAATCTTAGTCCTGTACTGACTCTTTGCCTGTTTGATGGTTCACCTGAGGGCATAGCGGGATTTGTTATAAGGTTAGAGTTCTGCTCCTTGAACGCGGCAGCTCTAGCCTTTAGCTCAGTGCGGATGTTGCCTGTAATCCATTGCTTCTGGTTGGGGTATGTACGTACGGTCACTGTGGGGACGAGGTCATCGATGCACTTATTGATGAAGCCAGTGACTGATGTGGTGTACTCCTCAATGCCATCAGAAGAATCCCGGAACATATTCCAGTCTGTACAGCAAACAGTCCTGTAGCTTAACATCTGAGTCATCTGACCAATAATTTTATTGATCGAGTCACTGGTGCTTCCTGCTTTAGTTTTTGCGTATAATTTATTTTTATTTATTTAACCTTTATTTAACCAGTCAGTTGAGAACAAATTCTTATTTACAATGGCGGCCTACCAAAAGGCAAAAGACCTCCTGCAGGGACGGGGGCTGGGATTAAAAATATAAATAAATACAAATAAAATATAAATATAGGACCAAACACACATCATGACAAGAGAGACAAAACAACACTACATAAAGAGAGACCTAAGAAACAACATAGCAAGGCAGCAACACATGACAACACAGCATGGTAGCAACGTAACATGACAACAACTTGGTAGCAACACAACATGACAACAACATGGTAGCAACACAACATGACAACAACATGGTAGCAGCACAAAACAGGGTACAAACATTATTGGGCACAGACAACAGCACAAAGAGCAAGAAGAGATGACAATACATCACACAAAGCAGCCACAACTGTCAGTAAGAGTGTCCATCATTGAGTCTTTGAATGAAGAGATTGAGATAAAACTGTCCAGTTTCTCACATTAAACATCTCCAATCCAAAATTAAATCCAGAATTGGCTTCCTATTTCACAACAAAGCCTCCTTCACTCATGCTGCCAAACATGCCCTCATAAAACTGACTATCCTACCGATCCTTGATTTCGGCGATGTCATTTACAAAATAGCCTCCAACACTCTGCTCAACAAATTGGATGTAGTCTATCACAGTGCCATCCGTTTTGTTACCAAAGCCCCATACACTACCCACCACTGCGACCTGTATTCTCTCGTTGGCTGGCCCTCATTACATATTCGTCGCCAAACCCACTGGCTCCAGGTCATCTATAAGTCTTTATTAGGTAAATCCCCACCTTATCTCAGCTCGCTGGTCACCATAGCAACACACATCCGTAGCATGCGCTCCAGCAGGTATATCTCACTGGCCACCCCAAAGCCAACACCTCCTTTGGCCGCCATTCCTTCCAGTTCGCTGCTGCCAATGACTGGAACGAATTGCAAAAATCCTTGAAGCTGGAGGTTCCTATCGCCCTCACTAACTTTAAGCATCAGCTGTCAGAGCAGCTTATCGATCACTGCACCTGTATATAGCCCTTCTGTAAATAGCCCACACTACTACCTCATCCCCATATTTATTATTTTAGCTCATTTTGCACCCCAGTATCTCTATTTGCACATCATCATTTGCACATCTATCAGTCCAGTGTTAATGCTAAATTGTAATTATTTCACCACTATGGCCTATTTATTGTCTTACCTTCCTAATCTTACTACATTTACACTCTGTATATAGATTCTCTATTGTGTTTTTGACTATGTTTGTTTACTGTGTAACTCTGTGTTGTTTTTTGTCGCACTGCTTTGCTTTGTCTTGGCCAGGTCACAGTTGTAAATGAGAACTTGTTCTCAACTGACCTACCTGGTTAAATAAAGGTGAAATAAAAAAAACCTTCACTGCTAACACTCTGCCTTCCAGTAGATACACTCACTGCTAACCACACTGACTGGCACAGAATATTGATACATTAATGACTACACACATTTATGTTTTCTTGAAAGCAACCACATATTTATCAGAAGATAGGATCTGTTTCAGAGAATGAACAGTGGAAATATGCCTCACACCTCTGGTCGCCTTCATATGATTATTTATATTCAGAGACATTGTGTCAGTCTGTCTGTAATGTTGTGCCATTGCAGGCTGTGGGGCTCAGAGCAGGAGGGGGAAGGAAACTGTGTATGGGCTTGTGGTTAAAGTGACAGACAGACACACATGAAGTGCAAGAAATGCTTCACTTGGTTGAGAGCAGGCAACTTTTGACCCTGTCTGTCTGTGTGAGTTTAAACCTATTTAGGGTGTGAGGTTACACCTCACAATGGAGAATAAGGAGACATACAGAGTAGCCATACCTTACAGCCTTCACAGGCATGGACTCCGTAGTGGAAGCCAGAAGCTTTGTCTCCACAGACTCGACACTCTATGTTGAGTAGGGAAGCTGTGGTGTCGTCCTGGAGCTTGGTGTAGAGAGGACTGCTGTCTGAGTACTGGGGAGGAGACTCTGGCTCCAGCTTTATACAACCTGAGGGACAGAACAGACACAGAGCTTAATACAACCTGAGGGACAGAACAGACACAGAGCTTAATACAACCTGAGGGACAGAACAGACACAGAGCTTAATACAACCTGAGGGACAGAACAGACACAGAGCTTAATATAACCTGAGGGACAGAACAGACACAGAGCTTAATACAACCTGAGGGACAGAACAGACACAGAGCTTAATACAACCTGAGGGACAGAACAGACACAGAGCTTAATACAACCTGAGGGACAGAACAGACACAGAGCTAAATACAACCTGAGGGACAGAACAGACAGACACACTGACACACAGACAGAGCAGGGTCACAACATGCACATTCATATAGTTGTTGTGTTTGTTATATTTTTAAATGCTAGCAAATATTTGAGCACACAGGTCTCACCGTGTCCCTCCTGAACCTGGCTGGGGTTGTACATGTAGTCCATGTATGTGAGGTGGTGGCCCAGGGCAGGGCTTGAGCCAGGGCTGGGGCAGGGCTGGTAACCCTGGCCAGGTCTAGGGCTGAGGTGAGTGGGGCTGTAGCTTGGTTGGTAGTGGTGGGCCTGGGTGGGTCTGGGGCTGCGGCTGGCTTGGTAGTGGTGGGCCTGGGTGGGTCTGTGGCTGGAGCTGGTGGGTCGGTGTTCGTAGTCTAGGCTAGTGTAGTCCAGGGTGGTGAATGGTTTCATATCCAGAGAGTGAGAACTGTCATCAAGATCCTCCAGGTTTACAGGGGTCAGACTGAAGCCCATCGGCCATGCGAGGAGCTGGGTATCAACCATGTCTGTTAGAAAAAGAGAGAGAGAGAGAGAGGGTGGGGGGGGGAGGGAGGGAGAGAGAGTTAGGATCTGTGTGTGTGTGTGTGTGTGTGTGTGTGTGTGTGTGTGTGTGTAAACCCAGATGTCTGTGTTATCTAGTAAACAGTATGAGTGTGACACTGTAGTAAAAACATATTGAACGCTGATACAAGTCCTTCCTTCTGTTTCACTGTGAGACCATTTCAAACTGAGCTCTTTGTTGTGTTGTAATAAACTTGCCATCAATACCATTTGAGACCCTCGTACTCCTACTAGTCACAGAACTGTGTTCATAGAAGGGACCCTCTAGTGAAGTCCACAGAACTGTGTTCATAGAAGGGACCCTCTAGTGAAGTCCACAGAACTGTGTTCATAGAAGGGACCCTCTAGTGAAGTCCATAGAACTGTGTTCATAGAAGGGACCCTCTAGTGAAGTCCACAGAACTGTGTTCATAGAAGGGACCCTCTAGTGAAGTCCACAGAACTGTTTTCATAGAAGGGACCCTCTAGTGAAGTCCATAGAACTGTGTTCATAGAAGGGACCCTCTAGTGAAGTCCACAGAACTGTGTTCATAGAAGGGACCCTCTAGTGAAGTCCACAGAACTGTGTTCATAGAAGGGACCCTCTAGTGAAGTCCACAGAACTGTGATCAATCTACGAACAGATATCCTGTGAGATAGTGAACTGAACTCTAACTTGGTTGACCCCCCAATCAGTGACTGATGAAACCCACTGCTCTGAACCCATGTGACATTAGACTAAACTTTATATAACCAACGCTATCCTTCACTATTACAAGGTTGGAGCCGCCCTGCTGGTCGCCTGTTAAGCAGCTCCCATTGTTTGTGCGTTAATTGTTGTTTTGCTATAATAGTTCAGGATTATTAGTGCTACGGTTTTACGAAGGTTTTAGCGGTCCTTTTTATCACTGAGAGACTTTTTCTAACGTTTAGCAGATGGTGTAATACGAGACATATTACTGTTAAGGAACAGTTTTGTAGCTCGGACATTGAGCTGTTAGCCGTTAGCCTGAGACCCTACTATTTACCTAGGGAATTCACGGCGGCCATTGCTGTTATTGTTTACATCCCGCCCTCCACTGACGCAAACACAGTGTGTGACGTCATCCACTCTGTTATCGCGAGGTTACAGACAGCGCATCCCAGTGCTTTCTTTGCCATTTCGGGGGATCTTAACCATGCATCTCTCTCTTCAACGCTGCCCACGTACAAACAGTTCGTGAAGTGCCCAACCAGGAATAATAAAACTCTGGACTTGTTATATGCTAATGTGAAGGACGCATACAACTCCACTGCACTCCCTCCCCTCGGTAGATCGGATCACAACCTTGTCCACCTCACCCCACTCTACAGGCCTATGGTCCAACAGCAGCCTGCAACCACCAGGACTATTAGGAGATGGTCCCCAGAGGTGAATGAGGCCCTACAGGACTGTTTTGAACCAACAGACTAGGATGTGCTCTGTGAGGCTCATGGGGAGGACATCGATGGACTTACTGACTGCATAACAGACTATATTAATTTTTGTGCAGACAACACTGTACCCACCAGGAAGGTACGCTGTTTTCCAAATAATAAACCCTGGGTCACCAGCGACCTGAAGGCCCTGCTGAATGAGAAGAAGAGGGCCTTCAAGGAGAAGGACAAGGACAAATTGAAATGCATCCAGAGGGAGCTGAAGTTGCGGATTGCTGAGGGGAAGAGAGTGTGTAAGGAGAAGATGGAGGACAAGCTGAGGCAGAGCCAGGTGAGAGAGATGTGGAAGGGTATGAGAAATATCACTGGCTTCAAAAAGTCAAACAGTGGGCAGACGGAGGGACCCAGGAAAGAGCCAATGTGCTGAACCAAAGCGGCAGGCCCTGATGGCATCAGCCCAAGAGTGCTTATGGTCTGTGCTGACCAACTGTGTGGAATACTCCAGCATCCCTTCAACCTTAGCCTGAGCCTGGAAAGGGTCCCTGTGCTGTGGAAAACAGTCTGCCTGGTCCCAGTGCCCAAGAAGGCACACCCCACTGTCCTGAATGACTTCAGACCTGTAGCACTAACATCCCACATCATGAAGACCCTGGAAAGGTTAGTCCTCGCTCACCTCAGACCCCTGGTGTGTACATCAATGGACCCCCTGCAGTTTGCATATCAGCACAACATCGGGGTGGATGATGCAATCATCTACCTTCTGCAGAGGGCCTACTCTCACCTGGACAACGCAGGTTGCACTGTGAGGGTTATGTTTTTTGACTTCTCCAGTGCCTTCAACACCATTCAGCCTCTGCTACTGGGTGAGAAGATGAGGAGGATGAAAGTGGAAGCAGCCTTAGTCTCCTGGGTCACGGACTACCTGACCGGTAGGCCACAATTTGTGCGACTACAGAGCTGTGTGTCAGAACGGGCTGTTAGCAACACAGGGGCCCCCCAGGGTACGGTCCTGTCCCCCTTCCTGTTCACCCTCTACACCTCAGACTTCAGATATAACTCTGAAACATGCCACCTACAGAAGTTCTCGGATGACTCCTCAATTGTAGGGTGCATCAGGGGTGGGCAGGAGGAGGAGTACAGGAGCACAATCAGTGACTTTGTGTTGTGGTGTGAGCAGAACCACCTTCAGCTCAACATCAGCAAAACTAAGGAGAATGGTGGTGGACTTCAGGAGAACCAAGGCACAACTGACTGCAGTCCCTATACAGGGGATGGATGTGGAAATGGTTGAGTCATACAAGTTCCTGGGTGTCCATATGGACAACAGACTGGAATGGGCCGGTAACACCGGGGCCCTGTACAAAAAGGGCCAGAGCCGACTCTACCTTTTTCATTGCTTTTAGTATATCAAATGTGCAATACGTGCAGTTATCTGTAATTAAACCCTGCGCACTAAGGACTGTATTTTAAGGGAATTATTATTATTACCCCAAATTATATCATACACACATTTAGCTATTTAAGTATCTCTTCCTGTCATTTACCTGTACAGTTAATGTAACCATGCAAATATTAATTTACCTGTAAACTTATAGATAGACAGACAGACAGACAGACAGACAGACAGACAGACAGACAGACAGACAGACAGACAGACAGACAGACAGACAGACAGACAGACAGACAGACAGACAGATAGATAGATAGATAGATACTTTATTTATCCCTGAGGGGGAAATGTCTTTGTCAAGCAGCTACAACAACAAAACACAGGGCAGGTGCAAAATGCCACAACGAAAGTACACAAAAGACAGATACACGGTACATGATACATAGAGCGGCAGTATGAAAAAGTATAGAAATACAAGATGTCTGGAGTGAAAAAAGCTATAAAAGGACATTGCATAGTATGAGTGGTTGGCTGAATATGTACACTATACATTGGTGGATGTTGGATGGTTAACTATACTATACAGGTCGATGGCAGAGAAATACTTCAGTAGCTAAAAATGCGTATGATATGAGCGAGGGTAATAATAGTTTACTTAATAGACAGACTGGGTAAATGAACAGGTAAGTGAAAATTTTGCATGGTTAAATTATCTGTACAGGCAAATATACAGTTATATTTACAGATAAGTGAATACTTGCATGTTTACACAAACTGTACAGGTAAATGACAGGAAGAGATACTTTAATAGCTAAATGTGTGTATGATATAATTTGGGGTAATAATAGTAATTCCCTTAAAATACAGTCCTTAGTGCGCAGGGTTTAATTACAGACAACTGCACGTATTGCACATTCGATATACTAAAAGCAATGAGAAAAGATACAACTGACAGGATACTAATATGCATTCCTGAGTGAATGACTACGTAAGTTAGGTCCAATAATTACTTGCAATATTAAACGTGATATGATATAACAACTGTACATGAGTATGTATATACAGACCTGTATGAATAAATAAATAGGTCCTGAGTGAATGAGTGCTGACGGACCAGAGTTACTCACGGATGGATGCATAATTGCGAATTTAGCTATTTAAGTATCTTTCTATATAGTTAACCATGCAAATATGTTTTATTTATCTCAACGTGCCGCTCTATGTATCTTGTACCGTGTATATGTCTTTTGTGTACTTTCGTTGTGGCATTTTGCACCTGCCCTGTGTTTTGTTGTAGCTGCTTGACAATGAAATTTTCCCCCCGGGGGATCAATAAAGTACCTATCTATCTATCTATCTATCTATCTATCTATCTATCTATCTATCTATCTATCTATCTATCTATCTATCTATCTATCTATCTATCTATCTATCTATCTATCTATCTATCTATCTATCTATCTATCTATCTATCTATCTATCTATCTATCTATCTAATACCAGGGGAAATACTACTCACAACAAACTAATCATTTATAACATGGGATCTAACAGTACCAAGCCCTAGTAGTAGTATCTTATCTTGATTATTGTCCAGTCGTGTGTTCCAGTGCAGGAAGGAAATACCTAGTTAAGCTGCAGCTGGCCCAGAACAGAGCAGCACGTCTTGCTCTTCATTGTAATCAGAGGGCTGATATAAATACTATGCATGCCAGTCTCTCTTGGATAAGAGTTGAGGAGAGACTGACTGCATCACTTCTTTTTATAAGAAACATTAATGTGTTTGCATAGTCATCTTACACACACACACCACCAGACAAGCCACCAGAACAAATTCAAGAAAGCATACAGTATTAAATAGAGCCATTATTGCACAGAACTCCCTTTCTTCTCATATTGCTCAAATAAACAGCAAACCTGGTTTAAAAACCCAGATAAAGCATCATTTCACGACACAACACCTCTCCTCCATTACACCTGGATAGTTAGTGTGTATGTATTGATGTGTGACGTTTTTACATTTGTATTTCTGTCTATTAATGTTCTGTATTATGTCATGTTTTATGTTTTGTGTGGAACCCAGGGAAGATCAGTTTTATTTTTATTTATTTATTTGCACCAAAGATGACAAGTGATAGACAACAATACAGATAAAAATATATACAGCGGGTGAAATAAGTATTGAACACGTCACCATTTTTCTCAGTAAATATATTTCCAAAGGTGCTATTGACATGACATTTTCACCAGATGTTGGTAACAACCCAAGTAATCCATACATACAAAGAAACCAAAACAAATAAGTTCAGAAATTAAGTTATGTGTAATAATGTGAAATGACACAGGGAAAAAGTATTGAACACACTTACTGATATTTATTTAATACTTTGTACAAAAGCCTTTGTTGGTAATGACAGCTTCAAGACGCCTCCTGTATGGAGAAACTAGTCGCATGCATTGCTCTGGTGAGATTTTGGCCCATTCTTCCACACAAACAGTCTTCAAATCTTGAAGGTTCCGTGGGACTCTTCTATGAATCTTGATCTTCAGTTCTTTCCATAGATTTTCAATGGGATTTAAGTCAGGTGATTGGCTGGGCCATTCTAGCAGCTTTATTTTCTTTCTTTGAAACCAATTGAGAGTTTCCTTGGCTGTGTGTTTGGGATCATTGTCTTGCTGAAATGTCCACCCTCGTTTCATCTTCATCATCCTGGTAGATGGCAGCAGATTTTTGTCAAGAATGTCTCTGTAAATTTGCCCATTCATCCTTCCTTCAATTATGTGAAGTTTGCCAGTACCATTTGCTGAAAAGCAGCCCCACACCATGATGTTCCCACCTCCAAACTTCACTGTTGGTATGGTGTTTTTAGGGTGATGTGCAGTGCCATTTCTCCTCCAAACATGGTGTGTATTATGACATCCAAACAGTTCAATTTTGCTCTCATCTGACCACACTATATTCTCCCAGTATTTCACTGGCTTTTCCAAATGTTGTGCAGCAAACTTTAAACGAGCTTCAACATGCTTTTTTTTCAGCAATGGAGTCTTGCGTGGTGAGCGTGCATACAGGCCATGGCGGTGGAGTGCATTACTTACTGTTTTCTTTGAGACAACAGTACCTGCTAATTGCAGGTCTTTTTGAAGCTCTCCACAAGTGGTCCTTGGCTCTTGGACAACTCTTCTGATTATTCTTTTCACTCCTCTGTCAGAAATCTTGCGAGGAGCACCTGGTCGAGGCAAATTTATGGTGAAATGATTGTCTTTCCACTTCCGTATTATGGCCCCAACAGTGCTCACTGGAACATTCAGAAGCTTAGAAATGCGCCTATAACCAATGCCATCATTATGTTTTGCAACAATTAGGTTGCGAAGGTCTTGAGACAGCTCTTTGCTTTTACCCATCATGAGATGTGTCTTGTGTGACACCTTGGCAATGAGACCTTTTTGTAGGCCATCAGTTGGGACTGAACCAGTTGATATTAATTTTCACTGACAGGGGGCTGGATTGCTTTTTAATTACTGATAGTTTTCAGCTGTTGTCTTGGCTTTCCATGCCTTTTTGAACCTCCCTTTCTCCATGTGTTCAATACTTTTTCCCTGTGTAATTTCACATTATTACACATAACTTAATTTCTGAACTTATTTGTTTTGGTTTCTTTGTATGTATGGATTACTTGGGTTGTTACCAACATCTGGTGAAAATGTCAATAGCACCTTTGGAAATATATTTACTGAGAAAATGGTGACGTGTTCAATACTTATTTCACCCGCTGTATATATATATATATATATATATATCTTTTAAACGATGTGCTGGTGTGGTTGGAAACCCAAGGGCTTATATAAAAAACACACAAGAAAAAAAACATAAGTACAAAAATAAAAAAGATTTTTAGGTTTTATTTATTCGCATCAAAGACAATATGTAAAATACAAAACAGTACAGAGTGCGGATGGAAGCCCAAATATAAGTACAACATTTTTTTTTCAATCAGTTAAACAAATCATATTCATTATAATTGTACATAATATACTCAGTAAACAGGAAAACCCATGTTCGATTATGTGTGTGAGATCCATAGTTTTCACTTAAAGTTACTGAGGGATGAGATATGTTACCTCTGTATCTAATAGAGAATGTGTGAGGTGTGGCAGTGGGAAGGGTGAAGGTTATCACAGTGTATTGTGTTATATAGATGGTTTTCAGAATTAACCTGGAATAATCCATTGACTGTCTGGGAGGTATGAGTACTTGTTGGTGAAAATACATAATTGGCGTACATTCATGTCGTAAATAGACTAGATATTGAGTTTCTTAAACAAGATGCAGATGGATCCAGGTAATTAGAGGTGGCTAGTCTTGCAAATGTATTTTGTTTGATGGGTAATTAGTGTAGGTAGGAGACATATGTACTGGCCCAGACAACATTACAATAAATTAGATAAGCAATCCTGATGTCCCAAACCATAAATCTTTCTGATGATACCAACAGATTATCACTTTGCTACAGAAAAATGGAATCTGATCCTTCCAGGATAACTTTTCATCAATTAGAACTCTGAGGAATGTAGAGGATGTGACTTGTTCCATTTCATTCCCACCAATAGATACAGCTCTTTATTCTACTTTTTTAATAGTTTTTACAATATTTCAAATTCTACAATAAAGTTGGTTTAAAAAATATATATATATTACAATCTTGTCTCATCGCTGCAACTCCCCAACGGGCTCGGGAGAGGCGAAGGTTGAGTCATGCGTTCTCTGAAACATGACCCACCAAGTCACGCTTCTCAACACCCGCTCGCTTAACCCGGAAGCCAGTTGCACCAATGTGTCGGAGGAAACATTGTTAAACTGATGACCGAAATCAGCTTGCAGGCGCCTGGGTGACCACAAGTAGCATAGACTAGGAATAACAAAGGTCCAATTATCCAACCCTGAGGGACGCCACAGTATATCTTGGCCCTGGGAGATGCACAGCTGTTTTCATAAACAAATTGTTCTCTATCATAAACCATAACTTTCTAACCAATTGTATAATCATGAAAACCGTAATAATGCAATTTAGAAAGTCATTTTTAATGATCAACCGTGTCAAACGCTTTGTTGTTCAGGGCTGTAAAGATTTTATCCACAAGTTGCAAAAGAGACAAATCTCTGGAGTAGTTTTTTACATATAGAATACACTGTTGATTTAAATGTTTCAAGATTCTTCTACACCAATTTTTCTAGGATTTTTGAAAAACGTGGTAGTACAGATATTGGATGATAATTTGTCAAATATCTTGGATCCCCAGATGTATAGAGGGGGATAACTTGGACACACCTACTTTTTCAAGGGTTTTTCTTTATTTTTACTATTTTCTACATTGTAGAATAAATAAATAAAGACATCAAAACTATGAAATAACACATATGGAATCATGTAGTAACCAAAAAAGTGTTAAACAAATCAAAATATATTTTATATTTGAGATTCTTCAAAGTAGCCACCCTTTGCCTTGATGACAGCTTTGCACACTTTTGACATTCTCTCAACCAACAATAAACCAGCTTCTTCTTCAATAAAGTATCTATCTATCTTGAGGAACGCTTTTCCATCAGTCTTGAAGGAGTTCCCACATATGCTGAGCACTTCTTGGCTGCTTTTCCTTCACTGCGGTCCGACTCATCCCAAACCATCTCAATTTGGTTGAGGTCGAGGGATTGTGGAGGCTATAGCTAGGCTACTCATGATGATGTATTGGTTGACCTAGCTAACTATAGCTAGGCTACTCATGATGATGTATTGGTTGACCTAGCTAACTATAGCTAGGCTACTCATGATGATGTATTGGTTGACCTAGCTAACTATAGCTAGGCTACTCATGATGATGTATTGGTTGACCTAGCTAACTATAGCTAGGCTACTCATGATGATGTATTGGTTGACCTAGCTAACTATAGCTAGGCTACTCATGATGATGTATTGGTTGACCTAGCCAACTATAGCTAGGCTACTCATGATGATGTATTGGTTGACCTAGCTAACTATAGCTAGGCTACTCATGATGTATTGCTTTTTTTTTTGCTTTTTGAAGCGCTTTGAGATTGTTATGAAAAGCACTATAGACATCAAATATACTAAACAAAAATTAACGCAACATGCAACAATTTCAACAATTACAGTTCATATCAGGAAATCAATCAATGTAAATAAATTCATTAGGCCCTAATCTATGGATTTCACATGACTGGGCAGGGGCCCACCCATTGGGGAGCCAGGCCCAGCCAATCAGAATAAGTTTTTCCTCACAAACAGGCTTTATTACAGACAGAAATACTCCAGTTTCATCAGCTGTCCGGGTGGCGGTTCTCAGACAATTCCACAGGTGAAAAAAGATGGATGTGGAGGTCCTGGGCTGGTGTGGTTACACATGGTCTATGGTAGTGAGGCCGGTTGGATGTACTGCCAAATTCTCTAAAACAACGTTGGAGGCAGTTTATGGTAGATAAATAAAAATTTAATTCTCTGTCAACAGCTCTGGTGGACATTCCTGCAGTCAGCAGCTCTGGTGGACATTCCTGCAGTCAGCAGCTCTGGTGGACATTCCTGCAGTCAGCAGCTCTGGTGGACATTCCTGCAGTCAGCAGATCTGGTGGACATTCCTGCAGTCAGCAGCTCTGGTGAACATTCCTGCAGTCAGCAGCTCTGGTGGACATTCCTGCAGTCAGCAGCTCTGGTGGACATTCCTGCAGTCAGCATGCCAATTGCAAGCTCGTTCAAAACTTGAGACATCTGTGGCATTGTGTTGTGTGACAAAACTGCACATTTTAGAGAGGCCTTTTATTGTCCCCAGCACAAGGCGAACCTTTGAAATGATCATGCTTTTAAATCAGCATCTTGATATACCACACCTGTCAGGTGGACGGATTATCTTGGCAAATGAGAAATGCTCACTAACAGGGATGTAAACAAATTTGTGAACAAAATCGGAGAGAATTACTTTTTGTGCGAAAGGAACTTTTCTGGGATCTTTCATTTCAGCTCATGAAACATGGGACCAACACTTTATATGTTGCATTTAAAATTGTTCATTTTAAATTATTTTTATTATTAATAGACAGTGTTGAGGTGAAATCTAAGTGTTGAGGAGAAATCCAACAGTGTTGAGGTGAAATCTAAGTGTTGAGGAGAAATCCAACAGTGTTGAGGTGAAATCCAACAGTACATAGGACAGTGTTGAGGAGAAATCTAACAGTGTTGAGATGAAATCTAACAGTACATAGGACAGTGTTGAGGAGAAATCTAACAGTGTTGAGATTAAATCTAACAGTACATAGGACAGTGTTGAGGAGAAATCCAACAGTACATAGGACAGTGTTGAGGTGAAATCCAACCGTACATATGACAGTGTTGAGGTGAAATCCAACCGTACATATGACAGTGTTGAGGTGAAATCTAACCGTACATATGACAGTGTTGAGGAGAAATCCAACAGTGTTGAGGAGAAATCCAACAGTACATAGGACAGTGTTGAGGTGAAATCCAACAGTGTTGAGTAGAAATCCAACAGTACATAGGACAGTGTTGAGGTGAAATCCAACAGTACATATGACAGTGTTGAGGTGAAATCCAACAGTACATAGGACAGTGTTGAGGAGAAATCCAACAGTGTTGAGGTGAAATCCAACAGTACATAGGACAGTGTTGAAGAGAAATCCAACAGTACATAGGACAGTGTTGAGTTGAAATCCAACAGTACATAGGACAGTGTTGAGGTGAAATCCAACAGTACATAGGACAGTGTTGAGGAGAAATCCAACAGTACATAGGACAGTGTTGAGGAGAAATCCAACAGTGTTGAGGTGAAATCCAACAGTACATAGGACAGTGTTGAGGAGAAATCCAACAGTACATAGGACAGTGTTGAGGAGAAATCCAACAGTGTTGAGGTGAAATCCAACAGTACATAGGACAGTGTTGAAGAGAAATCCAACAGTACATAGGACAGTGTTGAGTTGAAATCCAACAGTACATAGGACAGTGTTCAGGAGAAATCCAACAGTGTTGAGGTGAAATCCAACAGTACATAGGACAGTGTTCAGGAGAAATCCAACAGTACATAGGACAGTGTTGAGGTGAAATCCAACAGTGTTGAGGTGAAATCCAACAGTACATAGGACAGTGTTGAAGAGAAATCCAACAGTACATAGGACAGTGTTGAGGTGAAATCCAACAGTACATAGGACAGTGTTGAGTTGAAATCCAACAGTACATAGGACAGTGTTGAGTTGAAATCCAACAGTACATAGGACAGTGTTGAGGTGAAATCCAACAGTACATAGGACAGTGTTGAGGTGAAATCCAACAGTACATATGACAGTGTTGAGGAGAAATCCAACAGTACATAGGACAGTGTTGAGGTGAAATCCAACAGTGTTGAGGAGAAATCCAACAGTACATAGGACAGTGTTGAAGAGAAATCTATCAGTTAAAGACTTTAAAAGGTGTGCAGGGTATGTTTAAATAGATCCGTAGAGTGACTATGCCAAGTATATTAATAGGACAGCATTATAAACCAGAGGATAAACTGGGTGGAAATAACTATGAATGACTTCCAGAATGAAACCACGGTAAAAGCATCCTCCTTTAAATGAGTTATTGTTTCCTTTAGACTGAATGGGTGGAATGTGGACAACAGAAGTGAACAGAAACTGGTACATTGTTCCAAACAGGGAAAGGTGGAGAGAAGCCAACTGTCCTATAGAAAGGGTCTGTTCTGGAGACACTAGGGTCTGTTCTGGAGACACTAGGGTCTGTTCTGGAGACACTAGGGTCTGTTCTGGAGACACTAGGGTCTGTTCTGGAGACACTAGGGTCTGTTCTGGAGACACTAGGGTCTGTTCTGGAGACACTAGGGTCTGTTCTGGAGACATATTAATAGATAATAGATTAATACGTCCAGCGGTCCAATGGACATCTATTCTATTTGCTATCTGGTAAACAGGGCTTCAATGCGGATGGACTTTTGCTCTGATTGGCAAAGCGTTCACACACACACACACACACACACACACACACACACACACACACACACACACACACACACACACACACACACACACACACACACACACACACACACACACACACACTCCCTGGAGGCCAAGTGTTGGAACAGTCCTCATCATCAGATGAAGACCCTGTATGTCTATCCCAGCCTGGTCTCAACCACAGGCCTCATGGACACCCAGGAGACACGTGTCCCGTAAAGACTAGATCCATTCCTCTATACAGAAATAGAAAGAGGAATTAAAATGTTGTACTAAAACAGTTAGTGGAATGCAGCCAGAAATACAACATTGGTTCTGTAAAATTTCCAAGAACATTAGTTTGGGCAAATGTTCTCATAACTCAAAAACTGTCCAGTTGTGCTGATGATAATACATTGTTTTTATAAAACATTCACCTGATGTTGCAAGAACATTCCCAGAACACACTTAGTCTGTTCTTTACCTTGAAATCTAAAGAAAGCGTTTGGGGAATGTTCTGTGGTGGTTGTTACAGATGTTGTGCACAACATTTGAGCAAATTTTAGGAGAACATTCCAAGGATATTTCATTTAAAACATTTGCTAAAAAAAATCCATTATACTAAAATCCATTATACTAAAACGCAATGGGAATCCAAGCTACTTTTCTGGGAATGTATCTGGTATGCTGGGTAGTCTGTAGTCTGTACTGGGTAGTCTGTCGTCTGTACTGGGTAGTCTATAGTCAGTAGTCTGTACTGGGTAGTCTGTACTGGGTAGTCTGAAGTCTGTACTAGGTAGTCTATAGTCAGTAGTCTGTACTGGGTAGTCTGTACTGGGTAGTCTGAAGTCTGTACTAGGTAGTCTATAGTCAGTAGTCTGTACTGGGTAGTCTGTAGTCTGTACTGGGTAGTCTGTAGTCTGTACTTGGTAGTCTATAGTCTGTACTGGGTAGTCTATAGTCAGTAGTCTGTACTGGGTAGTCTGTACTGGATAGTCTGTACTGGGTAGTCTGTACTGGATAGTCTGTACTGGGTAGACTGTAGTCTGTAGTCTGTACTGGGTAGTCTGTACTGGGTAGTCTGTAGTGGGTAGTCGATAGATAGATAGATAGATAGATAGATAGATAGATAGATAGATAGATAGATAGATAGATAGATAGATAGATAGATAGATAGATAGATAGATAGATAGATAGATAGATAGATAGATAGATAGATAGATAGATACTTTATTGATCCCCCGGGGGGGAGTCTGTACTGGGTAGTCTGTAGTCTGTACTGGGTAGTCTGTAGTCTGTACTGGGTAGTCTGTACTGGGTAGTCTGTAGTCTGTACTGGGTAGACTGTAGTCTGTACTGGGTAGTCTGTAGTCTGTACTGGGTAGTCTAGTCTGTAGACTGTACTGGGTAGTCTGTAGTCTGTACTGGGTAGACTGTAGTCTGTAGACTGTACTGGGTAGTCTGTAGACTGTACTCTGTAGACTGTACTGTGTAGTCTGTACTGGGTAGACTGTACTGGGTAGACTGTACGATGTAGTCTGTACTGGGTAGTCTGTACTGGGTAGACTGTACTGTGTAGGGTAGACTGTACTGTGTAGTCTAGACTGTACTGTGTAGTCTGTAGACAGTAGTCTGTATGATGTAGACTGTACTGGGTAGAGTGTACTGTGTAGTCTGTACTGTGTAGTCTGTACGATGTAGACTGTACTGTGTAGTCTAAGATGTAGACTGTACTGTGTAGTCTGTAGTGTGTAGCATGTAGTTTGTAGTCTGTAGTTGATAGTCCGTAGTCTCTAGTGTGGAATTTGGAGTCTATAGTCCGTGGTCTGTAGTCCATCATCTATAGTGTATAGTCTACACCTTCAAACCTGCAGGAAGGAGTACTTCAGTGGAACCACAACATCTCATTGGTGCTGACAGCACTGTGTCTTCGTCTTGTCATTTCACAGATTTATTTTATTTAAATAGTCAAGTTAGTGAAGAACAAATTCTTATTTACAATGACGGCCTACCCTAACCCAGACGATGCTGGGCCAATTGTATTCTGCCCTATGGGTTGTGATAGACTGGGTTTGAACCAGGGTCTGCAGTGACGCCTCTAGCACTGAGATGCAGTGCCTTAGACCGCTGTACCACTCGAGAGCCCCTTTAGCAGGGTGTGTTTTACCAGACTAGTTACGTTGCTGTAGCAGGGTGTGTTTTACCAGACTAGTTACGTTGCTGTAGCAGGGTGTGTTTTACCAGACTAGTTACGTTGCTGTAGCAGGGTGTGTTTTACCAGACTAGTTACGTTGCTGTAGCAGGGTGTGTTTTACCAGACTAGTTACGTTGCTGTAGCAGGGTGTGTTTTACCAGACTAGTTACGTTGCTGTAGCAGGGTGTGTTTTACCAGACTAGTTACGTTGCTGTAGCAGGGTGTGTTTTACCAGACTAGTTACGTTGCTGTAGCAAGGTGTGTTTTACCAGACTAGTTACGT
The DNA here is from genome assembly GCA_023634145.1 of Thymallus thymallus. Taxonomy (NCBI): domain Eukaryota; kingdom Metazoa; phylum Chordata; class Actinopteri; order Salmoniformes; family Salmonidae; genus Thymallus; species Thymallus thymallus. The sequence continues at coordinate 306,202 of CM042410.1, forward strand.
TGCTGTAGCAGGGTGTGTTTTACCAGACTAGTTACGTTGCTGTAGCAGGGTGTGTTTTACCAGACTAGTTACGTTGCTGTAGCAGGGTGTGTTTTACCAGACTAGCTACGTTGCTGTAGCAGGGTGTGTTTTACCAGACTAGTTACGTTGCTGTAGCAGGGTGTGTTTTACCAGACTAGTTACGTTGCTGTAGCAGGGTATGTTTTACCAGACTAGTTACGTTGCTGTAGCAGGGTGTGTTTTACCAGACTAGTTACGTTGCTGTAGCAGGGTGTGTTTTACCAGACTAGTTACGTTGCTGTAGCAGGGTGTGTTTTACCAGACTAGTTAGGTTGCTGTAACAGGGTGTGTTTTACCAGACTAGTTACGTTGCTGTAGCAGGGTGTGTTTTACCAGACTAGTTACGTTGCTGTAGCAGGGTGTGTTTTACCAGACTAGTTACGTTGCTGTAGCAGGGTGTGTTTTACCAGACTAGTTACGTTGCTGTAGCAGGGTGTGTTTTACCAGACTAGTTACGTTGCTGTAGCAGGGTGTTTTACCAGACTAGTTACGTTGCTGTAGCAGGGTGTGTTTTACCAGACTAGTTACGTTGCTGTAGCAGGGTGTGTTTTACCAGACTAGTTACGTTGCTGTAGCAGGGTGTGTTTTACCAGACTAGTTACGTTGCTGTAGCAGGGTGTGTTTTACCAGACTAGTTACGTTGCTGTAGCAGGGTGTGTTTTACCAGACTAGTTACGTTGCTGTAGCAGGGTGTGTTTTACCAGACTAGTTACGTTGCTGTAGCAGGGTGTGTTTTACCAGACTAGTTACGTTGCTGTAGCAGGGTGTGTTTTACCAGACTAGTTACGTTGCTGTAGCAGGGTGTGTTTTACCAGACTAGTTACGTTGCTGTAGCAGGGTGTTTTACCAGACTAGTTACGTTGCTGTAGCAGGGTGTGTTTTACCAGACTAGTTACGTTGCTGTAGCAGGGTGTTTTACCAGACTAGTTACGTTACTGTAGCAGGGTGTGTTTTACCAGACTAGTTACGTTGCTGTAGCAGGGTGTGTTTTACCAGACTAGTTACGTTGCTGTAGCAGGGTGTTTTACCAGACTAGTTACGTTGCTGTAGCAGGGTGTGTTTTACCAGACTAGTTACGTTGCTGTAGCAGGGTGTTTTACCAGACTAGTTACGTTACTGTAGCAGGGTGTGTTTTACCAGACTAGTTACATTGCTGTAGCAGAGTGTTTTACCAGACTAGTTACGTTACTGTAGCAGGGTGTTTTACCAGACTAGTTACGTTGCTGTAACTCTGGACACGCGGCCTGAACATTCTATATTGTACATTTTAGAGTAATGCTGTATATGCTCTCACCCTTTGCACTACATTTTGCACTCTGTATATAGATTTTTCTATTGTGTTTTTGACTATGTTTGTTTACTGTGTAACTCTGTGTTGTTTTTGTCACACTGCTTTGCTTTGTCTTGGCCAGGTCACAGTTGTAAATGAGAACTTGTTCTCAACTGACCTACCTGGTTAAATAAAGGTGAAATAAAACCTACATGGTTAAATAAAGGTGAAATAAAAATAAAAAATAAAAACCCTTGTGGATGTATTTACATAGGACAGACAAAATAAAACATTCTGAAGATGTTTCCTGCTTGGTCTAACATTTCATTACACCAGAAAGAAGCCATAACAACAGCAGAAGAACCTGCCTCACTGCATTCATCAACAACTCCATGCTTATCTTCAGGAGATTCACAACTAAAACAGAAGCCCCGCTCTGCAACTCACTGAGCCCTGCAATTCATGTTGAAATATAGGTGATAGTCTCTCTGTTTTGGGGGCGGGCAGCCAGCCTAACATTATGTTTTAGAGTTTGAGACCAGAGGTTTCAGTGTTTTTTTTCTTGATGCTGAGTCAGTATCAAGAACACCAGGATGCAGTTTATACAAATTAATAAAAACATTACATTCACAGATTACACAACACACTGTGTGTCCTCAGGCCCCTACTCCACCACTACCACACATCTACAGTACACAATCCATGTGTATGTGTGTGTATGTTATTGTGTGTATGCATGTGTCTGTGCCTGTGTTTGTGTGTCTTCATAGTCCCTGCTGTTCCATAAGGTGTTTTAAAAAACAGCATGCATCAGTTACCTGATGTGGAATAGAGTTCCATGTATTCATGTCTCTATGTAGTACTGTGTTCCTCCCATAGTCTGTTCTGGACTTGGGGACTGTGAAGATACCTCTGTTGACATGTCTTGTGGGGTATGCATAGGTGTCTGACATGCATATTATTAATGTTAGCTCTCTGTGTACATCCAAGGGCCAGCCGTGCTGCCCTGTTCTGAGCCAATTGCAATTTTCCTAAGTCCCTCCTTGTGGCACCTGACAACACGACTGAACAGTAGTCCAGGTGTGACAAAACTAGGACCTGCCTTGTTGATAGTGTTGTTAAGAAGGTAGAGCAACACTTTATTATGGACAGATTTCTCCCCATCTTAGATACTGTTGTATCAACATGTTTTGACCAGCGTTACTCCAAGCAGTTCAGTCATTTGCGTAAGTGCTGTGCTTGTTGAATCTCCTTCTCTATTTCTTTACCTTTATTGAACTAGGCGAGTCAGTTAAGAACAAATTCTTATTTACTATGACGGCCTACCTACAGGGACAGCCATAGTAGTACGGCGCCTTGCTCAAGGACACATTTTCACCTTGTCGCCTAGCAGCTACCTGCTGCTAGGCTACCTGCTGCCTCTAAGCATGCTGAACGTTTGGTAACGTTTGGTAACTGCTGCCTCTAAGCAAGCTGAACGTTTGGTAACGTTTGGTAACTGCTGCCTCTAAGCATGCTGAACGTTTGGTAACGTTTGGTAACTGCTGCCTCTAAGCAAGCTGAACGTTTGGTAACGTTTGGTAACTGCTGCCTCTAAGCATGCTGAACAATTTTTTCCAGAAGTTTACTAAGGTAACTGCTGGAAACTGCTGCCTCTAAGCAAGCTGAACGTTTGGTAACGTTTGGTAACTGCTGCCTCTAAGCATGCTGAACGTTTGGTAACTGCTGCCTCTAAGCAAGCTGAACGTTTGGTAACGTTTGGTAACTGCTGCCTCTAAGCAAGCTGAACGTTTGGTAACGTTTGGTAACTGCTGCCTCTAAGCATGCTGAACGTTTGGTAACGTTTGGTAACTGCTGCCTCTAAGCATGCTGAACAATTTTTTCCAGAAGTTTACTAAGGTAACTGCTGGAAACTGCTGCCTCTAAGCAAGCTGAACGTTTGGTAACGTTTGGTAACTGCTGCCTCTAAGCATGCTGAACGTTTGGTAACGTTTGGTAACTGCTGCCTCTAAGCATGCTGAACGTTTGGTAACGTTTGGTAACTGCTGCCTCTAAGCAAGCTGAACGTTTGGTAACGTTTGGTAACTGCTGCCTCTAAGCAAGCTGAACGTTTGGTAACGTTTGGTAACTGCTGCCTCTAAGCAAGCTGAACGTTTGGTAACGTTTGGTAACTGCTGCCTCTAAGCAAGCTGAACGTTTGGTAACGTTTGGTAACTGCTGCCTCTAAGCAAGCTGAACGTTTGGTAACGTTTGGTAACTGCTGCCTCTAAGCAAGCTGAACGTTTGGTAACGTTTGGTAACTGCTGCCTCTAAGCAAGCTGAACGTTTGGTAACGTTTGGTAACTGCTGCCTCTAAGCATGCTGAACGTTTGGTAACGTTTGGTAACTGCTGCCTCTAAGCATGCTGAACAATTTTTTCCAGAAGTTTACTAAGGGTTGGTAACAGGCTGATTGGTCGGCTATTTGAGCCAGTAAAGGAGGCTTTACTATTCTTAGTAGATAGGAGTGGCAATATCCTCAGTAATTTTGTCATTGTTAATTGACAACAATACTTTTTTCACCTCTTCCACACTCACTTTACAGCGTTTGTTGCTGGCATGGCATGCCTAAGGTTGCTAATCTTGCCAATGAAAAATATAATGAATGTAGTTTGCAATATCAGTTGGTTTTGTGATGAATGAGCCATCTGATTCAATGAATGATGGAGCTGAGTTTGCCTTTTTTCCCCCCAACATTTCATTGAAGGAGTTCCAAAGCTTTTTACTATCATTCTTTATATCATTTATCTTTGTTTCATAGTGGACTTTCTTCTTCTTTTTACTATCATTCTTTATATCATTTATCTTTGTTTCATAGTGGACTTTCTTCTTCTTTTTACTATCATTCTTTATATCATTTATCTTTGTTTCATAGTGGACTTTCTTCTTCTTTTTACTATCATTCTTTATATCATTTATCTTTGTTTCATAGTGGACTTTCTTCTTCTTTTTACTATCATTCTTTATATCATTTATCTTTGTTTCATAGTGGACTTTCTTCTTCTTTTTACTATCATTCTTTATATCATTTATCTTTGTTTCATAGTGGACTTTCTTCTTCTTTTTACTATCATTCTTTATATCATTTATCTTTGTTTCATAGTGGACTTTCTTCTTCAGTTTAGTCACATGACTCAATGTGCACTATATTCCCATCTCACATACTTTACATACAGAAAAGGAGAATGCTCATTTACAGATGCTGAAAGTTCTAGAACATAGAAACCCAAAAAAGCTGATTTACATACAGTGGGGCAAAAAAGTATTTAGTCAGCCACCAATTGTGCAAGTTCTCCCACTTAAAAAGATGAGAGAGGCCTGTAATTTTCATCATAGGTACACTTCAAATATGAGAGACAAAATGAGAAGAAAAAAAATCCAGAAAATCACATTGTAGGATTTTTTATGAATTTATTTGCAAATTATGGTGGAAAATAAGTATTTGGTCAATAACAAAAGTTTATCTCAATACTTTGTTATATACCCTTTGTTGGCAATGACAGAGGTCAAACGTTTTCTGTAAGTCTTCACAAGGTTTTCACACACTGTTGCTGGTATTTTGGCCCATTCCTCCATGCAGATCTCCTCTAGAGCAGTGATGTTTCGGGGCTGTCGCTGGGCAACACAGGCTTTCAACTCCCTCCAAAGATTTTCTATGGGGTTGAGATCTGGAGACTGGCTAGGCCACTCCAGGACCTTAAAATGCTTCTTACGGAGCCACTCCTTCGTTGCCCGGGCGGTGTGTTTGGGATCATTGTCATGCTGAAAGACCCAGCCACGTTTCATCTTCAATGCCCTTGCTGATGGAAGGAGGTTTTCACTTAAAATCTCACGATACATGGCCCAATTCATTCTTTCCTTTACACGGATCAGTCGTCCTGGTCCCTTTGCAGAAAAACAGCCCCAAAGCATGATGTTTCCACCCCCATGCTTCACAGTAGGTATGGTGTTCTTTGGATGCAACTCAGCATTCTTTCTCCTCCAAACACGACGAGTTGAGTTTTTACCAAAAAGTTCTATTTTGGTTTCATCTGACCATATGACATTCTCCCAATCCTCTTCTGGATCATCCAAATGCTCTCTAGCAAACTTCAGACGGGCCTGGACATGTACTGGCTTAAGCAGGGGGACACGTCTGGCACTGCAGGATTTGAGTCCCTGGCGGCGTAGTGTGTTACTGATGGTAGCCTTTGTTACTTTGGTCCCAGCTCTCTGCAGGTCATTCACTAGGTCCCCCTGTGTGGTTCTGGGATTTTTGCTCACCGTTCTTGTGATCATTTTGACCCCACGGGGTGAGATCTTGCGTGAAGCCCCAGATCGAGGGAGATTATCAGTGGTCTTGTATGTCTTCCATTTCCTAATAATTGCTCCCACAGTTGATTTCTTCACACCAAGCTGCTTACCTATTGCAGATTCAGTCTTCCCAGCCTGGTGCAGGTCTACAATTTTGTTTCTGGTGTCCTTTGACAGCTCTTTGGTCTTGGCCATAGTGGAGTGTGACTGTTTGAGGTTGTGGACAGGTGTCTTTTATACTGATAACAAGTTCAAACAGGTGCCATTAATACAGGTAACGAGTGGAGGACAGAGGAGCCTCTTAAAGAAGAAGTTACAGGTCTGTGGGAGCCAGAAATCTTGCTTGTTTGTAGGTGACCAAATACTTATTTTCCACCATAATTTGCAAATAAATTCATTAAACATCCTACAATGTGATTTTCTGGATTTCCTTTTCTCATTTTGTCTCTCATAGTTGAAGTGTACCTATGATTAAAATTACAGGCCTCTCTCATATTTTTAAGTGGGAGAACTTGCACAATTGGTGGCTGACTAAATACTTTTTTGCCCCACTGTATGCTGAGTTCTGCAACATATACACCCAGCTAATAAAGAAGCATTGAGATATCTAAAGTCCAAGACTGAATCTGTCCTCTCCCTCTGTGGTTCAGAAGCCTACTGGGCTGGCTGCTGCTGACTATTCTGCAGAGGATGAGGAGGAGGCAGTAGGGTAGACCTGACCCGGGTCAGGAGGAGTAGTGTGTGGTTTAGTATGGCTCAACTAACCCTGGACAGGAAGATTTAACTACTAGTCGTCCCTACTAGTCAGGAGGGCTGAACAACTAGTCAGGAGGGCTGAATTACTAGTCAGGAGGGCTGAACAACTAGTCAGGAGGGCTGAATTACTAGTCAGGAGGGCTGAACAACTAGTCAGGAGGGCTGAACAACTAGTCAGGAGAGATTAACTACTAGCCAGGAGGGATGAACTACTAGTCAGGAGGGCTGAACAACTAGTCAGGAGGGCTGAACAACTAGTCAGGAGGGCTGAACAACTAGTCAGGAGAGATTAACTACTAGTCAGGAGAGATTAACTACTAGTCAGGAGGGCTGAACTACTAGTCAGGAGGGCTGAACAACTAGTCAGGAGAGATTAACTACTAGTCAGGAGAGATTAACTACTAGTCAGGAGGGCTGAACTACTAGTCAGGAGGGCTGAACTACTAGTCAGGAGGGCTGAACTACTAGTCAGGAGAGATTAACTACTAGTAAAGAGAGATTAACTACTAGTCAGAAGAGATTAACTACTAGTCAGGAGAGATTAACTACTAGTCAGGAGGGCTGAACTACTAGTCAGGAGGGCTGAACTACTAGTCAGGAGATATTAACTACTAGTCAGGAGAGATTAACTACTAGTCAGGAGAGATTAACTACTAGTCAGGAGGGCTGAACTACTAGTCAGGAGAGATTAACTACTAGTCAGGAGGGCTGAACTACTAGTCAGGAGAGATGAACTACTAGTCAGGAGAGATAACCACAAGGTCCTCCTGACTACTTTAAGATGTTTTTCTCATGCCTTTTGCTGGGGATGGTCAAAAGAACCTACAGGAGTCATTTTCCTCTCTGACAGCAGATAGTTTCACTTCAGCGAGCAGCCAGACAGAGAAGACAGCTCAGGGTCATGTGTTATTAAGGTGGTCTGGTGTAGTGTTGTGATGACTTCCTGTTGCTTCATTCTGTTCTGACGCTATGTCTCTGGTTCCACTTCTCTACTCTGACAGACAGCTCACTTCTTGTTGTAATGAATATCATGTAGCTTGGCTTCATATTACACTGTTTAAATGTAATCGAAAATTAGACAGTTGATATTATTTGAATTCCCAAGATATTGTATGAAGTAATACTAAGTCATTCTAGAGTCCAGACTTTCACTGACACTTTCACTGAGTCCAGACTTTCACTGAGACTTTCACTGAGTCCAGACTTTCACTGAGACTTTCACTGAGTCCAGACTTTCACTGAGTCCAGACTCACTGAGTCCAGACTTTCACTGAGACTTTCACTGAGTCCAGACTTTCACTGAGTCCAGACTTTCACTGAGTCCAGACTTTCACTGAGTCCAGACTTTCACTGAGACTTTCACTGAGTCCAGCGTTATTCTGCTTTTCCTGCATTGTGCAGAGGTCAGCAGTCTGATTCAAAGAGACTGCCATCCCCACAGTCTCTCTACCTCTGTCTCTCTGGTCATGTCTACAATAATATTTTTCCTATTACACCATTTGTAGAATGCATACTCCTGGCATTTGAATATAGGGTGGGAATAATGAATCTCTGCCTCGGTCTCCCTCTCCCTCTCGGTCTCCCTCTCGGTCTCCCTCTCTGCCTCGGTCTCCCTCTCGGTCTCCCTCTCCCTCTCGGTCTCCCTCTCGGTCTCCCTCTCTGCCTCTGTCTCCCTCTCTGCCTCTGTCTCGGTCTCCCTCTCTGCCTCGGTCTCCCTCTCTGCCTCGGTCTCCCTCTCTGCCTCGGTCTCCCTCTCTGCCTCGGTCTCCCTCTCTGCCTCGGTCTCCCTATCTGTTTATTAACTAAAACAGTTGAGACGCTGAACCAGTGTTAATTTCTTCAACAAAAAAAGTGACTAAAATATTTGTCAAAACACCATATTATAAGTGACAAAATAGACCCAGAAAAAACTAACTAACCTAACTAACCTAACTAACCTAACGAACTAAACTAACTAAACTAACCAACCTAACTAAACTAACCAACCTAACTAAACTAGTGGGGAGGACGCACCACACCTTGCACACACAGCCTACATCAGCTAGTGAGCTGCGGGGGAGGAAGCATTGTGGGTAGTAGGCAGAAAGGATCTGCTCCGCCCCCCGATTATACACATTGCGCAGCAGACTATCTTGCTTCCCGGTAGCTAACCAATCACCACCGGCCTTCTAGTTAGCTACACTTGGCCTGGTAAAGAAACAAGCTTTTTATTAAATTAAAAACAATAGTAGCATTTATTTTAAGAGTAAAACAACAGTCTAGCTATGTTTCTCTCCCCGTCTAATATTAACACTGCTCTGAAATGATGATATTAACACTGCTCTGAAATGATGATATTAACACTGCTCTGAAATGATGATATTAACACTGCTCTGAAATGATGATATTAACACTGCTCTGAAATGATGATATTAACACTGCTCTGAAATGATGATATTAACACTGCTCTGAAATGATGATATTAACACTGCTCTGAAATGATGATATTAACACTGCTCTGAAATGATGATATTAACACTGCTCTGAAATGATGATATTAACACTGCTCTGAAATGATAATATTAACACTGCTCTGAAATGATGATATTAACACTGCTCTGAAATTATGATATTAACACTGCTCTGAAATGATGATATTAACACTGCTCTGAAATGATGATATTAACACTGCTCTGAAATGATGATATTAACACTGCTCTGAAATGATGATATTAACACTGCTCTGAAATGATAATATTTCAGAGCATGATATTAACACTGCTCTGAAATGATAATATTAACGCTGCTCTGAAATGATGATATTAACACTGCTCTGAAATGATGATATTAACACTGCTCTGAAATGATGATATTAACACTGCTCTGAAATGATGATATTAACACTGATCTGAAATGATGATATTAACACTGCTCTGAAATGATGATATTAACACTGCTCTGAAATGATGATATTAACACTGCTCTGAAATGATCATATTAACACTGCTCTGAAATGATAATATTAACACTGCTCTGAAATGATAATATTAACACTGCTCTGAAATGATAATAATAACACTGCTCTAAAATGATGACGAGTGGAAGTGAATTTAAGTGAAGAGCGGACTGGCACGGTTTAGAGCGTTGCTTGATGTAGCAGTTGGTTTCATACAACCACACAACACTGCAGCACACTTTGTCGTTGGTTTTGTGTCGAATTCAGGCATAACAGCGACCTCTCACATAAGTCCTCCACCTGCAAAACCGAGACCATGGTTGTGCTTCTGTTGTGGGTGTGATAGCATCATACAATGGTACTATGACTGTTCTACAAATCACACTGGACCTGTCATATTACAATGGTACTATGACTGTTCTACAAATCACAACCTGTCACAAATCACAAAAAATCACAAACCTGTCGTAATACAAATGGTACTATGACTGTTCTATGATCGCACTGGACCTCTCCTTCCTACAGGTGAGTGTCAGGGTCAGGGGCCAACACGTTTTCTCAAGCCGCTCTCAGAATACAAGCAGACGAGGGTTAGGTTTAGGCCATGAGTGTACGTTTGGAAGTGCACGTGTACAAAGACACACAAACACACACAGCAACGATATCATGTGTAGAAGTAAAGAGTGTTGAATATACCCCAACACAGCGTTAGATCCGTGTTGAATATACCCCAACACAGCTTTAAACAGTGTTGAATATACCCAAACACAGCTTCAACAGTGTTGAATATACCCCAACACAGCTTTAGATCCATGTTGAATATACCCCTACACAGCTTTAAAACAGTGTTGAATATACCCCAACACAGCTTTAGATCCGTGTTGAATATACCCCAACACAGCTTTAGATCCGTGTTGAATATACCCCTACACAGCTTTAGATCCGTGTTGAATATACCCCTACACAGCTTTAGATCCGTGTTGAATATACCCCTACAAAGCTTTAGATCCGTGTCGAATATACCCCTACACAGCTTTAAAACAGTGTTGAATATACCCCAACACAGCTTTAGAACAGTGTTGAATATACCCCTACACAGCTTTAAAACAGTGTTGAATATACCCCAACACAGCTTTAAAACAGTGTTGAATATACCCCAACACAGCTTTAGATCCGTGTTGAATATACCCCAACACAGCTTTAGATCGGTGTTGAATATACCCCAACACAGCTTCAACAGTGTTCAATATACCCCAACACAGCTTTAAAAACAGTATTGAATATACCCCTACACAGCTTTAAAACAGTGTTGAATATACCCCAACACAGCTTTAAAACAGTGTGGAATATACCACAACACAGCTTTAGATCCATGTTGAATATACCCCAACACAGCTTTAGATCCGTGTTGAATATACCCCAACACAGCTTCAACAGTGTTCAATATACCCCAACACAGCTTTAGATCCATGTTGAATATACCCCAACACAGCTTTAGATCCGTGTTGAATATACCCCAACACAGCTTCAACAGTGTTCAATATACCCCAACACAGCTTTAAAAACAGTGTTGAATATACCCCTACACAGCTTTAAAACAGTGTTGAATATACCCCAACACAGCTTTAAAACAGTGTTGAATATACCCCAACACAGCTTTAGATCCGTGTTGAATATACCCCTACACAGCTTTAAAACAGTGTTGAATATACCCCAACACAGCTTTAGAACAGTGTTGAATATACCCCAACACAGCTTTAGAACAGTGTTGAATATACCCCTACACAGCTTTAGAACAGTGTTGAATATACCCCAACACAGCTTTAGAACAGTGTTGAATATACCCCTACACAGCTTTAAAACAGTGTTGAATATACCCCAACACAGCTTTAGAACAGTGTTGAATATACCCCAACACAGCTTTAGAACAGTGTTGAATATACCCCAACACAGCTTTAGATCAGTGTTGAATATACCCCAACACAGCTTTAGAACAGTGTTGAATATACCCCAACACAGCTTTAGAACAGGATATTCAGTGTGTTTGATGTTGCTGTAGAGACCTGAGTTGGGTCTTGTCTATGGGAGGATGATGTTGCTGTAGAGACCTGAGTTGGGTCTTGTCTATGGGAGGATGATGTTGCTGTAGAGACCTGAGTTGGGTCTTGTCTATGGGAGGATGATGTTGCTGTAGAGACCTGAGTTGGGTCTTGTCTATGGGAGGATGATGTTGCTGTAGAGACCTGAGTTGGGTCTTGTCTATGGGAGGATGATGTTGCTGTAGAGACCTGAGTTGGGTCTTGTCTATGGGAGGATGATGTTGCTGTAGAGACCTGAGGTTTTGTCTAAGGGACTCATTCTCCCATTAAGACCCTCTAGGGAAACTAAGGAACATTAAGAACATACTAGAACCGTTACAACAACACGCACCACCCCAGAACCCCCCCCCCCCCCAGCGCTCCCCAGTCCTAGATTACCATTGCGCAGCTCCCTGGGAATAAGAGTTTGCACAATTTCTTAGGACGTGAACTCTTGCCCAATTTATTTGAATAGGAGTGACTAAATGGTTGATTGCTCCCATGAGCTTTAAGCAGAGCTTCCTCCAAGAAGGAAGGAGCTACAGCCTTACAAACACACTATGTCAAGGTCTCCACTGCTCTAGCTGTCCTACTGGGAAGGCATGGGGATGTTCCTCGGGTAGAAAGGAAAACACACACACACACACACACACACAAACAGGAAGAGATGGAAGTGTGCTAAACAGATAAAACATGTGTACATCGTGTTACAGTAACATCCCTCCACCCTTCTCACTAGAGAGGTGAAGTTTTGACCTGAGAGTCTGTTTGGGTTTCTGTCCCCTAAAAGTTTATTTTAGTCCTATAGTCCTTTCCAAGACTGGTCTAGCTGCTGCTGCTAACCCTAGCCCCGCTAGCTGCTGCTAACCCTAACCCCTCTAGCTGCTGCTGCTAACCCTAACCCCTCTAGCTGCTGCTGCTAACCCTAGCTCCGCTAGCTGCTGCTAACCCTAACCCCTCTAGCTGCTGCTGCTAACCCTAACCCCGCTAGCTGCTGCTGCTAACCCTAGCCCCGCTAGCTGCTGCTGCTAACCCCTCTAGCTGCTGCTAACTCCGAACCCGCTAGCTGCTGCTAACAACTCCGACCACGCTAGCTGCTGCTAACCCTAGCCCCGCTAGCTGCTGCTAACCCTAGCCCCGCTAGCTGCTAATTAACCCCTCTAACCGCTGCTGCTGCTAATTAACCCCTCTAACTGCTGCTGCTAATTAACCCCTCTAGCTGCAGCTGCTGCTAATTAACCCCTCTAGCTGCTGCTGCTGCTGCTACTAATTAACCCCTCTAGCTGCAGCTGCTGCTAATTAACCCCTCTAGCTGCTGCTGCTGCTGCTGCTGCTACTAATTAACCCCTCTAGCTGCTGCTGCTGCTAATTAACCCCTCTAGCTGCTGCTGCTGCTAATAAACCCCTCTAGCTGCAGCTGCTGCTAATTAACCCCTCTAGCTGCTGCTGCTGCTGCTACTAATTAACCCCTCTAGCTGCTGCTGCTGCTAATTAACCCCTCTAGCTGCTGCTGCTGCTAATAAACCCCTCTAGCTGCAGCTGCTGCTAATTAACCCCTCTAGCTGCTGCTGCTGCTGCTGCTGCTGCTACTAATTAACCCCTCTAGCTGCAGCTGCTGATAATTAACCCCTCTCATCCACTCTTTTATCGCGAGGTTACAGACAGCGCATCCCAGTGCCTTCTTTGCCATTTCGGGGGATTTTAACCATGCATCTCTCTCTTCAACGCTGCCCACGTTCAAACAGTTCGTGAAGTGCCCAACCAGGAATAATAAAACTCTGGACTTGTTATATGCTAATGTGAAGGACGCATACAACTCCACTGCACTCCCTCCCATCGGTAGATTGGATCACAACCTTGTCCACCTCACCCCACTCTACAGGCCTTTGGTCCAACAGCAGCCTGCGACCACTAGGACCATTAGGAGATGGTCCCCGGAGGTGAATGCGGCCCTACAGGACTGCTTTGAAACAAAAGACTGCTCCCCAGGCCACACACCCTCACGGCTGTCCCACCTCCACTTTGCTCACAACACCTCTGTTGAGACAATCAGTGACCCCACCTCCGCCCCTGTTCCCCCTGGACTGATCCTCAACACCCCCCTTCCCCCCACCTCCCCACCTGGGCTGTCTTTCACCACCAACCAAGTGGAGCGAGAGCTGGAGAGACTACATCAGTGGAAAGTGGCGGGCCCTGATGGCATCAGCCCAAGAGTGCTTAGGGTCTGTGCTGACCAACTGTGTGGAATACTCCAGCGTCTTTTCAACCTTAGCCTGAGCCTAGAAAGGGTCCCTGTGCTAAGGAAAACATCCTGCCTCGTCCCAGTGCCCAAGAAGGCACACCCCACTGTCCTGAATGACTTCAGACCTGTAGCGCTAACATCCCACATCATGAAGACCCTGGAAAGGTTAGTCCTCGCTCACCTCAGACCCCTGGTGTGTACATCACTGGACCCCACAGTTCTCACCTCAGACCCCTGGTGTGTACATCACTGGACCCCACAGTTCACACCTCAGACCCCTGGTGTGTACATCACTGGACCCCACAGTTCACATAGTTTAGGTAGTTTACATCCACTGAGGTTGAAGTCATTAAAACTCATTTTTCAACCACTCCACAGATTTCATGTTAACAAACTATAGTTTTGGCAAGTCAGTTAGGACATCTACATTGTGCATGACAAGTAATTCTTCCAACAATTGTTTACAGACAGATTATTTCACTTATAAATTCACTATATCACAATTCCAGTGGGTCAGATGTTTACATACACTAAGTTGACTGTGCCTTTAAACAGCTTGGAAAATTCCCGAAAATTATGTCATGGCTTTAGAAGCTTCTGATAGGCTGATTGACATCATTTGAGTCAATTGGAGGTGTACCTGTTGATGTATTTCAAGGCCTACCTTCAAACTCAGTGCCTCTTTGCTCGACATCATGGGAAAATCAAAAGAAATCAGCCAAGACCTCCGAAAAAATGTGTAGACCTCCACAAGTCTGGTTCATCCTTGAGAGCAATTTCCAAACGCCTGAAGCCACATAGCTGTCATACCGCTCAGGAAGGAGACGCCTCTGTCTCCTAGAGATGAACGTACTTTGGTGAGAAAAGTGCAAATCAATCCCAGAACAACAGCAAAGGACCTTGTGAAGATGCTGGAGGAAACCGGTACAAAAGTATCGATATCCACAGTAAAACGAGTCCTATATCGACATAACCTGAAAGGACGCTCAGCAAGGAAGAAGCCACTGCTCCAAAACCGCCATAAAAAAGCCAGACTACGGTTTGCAACTGCACATGGGGACAAAGATCGTACTTTTTGGAGAAATGTCCTCTGGTCTGATGAAACAAAAATAGAACTGTCATTATGTTTGGAGGAAAAAGGGGGACATCAGTGAAAATGACAGGAAAAGAGACTGACCACAGCATTAGAAACATTATCTCTGTGTGGGGAATTAGTTAATGTAAGTCGCAATTGTTTGTACAATCAGAAATAAACATCAGTTTCTGATGTATTTTATAGGTAGTACTATATAGGTGTATTTGAGGTATTGTATAGGTAGTACTATGTAGATGTATTTGAGGTATTGTATAGGTATTCTCTTTATTTATTTTTTTAACTAGGCAAGTCAGTTAAGAACAAATTCTTATTTACAATTACGGCCTACCCCAGCTAAAACCGGACCCAATCACGGCCGGATTGTGATAGTCTGGAATCGAACCAGGGTCTGTAATGACGCCTCTAGCACTGAGATGCAGTGCCTTAGACCGCTGCACCACTCAGGAGCCCTAGGTAGTACCATGTAGGTGTATTTGAGGTATTGTATAGGTAGTACCATGTAGGTGTGTTTGAGGTATTGTATAGGTAGTACCATGTAGGTGTATTTGAGGTATTGTATAGGTAGTACCATCCATGTAGGTGTATTTGAAGTATTGTATAGGTAGTACCATCCATGTAGGTGTATTTGAAGTATTGTATAGGTAGTACCATGTAGGTGTATTTGAGGTATTGTATAGGTAGTACCATGTAGGTGTATTTGAGGTATTGTATAGGTAGTACCATGTAGGTGTATTTGAGTATTGTATAGGTAGTACCATGTAGGTGTATTTGAGGTATTGTATAGGTAGTACCATGTAGGTGTATTTGAGGTATTGTATAGGTAGTACCATTGCGGTGTATTTGAGTATTGTATAGGTAGTACCATGTAGGTGTATTTGAGGTATTGTATAGGTAGTACCATGTAGGTGTATTTGAGGTATTGTATAGGTAGTACCATGGAGGTGTATTTGAGGTATTGTATAGGTAGTACCATGGAGGTGTATTTGAGGTATTGTATAGGTAGTACCATGTAGGTGTATTTGAGGTATTGTATAGGTAGTACCATGTAGGTGTATTTGAGGTATTGTATAGGTAGTACCATGTAGGTGTATTTGAGGTATTGTATAGGTAGTACCATGTAGGTGTATTTGAGGTATTGTATAGGTAGAACCATGTAGGTGTATTTGAGGTATTGTATAGGTAGTACCATGTAGGTGTATTTGAGGCCAGGTTAGGCCCATTGTACTGTAAAGGGCCAATATAAAAACAGCTTTGTCTCTGTAGACACTCCTTCCATTTATGACAACAGAGCAAAGTCCAACACACACACACACACACACACACACACACACACACACACACACCCACACACTTCAGGAATTATATAACCCATTATGAAACTCTGAAGTAAAGTCTTTTTTTTTAATTCAGTAATTTTTGCTCTAGTATCCACACATTACATCACCATTATATCAGGTTATAAAGAGTCCTACAGTAGATACAGACATGATTGACCTTCTAGAATGTTATACTGCAGCCAATGGAGGGAGAAATGCTAAACATGACTACAATGAAGAACAACTGGTGTAGGCCTTCTACCCTACCCTTATACTGAAGTATCATACCCTACCCTACCCTTATACTGAAGTATCATACCCTATCCTACCCTTATACTGAAGTATCATACTCTACCCTACCCTTATACTGAAGTATCATACTCTACCCTACCCTTATACTGAAGTATCATACCCTATCCTACCCTTATACTGAAGTATCATACTCTACCCTACCCTTATACTGAAGTATCATACCCTATCCTACCCTTATACTGAAGTATCATACCCTATCCTACCCTTATACTGAAGTATCATACCCTATCCTACCCTTATACTGAAGTATCATACTCTACCCTACCCTTATACTGAAGTATCATACCCTATCCTACCCTTATACTGAAGTATCATACCCTATCCTACCCTTATACTGAAGTATCATACTCTACCCTACCCTTATACTGAAGTATCATACCCTATCCTACCCTTATACTGAAGTATCATACCCTATCCTACCCTTATACTGAAGTATCATACTCTACCCTACCCTTATACTGAAGTATCATACCCTATCCTAACCCTTATACTGAAGTATCATACCCTACCCTACCCTTATACTGAAGTATCATACTCTACCCTACCCTTATACTGAAGTATCATACCCTATCCTAACCCTTATACTGAAGTATCATACCCTACCCTACCCTTATACTGAAGTATCATACCCTACCCTACCCTTATACTGAAGTATCATACTCTACCCTACCCTTATACTGAAGTATCATACCCTATCCTACCCTTATACTGAAGTATCATACCCTACCCTACCCTTATACTGAAGTATCATACCCTACCCTACCCTTATACTGAAGTATCATACTCTACCCTACCCTTATACTGAAGTATCATACCCTATCCTACCCTTATACTGAAGTATCATACTCTACCCTACCCTTATACTGAAGTATCATACCCTATCCTACCCTTATACTGAAGTATCATACCCTATCCTACCCTTATACTGAAGTGTCATACTCTACTCTATCCTTATACTGAAGCGTCATACTCTACTCTATCCTTAAACTGAAGCGTCATACTCTATCCTTATACTGAAGTGTCATACTCTACTCTATCCTTATACTGAAGTGTCATACTCTACCCTTATACTGAAGTGTCATACTCTACCCTTATACTGAAGTGTCATACTCTACTCTATCCTTATACTGAAGTGTCATACTCTACTCTATCCTTATACTGAAGTGTCATACTCTACTCTATCCTTATACTGAAGCGTCATACTCTACTCTATCCTTATACTGAAGCGTCATACTCTATCCTTATACTGAAGTGTCATACTCTACCCTATCCTTATACTGAAGTGTCATACTCTATCCTTATACTGAAGTGTCATACTCTACCCTACCCTTATACTGAAGTGTCATACTCTACCCTACCCTTATACTGAAGTGTCATACTCTACCCTACCCTTATACTGAAGTGTCATACTCTACTCTATCCTTATACTGAAGTATCATACTCTACTCTATCCTTATACTGAAGTGTCATACTCTATCCTTATACTGAAGTGTCATACTCTACTCTATCCTTATACTGAAGCGTCATACTCTACTCTATCCTTATACTGAAGCGTCATACTCTATCCTTATACTGAAGTGTCATACTCTACCCTATCCTTATACTGAAGTGTCATACTCTACCCTATCCTTATACTGAAGTGTCATACTCTACTCTATCCTTATACTGAAGTGTCATACTCTACTCTATCCTTATACTGAAGCGTCATACTCTACTCTATCCTTATACTGAAGTGTCATACTCTACCCTATCCTTATACTGAAGTGTCATACTCTACCCTACCCGTATACTGAAGTGTCATACTCTACCCTACCCGTATACTGAAGTGTCATACTCAACCCTACCCGTATACTGAAGTGTCATACTCTACTCTATCCTTATACTGAAGTGTCATACTCTACTCTATCCTTGTACTGAAGTGTCATACTCTACCCTTATACTGAAGTGTCATACGCTACTCTATCCTTATACTGAAGTGCCATACGCTACTCTATCCTTATACTGAAGTGTCATACTCTATCCTTATACTGAAGTGCCATACGCTACTCTATCCTTATACTGAAGTGCCATACTCTACTCTATCCTTATACTGAAGTGTCATACTCTACTCTATCCTTATACTGAAGTGTCATACTCTACTCTATCCTTAAACTGAAGTGTCATACTCTACTCTATCCTTATACTGAAGTGTCATACTCTATCCTTATACTGAAGTGCCATACTCTACTCTATCCTTATACTGAAGTGTCATACTCTACTCTATCCTTATACTGAAGCGTCATACTCTATCCTTATACTGAAGTGTCATACTCTACCCTTATACTGAAGTGTCATACTCTACTCTATCCTTAAACTGAAGTGTCATACTCTACTCTATCCTTATACTGAAGTGTCATACTCTATCCTTATACTGAAGTGCCATACTCTACTCTATCCTTATACTGAAGTGTCATACTCTACTCTATCCTTATACTGAAGTGTCATACTCTATCCTTATACTGAAGTGTCATACTCTATCCTTATACTGAAGTGTAGTGAAAACCAGTGATGGAAAAAGTACCCAATTGTCATACTTAAAAGATACCTTAATAAAAATGACAAGTAAAAGTGAGTCGCCCAGTAAAATTCTACTTAGTAAAAGTGTAAAAATATTTGGTTTTAAATATATAAGTATCAAAAGTAAACAGTAAATCATTTTACATTCCTTTTATTAAGAAAACCAGATGGCACGGTTTTCATGTTATTTTAATTTACAGATAGCCAGGGTCACACAAACGAAGCAGTAGTGAGTCTGCTAGATCAGAGTCAGTAGGGATGACCAGGGATGTTCTCTTGATAAGTGTGTGAACTAGACCATGTGTTTTTAGTGAGTCTGACAGATCAGAGTCAATAGGGATGACCAGGGATGTTCTCTTGATAAGTGTGTGAACTAGACCATGTGTGTTTAGTGAGTCTGCCAGATCAGAGGCAGTAGGGATGTTCTCTTGATAAGTGTGTGAACTAGACCATGTGTGTTTAGTGAGTCTGACAGATCAGAGTCAGTAGGGATGACCAGGGATGTTCTCTTGATTAGTGTCTGAATTGGACCGTTTTCCTGTCCTGCTAAGTATTCACAATGTAACCAGTACTTTTGGGTTTCAGATAAAATGTATGGAGTAAAAAGTACATTATTTTATTTAGGAATGTAGTGAAGTAAAAGTGGTCAAAAATATAAATAGTAAAGTACAGATACCCCAAACAACTACTTAAGTATCACTAAAGTATTTGTTCTTAAATATTTTACACCAGTGGTGAAAACGATGTGTTTTCAGTCTTTGTGAAGGGAAATGTTGTGAAACTGACCCTGAAGTACCCTATCAATTTCAGTGGACAGACTTGTTCTCGCTTCTCCAAAATACTGTTCATGTCACAACCATTTTCCAAAAATAGCTTTACAAATGTTTTATCATAAGTTATTCTGTCATGTCTTTAAGAGGTTTATTTAAAACATTACATTTTTTTTTTTTTTTGTATTTCACCTTTATTTAACCAGGTAGGTCAGTTGAGAACAAGTTCTCATTTACAACTGTGACCTGGCCAAGACAAAGCAAAGCAGTGTGACAAAAACAACAACACAGAGTTACACAGTAAACAAACATAGTCAAAAACACAATAGAAAAATCTATACATGAGGACATATCATGCTACTGTTGGCCTCAGATGATGCTATGACCTTTAACATAGAAACTACATACAGAACTATACACCCTATTTAGATCAAGAATACTAATTTCTACATAAGCAGAGTAATTTAAATAATGATATTATTTTTATAGTAACCTATCTATTGTAGTCAACAGGTGGCAGGTGATTGAAAGACATAAGGCACAGTTGTTAAACCAATAACACATCTAAATTGATTTGCTTCAGTAATAAAGTCAATTTAAATTTGAAGTTAAAAGTTTGGCTTCCTAAATATTAGACTATATTTAAAAATACTATTATTCACAGAAATATAAAGTAAATATCTGGAGGTACAGCCTGAATTAAAACACTTGCTGAATGATTGCCAACAATAAAATTGGAGCTACATAAATGTGCAGCATATAATTTCCCAATGTTATTCATCTGAACATATAACTAATCTCTATACTACTGTATCATGCCAGGGCTGACTGAGTGAAGTTAATTGTTCCTACTAGTGGTGTGCAGGTTAGGGTCATTAAATACTCAGTGGAAATAGGGCAGGTGTGTGGCGGTAAAGATAAAACCAATAGGCCTACCTTAAAATCCATAAATATATAATTGTGCAATTTATATCTATGGGCTACATTGAGGTTATCATTGAAATATTGTAGGCTCTCTCATTAGTGCTTAAGCCTAAGCTTTAAGGCCTAACTATATACGCGCACCAAACAGCTTAACGGAAGGGGTGGGAAAAGTTCAAGTTGATCCACAGAGACAAAAAGGTCAGAGTTGAATTCAATAACAGAAAAGGTGTGAAATGGAGAGTTGAAAATAGAGAGAAGGGAGGGCCAGAAAAGTCATGTTTGTTAAAGATGTGATGAAGTAGCAAGAGGATGAAAGGCTATGATATGTGAAGCAAGATGGGACTTCAAATAAGCCTCTGGCACATCAAGGGAACTGTAGCCTACTTTCAGATGGGTTAGATGGAAACTGACATGGACACTGACTGTACGTCTATAACCTCTCACATAGCCGTAATATTAACTCCTGCATAATTAAGCATTTCTTGCAGTAAAATTATACACCAAATGCAGGCTAAATGTTGACCCTGGAACATGAGGGGAGAAATAGGATGTATTTATTTTAGCATCATTAGTGTGAATGCACCTCTACAGAAGGTATCTTTATCAGCATCATAAAAGATGATAGTATGTCAACCACATAAAATATGTATCCAAGCCAAATTGAAATATTATCGGAAAAATGAGGGGTAATTTTCACAGCTTTCCATTTCCTTACAACCGGTCAAACTGACGTCATTTGGAAATGTTGCACATCACTTTTTTGTCAGTTATTGCTTTTTCTCTCCGGTCTCTAAACATTGCTCCCTAAAAGAAGCATGACAGAAAACTTTCCTGACCTCAACTATATTGAAACATTCATTCTATCGATTTATGACATTATTCTGGGGAGCAAGGGTTTATTTGGTTATTAGGTCGACATATAATGACAGAAGAGAAGCTGCATATATCTAAATATAGACAAGTTGACTAATATAGCCTAACAAAATGTCGGAAATTATAAGCAGAACCATATGCAAATCAGGCAAAGAAATGCCAGCGACCCATGTAGCCGCATTTTCTATATATGCGGGTTAGGATCTGGTGCTGACCTCAGATTGTCACTTTATCACATGTAGTTGAGTGGATGCTGATGGGTTTTTAGCAGTGAAAGAACAGCTGACCAGAGAACCACTAGTTCCTAGCCAGACTGAGATTTACCCGCTAATTTAGTACAATACTACCAGTCTATCATTTAAAACAAAAACTTAACAAGTTGCCTAGCTACTCCTGATGATAGACTTATGATAAATTATTATGTCAAAAAATATTTTATAATTACACATCTGCCAATGTGTGAGCCCCTGAATTTACCAGCACATGCTGCACATTTGGAAAACGTTTTTCAGAATTAATTTGGTGAGTTGAATACACAAACGTAACTGTACCACAGCGAGGATGTTGCTTGTTAAAGTTGCTACACATCATATGCATGTCCTATACATTTTTATTAATTTCCCCCTCGGGGATCAATAAAGTACCTATCTATCTAATAGGAATACACTAATGTTTTAAATGAAAGTAGGCCTACCCTTGCCAATGTGTTGACAGGCAGTATAATTGATCCTCCTCCTCTCCGTGGGTTAAACACCATGCTGCTCATTGCAGGAAGAAATGTAAAAACGACTGACCTGAATAAGAGATGAAATAAGGTGTGATGCCGTTTCCTTCTACAGTAGGTCTCTTCTTTGTTCGCTCTCGGCGCAGCGGGACCCACTCTGGAGCCTCTCGGGGTCTTTATTTGTCTTTGCAGGCAGTCAATCAGCAACGATAGGACCGGGCAGGATTAGAACATGTAGTACTGCTGGACTAACAGGGATAGTGACTGTAGTCATGCCCTACCAAACCGTGTTGTAGATATATCGCGATTAGTTTCCCCTCCCTCTCTGGAACACCTACTGGGATCACATGGAACAACGCGGAAGGAAGAGTCAATCTGCCTTCAGACCTGTTGATGGTTCTTACTGAACAATTATCCTGCAGCTTTTAACACGCACTTTGAGTGCAGAAAATGTCTTGATTGCACGTTATGATTAGAGTGATCACTGATGACCCCATACATTAAATAAAAGTGAGAATTAAAGTCAAAATAATTACTGTATTTGGGGAACATGCACAAACTGTTATGACTACGCTATTAGTCTATTATGTGTAGCTGTTGCATCTACCACAATACATCGGTTAGAGAGGAATCTACCACAATACATCACTTAGAGAGGAATCTACCACAATACATCAGTTAGAGAGGAATCTACCACAATACATCAGTTAGAGAGGAATCTACCACAATACATCAGTTAGAGAGGAATCTACCACAATACATCACTTAGAGAGGAATCTACCACAATACATCAGTTAGAGAGGAATCTACCACAATACATCAGTTAGAGAGGAATCTACCACAATACATCAGTTAGAGAGGAATCTACCACAATACATCGGTTAGAGAGGAATCTACCACAATACATCAGTTAGAGAGGAATCTACCACAATACATCAGTTAGAGAGGAATCTACCACAATACATCACTTAGAGAGGAATCTACCACAATACATCAGTTAGAGAGGAATCTACCACAATACATCAGTTAGAGAGGAATCTACCACAATACATCAGTTAGAATTCTACCACAATACATCAGTTAGAGAGGAATCTACCACAATACATCAGTTAGAATTCTACCACAATACATCACTTAGAGAGGAATCTACCACAATACATCAGTTAGAGAGGAATCTACCACAATACATCAGTTAGAGAGGAATCTACCACAATACATCACTTAGAGAGGAATCTACCACAATACATCAGTTAGAGAGGAATCTACCACAATACATCAGTTAGAGAGGAATCTACCACAATACATCAGTTAGAGAGGAATCTACCACAATACATCAGTTAGAATTCTACCACAATACATCAGTTAGAGAGGAATCTACCACAATACATCAGTTAGAATTCTACCACAATACATCAGTTAGAGAGGAATCTACCACAATACATCAGTTAGAATTCTACCACAATACATCATTTAGAGAGGAATCTACCACAATACATCAGTTAGAGAGGAATCTACCACATTACATCAGTTGGAGAGGAATCTACCACAATACATCAGTTAGAATTCTACCACAATACATCAGTTAGAGAGGAATCTACCACAATACATCAGTTAGAGAGGAATCTACCACAATACATCAGTTAGAGAGGAATCTACCACAATACATCAGTTAGAGAGGAATCTACCACAATACATCAGTTAGAGAGGAATCTACCACAATACATCACTTAGAGAGGACTCTACCACAATACATCAGTTAGAGAGGAATCTACCACAATACATCAGTTAGAGAGGAATCTACCACAATACATCAGTTAGAGAGGAATCTACCACAATACATCAGTTAGAATTCTACCACAATACATCAGTTAGAGAGGAATCTACCACAATACATCAGTTAGAATTCTACCACAATACATCAGTTAGAGAGGAATCTACCACAATACATCAGTTAGAGAGGAATCTACCACAATACATCAGTTAGAGAGGAATCTACCACAATACATCAGTTAGAGAGGAATCTACCACAATACATCAGTTAGAGAGGAATCTACCACAATACATCAGTTAGAATTCTACCACAATACATCAGTTAGAGAGGAATCTACTACAATACATCAGTTAGAATTCTACCACAATACATCAGTTAGAATTCTACCACAATACATCAGTTAGAGAGGAATCTACCACAATACATCAGTTAGAGAGGAATCTACCACAATACATCAGTTAGAGAGGAATCTACCACAATACATCAGTTAGAGAGGAATCTACCACATTAGATCAGTTGGAGAGGAATCTACCACAATACATCAGTTAGAGAGGAATCTACCACAATACATCAGTTAGAGAGGAATCTACCACAATACATCAGTTAGAGAGGAATCTACCACAATACATCAGTTAGAGAGGAATCTACCACAATACATCAGTTAGAGAGGAATCTACCACAATACATCAGTTAGAGAGGAATCTACCACAATACATCAGTTAGAATTCTACCACAATACATCAGTTAGAGAGGAATCTACCACAATACATCAGTTGGAGAGGAATCTACCACAATACATCAGTTAGAATTCTACCACAATACATCAGTTAGAGGAATCTACCACAATACATCAGTTAGAGAGGAATCTACCACAATACATCAGTTAGAGCGGAATCTACCACAATACATCATTAGAGAGGAATCTACCACAATACATCAAATAGAGAGGAATCTACCACAATACATCAGTTAGAATTCTACCACAATACATCAGTTAGAGAGGAATCTACCACAATACATCAGTTAGAGAGGAATCTACCACAATACATCAGTTAGAGAGGAATCTACCACAATACATCAGTTAGAGAGGAATCTACCACAATACATCAGTTAGAGAGGAATCTACCACAATACATCAATTAGAGAGGAATCTACCACAATACATCAGTTAGAGAGGATTCTACCACAATACATCAGTTAGGATTCTACCACAATACATCAGTAAGAATTCTACCACAATACATCAGTTAGAATTCTACCACAATACATCAGTTAGAATTCTACCACAATACATCAGTTAGAGAGGAATCTACCACAATACATAACTTAGAGAGGAATCTACCACAATACATCAGTTAGAATTCTACCACAATACATCAGTTAGAATTCTACCACAATACATCAGTTAGAATTCTACCACAATACATCAGTTAGAGAGGAATCTACCACAATACATCAGTTAGAGAGGAATCTACCACAATACATCAGTTAGAGAGGAATCTACCACAATACATCAATTAGAATTCTACCACAATACATCAGTTAGAGAGGAATCTACCACAATACATCAGTTAGAGAGGAATCTACCACAATACATCAGTTAGAGAGGATTCTACCACAATACATCAGTTAGAATTCTACCACAATACATCAGTTAGAATTCTACCACAATACATCAGTTAGAATTCTACCACAATACATCAGTTAGAGAGGAATCTACCACAATACATAACTTAGAGAGGAATCTACCACAATACATAACTTAGAGAGGAATCTACCACAATACATCAGTTAGAGAGGAATCTACCACAATACATCAGTTAGAGAGGAATCTACCACAATACATCAGTTAGAATTCTACCACAATACATCAGTTAGAATTCTACCACAATACATCAGTTAGAATTCTACCACAATACATCAGTTAGAGAGGAATCTACCACAATACATCAGTTAGAGAGGAATCTACCACAATACATCAGTTAGAATTCTACCACAATACATTAGTTAGAGAGGAATCTACCACAATACATCAGTTAGAGAGGATTCTACCACAATACATCAGTTAGAATTCTACCACAATACATCAGTTAGAGAGGAATCTACCACAATACATCAGTTAGAGAGGAATCTACCACAATACATCAGTTAGAGAGGAATCTACCACAATACATCAGTTAGAATTCTACCACAATACATCAGTTAGAGAGGAATCTACCACAATACATCAGTTAGAATTCTACCACAATACATCAGTTAGAGAGGAATCTACCACAATACATCAGTTAGAGAGGAATCTACCACAATACATCAGTTAGAGAGGAATCTACCACAATACATCAGTTAGAGTTCTACCACAATACATCAGTTAGAGAGGACTCTACCACAATACATCAGTTAGAATTCTACCACAATACATCAGTTAGAGAGGAATCTACCACAATACATCAGTTAGAGAGGAATCTACCACAATACATCAGTTAGAGAGGAATCTACCACAATACATCAGTTAGAGAGGAATCTACCACAATACATCAGTTAGAGAGGAATCTACCACATTACATCAGTTTTGAGAGGAATCTACCACAATACATCAGTTAGAATTCTACCACAATACATCAGTTAGAGAGGAATCTACCACAATACATCAGTTAGAGAGGAATCTACCACAATACATCAGTTAGAGAGGAATCTACCACAATACATCACTTAGAGAGGAATCTACCACAATACATCAGTTAGAGAGGAATCTACCACATTACATCAGTTTTGAGAGGAATCTACCACAATACATCAGTTAGAATTCTACCACAATACATCAGTTAGAGAGGAATCTACCACAATACATCAGTTAGAGAGGAATCTACCACAATACATCAGTTAGAGAGGAATCTACCACAATACATCAGTTAGAGAGGAATCTACCACAATACATCAGTTAGAGAGGAATCTACCACAATACATCAGTTAGAGAGGAATCTACCACAATACATCAGTTAGAGAGGAATCTACCACAATACATCAGTTAGAATTCTACCACAATACATCAGTTAGAGAGGAATCTACCACAATACATCAGTTAGAGAGGAATCTACCACAATACATCAGTTAGAATTCTACCACAATACATCAGTTAGAGAGGAATGTACCACAATACATCAGTTAGAATTCTACCACAATACATCAGTTAGAGAGGAATCTACCACAATACATCACTTAGAGAGGAATCTACCACAATACATCAGTTAGAGAGGAATCTACCACAATACATCAGTTAGAGAGGAATCTACCACAATACATCAGTTAGAGTGGAATCTACCACAGTACATCAGTTAGAGAGGAATCTACCACAATACATCAGTTAGAGAGGAATCTACCACAATACATCACTTAGAGAGGAATCTACCACAATACATCAGTTAGAGAGGAATCTACCACAATACATCAGTTAGAATTCTACCACAATACATCAGTTAGAGAGGAATCTACCACAATACATCAGTTAGAGAGGAATCTACCACAATACATCAGTTAGAGAGGAATCTACCACAATTCATCAGTTAGAGAGGAATCTACCACAATACATCAGTTAGAGAGGAATCTACCACAATACATCAGTTAGAGAGGAATCTACCACAATACATCAGTTAGAGAGGAATCTACCACAATACATCAGTTAGAGAGGAATCTACCACAATACATCAGTTAGAGAGGAATCTACCACAATACATCAGTTAGAGAGGAATCTACCACAATACATCAGTTAGAGAGGATTCTACCACAATACATCAGTTAGAATTCTACCACAATACATCAGTTAGAATTCTACCACAATACATCAGTTAGAGAGGAATCTACCACAATACATAACTTAGAGAGGAATCTACCACAATACATCAGTTAGAGAGGAATCTACCACAATGCATCAGTTAGAATTCTACCACAATACATCAGTTAGAATTCTACCACAATACATCAGTTAGAGAGGAATCTACCACAATACATCAGTTAGATGTAACCGTAAAAGCCTTGGTTTCATGCATGTTAACATTAGAAGCCTCCTCCCTAAGTTTGATTTATTCACTGCTTTAGCACACTCCACCAACCCGGATGTCCTAGCTGTGTCTGAATCCTGGCTTAGGAAGGCCACCAAAAATTCGGAAATTTCCATCCCCAACTACAACATTTCCCGTCAAGATAGAACTGCCAAAGGAGGTGGAGTTGCAATCTACTGCAGAGATAACCTGCAGAGTTCTGTCATACTGTCCAGGTCTGTGCCCAAACAGTTTGAGCTTCTACTCTTAAAAATCCACCTATCCAGAAATAAGTCTCTCACTGTTGCAGCCTGTTACAGACCCCCCTCAGCCCCCAGCTGTGCCCTGGACTCCATATGTGAATTGATTGCCCCCCATCTATCTTCAGAGTTTGTACTGTTAGGTGACTTAAACTGGGATATGCTTAACACCCCTGCTGTCTTTCAATCTAAGATAGATGCCCTCAATCACACACAAATTATCAAGGAACCCAACAGGTACAACCCAAAATCCGTAAACATGGGTACCATTATTGATATCATCCTGACTAACTTGCCCTCCAAATACACCTCCTCTGTTTTCAACCAGGATCTCAGCGATCACTGCCTCATCGCCTGTGTTCGCAATGGGTCAGCGGCCAAACGACCACCCCTTATCACTGTCAAACGCTCCCTAAAACACTTTTGCGAGCAGGCCTTTCTATTCGATCTGGCCCAGGTATCCTGGAAGGATATTGACCTCATCCCGTCAGTAGAGGACGCCTGGTTGTTCTTTAAAAGTGCTTTCCTCACCATCCTAAATAAGCATGCCCCTTTCAAAAAACGTAGAACTAAGAATAGATATAGCCCTTGGTTCACCCCAGACTTGACTGCACTAGACCAACACAAAAACATCCTGTGGCGCACTGCATTAGCATCGAATTGCCCCCGCGATATGCAGCTATTCAGGGAAGTCAGGAACAAGTACACACAGTCAGTTAGAAAAGCAAAGGCCAGCTTTTTCAAACAGAAATTTGCTTCCTGTAGTACTAACTCCAAAAAGTTCTGGGACACTGTAAAGTCCATGGAGAATAAGAGCACCTCCTCCCAGTTGCCCACTGCATTGAGGCTCGGAAACACTGTTACCACCGATAAATCCACGATTATTGAACATTTCAATAAGCATTTTGCTACGGCTGGCCATGCTTTCCATCTGACTACCCCTACCCCGGTCAACAGCTCTGCACCCCCGGCAGCTACTTGCCCAAGCCCCCCCCGCTTCTCCTTCACCCAAATCCTGACAGCTGATGTTCTGAAAGAGCTGCTAAGTCTGGACCCCTACAAATCTGCTGGGCTAGATAATCTGGACCCTCTCTTTCTGAAATTATCAGCCAAAATTGTTGCAACACCTATCACTAGCTTGTTCAACCTCTCTTTCGTATCGTCTGAGATCCTTAGAGATTGGAAAGCTGCCGCGGTCATCCCCCTCTTCAAAGGAGGAGACACTCTAGACCCAAACTGTTATAGACCAATATCCATCTTGCCCTGCCTTTCTAAAGTTTTCGAAAGCCAAGTTAACAAACAGATAACTGACCACTTCGAATCCCACCGTACCTTCTCTGCCATGCAATCTGGTTTCCGAGCTGGTCATGGGTGCACCTCAGCTACGCTCAAGGTACTGAACGATATCATAACCGCCATCGATAAAAGACAGTACTGTGCAGCCGTTTTCATCGACCTGGCCAAGGCTTTCGACTCTGTCAATCACCGCATTCTTATTGGCAGACTCCACAGCCTTGGTTTCTCAAGTGACTGCCTTGCCTGGTTCTCCAACTACTTTGCAGACAGAGTTCAGTGTGTCAAATCGGAGGGCCTATTGTCCGATCCTCTGGCAGTCTCTATGGGGGTGCCACAGGGTTCAATTCTTGGGCCAACCCTTTTCTCTATATACATCAACGATGTCGCTCTCGCTGCTGGTGACTCTCTGATCCATCTCTATGCAGATGACACCATTCTGTATACATCTGGCCCCTCTTTGGATACTGTGTTTACTAACCTTCAATCAAGCTTCAATGCCATACAACACTCCTTCCGTGGCCTACAACTGCTCTTAAACGCTAGTAAAACTAAGTGCATGCTTTTCTATCGAACGCTGCCAGCACCCGCCCACCGGACTATCATCACTACTCTCGACGGATCCGAATTAGAATATGTGGACACCTACAAATACCTAGGCATCTGGTTAGACTATAAACTCAACTTCCAGACTCACATCAACCATCTCCAATCCAAAATTAAATCCAGAATTGGCTTCCTATTTCGCAACAGAGCCTCCTTCACTCATGCTGCCAAACATGCCCTTGTAAAACTGACTATCCTACCGATCCTTGATTTCGGCGATGTCATTTACAAACTAGCCTCCAACACTCTACTTAGCAAATTGGATGTAGTCTATCATAGTGCCATCCGTTTTGTCACCAAAGCCCCATACACTACCCACCACTGCGACCTGTATGCTCTCGTTGGCTGGCCTTCACTATATATTCGTCGCCATACCCACTGGCTCCAGGTCATCTATAAGTCTTTATTAGGTAAATCCCCGCCCTATCTCAGCTCACTGGTCACCATAGCAACACCCACCCGTAGCATGCGCTCCAGCAGGTATATCTCACTGGTCACCCCCAAAGCCAACACCTCCTTTGGCCGCCATTCCTTCCAGTTCGCTGCTGCCAATGACTGGAACGAATTGCAAAAATCATTGAAGCTAGAGGTTCCTATCTCCCTCAATAACTTTAAGCATCAGCTGTCAAAGCTGCTTATCGATCACTGCACCTGTATATAGCCCTTCTGTAAATAGCCCACCCTACTACCTCATCCCCATATTTATTTTTGTTTATTTTCACTAATCATGCACTCCAGTATCTCTATTTGCACATCATAATTTGCACATCCTTCATTCCTGTGTTAATGATGATAATTTTCTGTAATTTATTTCTACTCTATAGTCTATTTATTGTCCTACCTCCCAACCTTACTGCATTTTTGCACTACATTTTGCACTCTGTTTATAGATTTTCTATTGTGTTTTTGACTGTTTGTTTAATGTGTAACTCTGTGTTGTTGTTTTTTGTCGCACTGCTTTGCTTTGTCTTGGCCAGGTCGCAGTTGCAAATGAGAACTTGTTCTCAACTGACCTACCTGGTTAAATAAAGGTGAAATAATATAAAAAATAAAAAGAGAGGAATCTACCACAATACATCAGTTAGAGAGGAATCTACCACAATACATCAGTTAGAGGGGAATCTACCACAATACATCAGTTAGAGAGGAATCTACCACAATACATCAGTTAGAATTCTACCACAATACATCAGTTGGAGAGGAATCTACCACAATACATCAGTTAGAGAGGAATCTACCACAATACATCAGTTAGAGAGGAATCTACCACAATACATCAGTTAGAGAGGAATCTACCACAATACATCACTTAGAGAGGATTCTACCACAATACATCAGTTAGAGAGGAATCTACCACAATACATCACTTAGAGAGGATTCTACCACAATACATCAGTTAGAGAGGAATCTACCACAATACATCAGTTAGAGAGGAATCTACCACAATACATCAGTTAGAGTGGAATCTACCACAATACATCAGTTAGAGAGGAATCTACCACAATACATCAGTTAGAGAGGAATCTACCACAATACATCAGTTAGAATTCTACCACAATACATCAGTTAGAGAGGAATCTACCACAATACATCAGTTAGAGTGGAATCTACCACAATACATCAGTTAGAATTCTACCACAATACATCAGTTAGAGTGGAATCTACCACAATACATCAGTTAGAATTCTACCACAATACATCAGTTAGAGAGGAATCTACCACAATACATCAGTTAGAGAGGAATCTACCACAATACATCAGTTAGAGAGGAATCTACCACAATACATCAATTAGAGAGGAATCTACCACAATACATCAGTTAGAGTGGAATCTACCACAATACATCAGTTAGAATTCTACCACAATACATCAGTTAGAGTGGAATCTACCACAATACATCAGTTAGAGAGGAATCTACCACAATACATCAGTTAGAGAGGAATCTACCACAATACATCAGTTAGAGAGGAATCTACCACAATACATCAGTTAGAGAGGAATCTACCACAATACATCAGTTAGAGAGGAATCTACCACAATACATCAGTTAGAGAGGAATCTACCACAATACATCAGTTAGAGAGGAATCTACCACAATACATCAGTTAGAGAGGAATCTACCACAATACATCACTTAGAGAGGATTCTACCACAATACATCAGTTAGAGAGGAATCTACCACAATACATCACTTAGAGAGGATTCTACCACAATACATCACTTAGAGAGGAATCTACCACAATACATCAGTTAGAGAGGAATCTACCACAATACATCAGTTAGAGTGGAATCTACCACAATACATCAGTTAGAGAGGAATCTACCACAATACATCAGTTAGAGAGGAATCTACCACAATACATCAGTTAGAGTGGAATCTACCACAATACATCAGTTAGAATTCTACCACAATACATCAGTTAGAGAGGAATCTACCACAATACATCAGTTAGAGTGGAATCTACCACAATACATCAGTTAGAATTCTACCACAATACATCAGTTAGAGAGGAATCTACCACAATACATCACTTAGAGAGGAATCTACCACAATACATCAGTTAGAGAGGAATCTACCACAATACATCACTTAGAGAGGAATCTACCACAATACATCAGTTAGAGAGGAATCTACCACAATACATCAGTTAGAGAGGAATCTACCACAATACATCAGTTAGAATTCTACCACAATACATCAGTTAGAGAGGAATCTACCACAATACATCAGTTAGAGAGGAATCTACCACAATACATCAGTTAGAATTCTACCACAATACATCAGTTAGAGAGGAATCTACCACAATACATCAGTTAGAATTCTACCACAATACATCAGTTAGAGAGGAATCTACCACAATACATCAGTTAGAGAGGAATCTACCACAATACATCAGTTAGAGAGGAATCTACCACAATACATCAGTTGGAGAGGAATCTACCACAATACATCAGTTGGAGAGGAATCTACCACAATACATCAGTTAGAGGAATCTACCACAATACATCAGTTAGAGCGGAATCTACCACAATACATCAGTTAGAGAGGAATCTACCACAATACATCAGTTAGAGAGGAATCTACCACAATACATCAGTTAGAGAGGAATCTACCACAATACATCAGTTAGAGAGGAATCTACCACAATACATCAGTTAGAGAGGAATCTACCACAATACATCAGTTAGAGAGGAATCTACCACAATACATCAGTTAGAGAGGAATCTACCACAATACATCAGTTAGAGAGGAATCTACCACAATACATCACTTAGAGAGGAATCTACCACAATACATCAGTTAGAGAGGAATCTACCACAATACATCAGTTAGAGAGGAATCTACCACAATACATCAGTTAGAGAGGAATCTACCACAATACATCAGTTAGAGTGGATTCTACCACAATACATCAGTTAGAATTCTACCACAATACATCAGTTAGAATTCTACCACAATACATCAGTTAGAATTCTACCACAATACATCAGTTAGAGAGGAATCTACCACAATACATAACTTAGAGAGGAATCTACCACAATGCATCAGTTAGAGAGGAATCTACCACAATACATCAGTTAGAATTCTACCACAATACATCAGTTAGATTTCTACCACAATACATCAGTTAGAGAGGAATCTACCACAATCCATCAGTTAGAGAGGAATCTACCACAATACATCAGTTAGAGAGGAATCTACCACAATACATCAATTAGAATTCTACCACAATACATCAGTTAGAGAGGAATCTACCACAATACATCAGTAAGAGGAATCTACCACAATACATCAGTTAGAGAGGATTCTACCACAATACATCAGTTAGAATTCTACCACAATACATCAGTTAGAATTCTACCACAATACATCAGTTAGAGAGGAATCTACCACAATACATAACTTAGAGAGGAATCTACCACAATACATCAGTTAGAATTCTACCACAATACATCAGTTAGAATTCTACCACAATACATCAGTTAGAATTCTACCACAATACATCAGTTAGAGAGGAATCTACCACAATACATCAGTTAGAGAGGAATCTACCACAATACATCAGTTAGAGAGGAATCTACCACAATACATCAGTTAGAGAGGAATCTACCACAATACATCAATTAGAATTCTACCACAATACATCAGTTAGAGAGGAATCTACCACAATACATCAGTTAGAGAGGAATCTACCACAATACATCAGTTAGAGAGGATTCTACCACAATACATCAGTTAGAGAGGATTCTACCACAATACATCATTTAGAATTCTACCACAATACATCAGTTAGAATTCTACCACAATACATCAGTTAGAATTCTACCACAATACATCAGTTAGAATTCTACCACAATACATTAGTTAGAATTCTACCACAATACATCAGTTAGAGAGGAATCTACCACAATACATCAGTTAGAGAGGAATCTACCACAATACATCAGTTAGAGAGGAATCTACCACAATACATCAGTTAGAATTCTACCACAATATATCAGTTAGAATTCTACCACAATACATCAGTTAGAATTCTACCACAATACATCAGTTAGAGAGGAATCTACCACAATACATCAGTTAGAGAGGAATCTACCACAATACATCAGTTAGAATTCTACCACAATACATTAGTTAGAGAGGAATCTACCACAATACATCAGTTAGAGAGGAATCTACCACAATACATCAGTTAGAATTCTACCACAATACATCAGTTAGAGAGGAATCTACCACAATACATCAGTTAGAGAGGAATCTACCACAATACATAAGTTAGAGAGGAATCTACCACAATACATCAGTTAGAGAGGAATCTACCACAATACATCAGTTAGAATTCTACCACAATACATCAGTTAGAATTCTACCACAATACATCAGTTAGAGAGGAATATACCACAATACATCAGTTAGAATTCTACCACAATACATCAGTTAGAGAGGAATCTACCACAATACATCAGTTAGAATTCTACCACAATACATCAATTAGAATTCTACCACAATAAATCAGTTAGAATTCTACCACAATACATCAGTTAGAGAGGAATCTACCACAATACATCAGTTAGAGAGGAATCTACCACAATACATCAGTTAGAGAGGAATCTACCACAATACATCACTTAGAGAGGAATCTACCACAATACATCAGTTAGAGAGGAATCTACCACAATACATCAATTAGAGAGGAATCTACCACAATACATCACTTAGAGAGGAATCTACCACAATACATCAGTTAGAATTCTACCACAATACATCAGTTAGAGAGGACTCTACCACAATACATCAGTTAGAATTCTACCACAATACATCAGTTAGAGAGGAATCTACCACAATACATCAGTTAGAGAGGAATCTACCACAATACGTCAGTTAGAGAGGAATCTACCACAATACATCAGTTAGAGAGGATTCTACCACAATACATCAGTTGGAGAGGAATCTACCACAATACATCAGTTAGAGAGGAATCTACCACAATACATCAGTTAGAATTCTACCACAATACATCAGTTAGAATTCTACCACAATACATCAGTTAGAGAGGAATATACCACAATACATCAGTTAGAATTATACCACAATACATCAGTTAGAGAGGAATCTACCACAATACATCAGTTAGAGTGGAATCTACCACAATACATCAGTTAGAGAGGAATCTACCACAATACATCACTTAGAGAGGAATCTACCACAATACATCAGTTAGAGAGGAATCTACCACAATACATCAATTAGAGAGGAATCTACCACAATACATCACTTAGAGAGGAATCTACCACAATACATCAGTTAGAATTCTACCACAATACATCAGTTAGAGAGGAATCTACCACAAAACATCAGTTAGAGAGGAATCTACCACAATACATCAGTTAGAGAGGAATCTACCACAATACATCAGTTAGAGAGGAATCTACCACAATACATCAGTTAGAGAGGAATCTACCAAAATACATCAGTTAGAGAGGAATCTACCACAATACATCAGTTAGAATTCTACCACAATACATCAGTTAGAGAGGAATCTACCACAATACATCAGTTAGAGAGGAATCTACCACAATACATCAGTTAGAGAGAAATCTACCAGAGAGACTGAAATATTGTGAAAGTAGGTTGGGGTGCCTTGTAAGGATCCGGTGGTGAGTAGGTAATCTGCCTCAACCATCAGTCCTATTGGCCAACATACAATCATTGGATAACAAAATAGACGAAGTACGATCATGGATATCCTTCCAACGGGACATTAAACTGTAATATCTTATATTTCACTGAGTCGTGGCTGAACAACGACATGAATAACATACAGCTGGTGGGAAATACGCTGCATCAGCAAGATAGAACAACAGCATTGGGTCAGACAAGGGTTGGCGGTCTGTGTATATTTGTAAACAACAGCTGGTGCATGAAATCTAATATTAAGGACCACAAACCGATGCTGGCACTAAAACCACACTCAATGAGCTGTATAAGGCCATAAGCAAACAGAAAAACGCTCATCCAGAGGCGGCGCTCCTAGTGGCCGGGGACTTTAATGCAGGGAAACTTAAATCTGTTTTACCTCATTTCTACCATCATGTTAAATGTGCAACCAGGGGGAAAAACCTCTAGATCACCTTTACACCAAACACAGTACAAAGCTCTCCCTCGCCCTCCATTTGGCAAATCTGACCAGAACTCTATCCTCCTGATTCCTGCTTTCAAGCAAAAACTAAAGCACCAGTGAATCAGTCAATAAAGAAGTGGTCAGATGACTCAGATGTTAAGCTACAGGACTGTTTGCTGTACAGACTGGAATATGTTCCGGGATTCTTCTGATAGCATTGAGGAGTACACCACATCAGTCACTGGCTTCATCAATAAGTGCATCGATGACCTCGTCCCCACAGTGACCGTACGTACATACCCCAACCAGAAGCAATGGATTACAGGCAACATCCGCACTGAGCTAAAGGCTAGAGCTGCCGCGTTCAAGGAGCAGAACTCTAACCTTATAACAAATCCCGCTATGCCCTCAGGTGAACCATCAAACAGGCAAAGAGTCAGTACAGGACTAAGATTAAATCGTACTACACCGGCTCCGATGCTCAACGGATGTGGCAGGGCTTGCAAACTATTACAGACTACAAAGCAGAAAGCTGCACAGTGAAACAAGCCTACCTGACGAGCTAAATTACTTCTACGCTCACTTCGAGGCATCAACACTGAAGCATGCATGAGAGCACCAGCTGTTCCAGACGACTGTAATCACGCTCTCCGTAGCCGATGTGAGTAAGAGCTTTAAACAGGTCAACATTCACAAGGCCGCTGGGCCAGACGGATTACCAGGACGTGTACTACGAGCATGCGCTGACCAACTGGCAAGTGTCTTCACTTACATTTTCAACATGTCCCTGATTGAGTCTGTAATACCAACATGTTTCAAGCAGACTGAACAAGCAGACTACCATAGTCCCTGTTCCCAAGAACACTGAGGTAACCAGTGTTGTGAAGTGCTTTGAAAGGCTGGCCATGGCTCACATTAACACCATTATCCCAGAAACCATAGACCCACTCCAATTTACATACCGCCCAAACAGATCCACAGATGATGCAATCTCTATTGCACTCCACACTGCCCTTTCCCACCTGGACAAAAGGAACAGCTATGCTTTTCATTGATCATTCAATCAGGACTTTGGTCTATTCTAAGTATATCATTGAGGTGTATATAGTTAATATAGATCTGAGCGCCTCGGTTTATTGCTGTTTTTGTAAAGCTAACAGTTTTTTTTATAAACTATACTATTATTTTGGATCCTGTTGTGCTTTAGTTGCTGCTGTCTGTCGCTGGATCTTGACAGATTCCTCATTAGGTGGAGAGACACAGAAGCACAGATTTTTGCAATTCGTTCCAGTCATTGGCAGCAGAGAACTGGAAGGAATGGCGGCCAAAGGAGGTGTTGGCTTTGGGAATGACCAGTGAGATATACCTGCTGGAGCACATGCTACGGGTGGGTGTTGCTATGGTCCCCTGCGAGCTGAGATAAGGCGGGGATTTACCTAATAAAGACTTATAGATGACCTGGAGCCAGTGGGTTTGGCGACAAATATGTAGTGAGGGCCATACAGGTCGCAGTGGTGGGTAGTATATGGGGCTTTGTTAACAAAACGGATGGCACGGTGATAGACTACATCCAATTTGCTGAGTAGAGTGTTGGAGGCTATTTTGTAAATTACATCGCCGAAGTCAAGGATAGTCAAGGCAGCATGAGTGAAGGAGGCTTTGTTGTGAAATAGGAAGCTGATTCTAGATTTAATTTTGGATTGGAGATGCTTAATGTGAGTCTAGAAGGAGAGTTTACAGTCTAACCAGACGCCTAGGTATTTGTAGGTGTCCACATATCCTAAGTTAGACCCGTCGAGAGTAGTGATGCTAGTCCGGCGGGCGGGTTCGGGCAGCGTCTGATTGAAGAGCATGCATTTAGTTTTACTAGCATTTAAGAGCAGTTGGAGGCCAAGGAAGGAGTGCTGTATGGCATTGAAGCTTGTTTGGAGGTTTGTTAACACAGTGTCCAAAGAGGGGCCAGATGTATACAGAATGGTGTCGACTGCGTAGAGGTGGATCAGAGAGTCACCAGCATCAAGAACGACATCATTGATATATATAGAGAATAGATTTGGCCCGAGAATTGAACCCTGTGGCACCCCCATAGAGACTGTCAGAGGTCCGGACAACAGGCCCTTTGATTTTACACACTAAACTCTGAGAAGTAGTTGGTGAACCAGGCGGGGCAGTCATTTGAGAAACCAAGGCTGTTGAGTCTGCCGATAAGAATGCAGTGTTTGACAAGGTCGAAAGCCTTGGCCAGGTCGATGAAGACGGCTGCACAGTACTGTCTTTTATCGATGGCGGTTATGATAGCGTTTAGGACCTTGAGCGTGGCTGAGGTGCACCCATGACCAGCTCGGAAACCAGATTGCATAGCAGAGAAGGTACGGTGGGATTCGAAGTGGTCGGTGATCTGTTTGTTAACTTGGCTTTCGAAGACTTTAGATAGGCAGGGCAGGATGGATATAGGTCTGTAACAGTTTGGGTCTAGAGTGTCTCCCCCTTTGAAGAGGGGGATGACTGCGGCAGCTTTCCAATCTCTAGGGATCTCAGACGATACGAAAGAGATGTTGAACAGGCTAGTAATAAGGGTCCAGATTGTCTAGCCCAGCAGATTTGTAGGGGTCCAGATTTTGCAGCTCTTTCAGAACATCAGCTATCTGGATTTGGGTGAAGGAGAAGCGGGGTGGGGGCTTGGGCAAGTTGCTGCGGGGGGGGTGCAGAGCTGCTGGCCGGGGTAGGGGTAGCCAGGTGTTGGCCGGGGTAGGGGTAGCCAGATGGAAAGCATGGCCAGCCGTAGCAAAATGCTTATTGAAATTCGATTATCGTAGAGTTATCGGTGGTGACAGGGTTTCTTTTTTTTAAATTAAACATTTATTTAACCAGGAAGGGCATATTGAGATTAAACATCTCTTTTCCAAGAGTGTCCTGGCCAAAACAGGCAGCAGTAAGTCATTACATAAAAGTTGTAAGTACAATACAACAAATATCATCAGTAAATACATAAAACAGAATAAAATATATTTCCACAGATATTTACAAAGCAAAATTTAAAACATTGACAAGTAAAGGAATCGGCCTCAAGGTCCTTCATCAAGGATTTAAAAATGACAAAAGGGTCAAGTTCTTTCAATTTCAAACGATTTTGAAGGGTGTTCCAAGCTGATGGGGCAGAGGACATGAAAGCACTTCTTCCTAAATTCGTTCTGACATTTGGTACAGCAAGCAAAACAACGTCCTGTGAGCGAAGACAGTACTCACCACATGTTGTCTGTATAAACAAGGCAACAAACCCAGTATAGCTTTGTAAACAAAGGTATTCCAATGACTAAGTCTACGGGATGCTAGTGAAGGCCATCCAACCCCAGCATGTAAAGTGCAATGGTGCGTGAGTGGCTGACAATTTAAAATAATGCGTTCACAGCAATGCTCCATGGTAAAGGGTGTCAGTAGATCTCCAACACTGAGCAGAGGCGTTCATATATGTCACGATCGGGTGTAGGAATAGACCAAGGCGCAGTGCAGTGATAGTTCGACATTGTATTTAATAATAAAGATACTCAATGTGAACTACATAAACAACAACGTACAGAAAAACGGGAACACTACTTACATCGTTGACATTCGACACAAAAACATCTAACAATGACCCACACACAGGTGGCTGAGAGTGGTGCCTAAATGCAATCCCCAATCAGAGACAACCCTGTACAGCTGTCACTGATTGAGGATCATTACCTCCCCTAGTTAGGGTGTGAGGGCTCGACTGTGGT
This sequence comes from Thymallus thymallus, assembly GCA_023634145.1. Lineage (NCBI taxonomy): Eukaryota > Metazoa > Chordata > Actinopteri > Salmoniformes > Salmonidae > Thymallus > Thymallus thymallus. The sequence goes on from CM042410.1 coordinate 346,790, forward strand.
TCTACCACTCCCTTTATTGGGAGTAAGGTCTAACCACAGCCAAAACCTCACAGTACCCTCCCCCCTTAAGCTGCGGACTCCCGACCGCAAAATAATCCCCCCTCTCAAAAAAAATCATAAACTCAACTAGGGGGAAAAGGGCGGAGTACTGGGGCATTTGCTGGTGGAGGCTCCGGACCCGGCCTCGGACGTGACGTAGGCAGTGAAGGCTGCTCCCCTCCTACCTCAGCGTTGCACGCCCGATCCGGTCCGGACCCCAGCGCGGTGATTTTCCCCTCCGTTCTCCCGCGAAGCACCAAGTCCTGTCTGGACCCTGGTGTGGAAGCCCCCGACCCTGGAGCGGTACAAACAACTGGACCCGGACTGGGCACCGGTGTGGCAGGTCGCTCCGGCTCTGGAGCTGGGCAGACGACCGGCCCCGGACTGGGCACCGGTGGAGCGGACTGCTCCGGCACTGGAGCGGAGCAGACGACCGGCCCCGGACTGGGCACCGGTGGAGCGGACTGCTCCGGCACTGGAGCTGGGCAGACGACCGGCCCCGGACTGGGCACCGGTGGAGCGGACTGCTCCGGCACTGGAGCTGGGCAGACGGCTGGACCCGGATTGGGCTCCGCTGGAGGTTCAGGGCGGCGGACCTTCGCTGGAGGCTCCGGGATGCGGACCTTCGCTGGAGGCTCCGGGATGCGGACCTTCGCTGGAGGCTCAGAGTTGCTGACCTTCGCTGGAGGCTCAGAGTTGCTGACCTTCGCTGGAGGCTCAGAGTTGCTGACCTTCGCTGGAGGCTCAGAGTTGCTGACCTTCGCTGGAGGCTCAGAGTTGCTGACCTTCGCTGGAGGCTCAGAGTTGCTGACCTTCGCTGGAGGGTCCGGGATTCTGACCTTCGCTGGAGGCTCCGGGATTCTGACCTTCGCTGGAGGCTCCGGGATTCTGACCTTCGCTGGAGGCTCCGGGATTCTGACCTTCGCTGGAGGCTCCGGGATTCTGACCTTCGCTGGAGGCTCCGAGTTGCGGACCTTCGCTGGAGGCTCCGGGATGCGGACCTTCGCTGGAGGCTCCGGGATGCGGACCTTCGCTGGAGGCTCCGGGATGCGGACCTTCGCTGGAGGCTCCGGGATGCGGACCTTCGCTGGAGGCTCCGGGATGCGGACCTTCGCTGGAGGCTCCGGGATGCGGACCTTCGCTGGAGGCTCAGGGCTGCTGACCTTCGCAGGAGGCTCAGGGCTGCTGACCTTCGCAGGAGGCTCAGGGCTGCTGACCTTCGCAGGAGGCTCAGGGCTGCTGACCTTCGCAGGAGGCTCAGGGCTGCTGACCTTCGCAGGAGGCTCAGGGCTGCTGACCTTGGCTGGAGGCTCAGGGCTGCTGACCTTGGCTGGAGGCTCAGGGCTGCTGACCTTGGCTGGAGGCTCAGGGCTGCTGACCTTGGCTGGAGGCTCAGGGCTGCTGACCTTGGCTGGAGGCTCAGAAGCCCGCTCCCGCATATCCATCAGCCTGTTAACTAGAGCGTATCGGCGCCCGAAGTCCTCCTCCTCCTCTATCTCTATTAGCAGCGGGTCCGTCTGCTGCTCCAATGGAAGAGCAACCCAAGCTCTCCACCACCTTGTCTGTTCCTCCTTCGGGCGGTCAAAAAACCCCTCGGGTTTTTCTCGATCTTGGATCGTTGGCAGACGAAGTGGTGGGCGATCCTTTTCCTCCAGCCTCTCCGTGCTTTGGCTGCGCACTGATGGTGTGCTGCGCAAAGTCGGCACGGATCGTGCCGGGCTGTGGGCCAGCGCTGGATGCACCGGGTTGGGAACTGGCGTTGGAGGGCTGCTACTGCCCCGATCTTCTTTCCATCGCCAATCCCCTTCCTGTGAGGACTCCTCCGGGAGCCCCCACGAGTGAGGGAACAAAGGCACATAGTCGTCGTCTCCCTCCGACTCCTCTTCGTACCTCTGCTCCCATGGCTGTAGGGGCTCCTCCAGGAGTTTCTGGGCTCCAGGCTGTTTTCTTGTCCGTCGCTTGTTCTTTCCGCTGCGTCTCGTGGTCTCGTTTCGGTCGGTCATTCTGTCACGATCGGGTGTAGGAATAGACCAAGGAGCAGCGCAGTGATAGTTCGACATTGTATTTAATAATAAAGATACTCAATGTGAACTACATAAACAACAACGAACAGAAAAACGGGAACACTACTTACATCGTTGACATTCGACACAAAAACATCTAACAATGACCCACACACAGGTGGCTGAGAGTGGTGCCTAAATGCAATCCCCAATCAGAGACAACCCTGTACAGCTGTCACTGATTGAGGATCATTACCTCCCCTAGTTAGGGTGTGAGGGCTCGACTGTGGTTCTACCACTCCCTTTATTGGGAGTAAGGTCTAACCACAGCCAAAACCTCACAATATAAAACATATCACCATAGTCAAGTAGAGGCATAAAAGTTCCTAAAATAAGTTTTTGTCTGGCTTTAAAAGAGAAACAAGCCTAATTTCTAAAATAAAATCCCAGCTTCAACCTCAGTTTTTTTGGCAAGTTGCAGCATTATGCAATTTAAATGCCAGGTCATCGTCAATTACAATACAAGATATTTATATGAAGTCACTGCCTCGATCACATTTTCCTGGCAGATAGTAATGCATGGAAGATTTAAACGTTTCTTTCTGGGTTTGGAGAACACCATTAGTTTGTTTTTTTCTACATTGAGAACAAGCCTCAATTGACACAAGGTATATTGAAGAGCATTAAAAGCAGTTTGTAAATTCTGAAAAGGTTTTGCTAAAGTCGAGGCACAACAATAAATAAGTGTCATCGGCATAACAGTGAAATTGGGCATTTAGTACATTTTTATCTAGATCATGAATATAAATAGTAAATAAAAGAGGACCCAGTCCAGAGCCCTGGGGAACACCATTTAAAACAGACAATGTATCAGATACGAGCCCATTACATTTTGTGCACTGAGTTCTATTTGATAGATAGTTAGCAAACCATGACACAGTGTGTTGAGAGAGACCTATGCTTGACAGCCTTTTCTTCAGTATAGCATGAACTACTGTATCAAAAGCCTTAGAAAGATCAATAAAAAGTGAGACACAGTGTTGTTTTTTATGGAGAGCAGTAGTAATGTCATTTAAAACCTTCATGGCTGCTGTGACTGTGCTATGCTCCTTCCTGAAGCCTGATTGATAAATAGATCAAATAGAAGGAGTATAGAAAAACTCCTTTAGCTGTTCACTAACAAGGGTTTCAAGGATTTTAACCAGGGGTGATAGCTTCGAGATTGGCCTATAGTGGTTTAAAAGAGAAGGATCCCCCCCTTTAAACAATGGTAAAACAAATGCTGACTTCCATATCTTTGGTATTTCATTGCATTCCAGGGTCAGTTTGAACAGATATGTAAGGGGTTCAGCTTTAAAATCAGCTGCCAGTTTCAAAAAGCAGGGATCAAGTAGATCTGGACCGGCAGGCTTTTTCAGATCTAAAGATCTCAAGGCTTCCTGTACTTCCTGTCTAAAGATCTCAAGGCTTGATTTACTTCCTGGACTGAGAATGGCTGAAAACTGAAAGTCTGACCAGGTATCACAGGTTCCTCAATACAGGGTTGATCAGAGACAGTAACGGAGTCAAACAGCTTACCAGATGATACAAAGTGTTAAGTTAAGCATATCCGTTTTGTCATACACAGAAACCGAGTCCTTCACAATGCATGATGGCAATTCATTAGCCTGACTATTACCAGAAATAGACTTAATAGTTTTCCAAAACGTTCTAGGGTCATTCAGGTTTTCAGTAGTTACTGATAAGAAATAATCAGACTTGGCCTTCCTGAGCAGCGAAGAACATTTATTTCACAGCTGCCTAAATAAAAGCCAATCAGCAGCAGAACCTTGGTCCATACTAGATTATCAGCAGAACCTTGGTCCATACTAGATTATCAGCAGAACCTTGGTCCATACTAGATTATCAGCAGAACCTTGGTCCGTACTAGATAATCAACAGAACCTTGGTCCGTACTAGATTATCAGCAGAACCTTGGTCCATACTAGATTATCAGCAGAAACTTGGTCCATAGTAGATTATCAGCAGAACCTTGGTCCGTACTAGATTATCAGCAGAACCTTGGTCCATACTAGATTATCAGCAGAACCTTGGTCCATAATAGATTATCAGCAGAACCTTGGTCCTTACTAGATTATCAGCAGAACCTTGGTCGGTACTAGATTATCAGCAGAACCTTGGTCCGTACTAGATTATCAGCAGAACCTTGGTCCATACTAGATTATCAGCAGAACCTTGGTCCATACTAGATTATCAGCAGAACCTTGGTCCATACTAGATTATCAGCAGAACCTTGGTCCATACTAGATTATCAGCAGAACCTTGGTCCATACTAGATTATCAGCAGAACCTTGGTCCGTACTAGATTATCAGCAGAACCTTGGTCCATACTAGATTATCAGCAGCAGAACCTTGGTCCATACTAGATTATCAGCAGAACCTTGGTCCATACTAGATTATCAGCAGAACCTTGGTCCATACTAGATTATCAGCAGCAGAACCTTGGTCCGTACTAGATTATCAGCAGAACCTTGGTCCGTACTAGATTATCAGCAGAACCTTGGTCCATACTAGATTATCAGCAGAACCTTGGCCCATACTAGATTATCAGCAGAACCTTGGTCCGTACTAGATTATCAGCAGAACCTTGGTCCATACTAGATTATCAGCAGAACCTTGGCCCATACTAGATTATCAGCAGAACCTTGGCCCATACTAGATTATCAGCAGAACCTTGGTCCATACTAGATTATCAGCAGAACCTTGGTCCGTACTAGATTATCAGCAGAACCTTGGTCCATACTAGATTATCAGCAGAACCATGGTCCGTACTAGATTATCAGCAGAACCTTGGTCCGTACTAGATTATCAGCAGAACCTTGGTCCGTACTAGATTATCAGCAGAACCTTGGTCCATACTAGATTATCAGCAGAAACTTGGTCCATAGTAGATTATCAGCAGAACCTTGGTCCATACTAGATTATCAGCAGAACCTTGGTCCATACTAGATTATCAGCAGAACCTTGGTCCATACTAGATTATCAGCAGAACCTTGGTCCGTACTAGATTATCAGCAGCAGAACCTTGGTCCATACTAGATTATCAGCAGAACCTTGGTCCATACTAGATTATCAGCAGAACCTTGGTCCATACTAGATTATCAGCAGAACCTTGGTCCGTACTAGATTATCAGCAGAACCTTGGTCCGTACTAGATTATCAGCAGAACCTTGGTCCATACTAGATTATCAGCAGAACCTTGGTCCATACTAGATTATCAGCAGAACCTTGGTCCTTACTAGATTATCAGCAGAACCTTGGTCCGTACTAGATTATCAGCAGAACCTTGGTCCGTACTAGATTATCAGCAGAACCTTGGTCCATACTAGATTATCAGCAGAACCTTGGTCCATACTAGATTATCAGCAGAACCTTGGTCCATACTAGATTATCAGCAGAACCTTGGTCCATACTAGATTATCAGCAAAACCTTGGTCCATACTAGATTATCAGCAGAACCTTGGTCCGTACTAGATTATCAGCAGAACCTTGGTCCATACTAGATTATCAGCAGCAGAACCTTGGTCCATACTAGATTATCAGCAGAACCTTGGTCCATACTAGATTATTAGCAGAACCTTGGTCCATACTAGATTATCAGCAGAACCTTGGTCCGTACTAGATTATCAGCAGAACCTTGGTCCGTACTAGATTATCAGCAGAACCTTGGTCCATACTAGATTATCAGCAGAACCTTGGCCCATACTAGATTATCAGCAGAACCTTGGCCCATACTAGATTATCAGCAGAACCTTGGTCCGTACTAGATTATCAGCAGAACCTTGGTCCATACTAGATTATCAGCAGAACCTTGGCCCATACTAGATTATCAGCAGAACCTTGGCCCATACTAGATTATCAGCAGAACCTTGGTCCATACTAGATTATCAGCAGAACCTTGGTCCGTACTAGATTATCAGCAGAACCTTGGTCCATACTAGATTATCAGCAGAACCATGGTCCGTACTAGATTATCAGCAGAACCTTGGTCCGTACTAGATTATCAGCAGAACCTTGGTCCGTACTAGATTATCAGCAGAACCTTGGTCCATACTAGATTATCAGCAGAAACTTGGTCCATAGTAGATTATCAGCAGAACCTTGGTCCATACTAGATTATCAGCAGAACCTTGGTCCATACTAGATTATCAGCAGAACCTTGGTCCATACTAGATTATCAGCAGAACCTTGGTCCGTACTAGATTATCAGCAGCAGAACCTTGGTCCATACTAGATTATCAGCAGAACCTTGGTCCATACTAGATTATCAGCAGAACCTTGGTCCATACTAGATTATCAGCAGAACCTTGGTCCGTACTAGATTATCAGCAGAACCTTGGTCCGTACTAGATTATCAGCAGAACCTTGGTCCATACTAGATTATCAGCAGAACCTTGGTCCATACTAGATTATCAGCAGAACCTTGGTCCTTACTAGATTATCAGCAGAACCTTGGTCCGTACTAGATTATCAGCAGAACCTTGGTCCGTACTAGATTATCAGCAGAACCTTGGTCCATACTAGATTATCAGCAGAACCTTGGTCCATACTAGATTATCAGCAGAACCTTGGTCCATACTAGATTATCAGCAGAACCTTGGTCCATACTAGATTATCAGCAAAACCTTGGTCCATACTAGATTATCAGCAGAACCTTGGTCCGTACTAGATTATCAGCAGAACCTTGGTCCATACTAGATTATCAGCAGCAGAACCTTGGTCCATACTAGATTATCAGCAGAACCTTGGTCCATACTAGATTATTAGCAGAACCTTGGTCCATACTAGATTATCAGCAGAACCTTGGTCCGTACTAGATTATCAGCAGAACCTTGGTCCGTACTAGATTATCAGCAGAACCTTGGTCCATACTAGATTATCAGCAGAACCTTGGCCCATACTAGATTATCAGCAGAACCTTGGCCCATACTAGATTATCAGCAGAACCTTGGTCCATACTAGATTATCAGCAGAACCTTGGTCCGTACTAGATTATCAGCAGAACCTTGGTCCATACTAGATTATCAGCAGAACCATGGTCCGTACTAGATTATCAGCAGAACCTTGGTCCGTACTAGATTATCAGCAGAACCTTGGTCCGTACTAGATTATCAGCAGAACCTTGGTCCATACTAGATTATCAGCAGAACCTTGGTCCGTACTAGATTATCAGCAGAACCTTGGTCCATACTAGATTATCAGCAGAACCTTGGTCCATACTAGATTATCAGCAGAACCTTGGTCCATACTAGATTATCAGCAGAACCTTGGTCCATACTAGATTATCAGCAGAACCTTGGTCCATACTAGATTACGCTCATGAATAATAAAAGAAAGCTCATCTGAAAACCATGGATTATCAAGCCCTTTAACTCTAAACTGGTGGAATGGGGCATGTTTGTCTATAATTTGAGTTAAACCATTGTGAATGTAAATCCAGGCAGTTTCAACATCAGGAATTAGTTCAATCCTGCTCCAGTCAAAATAAAACTAATCACACAAAAAAACTCAGTAAAATTCTTTGTATTTATTTTAGAAATGATGCGTGGTTTTGTATTTGGGACCTTGGCGTTTCTAACAGCTACAACAGCACAACAGCACAACAGCTACAACAGCTACAACAGCACAACAGCTACAACATCTACAACAGCACAACAGCTACAACAGCTACAACAGCACAACAGCACAACAGCTAAAACATCTACAACAGCTACAACAGCTACAACAGCACAACAGCTACAACAGCTACAACATCTACAACAGCTACAACAGCACAACATCTACAACAGCTACAACAGCACAACATCTACAACAGCTACAACAGCTACAACATCTACAACAGCTACAACATCTACAACAGCTACAACAGCTACAACATCTACAACAGCACAACAGCTACAACAGCACAACAGCTACAACAGCTACAACAGCTACAACAGCTACAACAGCACACCAGCACAACAGCACAACAGCTACAACAGCTACAACAGCACAACAGCTACAACAGCTACAACAGCACAACAGCTACAACAGCTACAACAGCACAACAGCTACAACAGCTACAACAGCACAACAGCTACAACAGCTACAACATCTACAACAGCACAACAGCTACAACAGCACAACAGCACAACAGCTACAACAGCACAACAGCTACAACAGCTACAACAGCTACAACAGCACAACATCTACAACAACTACAACAGCTACAACAGCACAACAGCTTCAACATCTACAACATCTACAACAGCTACAACATCTACAACAGCACAACAGCTACAACAGCTACAACAGCTACAACATCTACAACAGCTACAACAGCTACAACAGCTACAACAGCACAACATCTACAACATCTACAACAGCTACAACAGCTACAACATCTACAACAGCTACAACAGCTACAACAGCTACAACAGCACAACAGCTACAACATCTACAACAGCACAACAGCACAACAGCACAACAGCTACAACAGCACAACAGCTACAACAGAACAACAGCTACAACATCTACAACAGCTACAACAGCACAACAGCACAACATCTACAACATCTACAACAGCTACAACAGCACAACAGCACAACATCTACAACAGCTACAACAGCTACAACATCTACAACAGCTACAACATCTACAACAGCTACAACAGCACAACATCTACAACATCTACAACATCACAACAGCACAACAGCTACAACAGCACAACAGCTACAACAGCTACAACAGCACAACAGCTACAACAGCACAACAGCTACAACAGCACAACAGCACAACAGCTACAACAGCACAACAGCTACAACATCTACAACAGCTACAACAGCACAACAGCTACAACAGCACAACATCTACAACAGCTACAACAGCTACAACATCTACAACAGCACAACATCTACAACATCTACAACAGCTACAACATCTACAACAGCACAACATCTACAACAGCTACAACAGCTACAACAGCACAACAGCACAACAGCTACAACATCTACAACAGCACAACAGCACAACAGCACAACAGCTACAACAGCTACAACAGCACAACAGCACAACAGCTACAACAGCACAACAGCACAACAGCTACAACAGCTACAACAGCACAACAGCTACAACAGCACAACAGCACAACATCTACAACAGCTACAACAGCTACAACAGCACAACAGCACAACATCTACAACAGCTACAACAGCTACAACATCTACAACAGCTACAACAGCTACAACAGCTACAACAGCTACAACAGCACAACATCTACAACATCTACAACATCACAACAGCTACAACATCTACAACATCTACAACATCACAACAGCACAACAGCTACAACAGTACAACATCTACAACAGCACAACAGCTACAACAGCACAACAGCTACAACAGCTACAACAGCACAACAGCTACAACATCTACAACAGCTACAACAGCTACAACAGTCACTCAAATCATTGCAGATCATTTGTCAATATTAAATCAATTAGAGAAGATCTTTAAATCAGACACCGGCTTTAGCCAACTCCAGTTAAGATCACCAACAAAAACTATTCCACCATAGTTAAGTTTAGACATGAGGTGTATGAGAGAAGAAAATGCATCCCCAGATGCAGTGGGGGGTCTATAACAGCCAACCACAGTTAGAGAGAACCCATTAGAAATCTCAATATGCAAGGCCAGAAATTCTAATTGTTTACTGATAGTTTGAGACAATTCCACTTTTACCCTGAAATTTCTCTTCACATATATTGCTACACCACCACCTTTCATCACTCTATCGGCGCGATATACATTGTATCCATGTACAGTGGGGAGAACAAGTATTTGATACACTGCCGATTTTGCAGGTTTTCCTACTTACAAAGCATGTAGAAGTCTGTAATTTTTATCATAGATACACTTCAACTGTGAGAGACGGAATCTAAAACAAAATCCAGAAAATCACATTGTATGATTTTTAAATAATTAATTTGCATTTTATTGCATGACATAAGTATTTGATCACCTACCAACCAGTAAGAACTTCGGCTCTCACAGACCTGTTAGTTTGTCTTTAAGAAGCCCTCCTGTTCTCCACTCATTACCTGTATTAACTGCACCTGTTTGAACTCGTTACCTGTATAAAAGACACCTGTCCACACACTCAATCAAACAGACTCCAACCTCTCCACAATGGCCAAGACCAGAGAGCTGTGTAAGGACATCAGGGATAAATTTGTAGACCTGCACAAGGCTGGGATGGGCTACAGGACAATAGGCAAGCAGCTTGGTGAGAAGGCAACAACTGTTGGCGCAATTATTAGAAAATGGAAGAAGTTCAAGATGACGGTCAATCTCCCTCGGTCTGGGGCACCATGCAAGATCTCACCTCGTGGGGCATCAATGATCATGAGGAAGGTGAGGGATCAGCCCAGAACTACACGGCAGGACCTGGTCAATGACCTGAAGAGAGCTGGGACCACAGTCTCAAAGAAAACCATTAGTAACACACTACGCCGCACGCAAGGTCCCCCTGCTCAAGCCAGCGCATGTCCAGGCCCGTCTGAAGTTTGCCAATGACCATCTGGATGATCCAGAGGAGGAATGGGAGAAGGTCATGTGGTCTAATGGGACAAAAATAGAGCTTTTTGGTCTAAACTCCACTCGCTGTGTTTGGAGGAAGAAGAAGGATGAGTACAACCCCAAGAACACCATCCCAACCGTGAAGCATGGAGGTGGAAACATCATACTTTGGGGATGCTTTTCTGCAAAGGGGACAGGACGACTGCACCGTATTGAGGGGAGGATGGATGGGGCCATGTATCGCGAGATCTTGGCCAACAACCTCCTTCCCTCAGTAAGAGCATTGAAGATGGGTCGTGGCTGGGTCTTCCAGCATGACAACGACCCGAAACACACAGCCAGGGCAACTAAGGAGTGGCTCCGTAAGAAGCATCTCAAGGTCCTGGAGTGGCCTAGCCATTCTCCAGACCTGAACCCAATAGAAAATCTTTGGAGGGAGCTGAAAGTCCGTATTGCCCAGCGACAGCCCCGAAACCTGAAGGATCTGGAGAAGGTCTGTATGGAGGAGTGGGCCAAAATCCCTGCTGCAGTGTGGGCAAACCTGGTCAAGAACTACAGGAAACGTATGATCTCTGTAATTGCAAACAAAGGTTTTTGTACCAAATATTAAGTTCTGCTTTTCTGATGTATCAAATACTTATGTCATGCAATAATTGCTTAAAAATCATACAATGTGATTTTCTGGATTTTTGTTTTAGATTCCGTCACTCACAGTTGAAGAGTACCTATGATAAAAATTACAGACTTCTACATGCTTTGTAAGTGGGAAAACCTGCAAAATCGGCAGTGAATCAAATACTTATTCTCCCCACTGTATACAAACACCTTTATCAACAGACTTGCCGAGCCAGGTTTCAGAAAACACAATTTTATCCGCATCAGTTGATTTAGCCCAAGCCCTAACTCCATCAATTTTGGCCTCACTGCAGTGGGCAACTGGGAGGAGGTGCTCTTATTCTCCATGGACTTTACAGTGTCCCAGAACGTTTTGGAATTAGTACTACAGGATGCACATTTCTGTTTGATAAAGCTATCCTTTGCTTTTGTAACTATTGCATATTGCGAGGGCTGTTCGATGCTAATGCAGTGCGCCACAGGATGTTTTTGTGTTGGTCTAGTGCAGTCAAGTCTGGGGTGAACCAAGGGCTATATCTATTCTTAGTTCTACATTTTTTGAATGGGGCATGCTTATTTAAGATGGTGAGGAAAGCACTTTTAAAGAACAACCAGGCGTCCTCTACTGACAGGATGAGGTCAATATCCTTCAAGGATACCTGGGCCAGATCGAATAGAAAGGCCTGCTCGCAAAAGTGTTTTAGGGAGCGTTTGACAGTGATAAGGGGTGGTCGTTTGACCGCTGACCCATTGCGAACGCAGGCGATGAGGCAGTGATCGCTGAGATCCTGGTTGAAGACAGCGGAGGTGTATTTGGAGGTCAAGTTAGTCAGAATGATATCTATGAGGGTTCCCATGTTTATGGGTTGTACCTGGTAGGTTCCTTGATAATTTGTGTGAGATTTTGGACATCTATCTTAGATTGTAGGACGGCCGCGGTATTAAGCATATCCCAGTTTAGGTCACCTAACAGTACAAACTCTGAAGATAGATGGGGGGCAATCAATTCACATATGGTGTCCAGGGCACAGCTGGGGGTTGAGGGGGGTCTGTAACAGGCAGCAACAGTGAGAGACTTATTTCTGGAAAGGTGGATTTTTAAGAGTAGAAGCTAAAACTGTTTGGGCACAGACCTGGACAGTATGACAGAACTCTGCAGGTTATCTCTGCAGTAGATTGCAACTCCACCTCCTTTGGCAGTTCTATCTTGAACGGGAAACAATCACAGGAATTAATCAAGAGAGCTAAGACAACGAGTAATGGAGATGAATGGACAGAGCGGGTCAGTTAGAGAGAATGTTGTGCTACACACAGGACCTGAGTTCAGAGCTGAGTCTTAACAGATAAACAGAATGAGGTACTGTGTGAGGGAACAGTCCAGCAGGCATCAGCTGTGTAGCCCAGTGATCATGGAGGTCGCTATTAAACGTTCCCTGCGCTGCAGGAGCTGAGTTTATTTTGCCTTGTTCCGAAACAATGCAGACCACGCTGACTTTCAATGTAGCAACTGCTTGCTTGTGGAGGACTACAGGGGCAAAGTGGCTTAGCGAGCAAGTAGCTAATCTACACAAGCTACTGGGAAATCCACGGCCGCCTACTTTTTCTTAAAATTCCACACGGTAGCCGGACGCTGCTCTGGTGGAAGTGTCGAAGAAAGCTTCCTCTGGCAACGGGGGTCTCCTAGTTGTCAATTTGTTGAGGTAATCTGAAGAGATTTCACCCCATGCTTCCTGAAGCACCTCTCACAAATTGGATTGGCTTGATGGGCACTTTTTACGTACCATACGGTCAAGCTGCTCCCACAACATCAATAGTGTTGAGATCCGGTGACTGTGCTGACCACTCCATTATAGACAGAATACCAGCTGACTGATTCTTCCCTAAATAGTTCTAGCATAGTTTGGAGCTGTGCTTTGGGTCATTGTCCTGTTGTAGGAGGAAATTGGCTCCAATTAAGCGCCGTCCACAGGGTATGGCATGGTGTTGCAAAATGGAGTGATAGCCTTCCTTCTTCAAGATCCTTTCACCCTGTACAAATCTCCCACTTTACCACCACCAAAGCACCCCCAGACCATCACATTGCCTCCACCATGCTTGACTCCTCCAGCACCTTTTCAGTTGGTCTGCGTCTCACAAATGTTTTTCTCTGTGATTTGAACACCTGAAACTTAGATTTGTCTGTCCATAACACTCTTTTCCAATCTTCCTCTGTCCAGTGTCTGTGTTCTTTTGCCCATCTTAATCTGTTCTTTTTATTGGCCAGTCTGAGATATGGCTTTTTCTTTGCAACTCTGCCTAGAAGGCCAGCATCCCGGAGTTGCCTCTTCACTGTTGACGTTGAGACTGGTGTTTTGCGGGGACTATTTAATGAAGCTGCCAGTTGAGGACTTGTGAGGCGTCTGTTTCTTAAACTAGACACTAATGTACTTGTCCTCTTGCTCAGTTGTGCACCGGGGCCTCCCACTCCTCTTTCTATTCTGGTAAGAGCCAGTTTGCGCTGTTCTAATTGCAAAAGGGTTTTCTAATGATCAATTATCCTTTTAAAATGATAGGAGCAACCTGTAAGGTAGGACTTCTCTGAGGAGAAGTCAAGCAGGCAGGTTGTTGGGCGGATGGCCGTCACAAGGCTTCATCTGGAGATAGAGGGGCGAAAGAAGTCAGAGCATAGGATAGGGCAGTGTGAGCAGGACCAGTGGTGTCAATAGGCTTAGTAAATGAGGATCGGATGTCATCAACCTTCTTTTCAAAATGGTTGACGAAGTCATCCACAGAGAGGGAGGATGGAGGAGGATTCAGCAGGGAGGAGAAGAGCTTCCTAGGGTTAGAGGCCGAGGCTTGAAATGTAGAGTGGTAGAAAATGTCTAGCAGCAGAAACAGAGGAAGAAAAAGTAGAGAGTGAAAAGATGACCGATCCACAGGGAGTTTTCCTCCATTTCCACTAGGCTGCCCGGAGCCCGGTTCTGTGAGCTCACAATGAGTCGTCTAGCCACGGAGCAGGAGGGGAGGACCGAGCCGGCCGGGAGGATAGGGGACATAGAGAGTCAAAAGATACAGAAAGGGAGGAGAGGAGGGTCGAGGAGGCAGATTTAGGAGACAGGAGGAAGAAGGATTTAGCAGAGGGAAGAGATGATAGGATGGAAGAGAAGAGAGTAGCGGGAGAGAGAGAACAAAGGTTGCGACGGCGCATTACGGGACCGTTCCCTGGGGGGCCCCTGTGTTCCTCACTGCCAGTTCTAGTCGCACAAATTGTGGCCTACCGGTCAGGTAGTCCGTAACCCAGGAGACTAAGGCTGCTTCCACTTTCATCCTCTTCATCTTCATCTTCTCACCCAGTAGCAGGGGCTGAATGGTATTGAAGGCACTGGAGAAGTCAAAAACCATAACCCTCACAGTGCAACCTGCATTATCCAGGTGAGAGTAGGCCCTCTGCAGAAGGTAGATGATTGCATCATCCACCCCGATGTTGCGCTGGTATGCGAACTGCAGGGGGTCCAGTGATGCTCACCTCAGACCCCTGGTGTGTACGAGGACTAACCTTTCCAGGGTCTTCATGATGTGGGATGTTAGCGCTACAGGTCTGAATTCATTCAGGACAGTGGGGTGCACCTTCTTGGGCACTGGGACCAGGCAGGAGGTTTTCCACAGCACAGGGACCCTTTCCAGGCTCAGGCTAAGGTTGAAGTAACGCTGGAGTATTCCACACAGTTGGTCAGCACAGACCCTAAGCACCCTTGGGCTGATGCCATCAGGGCCCGCTGCTTTCCACTGATGTAGTTTCTCCAGCTCGCTCTTCACTTGGTTGGTAGTGAAAGCCAGCCCTGGTGGGGAGGTGAGGGGAAGGGGGGTGTTGAGGATCAGTCCAGAGGGAGCAGGGGCGGAGGTGGGGAGGGGGTCGCTGATTGTTTCATCAGAGGTGTTGTGAGCCTGGGGAGCTGGAGGAGAGGTGGACAGGGCCAGTATGGAACCTGTTAAATTGGTTCAGCTCATTGTCTCTGTCCTGGGTCCCCTCCGTCTGCCCACGGTTTGACTTTTTGAAGCCAGCGATGTTTCTCATACCCTTCCACACCTCTCTCACCTGGCTCTGTCTCAGCTTGTCCTCCATCTTCTCCTTATACCCTCTCTTCCCTTCAGCAATCCTCAACTTCAGCTCCCTCTGGACGCATTTCAATTTGTCCTTGTCCCTCTCCTTGAAGGCCCTCTTCTTCTCATTCAGCAGGGCCTTCAGGTCGCTGGTGACCCAGGTTTTATTGTTTGGGAAACAGCGTACCTTCCTGGTGGGTACAGTGTTGTCTACACAAAATGTATATAGTCCGTTATGCAGTCAGTAAGTCCATCAATGTCCTCCCCATGAGCCTCACTGAGCACATCCCAGTCTGTTGTTTCAAAGCAGTCCTGTAGGGCCTCATTCACCTCCGAGGACCATCTCCTAATAGTCCTAGTGGTCGCTGGCTGCTGTTGGACCATAGGCCTATAGAGTGGGGTGAGGTGTACAAGGTTTTGATCCGATCTACCGAGGGGAGGGAGTGCAGTGGAGTTGTATGCGTCCTTCACATTAGCATATAACAAGTCCAGAGTTTTATTATTCCTGGTTGGGCACTTCACGAACTGTTTGAACGTGGGCAGCGTTGAAGAGAGAGATGCATGGTTAAAATCCCCCAAATGGCAAAGAAGGCACTGGGATGCGCTTGCGATAACAGAATGGATGACGTCACACGCTGTGTTTGCGGCAGCGATGTAAATAATAACAGCAATGGCTGCCGTGAATTCCCTCGGCAAATAGGGTCTCAGGCTAACGGCGAAAAGCACAATGTCCGGGCTACAAAACTGTTCCTTAAGAGTAATATGTATCGGATTACACCATCTGTTGTTAACTAATAAAGCCAGCCCCCTCCCTTACTCTTACCGGAAGAGACGCGATCCCTGTCCGCTCTGATGGTCTGGAAACCGCCGATAGTTACGTTCTCTATGGGGATGTTATCATTCAGTCATGTTTCTGTAAAGCACAGTAGACTAGCTTCCCGGTAGTCTCTTTGTCCTTGGACAAGACCCTCAAGCTCATCCACCTTGTTATGTAGCGATCTCACGTTGCCCATAATGATAGACGGTATAGCCGGCTTGTACTTACTCAGCTTTGGTTGGTAGTGAAAGCGTCTGTCCATGAAAAAATGTCTGTCCATATACATGCGTTATATGGATGATATCTTTGGTGTTTGTCACTCGGTGGAGGTCAGATACTTTGAATTGGCATCATCCCTCGATCACAGTTAAGTACAATTTACATCCTCAAAATATTGAATTCCTTGATACAGAAGTTTTTATGATTCAAGGCCATAATGATAGAAACCTCTTGGGAACTACAGTATATTTTAAACCGCATTGTTACATAAGACTAGTTATCACCCTAAACACAGTTATAGGGGCCTTAAGTCTCAATTTATAAGATTTAACAGAATATGTACAAAAACGGCAATGATCTCCCTCTCCCCTCCACAGTCCCAGTAATATTCCCTCTGATAGGCGATACAACAGCCTCCAAATGTGATGGCTCCAAAATGGATCCCTCAGCAGTGTCTAAAGCAGAAAGCAATGTATTTGGGCCCAGGGATACCCCACCAGCACCCAAGATCCCCCATTGACCAAGAGCCAACGGGTCAGTCTCAACCGTCACTGCACCCAAGGGCTGTGAACACAGGTCAGCGACCTCACGGCCACTTTGAGGCTCCGTTACTGCAGTGGCGCACGGTCCAGTGACCTGCGTGAAGGTCTGAGAACTGTCTGCCAAGGTGGTATTTGAAATGGGGGAGATTTAACTCTACCTCTCTGTGGTGGATGGTCATGATGCTGAGGAAGACCTGCCGAAGCCCCACCTGAGGGCAATCGAAGCTTCGCATTATGATGGTTTGGAGTGGACTGGACCGGGTATAAGTGTTCAATTGGCCCAGTTTTGAAGGGCCTGCCAATGGAGGAAAATCCTCAGCGGACAAGAATCCAGAAATATTGGTGTTTTCCACCATGTCCCCCCCCCGTAGCATGGACCTAAAGGTATTTGCAGAAGAATTGGCAAATTTGCATTATACAGAATTTTACTCCAGCCCACAGCTCTGTCAAAGGCACCCATCTCAAAACCCTTCAACCGCTAGAACCCCATCATAATACTCTATAGGGAAAAAAATACTTTCCATCCAGAGCATAGTATTCTGTCACCTTGTCTGTGGTGGTCAGGTTCGGAGACGAAGGTCTGACAAATGCCGTAAGTTTGTTGACCTGTCTAATCATACCAGTGGGACATGACTTATTCATTTTTGAGTCTGCCAATATCTCTGAGTCATGGATAGCCTACAACAGCTTAAAACCCTGTAAGACCCCTTGTTGTAAAATTACAACGTTACCTTTAGCCATCCTTAAAAACAATCTGTTATATTTTATCTTACTTTTTACCACATTTACATAGTCATTGGGTCCTATTGTTCAGTCTCCCAATGCTATTGGATCATACATTTGTTTATAAGTCCCGCCTTAGGGCCACAAACTCACACAACCTCTCAAGGTTTCCTTCGAACAACATCTCTTTGTTTCAATGGACAAGATTCATCAGATTCAGATTTGTTTTGGTTGTTATTATAATGTCTAGAGCATGTACATATGTAGTTATTATGGAATAGATGCATCAAATTTCATTTAGAGCTTGTTATATATTTGTTGCAATTATACAACACTGGGTGATTGTGGTAGTCAAAATAGCAGGCTTGTTCCAGTGGGTTCAAGCAGGTTGTATTCCCTCCACTCCACCACTGCCTGAAACAGAGTATTTTCTTTATACATGGACAGTATACATTCTACACTTGTGTTGAGTTCTGGTCAAATTTGACTGATTTAAAAGTTTATCTCAAGAAAATGTAGTTAATTTGATCAGACTGACCTAAAAATCTAGAGGATATCAACAGACAATTCAGTTCTGGGAAAGGTGAAAATGTTCCTGAATGTGGTGTGTGGATTGAGGCTCTGACACAAAACACAAATGAGTACAGCTTTCAGACACATGGAACATCTGTAAACACCACGGCAAAGGAAATTGAAAAAATGTTTGTGTACCTTCATGTACCTGAAGATGGGCCTAGTACAAATGGCTGGAAACCGTATGTATTGGGAGACAGAGACACGGTACTCCCCTGTTGCTGATGTGATGCCACGCAACAGATTCCAATCCCTGTTGACGTCATTACATTTTGTAAACAACATGACAGTATCTGAGACGTAAAAGAAAGACAAACTATAGAAACTCAGACCATGGCTTGATTCATTCAGAGAGAAATGCCTGCAGGTGGTACCAGAAGAGCACAACTCTGTGGATGAGATGATGATTCCTTTCAAGGGGAAATTCAGCAGCATCAAGCAATATATGTGAGGCAAGCCAAACCCATGGGGATTCAAAGTGTGGGTGAGAACTGGAATCTCTGGCATGATAGATAGATAGATAGATAGATAGATAGATAGATAGGTACTTTATTGATCCCCCGGGGGGGAAATTTCATTATCAAGCAGCTACAACAAAAACACAGGGCAGGTGCAAAATGCCACAACGAAAGTACACAAAAGACAGATACACGGTACATGATACATAGAGCGGCAGTATGAAAAAGTATAGAAATACAGGATATCTGGAGTGCAAAAAAAAAGCTATAAAAGGACATTGCGTAGTATGAGTGGTTGGCTGAATATGTACACTATACATTGGTGGATGTTGGATGGTTAACTATACTATACAGGTTGATGGCAGAGAAATACTTCAGTAGCTAATGCGTATGATATGAGCGAGGGTAATAATAGTTTACTTAATAGACAGAATGGGTAAATGAACAGGTAAGTGAAAATTTTGCATGGTTAAATTAGCTGTACAGTTAGGTATACAGTTATATTTACAGATAAGTGAATACTTGCATGTTTACACAAACTGTACAGGTAAATGACAGGAAGAGATACTTTAATAGCTAAATGTGTGTATGATATCATTGGGGTAATAATAGTAATTCCCTTAAAATACAGTCCTTAGTGCGCAGGGTTTAATTACAGACAACTGCACTTATTGCACATTTGATATACTAAAAGCAATGAGAAAAGGTGCAACTGGCAGGATACTAATATGCATTCCTGAGTGAATGCCTAGGTCCAATAATTACTTACAATATTGCATGTGATATAATATAACAACTGTACATGGGTATGTATATACAGACCTGTATGAATAAGTAGGTCCTGAGTGGATGAGTGCTGACGGAACAGAGTTACTCACGGATGGATGCATAATTGTTAAACTAGGTCCTAGCACCCCAACAGTTCCAGATCTATGTTGCCGACGGCACGGCACCCCGGTGAGGCATTATATAGTCTCATAGCCGCCGGCAGGAAGGACCTCCTGTGGCGCTCTCTGGCACACTGTGGTGGGATCAGTCTGTGACTGAAAGAGCTCCTCTGCGTCATAACCATAGCGTGCAGAGGGTGGGTGACGTTGTCCATGATGGCCAGCAGTTTGGCCAGGATCCGTCTCTCCGCCACCTCCTCTAGAGTGTCAAGGCTCATCCCCAGGACAGAGCTAGCCTTCCTGATCAGCTTATTTACCCGAGAAGCATCACCGGCTTTGATGTTTGCTCCCCAGCACACCACTGCAAAAAAGATGGCCCTGGCCACCACAGACTGGTAGAAGGTATGCAGTAGTTTACTGCACACGTTGAAGGACCTGAGCCTCCTCAGAAAGTAGAGTCGGCTCTGGCCCTTTTTGTACAGGGCCCCGGTGTTACCAGCCCATTCCAGTCTGTTGTCCATATGGACCCCCAAGAACTTGATGTGTGACTTCGATGTCTACCAAGGCAGTGTCAACGGAATACGAGCCAAATCTGAACTTGGATTGTCAGGTGATGTTGTGATGAAACTTGCTTCCACACTTCCAGAAGGTCAGAACTACAAAATGTATGCAGACAACTACTTCACCTGTGTTCCATTATTAGTGAAGCTCCTTGATCTGGGAATTCATTATGTGGGAACAGCCAGGCAGGTGCGCCTATCTAACTGTAACCTTGAAGATGAGAAGAGCTTGAAGAAGAAGGGGAGAGGAAGCTATGATGTCAGAGTGGAGGGGAAACACAACATCTGTGCTGTCAAATGGTATGACAACAAGGCCGTCACACTTGTGTCATCCTTTGCTGGACCTGAACCTGTACAGAAGATTGAAGTTGAGAGGCCTTACATTGTTGGTGCCTACAACAAGTACATGGGAGGTGTGGATTTGTTGTACTCATTTACAGCCAAATATAAGTTCCCCATCAAATCCCGTCGCTGGTACATGTCCATCTTCTGGCACACCATCATCCTCGCTGTGGTCAATGCCTGGCTCCTCTACAAGCGGGACTGCCAAGCTCTCAAGATGTCTAGCAAAGAGACAATGAACAGGAGACAGTTTCAGGCACAGCTAGCATCCTCTCTCATCCTGGTAAACACAACACTTCAAACTCCAAAGAGAGGACGACCATCTCCAGGCAAAGGGAGCCCAGCAACACAGACAGTGACATAAAAAAGCCCTTTGAATGTTTAGAAGAGACCGTCCAAGAGATGTGCACACCTCCCATTGGATGTACGCAAGGACCAAGCTGCACATTTCCCACGTAAGACAGGGAGAGAACGCTGCAGACACTGCAATAAAGGATACACCAACACGCAATACAGCAAGTGTGATGTTCGCCTTTGCTTTTCAGAGGACAAGAACTGTTTTTGGGACAACCAATAAAAGTCAGTCATGAAAAGAAAAAAGGAATGAAGAAGATTCTAGAAAAGGTTTAGAGTTTTATCTTGTTTAATAGTTTTTTTTTTAATAAATGACTTCATAAAAAAATTACTGTGTGATTATTATTAAAATCTTATATTAATATATTATTAATATATACCTTTATGGGGCTAAGTAAGCAATCAGACCTGCAAATGAACCCTTAGTTGTTCTGAATTGTTGTTCAGACAACAAATACCGAAATTCTGCTCCCAACTAAGCCCAATGTTGCAATATTACAACATTTCTCAAAAAAGGTACATTTTTTTTAAACTCTTTATTTTCTGCATCAAAGGCCTCCTACAACAACATCTAAAAGGTAATTTTTTTTTTAGGTTTTTCTATATTTGGGTCTTACAGGGTTTTAAATAATTGTTTTGTCAAGACTGGGTCTATAGACACCTTAGGTAAAGACAACTGTACTCTATCCATCTCTATGAGAGGTAAAGACTCACCGACTAGATTATTATTGGTCAACACCTTAAAGTTGTTACAAAGTGGCAATGCCTTATAACCCAACAGGACCGGTTCACTAGACACCACATAACCTAGCAAACAGAGAGAGGTTAAATGCAGTCAGCTATTAATACTATAAAGTTATCTATGGGGGATTGTAAGAGGAATGGGGGAGGAAGGAAATAAGGTAAATAAAACAAACACTAACAATACAGGAGAAGAAGAATGAAAGACAAAAATAAAATAAAAAAATCAGAAACAACTAGATATTAACACTCACTTAGTCTAGAGATGCTGCCAGGCTGTAATCTCAGGTGACCTCTGCTGGTCAACTAGATATTAACACTCACTTAGTCTAGAGATGCTGCCAGGCTGTAATCTCAGGTGACCTCTGCTGGTCAACTAGATATTAACACTCACTTAGTCTAGAGATGCTGCCAGGCTGTAATCTCAGGTGACCTCTGCTGGTGCTGTAATGGAGTCTCCAAACAGTAGAGTGGTTAATGGCCAAACATTTCACCAGGCACAGGAGGCAGTCCCAAAAGCAGGACTATAATTAAAAACAATGCCAGACTCCCTAAAAAACAACCAAAATATATTTTGAAAAAATAAACCCTAAGAGTTCAATATAATAAGTGGAGAAAAATGGTTATGTCCTATTTGAAACTGAAAAAAGAGAGTTGATGATCAGCACACGCTAGGTAGCTTTGTAGGGGAGTTCTCACCCTTAACTGTCTCCCAATGGGTTGCAAGGATCCAAGGCTTCCATTAATAAAGGACAAACCATTCATGCATTGATTGAAAAGAAATACACTCCTGTGTTCCTAAATGGAATTGACTGTGTTGTAGATGTTGAAGCCCCAATGACGAGTTGGATAACTTCATTTAAAATCCCTTAAAAAGTCTTTAGAAAAGAAAGAGTTCTCCTGACGTTTCGCCTGTTCTGCTTCTTCAGAGGATAAGCAGGAAGGAGAGCAAACAGGAACTACAAGTATCTTCAAAATGGATTGTTTTGATTGGCCATGGGAAATGTCCGTCCGCTACACCTGTGGTGGTCCTCTAAGACAAGGTATACCTCCCTCCACTGGCTGGTAGTCTTAATCACTAGATATACAGTCGTGGCCAAAAGTTTTGAGAATGACACAAGTATTGGTCTCCACAAAGTTTGCTGCCTCAGTGTTGATGATGGCAATTTGCATATACAGTGGGGAGAACAAGTATTTGATACACTGCCGATTTTGCAAGGTTTCCTACTTACAAAGCATGTAGAAGTCTGTAATTTTTATCATAGATACACTTCAACTGTGAGAGACGGAATCTAAAACAAAAATCCAGAAAATCACATTGTATGATTTTTAAATAATTAATTTGCATTTTATTGCATGACATAAGTATTTGATCACCTACCAACCAGTAAGAATTCCGTCTCTCACAGACCTGTTAGTTTTTCTTTAAGAAGCCCTCCTGTTCTCCACTCATTACCTGTATTAACTGCACCTGTTTGAACTCGTTACCTGTATAAAAGACACCTGTCCACACACTGAAGTTTGGCGCCGCCCTGAGTGGTCGCCTGTTAAGCAGCTCCCGTTGTTCGTGCATTAATTGTTGTTTTCTTTCGTCTATTTTCTTTAGTTTTATTTTTTATTTTGCTACAGTCGAACTATAACAGTTCAGGAGCCTAATGTGTTTTACTGAGACTTGGCTGAACGATAACATCCCCATACAGAACGTCACTATCGACGGTTTCCAGACCATCAGAGCGGACAGGGATCGCGTCTCTTCCGGTAAGAGTAAGGGTGGTGGGCTGGCTTTATTAGTTAACAACAGATGGTGTCATCCGAACCATATTACTCTTAAGGAAGAGTTTTGTAGCCCGGACATTGAGCTGTTAGCCGTTAGCCTGAGACCCTACTATTTGCCGAGGGAATTCACGGCAGCCATTGCTGTTATTGTTTACATCCCGCCCTCTGCTGACGCAAACGCAGCGTGTGACGTCATCCACTCTGTTATCGCGAGGTTACAGACAGCACATCCCAGTGCTTTCTTTGCCATTTCGGGGGATTTTAACCATGCATCTTTTTAACCATGCATCTCTCTCTTCAACGCTGCCCACGTTCAAACAGTTCGTGAAGTGCCCAACCAGGAATAATACAACTCTGGACTTGTTATATGCTAATGTGAAGGATGCATACAACTCCACTGCACTCCCTCCCCTCGGTAGATTGGATCACAACCTTGTCCAACTCACCCCACTCTACAGGCCTATGGTCCAACAGCAGCCTGCGACCACTAGGACCATTAGGAGATGGTCCCCTGAGGCGAATAAGGCCCTACAGGACTGCTCTGTGAGGCTCATGGGGAGGACATCGATGGACTTACTGACTGCATAACAGACTATATTAATTTTTGTGTAGACAACACTGTACCCACCAGGAAGGTACGCTGTTTCCCAAACAATAAACCCTGGGTCACCAGCGACCTGAAGGCCCTGCTGAATGAGAAGAAGAGGGCCTTCAAGGAGAAGGACAAGGACAAATTGAAATGCGTCCAGAGGGAGTTGAAGTTGCGGATTGCTGAGGGGAAGAGAGTGTATAAGGAGAAGATGGAGGACAAGCTGAGGCAGAGCCAGGTGAGAGAGGTGTGGAAGGGTATGAGAAATATCACTGGCTTCAAAAAGTCAAACAGTGGGCAGACGGAGGGGACCCAGGACAGAGCCAATGAGCTGAACCAATTTTTTAACAGGTTCTGATCCTCAACACCCCCCTTCCCCCCACCTCCCCACCTGGGCTGGCTTTCACCACCAACCAAGTGAAGAGAGAGCTGGAGAGACTACACCAGTGGAAAGCGGCGGGCCCTGATGGCATCAGCCCAAGGGTGCTGAGTGTCTGTGCTGACCAACTGTGTGGAATACTCCAGCGTCTTTTCAACCTTAGCCTGAGCCTAGAAAGGGTCCCTGTGCTGTGGAAAACATCCTGCCTCGTCCCAGTGCCCAAGAAGGCACACCCCACTGTCCTGAATGACTTCAGACCTGTAGCGCTAACATCCCACATCATGAAGACCCTGGAAAGGTTAGTCCTCGCTCACCTCAGACCCCTGGTGTGTTCATCAATGGACCCCCTGCAGTTTGCATACCAGCGCAACATCGGGGTGGATGATGCAATCATCTACCTTCTGCAGAGGGCCTACTCTCACCTGGACAACGCAGGTTGCACTGTGAGGGTCATGTTTTTTGACTTCTCCAGTGCCTTCAATACCATTCAGCCCCTGCTACTGGGTGAGAAGATGAGGAGGATGAAAGTGGAAGCACCCTTAGTCTCCTGGGTCACGGACTACCTGACCGGTAGGCCACAATTTGTGCGACTACAGAGCTGTGTGTCAGAACGGGCAGTTAGCAACACAGGGGCCCCCCAGGGTACGGTCCTGTCCCCCTTCCTGTTCACCCTCTACACCTCAGACTTCAGATATAACTCTGAAACATGCCACCTACAGAAGTTCTCGGATGACTCTGCTATTGTAGGGTGCATCAGGGGTGGGCAGGAGGAGGAGTACAGGAGCACAATCAGTGACTTTGTGTTGTGGTGTGAGCAGAACCACCTTCAGCTCAACATCAGAAAAACTAAGGAGATGGTGGTGGACTTCAGGAGAACCAAGGCACAACTGACTGCAGTCCCTATAAAGGGGATGGATGTGGAAATGGTTGGGTCATACAAGTTCCTGGGAGTCCATATGGACAACAGGCTGGAATGGGCTGGTAACACCGGGGCCCTGTACAAAAAGGGCCAGAGCCGACTCTACTTTCTGAGGAGGCTCAGGTCCTTCAACGTGTGCAGTAAACTACTGCATACCTTCTACCAGTCTGTGGTGGCCAGTGCCATCTTTTTTGCAGTGGTGTGCTGGGGAGCAAACATCAAAGCCGGTGATGCTTCTCGGGTAAATAAGCTGATCAGGAAGGCTAGCTCTGTCCTGGGGATGAGCCTTGACACTCTAGAGGAGGTGGCGGAGAGACGGATCCTGGCCAAACTGCTGGCCATCATGGACAACGTCACCCACCCTCTGCACGCTATGGTCATGACGCAGAGGAGCACTTTCAGTCACAGACTGATCACACCACGGTGTGCCAGAGAGCGCTACAGGAGGTCCTTCCTGCCGGCGGCTATGAGACTATATAATGACTCACCGGGGTGCCGTGCCGTCGGCAACATAGATCTGGAACTGTTGGGGTGCTAGGACCTAGTTTAACAATTATGCATCCATCCGTGAGTAACTCTGGTCCGTCAGCACTCATCCACTCAGGACCTATTTATTCATACAGGTCTGTATATACATACTCATGTACAGTTGTTATATTATATCACATGCAATATTGTAAGTAATTATTGGACGTAGGCATTCACTCAGGAATGCATATTAGTATCCTGCCAGTTGCACCTTTTCTCATTGCTTTTAGTATATCGAATGTGCAATACGTGCAGTTGTCTGTAATTAAACCCTGCGCACTAAGGACTGTATTTTAAGGGAATTACTATTATTACCCCAAATGATATCATACACACATTTAGCTATTAAAGTATCTCTTCCTGTCATTTACCTGTACAGTTTGTGTAAACATGCAAGTATTCACTTATCTGTAAATATAACTGTATACCTAACTGTACAGCTAATTTAACCATGCAAAATATTCACTTACCTGTTCATTTACCCAGTCTGTCTATTGTGGTGGCCAGAAGGAAACACAGTCCTCCACAACACAGCACGGTCACCTGCAGCACCATGGAGAGCACCATCAGAGGAGGACACAAGGTCTGGGCTAAACAGTGTTCAGGACCAAGGACAGCTCCAACACAGGTGTGCACCATTTTCCCTCTGACAGGGTGCCTCAGCTGCAGGCTGTTGGACCCAATTAGCAGCCACTTAAAAAGAGAACAAGGAAGCCACAGTAAGGGGAGCAGCATGAGAAGAGAGCAGGCACAGGGAGTTGGATGTACCCCAGCCCAGCCCAGGCGTTGGACCAGTCATAACCTGACCACCCTCTTGAAGATAGAGGCCTAGTTGACAACGTGAGTAAAATGGATCACCTAAACTAATCCTACACCTCTTCTTGCCTCCCTTCCAGAAGTAGACTGAGGCATCAAGGAGCAACCTGAGAAAGAGGAATTACCTGAGTTACCGTTCTCTCCCTTCCCCCCTTTCCCCTGCTTTATGGAAAATAAAGAAACTTAAGTTTTGCTCCACTAAAACGCTGCCCAGTGAATGATTTCCTTCAACCTCCAGAGTTTAACCCTCCCAGTCTTGTGTATGGAGGTTACATATGGTGGAGAATGCAGGTAGCAGTGAAACCTCGCTTTGGATACAGACAGTGAAGAGAAACAACAAGAAAATGGAGGAAGCCCTGACCGCCATTCTGCAGGCCCAAACCACTCTGAACGCAGCAGTCACCGAGCTCTGCCGAAGGACTGAGGCACACGGTAGGAGACCCCAAGATTATCTGACTAAAATGACTAGAGAAGATGATGTTGAAACCTACCTCGATATCTTTGAAAAAACGGCCCACAGAGAGGGATGGCCCAGGGCAGACTGGGCGAACCTGATACTCCCTCTTCTAACTGGGGAAGCCCAGAAGGCCTGCCGTGACCTCACCGTTCATGAGGCAACAAATTATGAAGTGGTCAAGAGATCGATCCTCGCCCAATATGGGCTCAGCCTGCCTGCCAAGGCCCAGCGTGTCCATAGCTGGGAATACCATCCATCACTTCCAGCACGGGCTCAAGTAACCACGTTAACCCGCATGGTGAGAAGCTGGCTAGAGGAAGGAGATGGGCCACCTGCTGTAGCAAGAGTAGCGATTGATCGATGCACACGTGGCCTGCCTGCAGATGAAAAAAAATATGTGGCTCAACAAGGACCACAAAGCGTAGATGCCTTGATTGCACTCCTAGAAAACCACCAGGTGACTGTGAGCCTGCTGAAACCTGAAGTACCCAAAAACCCCTCTTGGAAACAGAGTCAAGAGCGAGAGCCTCTTAAGAAGCACCCCGCAGCAGTCCAAGCAAGACCCCTAAAGACCCAAGGAAACTGGAAAGGGGAAAGGCCTCTGCGAAATCCTGCTCCATTCCGATGCTTCACGTGTGGGAGGGAGGGACACCTGGCCCGGGATTGCCCAGGCCGAGAGGAGCTAATGCCCACGGCCAGTACCTCGGAATCAAGGTTCCCATGCCATTTCCTTACCACTTGCTGGGCTCATGAGGGGGCGGCCGCCCCTAAAGTCCCTGTTAAGATTGGGAGCAAAGACACAGAAGCCCTCATAGACTCAGGCAGTATGGTAACACTAATCCGACCAGAGTTTGTAGGGCCAAACAGGGGAAGAGAGATCTCTGTGTCCTGTATCCATGGGGACACCAGGAACTACCCCACTGCAGAAGTCAGCATGGTCACCCCACAGGGGCAATTCCGAGTACGAGCAGGGGTCGTGGATCACCTGCCAGTCCCGGTCCTGGTCGGCCGGGACTGTCAAGCATTTTCTGCCTACTGGACAAACCGAGCTACCGAGGGGAAGAGACCTACTCGGCGCAGAAGAAGAGACCGTCTAACCAAGGCCGGGACCACAGATGCAACCAGCCCTGAAGAGCCCCTCAATGGGGATAGAGGTGAGGAACCTCACTCTGACTCCACTGCCACTGCATCAGAAGATCCCGAAGGTGTACAGATTCGTGACGACATAGAATCCCATGAAGTATTTTCAGAATTTCCCCCGGCAGAAACCCTCCAGGGAGAAAGGCTGGGACGGTTCGGCACTGCTCAACTGCAAGACCCGGTACTGAGCCAAGCATGGGGGAATGTCCAGGTGGTCGAGGGCCAGCCACGAGTTGGGGTGAGTAGACTCACTTATCCCCATTTTATGATCAAGAACAGATTGTTGTATAGAGTGGATCAGCGAAGGGGTGAAATTATAGACCAGTTGTTGGTCCCCAAGCCCTATGCCTCTAAGGTGTTGTATTTAGCCCACACTCACTTGCTAGGGGGCCATTTGGGGGCAGAAAAGACCTATGAAAGGATCCTCACGCGTTTCTATTGGCCCGGGGTCAAAAAGGCAGTCGAAGATTATTGTCGTCACTGTTCTGAATGTCAACGCAACAGCCCCAAGATAACATACAGAAACCCCCTTATCCCTCTGCCAATCATTGAGACCCCTTTCAGCAGGATTGCACTGGACATTGTGGGACCGCTGCCAAAATCGAACCGTGGACACCGATACATTCTAGTCATCCTTGACTATGCCACCCGATTCCCAGAGGCCATACCTCTCCGAGCAGCAACCTCAAAGGCCGTGGCCAGAGAACTGGTCCAACTCTTCAGCTGGGTGGGGATAGCAGACGAGATCCTTACTGACCAAGGCTCGTGCTTCATGTCTACGGTAATGAAAGAGACCTGCCGACAACTGAAGGTGAAACAACTCAAAACCTCCATATACCACCCCCAGACTGATGGGCTGGTAGAGAGGTTTAACAAAACCCTTAAACAAATGTTAAAGAAAGTGATTGACATTGATGGAAAAAATTGGGATCAACTGTTACCATATGTCCTGTTCTCTATTCGAGAAGTCCCACAGAGCTCCACTGGCTTCTCGCCCTTTGAACTCCTCTATGGGAGGCGACCGCGAGGGATTCTGGACCTCGCTAAAGAGAGTTGGGAACAGCAGCCATCACCCCACCGCACCGTCATTGAGCATGTTGAACAGATGCATGACCGAATGGCAAGGATCTGGCCAGTTGTAAGGGAACACATGCAACAGGCCCAACAACAGCAGGCCAAAATATACAACAGGGGGGCCAAGATTAGAGATTTTCATCCTGGAGAAAAGGTATTAGTTCTAGTCCCATCCAACGAGTGCAAATTCCTGGCCAAGTGGCTGGGACCCTATGAGATTGTAGAGCGGATGGGCCCAGTCAACTACAGAGTACGCCAACCCGGCCGAAGGAAAGGCCAGCAAATCTACCATATAAACCTTCTGAAATCGTGGCATGAACCTATCACCCCTCCAAGCGATGTACTCACAGCCAGTGTCACTTCTCCTACAACCCCGCAGGTAAAGATGGGTGACCAGCTCTCGCCTAGGCAAAAGCAGGAGTTACGAGAACTTCTGTGGCGAAACCGTGACGTCTTCTCTGATCTGCCTGGACGGACCTCCCTTATAACCCATGATATAGTAACAGAACCAGGGAAGGTTGTTAGACTTCGACCTTACAGGATCCCAGAAGCAAAAAGGGCAGCCATCCGAGCGGAAGTAAAGAAAATGCTTGAACTAGGGGTTGTAGAGGAATCCCAAAGTGCATGGTCAAGTCCTATCGTCCTAGTCCCAAAACCGGACGGGAGCACACGATTCTGTAACGACTACAGAAAAGTGAATGAAGTTTCCCAATTTGACGCTTACCCTATGCCAAGGATAGATGAGTTGATTGAGCGATTGGGCCCTGCAAGATTCATCACAACCCTGGACTTGACAAAAGGGTACTGGCAAGTACCTCTGACCCCCCAAGCCAGACCAAAAACCGCCTTCTCCACTCCTGAGGGGGCCTTTCAATACCGGGTTCTTCCTTTTGGGATCCATGGGGCACCAGCCACGTTTCAAAGACTCATGGATAGAGTCCTACGTCCACACCAGCAATATGCGGCTGCATATCTGGACGACATTGTTATCCACGACAGGAGTTGGGAGGAACATCTCCACCACCTAGACGCGGTCTTACAAGCACTACGGTCAGCGGCTCTCACAGCAAACCCAAACAAGTGTTCGCTTGCCCAAGAAGAGGCCAACTATCTAGGGTACACGGTTGGGAGAGGAAATGTGAAACCCCAACCTAACAAGATTGATTCCATACTCACCTGGCCCCGGCCTCAAACCAAGAAACAGGTAAGGACCTTCCTGGGGTTACTTGGTTACTACCGGACATTCATACCGGGCTTCGCCACAAAAGCAGCCCCCTTAACCGAATTGACCCGCAAGTACCTCCCAAACCAGGTGAGCTGGACCGAAGAAGCAGAACTGGCCTTCATCGAACTGAAGCAATCTCTCTGTTGTGAACCAGTCCTACAAGCCCCAAACTTCAACAAACCGTTTGTTCTACAAACAGATGCCTCTGAAGTAGGGGTTGGAGCGGTACTGTCTCAGTTTCAGGATGGTATGGAACACCCAGTCATGTTCATTAGCCGTAAGCTGCTGCCCAACGAGAAGAATTATGCCACAGTGGAAAAGGAATGTCTTGCTGTAAAATGGGCTATTGAAAAATTGAGATATTACCTGTTGGGTCGAAAGTTTATCTTAGTAACTGATCATGCCCCGCTTAAATGGATGTCTCAAAACAAAGGGAAAAATGCACGAATCACTCGCTGGTTTCTTCAGTTGCAGGACTTCCAGTTTAAAGTAGAACACCGGGCTGGGAACTCTCATGCAAATGCTGATGCCATGTCCAGGAGGCAGGACAGCTTTTGGGCGTGCGCTCCAAACAGGAGCTTGGAGCTGGAAAAGGGGGTATGTGGTGGCCAGAAGGAAACACAGTCCTCCACAACACAGCACGGTCACCTGCAGCACCATGGAGAGCACCATCAGAGGAGGACACAAGGTCTGGGCTAAACAGTGTTCAGGACCAAGGACAGCTCCAACACAGGTGTGCACCATTTTCCCTCTGACAGGGTGCCTCAGCTGCAGGCTGTTGGACCCAATTAGCAGCCACTTAAAAAGAGAACAAGGAAGCCACAGTAAGGGGAGCAGCATGAGAAGAGAGCAGGCACAGGGAGTTGGATGTACCCCAGCCCAGCCCAGGCGTTGGACCAGTCATAACCTGACCACCCTCTTGAAGATAGAGGCCTAGTTGACAACGTGAGTAAAATGGATCACCTAAACTAATCCTACACCTCTTCTTGCCTCCCTTCCAGAAGTAGACTGAGGCATCAAGGAGCAACCTGAGAAAGAGGAATTACCTGAGTTACCGTTCTCTCCCTTCCCCCCTTTCCCCTGCTTTATGGAAAATAAAGAAACTTAAGTTTTGCTCCACTAAAACGCTGCCCAGTGAATGATTTCCTTCAACCTCCAGAGTTTAACCCTCCCAGTCTTGTGTATGGAGGTTACACTATTAAGTAAACTATTATTACCCTCGCTCATATCATACGCATTTTTAGCTACTGAAGTATTTCTCTGCCATCGACCTGTATAGTATAGTTAACCATCCAACATCCACCAATGTATAGTGTACATATTCAGCCAACCACCCATACTATGCAATGTATTAGAAAATGGAAGAAGTTCAAGATGACGGTCAATCTCCCTCGGTCTGGGGCACCATGCAAGATCTCACCTCGTGGGGCATCAATGATCATGAGGAAGGTGAGGGATCATCCCAGAATTACACAGCAGGACCTGGTCAATGACCTGAAGAGAGCTGGGACCACAGTCTCAAAGAAAACCATTAGTAACACACTACGCCGTCATGGATTAAAATCCTGCAGCGCACACAATGTCCCCCTGCTCAAGCCAGCGCATGTCCAGGCCCGTCTGAAGTTTGCCAATGACCATCTGGATGATCCAGAGGAGGAATGGGAGAAGGTCATGTGGTCTGATGAGAGAAAAATAGAGCTTTTTGGTAGTATATCGAATGTGCAATACGTGCAGTTGTCTGTAATTAAACCCTGCGCACTAAGGACTGTATTTTAAGGGAATTACTATTATTACCCCAAATGATATCATACACACATTTAGCTATTAAAGTATCTCTTCCTGTCATTTACCTGTACAGTTTGTGTAAACATGCAAGTATTCACTTATCTGTAAATATAACTGTATACCTAACTGTACAGCTAATTTAACCATGCAAAATATTCACTTACCTGTTCATTTACCCAGTCTGTCTATTAAGTAAACTATTATTACCCTCACTCATATCATACGCATTTTTAGCTACTGAAGTATTTCTCTGCCATCGACCTGTATAGTATAGTTAACCATCCAACATCCACCAATGTATAGTGTACATATTCAGCCAACCACCCATACTATGCAATGTCTTTTTATAGCTTTTTTTTGCACTCCAGAAATCTTGTATTTCTATACTTTTTCATACTGCCGCTCTATGTATCATGTACCGTGTATCTGTCTTTTGTGTACTTTCGTTGTGGCATTTTGCACCTGCCCTGTGTTTTGTTGTAGCTGCTTGACAAGGAAATTTCCCCCCCGGGGGATCAATAAAGTACCTATCTATCTATCTATCTATCTATCTATCTTAATCAAACAGACTCCAACCTCTCCACAATGGCTAAGACCAGAGAGCTGTGTAAGGACATCAGGGATAAAATTGTAGACCTGCACAAGGCTGGGATGGGCTACAGGATAATAGGCAAACAGCTTGTTGAGAAGGCAACAACTGTTGGCGCAATTATTAGAAAATGGAAGAAGTTCAAGATGACGGTCAATCTCCCTCGGTCTGGGGCACCATGCAAGATCTCACCTCGTGGGGCATCAATGATCATGAGGAAGGTGAGGGATCATCCCAGAATTACACGGCAGGACCTGGTCAATGACCTGAAGAGAGCTGGGACCACAGTCTCAAAGAAAACCATTAGTAACACACTACGCCGTCATGGATTAAAATCCTGCAGCGCACACAATGTCCCCCTGCTCAAGCCAGCGCATGTCCAGGCCCGTCTGAAGTTTGCCAATGACCATCTGGATGATCCAGAGGAGGAATGGGAGAAGGTCATGTGGTCTGATGAGAGAAAAATAGAGCTTTTTGGTCTAAACTCCACTCGCTGTGTTTGGAGGAAAAAGAAGGATGAGTACAACCCCAAGAACATCATCCCAACCGTGAAGCATGGAGGTGGAAACATCATTCTTTGGGGATGCTTTTCTGCAAAGGGGACAGGACGACTGCACCGTATTGAGGGGAGGATGGATGGGGCCATGTATCGCGAGATCTTGGCCAACAACCTCCTTCCCTCAGTAAGAGCATTGAAGATGGGTCGTGGCTGGGTCTTCCAGCATGACAACTACCCGAAACACACAGCCAGGGCAACTAAGGAGTGGCTCTGTAAGAAGCATCTCAAGGTCCTGGAGTGGCCTAGCCAGTCTCCAGACCTGAACCCAATAGAAAATCTTTGGAGGGAGCTGAAAGTCCGTATTGCCCAGTGACAGCCCCGAAACCTGAAGGATCTGGATGGAGGAGTGGGCCAAAATCCCTGCTGCAGTGTGTGCAAACCTGGTCAAGAACTACAGGAAACGTATGATCTCTGTAATTGCAAACAAAGGTTTCTGTACCAAATATTAAGTTCTGCTTTTCTGATGTATCAAATACTTATGTCATGCAATAAAATGCAGATTAATTACTTAAAAATCATACAATGTGATTTTCTGGATTTTTGTTTTAGATTACGTCACTCACAGTTGAAGTGTACCTATGATAAAAATTACAGACTTCTACATGCTTTGTAAGTAGGAAAACCTGCAAAATCGGCAGTGTATCAAATACTTGTTCTCCCCACTGTATGCATAGAAACACCCACCATACCATACTCAATGGTGCCTGGGCTACCACCCTGGGCTGACCACCCTGGGCTGACCACCCTGGGCTACCACCCTGGGCTGACCACCCTGGACTGACCACCCTGGGCTACCACCCTGGGCTGACCACCCTGGGCTACCACCCTGGGCTGACCACCCTGGGCTACCACCCTGGGCTGACCACCCTGGGCTACCACCCTGGGCTGACCACCCTGGGCTGACCACCCTGGGCTGACCACCCTGGGCTACCACCCTGGGCTGACCACCCTGGACTGACCACCCTGGGCTACCACCCTGGGCTGACCACCCTGGGCTGACCACCCTGGGCTACCACCCTGGGCTACCACCCTGGGCTGACCACCCTGGGCTGACCATCCTGGACTACCACCCTGGGCTACCACCCTGGGCTACCACCCTGGGCTGACCACCCTGGGCTGACCATCCTGGACTACCATCCTGGACTACCACCCTGGGCTACCACCCTGGGCTACCACCCTGGGCTGACCATGTCATAACCTACGTTCACAAAGAGACACAATCACACTCTAGACTACATCAAAAGTTGAGATGTAAAATCCCAATAAGTGCTAGTAAACAGGAAAAAGGGAAGGGGTGAAATAAACTGAAATAACCATAAGTGCTCATCAAATCAAACAACTCATAAATAAGGACAGACAAAATAGAGGCAAGTCTATCTCCTGTATAAAACATAATGGCAGACACAGTGTAACTCCCAAAATGGCCACGAGATGGCGGCATAGTAATCAATTAAAACATTTTCATTGAGTCCAAAAAGATCAATTGTACCCAAAACCTTAATCCAGCGTCGCTCAGCCTGTTGCTTCTGAAACTTAGACCATTGGATATTACTCTCCAAGCCCATTATAGTAACATTATCAATTATATGAACCCTAAAATGACTGTATAAAACCATAGGCCTATCACCCTTGTTGGTATGATGTAAATGTGTATTCTTGAGTGTATTCTGTCTTTCTCCTATGTAGACTTTAAGACACAAACGGCACTCTATCCCATAAACCACATTTTGGGTGTCCAACTGGAGCCTGCCTCTAGTAGGGCCCCCCAGACCCGAATGTACATTGAACATAAAGGGCTTGGGGAGAGGTAGAGGGAAGGCATGATCCAGTTGGACACCCAAAATGTTACTGACGTCTGTCTCTGCCGTGTCTCCCAATATTTGTATTGTGGGCGATTTTAATATTCATGTCGACAAAATAGACACCTGCAGTTTAGCTGCTGATTTGATGTCTTTACTCAATGGTTTTGATATCACGCAGAATGCTGCTGATTTGATGTCCCATTTCAACTAGCGTCCCATTTCAACTAGCGTCCCATTTCAACCTTCCTTTTCTCTCCAAAACCCTGGAAAGGTTGGTGGAACTCAACTACAAAACCATCTCAATTCCAATAACCTACATGAACCATTCCAGTCGGGTTTCCGGTCTAAACACAGCACCGAAACAGCCCTTGTCAAAATCACCAACGACCTCCTCCGTGCAGCTGACTCTGGCCTGCTATCCATCCTCATCCTCCTGGACCTGAGTGCAGCCTTTGATACTATTTCCCATCCACTCCCCCTGGAACGTCTGGCTGGTATTGGTGTCACGGGCATTGCTCTCTCCTTGTTCTCTTCCTACCTCATTGACCGTCAACAATTTGTCAATATAAATAATCACAGATCACAGTGTGTAGCTGTCACTCAAGGTGTCCCCCAGGGGTCAGTGCTCGGACCACTCCTCTTCATTATATACCTCCTTCCTCTGGGGTTGATCATGCAACACCACAACACTTTCACTGCTATGCCGATGACACCCAGCTCTACATCTTCACCAAACCAGAACTCGGCAGCAAGAATTCTCAACTACACCAGATCATCTGAACATATCACTCCAATTCTTATCCAACTCCACTGGCTCCCTGTGCAATACCGGATTACATTCAAGACTCTCCTCCTCACATTCAAATCTCTCCACAACTTGTCACCCACCTACCTCTCTGACCTTCTCCCATCATATGTCCCCGCCCGCACCCTACGCTCCTCCTCAGCTGGTCTCCTTGCCACCCCCCCTTTTCTCCTCTCCGCCATGGGAGGCCATGCTTTCAGTTGCTCTGCACCCAGACTATGGAATGCACATTCCCCTCACATACGACAGGTCAACACAGTCACCTCATTTACTACACTCCTGAGAACACATCTTTTCCTCACTGCCTTTGACCAGCCTTGCAAAGCACTTCATGTCTACTGAGGTGAGTGCTACGGGGCGGTAATCATTTAGGCAGGTTACATTCGCTTCCTTGCGCACAAGGACTATGGTGGTCTGCTTGAAACCTGTAGGTTTTACAGACTCTGTCAGGGAGAAGTTGAATATGTCAGTGAAGACACAGTTGGTCCGTGCATGCTTTGAGTACACATCCTGGTAATCCGTCTGACTACCGAGAGCGTAATCACACAGTCGTCCGGAACAGCTGGCGCTCTCATGCATGCTTCCGTGTTGCTTGCCTCAAAGTGAGCATAAAAGGAATTTAGCTTTTCTGGTAGGCTCGCGTCACTGGGCAGCTCGCGGCTGGGTTTACTTTTGTAGTCCGAACATCAGAGCCGGTGTAGTAGAGTTCAATCTTAATCCTGTTTTGACGCTTTGCCTGTTTGACGGTTCGTCTGGGGGCGTAGTGGGATTTATTATAAGTGTCCGGATTAGTGTCCCGCTCCTTGAAAGCGGCAGCTCTAGCCTTTAGCTCAGTGCGGATGTTGCCTGTAATCCATGGCTTCTGGTTGGGGTATGTACGTACGGTCACTGTGGGGATGACGTCGTCGATGCACTTAATGATGAAGCCGGTGACTGAGGTGGTGTACTCCTCAATGCCATTGGATGACTCACTCCCAGAACATATTCCAGTCTGTGCAGCAAAACAGTCCTGTAGCATAGCA
The DNA here is from genome assembly GCA_023634145.1 of Thymallus thymallus. Taxonomy (NCBI): domain Eukaryota; kingdom Metazoa; phylum Chordata; class Actinopteri; order Salmoniformes; family Salmonidae; genus Thymallus; species Thymallus thymallus. The sequence goes on from CM042410.1 coordinate 383,824, forward strand.
TCCGTGTCATCTGGTACTTCCTGCTTTAGTTTTTTCTTGAAAGCAGGAATCGGGGATAGAATTATGGTCAGATTTGCCAAATGGAGGGCGAGGGAGAGCTTTGTATGCGTCTCTGTGTTTGGAGTAAAAGGTGGTCTAGAGTTTTTTTTCCTCTGGTTGCGAAGATAAAATGAGGTAAAATGGATTAAAGTTTGTCTGCATTATAATCTCTGGCCACTAGGAGCACCGTGTCTGGGTGAGCATTTTCTTGTTTGCTTATGGCCTTATACAGCTCGTTGAGTGCGGTCTTAGTGCCAGCATCGGTTTGTGGTGGTAAATTGACAGCTACGAATAATATACTGAGGTACTCTACCTAGGCGATCAGGGTAGCACAATGGCGTAGCCGGAGGACAGCTAGCTTCGGTCCTCCTTTGGTTACATTGACTTCAATACAAAGCTACATCTAGCTAGCACTGCAGTGCATAAAATGTGGTGAGTAGTTGACTCAAAGTGAGAGAAAGACAATAGATGAACAGTTTTCAACAAATTAATTTCTTCAAAAAAGGCTAATATGGTGACAATGATGTAAGCTGTGTGTAGCGGTTTGGCTTGGAAATGTTTTTTCACCTGGTCACATACAGCTGTGTTGTTCATTGAAGTCCACACACGAATGGAAGAGGTGAGAGGAGGAGAGTGCATAGAGGCGAGAAGGAATAGAACGTGGCTGCTATGAAAATGAACTGTTTTTACGCGTGATCAGGGGTGTATTCATTTAGCCATTCTTTAACGGAAGCAAACGAAACGGGCATAAAAATACCTGCATTTTTCCAATAGAAACTCTCATTTGCAACTGTTGGACTAATGATTACACCCTGGATAAACAAGATGCAGGCAAGAGTATGCAAGGCGGTAGTGAATGTGTCACTGTCTGTCCATGTGCCAGTTTGTCATCTCAATTTTCTCTCGACCTGTGTGCACCTACGTGGTAAACTTTCATTCATAGGCTAGGTTTTAGCAAACCCCATGTTGGGTATAGGTACATTTCGAGTTATGTAGTAGCCTAAACGTATTGTTGTTGTTACATTTGAACTGGGTGATTGGAATATGAATGACAGTCATCCAACATTCTGTAATAGAAGTAAGGCTATGCTCCTCCCCCATCAAAAAACTTCACTGACCGCCACTGGTGCATTCCACGCTTACAGTGGATCCTCTCTGGTGTGTGTGTGTGGTACTAAGGCTATGGTGAGGAGTAGGGCAGGTCCGTAGGTCAGTCAGGAAGTGTGGTACTAAGGCTATGCTGAGGAGTAGGGCAGGTCAGTAGGTCAGTCAGGAAGTGTGGTACTAAGGCTATGCTGAGGAGTAGGGCAGGTCAGTAGGTCAGTCAGGAAGTGTGGTACTAAGGCTATGGTGAGGAGTAGGGCAGGTCAGTAGGTCAGTCAGGAAGTGTGGTACTAAGGCTATGGTGAGGAGTAGGGCAGGTCCGTAGGTCAGTCAGGAAGTGTGGTACTAAGGCTAAGCTGAGGAGTAGGGCAGGTCAGTAGGTCAGTCAGGAAGTGTGGTACTAAGGCTATGGTGAGGAGTAGGGCAGGTCCGTAGGTCAGTCAGGAAGTGTGGTACTAAGGCTATGCTGAGGAGTAGGGCAGGTCAGTAGGTCAGTCAGGAAGTGTGGTACTAAGACCATGGTGAGGAGTGTAGTAGAATAGGTCGGTCAGGAAGTGTGGTACTAAGACCATGGTGAGGAGTGGAGTAGAATAGGTCGGTCAGGACATTTCCCGGTGGCCTGAGGGTTGTTTTGGCCTGCCGTGAAGAGTCAACTTGACCAGCGATAATATAGCAAGCAGGAATGAGTTGACGGGAATCCACGCATCAGGGCGACTCTCACTCTCTCGCTGCAGTGTCCCCGCGCAACAAAAATGACATCAGGTCTCTCCTCAATGCACATAGCAACAGTCTACCTGTGTCAGGCTCTGGCCATAGAGAAGCCTATTTGCTTCTCTATGTAGTTATGGTCAGAGTCTGACAGTGTCTTTCTTTTCTGTTTCTGTGTGGGTGTTGGGTTGGATCCCTAATTAGAGGCAGCTGCACCATATTGTCTCTAATTAGGGATCCCATATATGTTGAGTCTGTCCTTCACTCTTGTGTGGGTCGTTATCGATGTATGTCGCAGTCACGGTTAAGTAAGTGTGCTTTTCACGTCCGTTCATTTGGTGTGTTTTTGTGAACGTGACGTTCGTTAGTCTGTTTGTTTTGTGTTATTTTAGTTTGTTGTTTTGATTATACATAGTATTAATAAATAAAGAATGTCAAACTATTATCCCTGCGCTGCGTCTTGGTCTCTCCACATCCCATCGCGTGACAACCTGCTTCTCTACCGATAACATTTTAGAAGTCGCACGGTGAAATAGACGGCCAGAAAAGGAAAGTTGGAGCAGAGAGGGAGAGCTGCCACAGACGCAGCTAAACGCTGCAAAATAAGAGACATGTTCTCCAGTAAGGGACCAGCTCAGTTAAAAACACTATCTGAAACACACACTGACACCCAGCATGGCTAGCTAAGTAGAGACCACTCCAAATTAAGAGACTACTCCAAATTAAGAGGCTACTCCAAATTAATTAAGAGGCTACTCCAGGTCCTTCCTGCCGGCGGCCATGAGACTATATAATGCCTCACCGGGGTGCCGTGCCGTCGGCAACATAGATCTGGAACTGTTGGGGTGCTAGGACCTAGTTTAACAATTATGCATCCATCCGTGAGTAACTCTGTTCCGTCAGCACTCATCCACTCAGGACCTACTTATTCATACAGGTCTGTATATACATACCCATGTACAGTTGTTATATTATATCACATGCAATATTGTAAGTAATTATTGGACCTAGGCATTCACTCAGGAATGCATATTAGTATCCTGCCAGTTGCACCTTTTCTCATTGCTTTTAGTATATCAAATGTGCAATAAGTGCAGTTGTCTGTAATTAAACCCTGCGCACTAAGGACTGTATTTTAAGGGAATTACTATTATTACCCCAATGATATCATACACACATTTAGCTATTAAAGTATCTCTTCCTGTCATTTACCTGTACAGTTTGTGTAAACATGCAAGTATTCACTTATCTGTAAATATAACTGTATACCTAACTGTACAGCTAATTTAACCATGCAAAATTTTCACTTACCTGTTCATTTACCCAGTCTGTCTATTAAGTAAACTATTATTACCCTCGCTCATATCATACGCATTAGCTACTGAAGTATTTCTCTGCCATCAACCTGTATAGTATAGTTAACCATCCAACATCCACCAATGTATAGTGTACATATTCAGCCAACCACTCATACTATGCAATGTCCTTTTATAACTTTTTTTTTGCACTCCAGATATCCTGTATTTCTATACTTTTTCATACTGCCGCTCTATGTATCATGTACCGTGTATCTGTCTTTTGTGTACTTTCGTTGTGGCATTTTGCACCTGCCCTGTGTTTTGTTGTAGCTGCTTGATAATGAAATTTCCCCCCCGGGGGATCAATAAAGTACCTATCTATCTATCTATCTATCTTAAGAGACCACTCCATATTAAGAGACCACTCCATATTAAGAGACCACTCCATATTTAGAGACCACTCCATATTAAGAGACCACTCCATATTAAGAGACCAGCCCAGATTAAGAGACCACTCCAGATTAAGAGACCAGTCTTAATGTATTCCAGAGCTGTATTAATGTAACCTACTGATACACTAATGATAGTGAGTCTGATAACAGAGTGTTTTCTTTGTAAAGGTGGAGAAGGAAGCAGCAGCAGAACTAGAGCTTCAGGTGATCCTGCAGAACTGGAGATGGTGGTCAGTTCAGAGTCAGACTCAGAGCAGGAACCTTCAGGTACAACTTCAGAGCACAAACCTAAACATGTAGGCTATGATTTTAGATTAATATGTACTTTATTTATGAGATCATCAGTAGGACTGTAATCAGAGGGCAAACAATCAATGACTGCACAAGTAATACAAGTTTATGTTGAGGTTATTTACAATGTTAATCTCATTCTGCAGAGCAACCAGATGTGCAGAGAGAGAGAGAGAGAGAGAGAGAGAGAGAGAGAGAGAGAGAGAGAGAGAGAGAGAGAGAGGGGGGGGGGTTCAGAGCCCAGTACAGGGAAAACAGAAAGGGACAGTGAAAGCACTGAAAATCCATGTGATTATTTTGCCCGTCCTCAGTCCAAGGATTGTGACTTATTTTTTCAGTACCATCGAAAACAAACCCCTCAAAGAGTCATTCCCAATGTATTCCACTCCAAAGATGGCACAGAAAATGGCTGACATACAATGAAGTAACTCACTCCTTGTTCTGCTCAGTATGTCTTGCATTCACAAAACCTTCAGCCAGTGATTTGCATTTGTCAAAGGAGGCATGCAGGCCTGGAAACATGCCCATCAGAGAGTACAGGAACATGAGAGAAGCAAGACCCATAGAGAAAGTGCAGAAGCCTTTTTCCTCAGAGCCAGCAAAGCAGACATCCGTACCCTTCTGAGTGATAAGCAAATGTCAGTTCAACGAGAGCAGGTCAGAAAGAGGAGGCAGGTCATGGAACGTGTGATTGATGTAGTTAAAGTTATTGGTAAATGTGGGCTGAGCTACAGAGGACACAGACACAAAGCTGCATATAACTTGGAAAACATGGCCGTCAATCATGGCAAGTTTCTTGAGCTTATATTGTTGCCTACAAGAGCATGTTAGTGATTGCATTGAGAAGAGCAGGAAGCAGATGGGAAGTAAAGGAAGAGGGTCCATGGTAACCATGACGTCCAAAACAACAGCAAATAAAGTAATGAAGTCATCAGAATGTTGATTCATCAGACAACTGCTGTTGAAGTGAGAAAGACAGGGATGTTCTCAATACAAATGGACACAACACAGGATTTAACATCCAAAGACCAGTGTGCAGTAGTTCTGCCATATGTCACTGATGTTGTCCACGAGAGACTCATTGCGGTCATTGACTGTGAGTCATCGACTGGACAGGACTTTGTGGACCTTGTGAAACAGACCCTTGAGAAGATGGACATAGATATCAAACAGTGTGTTGATAATGCAACAGACGGAGCAGATAATATGCAGGGACAATACAGGGCCTTCTCTGCATTGCTCACAGGAGAGTCTCCTAACCAAGTACACGTATGGTGTTACTCACATGTCCTCAACCTTGTGCTAACTGACACCACTGGGGTTGTTGTGGCAAGTGAATCCCTTTTCTCACTACTGAATGACAATGCAGTGTTCGTTTGAGATTCCTACAAGCGCATGAGGCTATGGGAAGAAACCAGTGAGGACAGGAGACACAGACGACTTGATGTAATTGGTGAAACACACTGGTGGGCCAAAGACGAGGCCTTGAGGAAAGTATTTGGAAGCTTTGCAAAGCCTGACTGTGCACTTTACACAGATGTGGTCATCACTATGGAAAGAACTGAAAAGGATGGGACCATAAAACCTGCCATCCGAAGCCAGGCCAAAGGGTACAAGGATGCTCTCCTAAAGTATGAAACCATACTTACAGCTGAGGTTTTTCTCAGGATTTTTGAGAAGATGTCCCTTCTCTCTAAATACTGGCAAACAAGTGGCATGGATATCGTAACCGCACAGCACTTGGTAACAGGAACGGAGGACAACCTGAGAAAGTGTGAGACGTTGAGGGTCTGAAGAGGGCAGCAGGTGACTTCGTTGAGTGGACCAATGACATTCTGGAGGAGCAGCAGGACTGTGAAGCTGAATCTCAGACTGCTCTCCCAGAGAAGAGAACAAAACAAAAGAAGAGAAAGCCAGGTGAGTTGGCAGAAGATGCAGACATGGATTACAAAATCAAGATCCACAATGTGGTTCTGGACACTGTTGTTGAAAGTATTCACCGCCGTTATGCAGCGCTGTGTGCAGATGTCTCCTGCATGAATCCCAAGCATTTTCCTGAGATCAGAGAGAAAGGGCCTTCCAAAGACAGCCATGAAGGAGCTCAGCAAATGCTTACTGGAATTTGATGAACATGCCGCTGTTGAGGCATTGCAGGCTGAACTGATCAGCATTGCACAACAGTGGGAGAGACTGAAACAGTCAGCATTGGAGGAGTACAACACCAGGGCTGCCGCCGCCAGTGATGAATCAGGGGAAGGCTTTGAGGATCCTGATTTTTGTATTTTTTTTATTTCACCTTTATTTAACCAGGTAGGTCAGTTGAGAACAAGTTCTCATTTGCAACTGCGACCTGGCCAAGACAAAGCAAAGCAGTGCGACAAAAACAACACAGAGTTACACAGTAAACAAACATAGTCAAAAACACAATAGAAAATCTATATACAGAGTGCAAAATGTAGTGCAAAATGCAGTAAGGTTAGGAGGTAGGACAATAAATAGACCATAGTGGTGAAATAAATGACAGATTATCATCATTAACACAGGAATGAAGGATGTGCAAATTATGATGTGCAAATAGATATACTGGAGTGCAAGATTTGTGAAAATAACAAAAATAAATATAAATATGGGGATGAGGTAGTAGTGTGGGCTATTTACAGAAGGGCTATATACAGGTGCAGTGATCGATAAGCAGCTTTGACAACTGATGCTTAAAGTTATTGAGGGAGATAGGAACCTCTAGCTTCAATGATTTTTGCAATTCGTTCCAGTCATTGGCAGCAGCGAACTGGAAGGAATGGCGGCCAAAGGAGGTGTTGGCTTTGGGGGTGACCAGTGAGATATACCTGCTGGAGCGCATGCTACGGGTGGGTGTTGCTATGGTGACCAGTGAGCTGAGATAGGGCGGGGATTTACCTAATAAAGACTTATAGATGACCTGGAGCCAGTGGGTTTGGCGACGAATATATAATGAAGGCCAGCCAACGAGAGCATACAGGTCGCAGTGGTGGGTAGTGTATGGGGCTTTGGTGACAAAACGGATGGCACTGTGATAGACTACATCCAATTTGCTAAGTAGAGTGTTGGAGGCTAGTTTGTAAATGACATCGCCGAAATCAAGGATCGGTAGGATAGTCAGTTTTACAAGGGCATGTTTGGCAGCATGAGTGAAGGAGGCTTTGTTGCGAAATAGGAAGCCAATTCTGGATTTAATTTTGGATTGGAGATGGTTGATGTGAGTCTGGAAGTTGAGTTTACAGTCTAACCAGATGCCTAGGTATTTGTAGGTGTCCACGTATTCTAATTCGGACCCATCGAGAGTAGTGATGATAGTCCGGTGGGCGGGTGCTGGCAGCGTTCGATAGAAAAGCATGCACTTAGTTTTACTAGTGTTTAAGAGCAGTTGGAGGCCACGGAAGGAGTGTTGTATGGCATTGAAGCTTGTTTGAAGGTTAGTAAACACAGTGTCCAAAGAGGGGCCAGATGTCTACAGAATGGTGTCATCTGCGTAGAGATGGATCAGAGAGTCACCAGCAGCGAGAGCGACATCATTGATGTATATAGAGAAAAGGGTTGGCCCAAGAATTGAACCCTGTGGCACCCCCATAGAGACTGCCAGAGGATCGGACAATAGGCCCTCCGATTTGACACACTGAACTTTGCCTGCAAAGTAGTTAGTGAACCAGGCAAGGCAGTCACTTGAGAAACCAAGGCTGTTGAGTCTGCCAATAAGAATGCGGTGATTGACAGAGTCAAAAGCCTTGGCCAGGTCGATGAAGACAGCTGCACAGTACTGTCTTTTATCGATGGCGGTTATGATATCGTTCAGTACCTTGAGCGTAGCTGAGGTGCACCCATGACCAGCTCGGAAACCAGATTGCATAGCAGAGAAGGTACGGTGGGATTCGAAGTGGTCAGTTATCTGTTTGTTAACTTGGCTTTCGAAAACTTTAGAAAGGCAGGGCAGGATGGATATAGGTCTATAACAGTTTGGGTCTAGAGTGTCTCCTCCTTTGAAGAGGGGGATGACCGCGGCAGCTTTCCAATCTCTAGGGATCTCAGACGATACGAAAGAGAGGTTGAACAGGCTAGTGATAGGTGTTGCAACAATTTTGGCTGATAATTTCAGAAAGAGAGGGTCCAGATTATCTAGCCCAGCAGATTTGTATGGGTCCAGACTTAGCAGCTCTTTCAGAACATCAGCCGTCTGGATTTGGGTGAAGGAGAAGCGGGGGGGGCTTGGGCAAGTAGCTGCCGGGGGTACAGAGCTGTTGGCCGGGGTAGGGGTAGCCAGGTGGAAAGCATGGCCAGCCGTAGCAAAATGCTTATTGAAATTTTCGATAATCGTGGATTTATCGGTTTCCAAGCCTCAATGCAGTGGGCAACTGGGAGGAGGTGCTCTTATTCTCCATGGACTTAACAGTGTCCCAGAACGTTTTGGAGTTAGTACTACAGGAAGCAAATTTCTGTTTGAAAAAGCTGGCCTTTGCTTTTCTAACTGACTGTGTGTACTTGTTCCTGACTTCCCTGAATAGCTGCATATTGCGAGGGCTGTTCGATGCTAATGCAGTGCGCCACAGGATGTTTTTGTGTTGGTCTAGTGCAGTCAAGTCTGGGGTGAACCAAGGGCTATATCTATTCTTAGTTCTACGTTTTTTGAAAGGGGCATGCTTATTTAGGATGGTGAGGAAAGCACTTTTAAAGAACAACCAGGCATCCTCTACTGACGGGATGAGGTCAATATCCTTCCAGGATACCTGGGCCAGATCTAATAGAAAGGCCTGCTCGCAAAAGTGTTTTAGGGAGCGTTTGACAGTGATAAGGGGTGGTCGTTTGACCGCTGACCCATTGCGAACGCAGGCGATGAGGCAGTGATCGCTGAGGTCCTGGTTGAAAACAGAGGAGGTGTATTTGGAGGGCAAGTTAGTCAGGATGATATCAATAATGGTACCCATGTTTACGGATTTTGGGTTGTACCTGGTGGGTTCCTTGATAATTTGTGTGAGATTGAGGACATCTATCTTAGATTGAAGGACAGCCGGGGTGTTAAGCATATCCCAGTTTAAGTCACCTAACAGTACAAACTCTGAAGATAGATGGGGGGCAATCAATTCACATATGGAGTCCAGGGCACAGCTGGGGGCTGAGGGGGGTCTGTAACAGGCGGCAACAGTGAGAGACTTATTTCTGGAAAGGTGGATTTTTAAAAGTAGAAGCTCAAACTGTTTGGGCACGGACCTGGACAGTATGACAGAACTCTGCAGGTTCTCTCTGCAGTAGATTGCAACTCCGCCACCTTTGGCAGTTCTATCTTGACGGGAAATGTTGTAGTTGGGGATGAACATTTCCGAATTATTGGTGGCCTTCCTGAGCCAGGATTCAGACACAGCTAGGACATCTGGGTTGGTGGAGTGTGCTAAAGCAGTGAATAAATCAAACCTAGGGAGGAGGCTTCTAATGTTAACATGCATGAAACCAAGGCTTTTACGGTTACAGAAGTCAACAAATGAGAGCGCCTGGGGAATAGGTGTAGTACTGGGGGCTACAGGACCTGGGTTTACCTCTACATCACCAGAGGAACAGAGGAGGAGTAGGATTAGGGCACGGCTGAAGGCATTAAGAACTGGTCGTCTAGTGCGTTGGGTACATAGAATAAAAGGAGCAGATTTCTGGGCGTGGTGGAATAGGTTGAGGGCATAATGTATAGACAAGGGTATAGTAGGATGTGAGTTCAGTGGAGGTAAACCTAGGCATTGGGTAATGAAGAGAGAGGTTGCATCTCTGGAGACACCAGTTAAGCCAGGTGAGGTCTCTGCATGTGTGGGGGGAGGAACAAAGGAGCTATCAGAGGCCAGTTGAGCAGGACTGGGGGTTCTACAGTGAAATAAAACAATAATAGCTAGCCTGAACAGCAAACGACAAGGCATATTGAAATAAGAAAGGGGCAAAAAATAAAATAAAAAAATAACAGTTAATTAAGAGAGCTAAGACAACGACGGGTAATGGAGATGAATGGACAAAGAGCGTCAGGTAGAGAAATGTGATGTACTACACACAGGACCTGAGGCCTGGTAGTTAAACAGAAAGAAATACCGTATAACCAAACAGTCCTGCAGGCATCAGCTGTGGAGCTGAGCAATCATAGGATCCGATGAGCAGCAAAGAGGCGTTCAGAGTGTTAGCAGGCCGGGGCTAGCAGATGGATCTTCGGCGACGTCGCAGAGGAGAACCCTGTTGAGACCACGTCGGACAATTACGTCGGCAGACCAGTCACGGTGGCTCGGTGGGGCTCCGTGTCGATGTTGCGCCCCTTTCAATCTTTGGGTCGTAGTAACAGCTCTCCTGGTATGCAGAAATACCTCAGATCACATGCACGCTGCCCAAGACAATCGGAATCCCACTGTCGCTGATTCGCCACCCGCTTCTGATGTCCTGGGTTGTTTAAAAGAGATGTGTGACGGCTGGGGACATCTGTTGTAGACGCTGAACCACGCTGCACACCATCTCAGCGGAGCCTCCAAATGTTGCGCCCATCGACAGTGGAAGGTCCAGGTAGGTTGACAAGGTACTGAAGCCCGGGAGAGTAGCTAGCACACGTCGGCTGTCCGGGAGATGAGCCTAGCTCACGCTAGCATTGGTAGCATGTAAACAATGGAGGTTAGCTATAAACGTCGGTCACTCGAATGCAGCTAGCTAGCTGTGATGATCCGGTGTGGTGGTCCTGTAATTTCAGTGGAAATCCGGTGAAGTGGAAGGGAACGCAGTCCGATAAGCGCTGGGTTGGTAGCGCGCTGAGCAGACTGGCCAATATTGTCCGAACTGAAAGCTGGCTGAGCAGGCAGAGCGGTGGTGAGGACCGCTAGCAGTGATTAGCGATGGCTGGTTAGCAAGCTAGCTAGCAGGCTAACTTTTGACTGCGGTTCAGTTAAATAGTGGAAAAGCACGGATATTTGATCCGATATTTGATCCGTATCACGTTGGGTAAGGTGGCTTGCAGGAGGGGTAAATCGGGAACAAATAAAAATGTATGGAAAGACAAATTACAAACTACTACAAACTATTTACACGGGACACGAGACGGGACGAACAAAAAACACGTCTGCACTGTTACGCCATCTTGGATCTGATGAAAGGGTGGAGTTGGTGAGCAGAAGTTGTTCCACATGTAAAAACTGCCTGATATGCTGCTATCTTCTCCTGTCTCAGTACAATCTGCTCACGGATGCGTATCACATCATTGGTTTGGGCTACAAGTTCCTCCTCACCCTATCCATCACTCAGGTGGCTTGTGAGAGGACCTTCTCCACCCTGAAATTCATGAAGAACCGCCTAAGAACCTCCCTCACTCAAGAGAACCTTGATCATTGACAAGATGGCAGAGAGCAGTGAGTTACTGCGCCGCCTACTGGTTAACTAGTGGTAATTACTTACTGGTTACTCTGAAGTAGCGATGCTATGACTCTTCCTTAACAGGCTGACAAGGGTGAAAGAACATTTGCTGTGAGTTAAAGCTTTTGTACAGAGGCATGTTTTTGGGACTTTCATATTATACTTGCAGTTATGTAACCAATGTTCCATTTCATTGACTCAGTGTATAGATGTGTTTATTTTAGTGCTGTTTGCTTTATGGACACCAGTGAGTGAACATTGTAATCTAAATGTTTTGTAGAGAAGTGCTTTTTCCACTTTTGTATTATACTTACTTACATTGTTGTAGCTTATGTTCAAGTTCAGTGAATGTGTGTGAAGTTTGATACTTTTGATATGCTTGATGCTTGATGCTTGAATATAAAGATAATAATTTGAACATTCTAGCTAACTCTGTATATCTCATTCTCTATTTAAAAAGTGTAGGCTAATTGTTTTGTGTGACTAGCCTTGTACATGTGTATGTGCTATGATTGGTGTATTCCTAGTGAGTTTTTGAGGGTGCACCCATAGCCATAGCATACCTTGAAAACTCAGTGTTCTGATTGGCTACTTGTTGGTCAGTCCCAAATGTTTGTATTTTGTCATGTGGATAACTTTGTTCCCAGATGAACATAGTGGTCAAATGTGGAACTAGTTTGGTACCCGTTACATCAACAAATAGGGTTAGCCTACAGAATTAGCGGTCTGGTGGTTTGCGTGAACAGGGTGGCCTGGGATGGAGTCAGTCAGGAATCCTCCTGTGTCTCTGAAAAGGGAACGTTTCACCACGAGACTGTAGTAAATGACTCCAGGTTGAAACATTAGGCTTCCCCTCTGCTGTCCCAGGTTGTAACATTAGGCTGTCAAGTAGAGAGAAAGGCTGTATCCAGCTGGATCCTGCTGCGGTCTTGTGACCTGATAGTAACGGGTAATGTGATGACAGACCATGTGTCTTATATTATAGTCCTGTACATCAGAGGTTCTTACAACACGAATGAAAACCCCCATTTTGATACACATTTTTTTCCACAACCCACCATGTAAAAAAAAGTGGTATAATCAACGTCCAATGTAGTCTGACAGTCTATTACAAATCAGTGTGACAGTATTTTGACAGTATGGTTTGAAGTGACTGAAATGTATCAGAAAGGTGTTAGGAAGTTCAATAATGTTGTATGTTCTGTAGAGATGACGGAGTGCACATATTTAAATAACTTTTGCGGTTTCATTCCCTGAGTAAAAAAAAAAAGAAGAACATTTTAAATGGGTTTCCATTGCATTTTCAACTCTACGGATGGTTGTGACAAATCATTTTCAACTCTACGGATGGTTGTGACAAATCATTTTCAACTCTACGGATGGTTGTGACAAATCATTTTCAACTCTACGGATGGTTGTGACAAATCATTTTCAACTCTACGGATGGTTGTGACAAATCATTTTCAACTCTACGGATGGTTGTGACAAATCATTTTCAACTCTACGGATGGTTGTGACAAATCATTTTCAACTCTACGGATGGTTGTGACAAATCATTTTCAACTCTACGGATGGTTGTGACAAATCATTTTCAACTCTACGGACGGTTGTGACAAATCATTTTCAACTCTACGGATGGTTGTGACAAATCATTTTCAACTCTACGGACGGTTGTGACAAATCATTTTCAACTCTACGGATGGTTGTGACAAATCATTTTCAACTCTACGGATGGTTGTGACAAATCATTTTCAACTCTACGGACGGTTGTGACAAATCATTTTCAACTCTACGGACGGTTGTGACAAATCATTTTCAACTCTACGGACGGTTGTGACAAATCATTTTCAACTCTACGGACGGTTGTGACAAATCATTTTCAACTCTACGGATGGTTGTAATAAATCATTTTGCGTTCTATAGTGAATGTGCCCACTCTGGTCTTGGCATGTGAGCTCTAGCCAACAGCTCACAGATACCCTAACCCTTTTTGAGTTCCATGTAGAACCCTTTACAGTGGGTTCTACATGGAACCCAAAATAGTTCTGCCTGGAACCAAAAAGGGTTCTTCAAAGGGTTCTCCTATGGGGACAGCCAAGAACCCTTTTTTTTCTCAGAGTGTAGGACCATGCAACATGTCATCACGTGACTCCAAGTTTACTTCCATATGATGGTTATTATATCAATGGCTGCAGTCCAAACATGTTTTTTTACCTCCTCAGCCCTCATGCCATCCACTTTCACTTGGGGGAATCCCGGTTGAAACCGGCTGCAGTTTGATTGCCATCTTAAGTGGAGGTCCAATTCACTAACGTTGCCCCCTCAGCCCTCGATTTAGCTCAAGGGAACAAGTGAATATCACTTGCTGGGTTGATATGACCCACAATTCAATGCAAACTGTAGTCACAATTCAAACTCTAGTGGCTGTGAAGTGTCATTTTAATCAACAAGGCTGCATTTTCGGCATGTCAGAAAATAAGTATGAAGGAAGCTTGATAAAAAATATATATAGACATTGATTTTAGCGTTAGCAAATTGGCTTAGTCTTGTAGTGAGGAGCCTATAAAACCTAGCTAGATTCATTAACAGATTTTTGGGAATTCTGACATGTATTGGAATAAATGACCAAACTATAAAATTTGCTAGCCAGCTATGGGTAACTGTAGCTACCTGACAGAAGTGCTAGCAAGCTATGTTAGCTTACTAGGTACATTTAATAACTTTAGGTTAGTTATTTTTAAGCTCAACTTCCAGATTTCCACCAAGGACGTTGCCTCTCCGTTCATCCCTCTCCCTCGCTTGGGAAAGGGACATTTAAGGTACACTCGGATGTGACGATGTACAATGTAATTCAAGGGCTGAGGGTTTAGGGCCGAAGGCTGTCTACTTTGAGTTTAGAGATGCCTAGAGATCTTACTCTAGTCAGGACCTGACAGGAACCTCCAGACACCATAGAGATGCCTAGAGATCTTACTCTAGTCAGGACCTGACAGGAACCTCCAGACACCATAGAGATGCCTAAAGATCTTACTCTAGTCAGGACCTGACAGCAACCTCCAGACACCATAGAGATGCCTAGAGATCTTACTCTAGTCAGGACCTGACAGGAACCTCCAGACACCATAGAGATGCCTAGAGATCTTACTCTAGTCAGGACCTGACAGGAACCTCCAGACACCATAGAGATGCCTAGAGATCTTACTCTAGTCAGGACCTGACAGGAACCTCCAGACACCATAGAGATGCCTAGAGATCTTACTCTAGTCAGGACCTGACAGCAACCTCCAGACACCATAGAGATGCCTAGAGATCTTACTCTAGTCAGGACCTGACAGCAACCTCCAGACACCATAGAGATGCCTAGAGATCTTACTCTAGTCAGGACCTGACAGGAACCTCCAGACACCATAGAGATGCCTAAAGATCTTACTCTAGTCAGGACCTGACAGGAACCTCCAGACACCATAGAGATGCCTAGAGATCTTACTCTAGTCAGGACCTGACAGGAACCTCCAGACACCATAGAGATGCCTAGAGATCTTACTCTAGTCAGGACCTGACAGGAACCTCCAGAGACCATAGAGATGCCTAAAGATCTTACTCTAGTCAGGACCTGACAGGAACCTCCAGACACCATAGAGATGCCTAGAGATCTTACTCTAGTCAGGACCTGACAGGAACCTCCAGACACCATAGAGATGCCTAGAGATCTTACTCTAGTCAGGACCTGACAGCAACCTCCAGACACCATAGAGATGCCTAGAGATCTTACTCTAGTCAGGACCTGACAGGAACCTCCAGACACCATAGAGATGCCTAGAGATCTTACTCTAGTCAGGACCTGACAGCAACCTCCAGACACCATAGAGATGCCTAGAGATCTTACTCTAGTCAGGACCTGACAGCAACCTCCAGACACCATAGAGATGCCTAGAGATCTTACTCTAGTCAGGACCTGACAGGAACCTCCAGATACCATAGAGATGCCTAGAGATCTTACTCTAGTCAGGACCTGACAGGAACCTCCAGACACCATAGAGATGCCTAGAGATCTTACTCTAGTCAGGACCTGACAGGAACCTCCAGACACCATAGAGATGCCTAGAGATCTTACTCTAGTCAGGACCTGACAGCAACCTCCAGACACCATAGAGATGCCTAGAGATCTTACTCTAGTCAGGACCTGACAGCAACCTCCAGACACCATAGAGATGCCTAGAGATCTTACTCTAGTCAGGACCTGACAGGAACCTCCAGACACCATAGAGATGCCTAGAG
This sequence comes from Thymallus thymallus, assembly GCA_023634145.1. Taxonomy (NCBI): domain Eukaryota; kingdom Metazoa; phylum Chordata; class Actinopteri; order Salmoniformes; family Salmonidae; genus Thymallus; species Thymallus thymallus. The sequence continues at coordinate 399,383 of CM042410.1, forward strand.
ATCTTACTCTAGTCAGGACCTGACAGGAACCTCCAGACACCATAGAGATGCCTAGAGATCTTACTCTAGTCAGGACCTGACAGGAACCTCCAGACACCATAGAGATGCCTAGAGATCTTACTCTAGTCAGGACCTGACAGGAACCTCCAGACACCATAGAGATGCCTAGAGATCTTACTCTAGTCAGGACCTGACAGGAACCTCCAGACACCATAGAGATGCCTAGAGATCTTACTCTAGTCAGGACCTGACAGGAACCTCCAGACACCATAGAGATGCCTAGAGATCTTACTCTAGTCAGGACCTGACAGCAACCTCCAGACACCATAGAGATGCCTAGAGATCTTACTCTAATCAGGACCTGACAGGAACCTCCAGACACCATAGAGATGCCTAGAGATCTTACTCTAGTCAGGACCTGACAGGAACCTCCAGACACCATAGAGATGCCTAGAGATCTTACTCTAGTCAGGACCTGACAGCAACCTCCAGACACCATAGAGATGCCTAGAGATCTTACTCTAGTCAGGACCTGACAGGAACCTCCAGACACCATAGAGATGCCTAGAGATCTTACTCTAGTCAGGACCTGACAGGTGTATTGATCCACCATCCAAAGTGTAATCAACAACTTCACCATGCTCAAAGGGATATTCAGTGTCTGCTTAGAACAGGGTTATTTTTCCTCGCTAACCATGATATTAGAACAGGGTTTCACCACTTTAATACTTTTCAAATGTACTGTCCTACTACTACTACCTCTACCACTACTACTACTACTACTACTACTACTACTACTACCTCTACCACTACTACTACTACTACTACCTCTACCTCTACCACTACTACTACTACTACTACTACTACTACTACTACCACCACCTCTACCACCTCTACCACCACCACTACTACTACTACTACTACTACTACTACTACTACCTCTACCACTACCACTACCACTACTACTACTACTACCACTACTACTACTACTACTACTACCTCTACCACTACTACTACTACTACTACTACTACTACTACTACCTCTATCACTACTACTACTACCTCTACCACTACTACTACTACCTCTACCACTACTACTACCTCTACCACTACTACTACTACTACTACTACTACTACTACTACTACTACTACTACTGCTACTACTGCTACTACTACTACTACTACTACCACTACTACTACCACCACTACTACTACTACTACTACTACTACTACTACTACTACTACTGCTGCTACTACTACTACCTCTACCACTACTACTACTACTACTACTACTACTACTACTACTACTACTACCTCTATCACTACTACTACTACTACTACCTCTATCACTACTACTACTACTACCACTACTACTACTACTACTACTACTACCACTACTACTACTACTACTACTACTACTACTACTACTACTACCTCTATCACTACTACTACTAATAGTACTACTACTACTATTACCTCTACCACTACTGTTACTACCTCTACCACTACTACTAATGTTTCTACAAATACTACTACCACCTCTATCACTACTACTAATGCTACTACAAATACTACTACTACCTCTATCACTACTACTACTACTACTAATACTACTAATGTTACTACAAATACTACTACTACCTCTATCACTACTACTACTACTACTACTACTACTAATGCTACTACAAATACTACTACTACCTCTATCACTACTACTACTACTACTACTACTACTACTACTACTACTACTACCTCTAACACTACTACTACTACTACTACTACTACTACTGCTACTACTACTACTACTACTACCTCTACCACTACTACCACTACTACTACTACTACTACTACTACTGCTGCTGCTGCTACTACTACTACTACTACTACTACTACTACCTCTATCACTACTACTACTACTACCACTACTACTACTACTACTACTACTACTACTACCTCTATCACTACTACTACTACTAGTACTACTACTACTATTACCTCTACCACTACTGCTACTACCTCTACCACTACTACTAATGTTTCTACAAATACTACTACCACCTCTATCACTACTACTAATGCTACTACAAATACTACTACTACCTCTATCACTACTACTACTACTACTACTAATACTACTACTACTACTAATGTTACTACAAATACTACTACTACCTCTATCACTACTACTACTACTACTACTACTACTACTAATGCTACTACAAATACTACTACTACCTCTATCACTACTACTACTGTTACTACAAATACTACTACTACCTCTATCACTACTACTAATGTTACTACAAATACTACTACTACCTCGATCACTACTACTAATGTTACTACAAATACTACTACTACCTCTATCACTACTACTAATGCTACTACAAATACTACTACTACCTCTACTACTAATGCTACTACAAATATTACTACTACCTCTATCAGTACTACTAATGCTACTACAAATAATACTACTACCTCTATCACTGCTACTAATATTACTACAAATACTACTACTACCTCTATCACTACTACTAATGTTACTACAAATACTACTACTACCTCTATCACTACTACTAATGTTACTACAAATACTACTACTACCTCTATCACTACTACTAATGCAACTACAAATACTACATCTACCTCTATCACTACTACTACTACTACTACAAATACTACTACTACCTCTATCACTACTACTAATGTTACTACAAATACTACTACTACCTCTATCACTACTACTAATGTTACTACACATACTACTACTACTACCTCTATCACTACTACTAATGTTACTACACATACAACTACTACCTCTATCACTACTACTACTACTACTACAAATACTACTACTACCTCTATCACTACTACTAATGTTACTACAAATACTACCTCTATCACTACTACTACAAATACTACTACTACCTCTATCACTACTACTAATGCTACTACAAATACTACTACTACCTATATCACTACTACTAATGCTACTGCAAATACTACTACTACCTCTATCACTACTACCACTACTAATAAAAATACTACTACTACCTCTACCACTACTACTAATGTTACTACAAATACTACTACTACCTCTATCACTGCTACTAATGTTACTGCAAATACTACTACTACCTCTATCACTACTATTAATGTTACTAATGTTACTACAACTACCTCTATCACTACTACTAATGTTACTACAAATACTACTACTACCTCTATCACTACTACTAATGTTACTACAAATACTACTACTACCTCTATCACTACTACTAATGTTACTACAAATACTACTACTACCTCTATCACTACTACTACTGTTACTACAATTACTACTACTACCTCTATCACTACTACTAATGTTACTACAAATATCACTTCTACCACTAATACTACAAACACTACTACTACCTCTATCACTACCACTAATGTTACTACAAATACTACTACTACCTCTATCACTACTACTAATGTTACTACAAATACTACTACTACCTCTATCACTACTGCTAATGTTCCTACAAATACTACTACTACCTCTATCACTACTACTACAAATACTACTACTACTACCTCTATCACTACTACTAATGTTACTACAAATACTACTACTACCTCTATCACTACTACTAATGTTACTACAAATACTACTACTACCTCTATCACTACTACTAATGTTACTACAAATACTACTACTACCTCTATCACTACTACTAATGTTACTACAAATACTACTACTACCTCTATCACTACTACTAATGCAACTACAAATACTACATCTACCTCTATCACTACTACTACTACTACTACAAATACTACTACTACCTCTATCACTACTACTAATGTTACTACAAATACTACTAATACCTCAATCACTGCTACTAATGTTACTACAAATACTACTACTACCTCTATCACTACTACTAATGTTACTACAAATACTACTACTTCCTCTATCACTACTACTAATGTTACTACAAATACTACTACTACCTCTATCACTACTACTACAAATACTACTACTACCTCTAACACTACTACTACAAATACTACTACTACCTCTATCACTACTACTAATGTTACTACATATACTACTACTACCTCTATCACTACTACTAATGTTACTACATATACTACTACTACCTCTATCACTACTACTAATGTTACTACAAATACTACTACTACCTCTATCACTACTACTAATGTTACTACAAATACTACTACTATTATTAGAATCATTCAGTCAAATGTCCCCTGGCAGATCGAATCAAATCGGAGAGCCTGTTGTCCGATCCTCTGGCAGTCTCTATGGGGCCACAGGGTTCAATTCTTCGGCCAACTCTATTCTCTATATATATTAATGATGTCGCTCTCGCTGCTGGTGACTCTCTGATCCATCTCTAGGCAGACGACACCATTCTGTATACATCTGGCCCCTCTTTGGACACTGTGTTTACTAACCTTCAAACGAGCTTCAATGCCATACAACACTCCTTCCATGGCCTCCAACTGCTATTAAATGCTAGTAAAACTAAGTGCATGCTTTTCTATCGAACGCTGCCAGCACCCGCCCACCGGACTATCATCACTACTCTGGACGGGTCTGATTTAGAATACGTGGACACCTACAAATACCTAGGTGTCTGGTTAGACTGTAAACTCAACTTCCAGACTCACATTAACCATCTCCAATCCAAATTTAAATCTAGAATCGGCTTCCTATTTCACAACAAAGCCTCCTTCACTCATGCTGCCAAACATGCCCTCATAAAACTTACCATCCTACCGATCCTTGACTTCGGCGATATCATTTACAAAATAGCCTCCAACACTCTGCTCAACAAATTGGATGTAATCTATCACAGTGCCATCCGTTTTGTTACCAAAGCACCATATACTACCCACCACTGCGACCTGTATGCTCTCGTTGGCTGGCCTTCATTATATACTCGTCGCCAAACCCACTGGCTCCAGGTCATCTATAAGTCTTTACTAGGTAAATCCCCGCCCTATCTCAGCTCATTGGTCACCATAGCAACACCCACCCGTAGCATGCGCTCCAGCAGGTATATCTCACTGGTCACCCCCAAAGCCAACACCTCCTTTGGCCGCCATTCCTTCCAGTTCTCTGCTGCCAATGACTGGAACGAATTTCAAAAATCCTTGAAGCTAGAGGTTCCTATCTCCCTCACTAACTTTAAGCATCAGCTGTCAAAGCTGCTTATCGATCACTGCACCTGTATATAGCCCTTCTGTAAATAGCCCATCCTACTACCTCATCCTGTATATAGCCCTTCTGTAAATAGCCCACCCTACTACCTCATCCTGTATACAGCCCTTCTGTAAATAGCCCATCCTACTACCTCATCCTGTATACAGCCCTTCTGTAAATAGCCCATCCTACTACCTCATCCTGTATATAGCCCTTCTGTAAATAGCCCATCCTACTACCTCATCCTGTATACAGCCCTTCTGTAAATAGCCCATCCTACTACCTCATCCTGTATATAGCCCTTCTGTAAATTGCCCATCCTACTACCTCATCCTGTATATAGCCCTTCTGTAAATAGCCCATCCTACTACCTCATCCTGTATACAGCCCTTCTGTAAATAGCCCATCCTACTACCTCATCCTGTATACAGCCCTTCTGTAAATAGCCCATCCTACTACCTCATCCTGTATACAGCCCTTCTGTAAATAGCCCATCCTACTACCTCATCCTGTATATAGCCCTTCTGTAAATAGCCCATCCTACTACCTCATCCTGTATATAGTCCTTCTGTAAATAGCCCATCCTACTACCTCATCCTGTATATAGCCCTTCTGTAAATAGCCCATCCTACTACCTCATCCTGTATATAGCCCTTCTGTAAATAGCCCATCCTACTACCTCATCCTGTATACAGCCCTTCTGTAAATAGCCCATCCTACTTCCTCATCCTGTATATAGCCCTTCTGTAAATAGCCCATCCTACTACCTCATCCTGTATACAGCCCTTCTGTAAATAGCCCATCCTACTACCTCATCCTGTATATAGCCCTTCTGTAAATAGCCCATCCTACTACCTCATCCTGTATACAGCCCTTCTGTAAATAGCCCATCCTACTACCTCATCCTGTATATAGCCCTTCTGTAAATAGCCCATCCTACTACCTCATCCCCATATATATTATTTTTTAACTTCCGCTCATTTTGCACTCCAGTATCTCTATTTCCACATCATCATTTGCACATCTATCATTCCTGAGTGAAGGCTGGAATGGGCTGGTAACACCGGGGCTTTGTACAAAAAGGGCCAGAGCCGACTCTACTTTCTGAGGAGGCTCAGGTCCTTCAACGTGTGCAGTAAACTACTGCATACCTTCTATCAGTCTGTGGTGGCAGTGCCATCTTTCTTGCAGTGGTGTGCTGGGGAGCAAACATCAAAGCCGGTGATGCTTCTCTGGTAAATAAGCTGATCAGGAAGGCTAGCTCTGTCCTGGGGATGAGCCTTGACACTCTAGAGGAGGTGGCGGAGAGACGGATCCTGGCCAAACTGCTGGCCATCATGGACAACATCACCCACCCTCTGCACGCCATGGTTATGACGCAGAGGAGCACTTTCAGTCACAGACTGATCCCACCACGGTGTGCCAGAGAGCGCTACAGGAGGTCCTTCCTGCCGGCGGCTATTAGACTATATAATGCCTCACCGGGGTGCCTTGCCGTCAGCAACATAGATCTGGAACTGTTGGGGTGCTAGGACCTAGTTTAACAATTATGCATCCATCCGTGAGTAACTCTGGTCCGTCAGCACTCATTCACTCAGGACCTATTTATTCATTCAGGTCTGTATATACATACTCATGTACAGTTGTTATATCATATCACATGCAATATTGCTAGTAATTCTTGGACCTAACTTACGTAGTCATTCACTCAGGAATGCATATTAGTATCCTGTCAGTTGTATCTTTTTTCATTGCTTTTAGTATATCGAATGTGCAATACGTGCAGTTGTCTGTAATTAAACCCTTCGCACTAAGGACTGTATTTTAAGGGAATTACTATTATTACCCCAAATTATATCATACACACATTTAGCTATTAAAGTATCTCTTCCTGTCATTTACCTGTACAGTCTGTGTAACCATGCAAGTATTCACTTATCTGTAAATATAACTGTATATTTACCTGTAAAGCTAATTTAACCATGCAAAATTTTCACTTACCTGTTCATTTACCCAGTCTGTCTATTAAGTAAACTATTATTATTACCCTCGCTCATATCATATGCATTTTTAGCTACTGAAGTATTTCCCTGCCATCGACCTGTATAGTATAGTTAACCATCCAACATCCACCAATGTATAGTGTACATATTCAGCCAACCACCCATACTATGCAATGTCTTTTTATAGCTTTACTCCAGATATCTTGTATTTCTATACTTTTTCATACTGCCGCTCTATGTATCATGTACCGTGTATCTGTCTTTTGTGTACTTTTCGTTGTGGCATTTTGCACCTGCCCTGTGTTTTTGTTGTAGCTGCTTGACAATGAAATTTCCCCCCCGGGGATCAATAAAGTATCTATCTATCTATCTATCTATCTATCTATCTATCTATCTATCTATCTATCTATCTATCTATCTATCTATCTATCTATCTATCTATCTATCTATCTATCTATCTATCTATCTATCTATCTATTTATTATTTCACCTTTATTTAACCAGGTAGGTCAGTTGAGAACAAGTTCTCATTTGCAACTGCGACCTGGCCAAGAAAAAGCAAAGCAGTGCGACAAAAACAACACAGAGTTACACAGTAAACAAACATGGTAAAAACACAATAGAAAATCTATATACAGAGTGTAAATGTAGTGCAAAATGCAGTAAGGTTAGGAGGTAGGACAATAAATAGACCATAGTGGTGAAATAAATTACAGATTATCATCATTAACACAGGAATGAAGGATGTGCAAATTATGATGTGAATAACATATAACATCTATAACATGGGTATGATGCAAATCTCTGTTTTATGTACAGAATCACATTGTGTTACATCATGATGTAAAGGCAATGCGAGCCAGTATTGTAAATTAACTTAAACCTTCTACAATAAACTCCTACGTGTTATACTGTCATCAAATGCTGTAGATTTCTCCATCATTCTGTCCTACCCAGGTAGCACTGACTCTAGCAGCCCCATTAATGAACAGTTACATGTTTCTGCTTTAGAGCCACACACATCCCATCACCCTCTACTGACCTGTGTGTCTCCTATTACCATTAAATTGGAGTCAGGCTGGTTCATGTGACAGTGGGACCAGAAAGTTCAGGAATCATAGTCACACTCTCCCCATCAAGACTCAATCTAATCAAGTGGTTATTGAGGAAGAATAACCCTGTTCCAACTTGTTCTAAACTAGTGGTTATTGAGGAAGAATAACCCTGTTCTAATCTAGTGTTTAGTGAGGAAGAATAACCCTGTTCTAATCTAGTGTTTAGTGAGGAAGAATAACCCTGTTCTAATCTAGTGTTTAGTGAGGAAGAGTAACCCTGTTCTAATCTAGTGGTTATTGAGGAAGAGTAAACCTGTTCTAATCTAGTGTTTAGAGAGGAAGAATAACCCTGTTCTAATCTAGTGTTTAGTGAGGAAGAATAACCCTGTTCTAATCTAGTGCTCCTCTTGTTAGGTGTATTGACAATGTCAAGACAAAAGACTGTCTTACGTTTTCAACATCAAAGTCTTCAAATGTCAGTGCTCATACAAGGGGAGCTAAAAACTCATTTTCAGTTACAAGACACTTTTTAATTTTTTTTATTTATTTAAGAACAACATTCTTATTTAAGAACAAATTCTTATTTAAAATGACCAGGGTCAGCCATAGTTGTATGGCGCCCCTTCAGCAAATGAGGGTTAAGGGCCTTGCTCAAGGACACATCGACAAGTGTTTTCATTAGAACCAGCAACCTTTCGGTTACTGGCCCCAATGCTCTAACCTATAGGCTACCTGCCACCCACTGTTGGGTTCATAGATCACTTGAAATCAGCAATTAACAGTTATATGTCTTGATTGAAATTGTATAAAATCCTTGATAAATACTAAGTTTATATGGCTGGAAAATGAATAACTATGTAGCCTAATAACTATGTAGCCTAATAGGAATAACCGTACAGGAATGAAATTGGTCTATAAAGAACATATTGCTCCATCCAGGACCAGCGGTATGTTGGAGTCCTTAAGAAGTCAATTGATAGATGACAGGCATAACACGACTCATTGACCCCAGATGAGCTGTTTAGCTCTCATACATTTTCAAATGTGTTTGATTTATCTAAAATACAGTAGTACAAAACGCATGAATGTTTCCTTGAATCAGTCGAATCCAGTCTAGTGTCGCAGCTACCGCACTACCGCGCACCGCATTGTGTTTGTAGGACCACCTCTTCTGTCTCGTCACATCATGCCTTAAACGATATATTAAGGGTTCGAACAAGATTGAACCAGAGTAGAGAAACAGGAGGCAGCGGAGAGAACCGGACAGCAGATCAGCAGAATCATGAAAGCACTGAGCGTCCTACACCGGGCTGTGCGTACCCTGCTCAGCCAGTCCAGGGACCGGGGAACTCTGCTGACACGGTGTGGGATGTGCGGCGCCTCGACCTTAAATAGCAAGGTAGTGTTGTTACATTACAGTCTCATCATTATGCATTACTTGGTTGATACAACGTATCGATATAATAACTTGTGGTTTAATGATACCAGAACCTTTAGGGGTTTCGAAGTGTCAGTCAGTCAGCCAGTCAGTCAGTCAGCCAGTCACCCAGTCACCCAGTCAGCCAGTCAGTTAGCCAGTCAGTCAGTCAGTTAGCCAGCCAGTCAGCCAGTCAGCCAGTCAGTCAGTCAGTCAGTTAGCCAACCAGTCACCCAGTCAGCCAGTCAGTCAGTTAGCCAACCAGTCACCCAGTCAGCCAGTCAGTCAGTTAGCCAGCCAGTCAGCCAGTCAGTCAGCCAGTCAGCCAGTCAGTCAGTCAGTTAGCCAGCCAGTCACCCAGTCAGTCTGTCAGTCAGTCAGTTAGCCAGCCAGTCACCCAGTCAGCCAGTCAGCCAGTCAGCCAGTCAGTTAGCCAGGCCAGGGATACAGAGCAGGTCAGAGGTACGTTCTCACATGTTCTGTGGTAGCAGGGAAACTCCTGGCTACATAACAGTGCCATGAAAATGGATCTGCCCTCTTTCTGATTGTCTCTATTTTTGCATATTATTTATCCTGAATGTTATCAGACGTAATATTAGATAAAGGGAACCTGAGTTTACAAATAACAACAAAAATGTATACTTATTTTATTTATTTAATTAACAAAGTTATGCAACATCCAATTCCCCTGTGTGAAAAAGTAATTGCCCCCTTAACCTCAATAACAGGTTGAGCCACCTTTAGCTGCAAAGACTCCAACCGAAAGCCCCCCCACAACATGATGCTGCCACCCTCGTGCTTCACGGTTGGGATGGTGTTCTTCGGCTTGCAAGCCTCCCCCTTTTTCCTCCAAACATAACGATGGTCATTATGGCCAAACAGTTCTATTTTTGTTTCATCAGACCAGAGGACATTTCTCCAAAAAGTATGATCTTTGTCCCCATGTGCAGTTGCAAACCGTAGTCTGCCTTTTTATGGCGGTTTTGGAGCAGTGGCTTCTTCCTTGCTGAGCGGCCTTTCAGGTTATGTCGATATAGGACTCGTTTTACTGTGGATATCGATACTTTTGTACCGGTTTCCTCCAGCATCTTCACAAGGTCCTTTGCTGTTGTTCTGGGATTGATTTGCACTTTTCGCACCAAAGTACGTTCATCTCTAGGAGACAGAACGCGTCTCCTTCCTAAATGGTATGATGGCTGCGTGGTCCCATTGTCACGTTCGGGTGTGTAGAGAGACCAAGGCGCAGCGTAGCAATAGTTCGACATGTTTATTTAATGAATAAACTATACTGATGCGAACTATACAAAATAACAACTGAAACTGAAACACACGTAGCACGAACACGGGACATACAAGTACAACATAACAATGAACCACGCCAAGGGAGTGGAACATAGACAATTAAGTAGGGTCCCTAATTAGAGGTAATGCATAGCAGCTGCCTCTAATTAGGGATCCCACACACAACACCACACAGACGTAGAAATACTAGATCTGCCAGACTCTGACCATAGAACTATAGAGAAGCAAAGCTTCTCTATGGCCAGAGCCTGACACCCATGGTGTTTATACTTGCGTACTATTGTTTGTTCAGATGAATGTGGTACCTTCAGGCGTTTGGAAATTGCTCCCAAGGATGAACCAGACTTGTGGAGGTCTACAATTTTTTTTCTGAGGTCTTGGCTGATTTATTTTGATTTTCCCATGATGTCGAGTAAAGAGGCACTGAGTTTGGAGGTAGGCCTTGAAATACATCCACAGGTACACCTCCAATTGACTCAAATGATGTCAATCAGCCTATCAGAAGCTTCTAAAGCCATGACATAATTTTCTGGAATTTTCCAAGCTTTTTAAAGGCACAGTCAACTTAGTGTATGCAAACTTCTGACCCACTGGAATTGTGATATAGTGAATTATAAGTTAAATAATCTGTATGTAAACAGTTGTTGGAAGAATTACTTGTGTCATGCACAAAGTAGATGTCCAAACCGACTTGCCAAAACTATAGTTTGTTAATATGAAATCTGTGGAGTGGTTGAAAAATGAGTTTTAATGACTTCAACCTAAGTGTATGTAAACTTCCAACTTCAACTTCCGACTTCAAACTTCCGACTTCAACTTCTGACTTCAAACTTCTGACTTCAAACTTCCGACTTCAACTTCCGACTTCAAACTCCCGACTTCAAAATTCCGATTTCAACTTCTGACTTCAAAATTCCGACTTCAACTTCCGACTTCAACTTCCGACTTCAAACTTCCGACTTCAACTTCTGACTTCAAACTTCCGACTTCAACTTCCGACTTCATTTTACGACTTCCGACTTCAACTTCCGACTTCAAAATTCCGACTTCAACTTCCGACTTCAACTTCCGACTTCAAACTTCCGACTTCAACTTCCACCTTTAAACTTCCGACTTCAACTTCCGACTTCAAACTCCCGACTTCAAAATTCCGATTTCAACTTCCGACTTCAAAATTCCGACTTCAACTTCCGACTTCAACTTCAAACTTCCGACTTCAACTTCCGACTTCAAACTTCCGACTTCAACTTCTGACTTCAAACTTCCGACTTCAACTTCCGACTTCATTTTCCGACTTCCGACTTCAACTTCCGACTTCAAAATTCCGACTTCAACTTCCGACTTCAACTTCCGACTTCAAACTTCCGACTTCAACTTCCACCTTCAAACTTCCGACTTCAACTTCTGACTTCAAACTTCCGACTTCAACTTCTGACTTCAAACTTCCGACTTCAACTTCATATTTGAAGGATAGTAAAACAATATATAAAAAGGACGTATAGGTATATGTTGCCCCCCGACCAACCCCACCCACTTGGGATGACTTAAAAAAAAAAGTATAATAATATATATTGTTATTATATATATTTTTTTTTTTTTTTAAGTCATCCCAAGTGGGTGGGGTTGGTCAGGGGGCAACATATACCTGGTGGTTCCCTCCAGAATCCCTTACCTAGGTGTAAATTTGATTACGTTGGCCCTGGATAGAGCTCTACTGAGGTTCAGTTGAACATGGTAGCATTTAGCTCTAGTCTAGGAGAGGTAGATGCAGTCTTCCAACAGTGGGGAGGGCCAGCGTAGGGTCCAAGGTTTTCCCTGTGTCATTTCACATTATTACACATAACTTAATTTCTGAACTTATTTGTTTTGGTTTCTTTGTATGTATGGATTACTTGGGTTGTTACCAACATCTGGTGAAAATGTCATGTCAATAGCACCTTTGGAAATATATTTACTGAGAAAAATGGTGACGTGTTCAATACTTATTTCACCCGCTGTATATATACACTAATAATAATAATAATCATCAGGTTTAAGGGTTAAGGTTAGGGCTAGGGTTAGATTTAGGGTTAGGAGTTCAATTATTTGTTCCTCACAAGGATAGCAATACAAAAATGTGTGTGTGTGTCTCACCATCAGCAAAGTCTTCCAGAAACTTGTAAAATCTATGCTAAGGTGCGTTGAAGCTGTTCTGGTGGCTTGTGGTGACCCAACTCCCTATTAAGACACTTTATGTCGTTGTTTCCTTTCTTTTGGCAGTTACCTGTATATTAACAATACTTTATTCAAGGGATCAACAACTAGATACAGCCGTGGGCTGATTTCTTCTTGAGCGGCTGATTTCTTCTTGAGCGGCTGGTCAGGGGGCCGGACCATAATTACTAATTTGTAGCTTGCAAATTGACTGCATGTCAATAATATATATCCGATATAATATCTGACTAAAACATAATCCTTTCAAACCTTGCTTACATTTGTATATGATCACATACAGATGTGTTCAAATTTGTTGGTACCCTTACAGCTCATTGAAATAATGCTTATAATTCCTCCTGAAAAGTGACGAAATTAAAAGCTATTTTATCATGTATACTTGCATGCCTTTGGTATGTCATAGAATAAAGCAAAGAAGCTGTGAAAAGAGATGAATTATTGTTCTACCAAGATATTCTAAAATGTCCTGGACATATTTGTTGGAACCCCTTAGAAAAGATAATAAATTATTGGATTATAGTGATATTTCAAACTAATTAGTTTCTTTAATTAGTATCTCACGTCTCCAATCTTGTAATCAGTCATTCAGCTTATTTAAATGGGGAAAAGTAGTCACTGTGCTGCTTGGTATCATTGTTGCACCACACTGAACATGGACCAGAGAAAGCAGAGAGAGTTGTCTGAGGAGATCAGAAAGTGTCACGGTTAGGTGGAAGGAGAGACCAAGGCGCAGCGCACTCATAGTTCGACATTGTTTTATTTATACTAATACTATGTATATATAAAAACAATCCAAAAGTACGAACTCAAAACAAACACTACAATACCAAAACGTCACGTTCACCTAAACCAACACGAATGAAACGGACGTAACAAAAAGAGCACACTTACTTTAGCCGTGACTGCGACATACAACGACAACGACCCACACCAGAGTGAAGGACAGACTCAACATATATGGGATCCCTAATTAGAGACAATGCGGTGCAGCTGCCTCTAATTAGGGATCCAACCTAAACCCCACACAGAAACAGAAAGGAAAGACACTGTCAGACTCTGACCATAGCTACATAGAGAAGCAAATAGGCTTCTCTATGGCCAGAGCCTGACAGTACCCCCCCCCCGCAAGGCGCGGACTCCCGGACGCCAAAAAAAACCACACACAAAACAAGGGGGGGTTAATGGGAGGGAAGACTAGTCCATCGGGGGCGGCTCTGGATCCGGCGAAGTGGACAGTTTTGTACCATGCCCCTTCCTTATAACCGGGCCCGGACTGGGCCCCGGTGGGGCAAACGGCTCCGGCCATGGAGCGGGGAAAACAACCGGGCCCGGACTGGGCACCGGGGGGGCAAACGGCTCCGGCCATGGAGCGGGGAAAACAACCGGGCCAGGACTGGGCACCGGTGGGGCGGACTGCTCAGGCTCTGGAGCGGAGCAGACGGCTGAACCCGGACTGGGTACCGGTGGAGCGGACTGCTCTGGCACTGGAGCGGAGCAGACGGCTGAACCCGGAATGGGTACCGGTGGAGCGGACTGCTCTGGCGCTGAGGCGGAGCAGACAGCTGGACCCGGAATGGGCACCGGTGGAGCGGACTGCTCTGGCACTGAGGCTGAGCAGACGGCTGGACCCGGAATGGGTACCGGTGGAGTGGACTGCTCTGGCACTGGGGCGGAGCAGACGGCTGGACCCGGATTGGGTACCGGTGGAGCGGACTGTTCTGACACTGGAGCGGAGCACACGGCTGGACCCGGATTGGGCACCGGTGGGGCGGACTGCTCAGGCTCTGGAGCGGAGCAGACGGCTGAACCCGGACTGGGCACCGGTGGGGCGGACTGCTCAGGCTCTGGAGCGGAGCAGACGGCTGGACCCGGAATGTGTACCGGGGTAGCGGACTGCTCTGGCACTGGGGCGGAGCAGACGGCTGAACCCGGATTGGGTACCTTCGCTGGAGGTTCAGGGTTGCTGACCTTCGCTGGATGTTCAGGGTCGCTGACCTTCGCTGGAGGTGCAGGGTCGCTGACCTTCGCTGGAGGTGCCGGGTCGCTGACCTTCGCTGGAGGTGCAGGGTTGCTGACCTTCGCTGGAGGTTCAGGGTTGCTGGCCTTCGCTGGAGGTTCAGGGTTGCTGGCCTTCGCTGGAGGTTCAGGGTTGCTGGCCTTCGCTGGAGGTTCAGGGTTGCTGGCCTTCGCTGGAGGTTCAGGGTTGCTGGCCTTCGCTGGAGGTTCAGGGTTGCTGGCCTTCGCTGGAGGTTCAGCAATACTGCCCATCGGCGATCGAAATCCTTCTCCTCCTCTATCTCCCGTAGGACTGGGTCCTTCTGCGGCTCCACCGGAAGCGCAACCCAGGCTCTCCACCACCTCGTCTGCTCCCATTCCGGGTATTCATGAAACCCCTCTGGCTTCTCCTGATCCTGAACGGTGGGCAGACGAAGTGGTGTGCGATCCCCCTCCTTCAGCCTCTCCGGGATCTGGCGGCGCACCGATGGTGTGGTGCTCGAAGCCACGAAGGACCTTCTTTGGCTCCGAGCCGGCGCTGGACGTAACGGACTGAGGAGGTGCACCGGTAGAGCGGACTGCTCTGGCATGGGGGTGGAGTAGACGATCGGACCCAGACTGGGCACCGGAGGAGCGGATTTCTCTGGAAGGGAGGTGGAGTAGACAACCGGACCCGGACTGGGTACCGGTGGAGCGGACTGCTCCGGCCTGGGAGTGGAGTAGACGACCGGATCTGGACTGGACCACTCCGCCATCTCCCTCTCGACCTCTTCCTCTATCTCCACCAATTCCTCCAGAACCTCTCCAAAATGCTCCTGCAGATACACCTCCTCCACCTTGCTCTGAGCCCCCCATCTGTACTTCGACCTCTCCATGCTCCATATGGGGAGTGGTACTGGCTCGTCTTCTTCGCGGCCAGACCACCCCCATAGCCCCTCCCCGAAATTTTCTTGGGGATGTTTGCGGGGCGTTTCCCCGTCTCGCACGTCGTGGATAACGCGGCGGTACCTCCTCTCTCTCCGTCTCTCCCCAGTTACGCTGCTTGGTCTGGTAATGATGGGTCGTTCTGTCACGGTTAGGTGGAAGGAGAGACCAAGGCGCAGCGCACTCATAGTTCAACATTGTTTTATTTATACTAATACTATGTATATATAAAAACAATCCAAAAGTACGAACTCAAAACAAACACTACAATACCAAAACGTCACGTTCACCTAAACCAACACGAATGAAACGGACGTAACAAAAAGAACACACTTACTTTATCCGTGACTGCGACATACAACGACAACGACCCACACCCGAGTGAAGGACAGACTCAACATATATGGGATCCCTAATTAGAGACAATGCGGTGCAGCTGCCTCTAATTAGGGATCCAACCCCAAACCCCACACAGAAACAGAAAAGAACGACACTGTCAGACTCTGACCATAACTACATAGAGAAGCAAATAGGCTTCTCTATGGCCAGAGCCTGACAGAAAGACAATAATAGACCAGCATGGTAAAGGTAAAGGCTACAAGACCATCTCCAAGCAGCTTGATGTTCCTGTGACAACAGATGCTAATATTATTAAGAAGTTTAAGGTCCATGGAACTGGAGCCAACCTCCCAGGGTTCGGCCGCAAGAAGAACATCGACCCCAGATTGAACAGAAGGATAGTGTGAATGGTAGAAAAAGAACCAATGATAACTGCCAAAGAGATACAAGCTGAACTCCAAGGTGAAGGTAGATAGATAGATAGATAGATAGATAGATAGATAGATAGATAGATAGATAGATAGATAGATAGATAGATAGATAGATAGATAGATAGATAGATAGATAGATAGATAGATAGATAGATAGATAGATAGATAGATAGGTACCTTATTGATCCCCCGGGGGGGAAATTTCATCACGAAGTGGTGTGCGATCCCCCTCCTTCAGCCTCTCCGGGATCTGGCGGCACACCGATGGTGTGGTGCTCGAAGCCACGAAGGACCTTCTTTGGCTCCGAGCCGGCGCTGGACGTAACGGACTGAGGAGGTTCACCGGTAGAGCGGACTGCTCTGGCATGGGGGGGGAGTAGACGATCGGACCCAGACTGGGCACCGGAGGAGCGGATTTCTCTGGAAGGGAGGTGGAGTAGACAACCGGACCCGGACTGGGTACCGGTGGAGCGGACTGCTCCGGCCCGGGAGTGGAGTAGACGACCGGATCTGGACTGGACCACTCCGCCATCTCCCTCTCGACCTCTTCCTCTATCTCCACCAATTCCTCCAGAACCTCTCCAAAATGCTCCTACAGATACACCTCCTCCACCTTGCTCTGAGCCCCCCATCTGTACTTCGACCTCTCCATGCTCCATATGGGGAGTGGTACTGGCTCGTCTTCTTCGCGGCCAGACCACCCCCATAGCCCCTCCCCGAAATTTTCTTGGGGATGTTTGCGGGGCGTTTCCCCGTCTCGCACGTCGAGACGGGGAAATTTCATCACGTCAGTTTCTGATCGCACCATCCATCACGTTTTGAGTGAAAGTGGGCTCCATGGAAGAAGACCCAGGAGGACTCCACTTATGAAAGAAAAACATAAAAAAGCCAGACTGGAATTTGCTAAAATGCCACAATCCTTCTAGGAGAATGTCCTTTGGACAGAAGAGTCAAAACTGGAGCGTTTTGGCAAGTCACATCAGCTCTATGTTCACAGACGAAAAAATTAAGCTTTCAAAGAAAAGAACACCATACCTACAGTGAAACATGGAGGAGGCTCGGTTATGTTTTGGGGCTGCTTTGCTGCGCATGGCATAGGGTGCCTTGAATCTGTGCAAGGCACAATGAAATCTCAAGACTATCAAGGCAGTCTGGAGCGAAATGTACTGCCAAGTATCAGAAAGCTCTGTCTCAGTCGCAGGTCATGCGTCCTCCAACAGGATATTGACCCAAAACACACAGCTAAAAGCACCCAAGACTGGATAAGAACAAAACATTGGACTATTCTGAAGTGGCCTTCTATGAGTCCTGATCAGAATCCTATGGAACATCTATGGAAAGAGCTGAAACTTGCAGTCTGGAGAAGGCACCCATCAAACCTGAGACAGCTGGAGCAGTTTGTTCAGGAAGAGTGGGCCAAACTACCTGTTAACAGGTGCAGAAGTCTCATTGAGAGCTACAGAAAACGTCTGATTGCAGTGATTGCCTCTAAAGGTTGTGCAACAAAATCTTAAGTTAAGGGTCCCATCATTTTTGTCCATGCCATTTTCATTTGTTTTATTATTTACAATTTCTATTAAATATGGAATAAACAATGGTGGATGCCAATCCCTTTTGTCAGTTTCAAGTTATTTCAGAGACAATTGTGCATTCTTCGTTTTTTGTGGAGGGGTACCAACAAATTTGAGCATGTCTGTGTATCTCTCTATTACACGTAAGAATACTTTGGAACAGATTTCCAAAAATTATAATCACTTGGAGCTGATTTGCTGGTGATTTACGTTTTTTTTATGTCCAACAATACAAAAAATAAATAATAATAATAAACAAAAAGCACCTTGAACATCATCAAGACTGGAAGAGTCAAAAGTCTAATTTTCACTATTTACTGACAAGCCACAATTTACTGAGGATGTTAGCTGACCATATTGCAACTCCTATTTACCACATCTTCAATGTAATCCTACTAGAAAGTGTGTTCCCTCAGGCCTGGAGGGAAGCTACAGTCATTCTGCTACCTAAGAATAGTAAAGCCTCCTTTACTGGCTCAAATAGCTGACCAATCAGCCTGTTACCAACCCTTAGTAAACTTCTGGAAAAAATGGTGTTTGACCAGATACAATGCTATTTTACAAGAAACAAACTTTCAGCACACTTATAGGGAAGGACATTCAACAAACACTTACACAATTGACAATTGACTGATGATTGGCTGAGAGAAATTGATGATAAAAAGATTGTGGGCTGTTTTGTTAGACTTCAGTGCGGCTTTTGACATTATCGATCATAGTCAGCTGATGGAAAAACGTATTGTTGTATGTTGCGTTTATATTTTAGTTCAGTGTATTTAGTATTAGTTTATTAAAACTGACTGCAGCTCATTGTTAAGTGTTGCTGTAGTAGCTGACGTGTGTAATGTTGAGTCATCAATAGATACACAGGCTTTACTCTGAGTAAGGAACTCTACCTGATCATGTTGGAGAGACTTCCATTAAAGAACACCCTCTGTGTTCTGTTAGACAGGTAACTCTCTATCCGTGAAATAGCAGGATTAATAGTTAAATAAAGGTAAAATCGTTTTTATAATAAATCGATAATGTTCGCACTGAAAACAGCCCCTTTTCATCAAGTTCTCTCAGCCAATCATCAGTCATTTGTGTAAGTGCTGTGCTTGTTGAATGTCCGTCCCTATAAGTGTGCTGAAAGTCTGTTGTCAATTTGTTTCCTGTAAAATAGCATTGTACCTGGTCAAACACAATTTTTTCCAAAAGTTTACAAAGGGTTGGTAACAGGCTGAAACCCAGCTGCGAGCTGTCCATAAATGCCTTTTATGCTCGCTTTGAGGCAAGCAACACTAAAGCAGGCATGAGAGCACCAGCTGTTCCGGACGACTGTGTGATCTCTCTCTCGTAGCCGATGTGAGCAAGACCTTTAAACAGGTCAACATTCACAAAGCCGCGGGGCCAGACGGATTACCAGGACCTGTGTTGAGGATCAGCATGGCAGATGTATTGTTACCTACTTTCACCACCTGGGGGCGGCCCGTCAGGAAATCCAGGATCCAGTTGCAGAGGGAGGTGTTTAGTCTCAGGGTCCTTAGCTTAGTGATGAGCTTTGAGGGCACTATGGTGTTGAACGCTGAGCTGTAGTCAATGAACAGCATTCTCACATAGGTGTTCCTTCTGTCTAGGTGGGAAAGGGCAGTGTGGAGTGCAATAGAGATTGCATCATCTGTGGATCTGTTGGGGCGGTATGCAAATTGGAGTGGGTCTATGGTTTCTGGGATAATGGTGTTAATGTGAGCCATGACCAGCCTTTCAAAGCACTTCATGGCTACAGACGTGAGTGCTACGGGTCTGTAGTCATTTAGGCAGGTTACCTTAGTGTTCTTGGGCACTGGGACTATGGTAGTCTGCTTGTTCAGTCTGCTTGAAACATGTTGGTATTACAGACTCAGTCAGGGACAGGTTGAAAATGTCAGTGAAGACACTTGCCAGTTGTTCAGCGCATGCTCAGAGTACACGTCCTGGTAATCCCTGCGGCCTTGTGAATGTTGACCTGTTTAAAGGTCATACTCACATTGGCTATGGAGTGTGTGATCACACAGTCGCCCGGAACAGCTGATGCTCTCATGCATGCTTCAGTGTTCCTTGCCTCAAAGCGAGCATAGAAGAAGGGTTAGCTCGTCTGGTAGGCTTGTGTCACTGGGCAGCTCTCGGCTGTGCTTCCCTTTGTAGTCTGTAATAGTTTGCAAGCCCTGCCACATCTGACGAGCGTCGGATCCGGTGTAGTACGATTTAATCTTAGTCCTGTATTGACGCTTTGCCTCTTTGACGGTTCGTCGGAGGGCATAGCGGGATGTCTTATAAGAATAGAGTTCTGCTCCTTGAAAGCTGCAGCTCTAGTCTTTAGCCAGTGTGGATGTTGCCTGTAATCCATTGCTTCTGGTTGGGGTATGTACGTACGGTCACTGTGGGGACGAGGTCATCGATGCACTTATTGATGAAGCCAGTGACTGATGTGGTGTACTCCTCAATGCCATCAGAAGAATCCCGGAACATATTCCAGTCTGTACAGCAAACAGTCCTGTAGCTTAACATCTGAGTCATCTGACCACTTCTTTATTGACTGATTCACTGGTGCTTTAGTTTTTGCTTGAAAGCAGGAATCAGGAGGATAGAGTTCTGGTCAGATTTGCCAAATGGAGGGCGAGGGAGAGCTTTGTACTGTGTTTGGTGTAAAGGTGATCTAGAGGTTTTTCCCCCTGGTTGCACATTTAACATAATGGTAGAAATGAGGTGAAACAGATTTAAGTTTCCCTGCATTAAAGTCCCCGGCCACTAGGAGCGCCGCCTCTGGATGAGCGTTTTCCTGTTTGCTTATGGCCTTATACAGCTCATTGAGTGTGGTTTTAGTGCCAGTATCGGTTTGTGGTGGTAAATAGACAGCTATAAAAATAGAGATGAAAACTCTCTGGGTAAATAGTGTGGTCTACAGCTTGGAGATACTCATGAGATACTCTACCTCAGGCCAGCAAAACCTTGATTTCTTTAATATTAGATTTCATGCACCAGCTGTTGTTTGCAAATATACACAGACCGCCACCCCTTGTCTGACCCAATGCTGTTGTTCTATCTTGCTGATGCAGCGTATTTCCCACCAGCTGTATGTTATTCATGTCGTTGTCAGCCACGACTCAGTGAAACATAAGATATTACAGTTTAATGTCCCGTTGGAAGGATATCCATGATCGTACTTCGTCTATTTTGTTATCCAATGATTGTATGTTGGCCAATAGGACTGATGGTCGAGGCAGATTACCTACTCACCACCGGATCCTTACAAGGCACCCCAACCTACTTTCACAATATCTCAGTCTCTTTCTCCTGCGAATGTCTGAAGATAATCCTTTGTGTCTGACTCGTTAAAGAAAATATCTTCATCCAATACGAGGTGAGTGATCTCTGTCCTGATATCCAGAAGCTCTTTTCAGTCATAAGAGACGGTGGCAGAAATATTATGTACAAAATAAGTTACAAATCTTACAAAAAAACATAATAGCGCAATTGGTTAGGTACCCCGTAAAAAGGCAGCCATCTCCTCCGGCGCCAATTTGCAGTACGTTTGCCAGAAATATTTGCCATTCCTTTTGACTCATCACTCTAAACCAATTCCTCATGAATCCACAGGGATTCAACAGCTTTAGGTCATTTTCTTATAACAATAACAAGGCTATATACAGGGGGTACCGGTACAGAGTCAATGTGTTGGGGTACAGGTTAGTAACAAGGCTATATACAGGGGGTACCGGTACAGAGTCAATGTACGGGGGTACAGGTTAGTAATGAGGCTATATACAGGGGGTACTGGTACAGAGTCAATGTGTTGGGGTACAGGTTAGTAACAAGGCTATATACAGGGGGTACCAGTACAGAGTCAATGTGTGGGGGTACAGGTTAGTAATGAGGCTATATACAGGGGGTACTGGTACAGAGTCAATGTACGGGGGTACAGGTTAGTAATGAGGCTATATACAGGGGGTACCGGTACAGAGTCATTGTGTTGGGGTACAGGTTAGAAACAAGGCTATATACAGGGGGTACTGGTACAGAGTCAATGTGTTGGGGTACAGGTTAGTAACAAGACTATATACAGGGGGTACCGGTACAGAGTCATTGTGTTGGGGTACAGGTTAGTAACAAGGCTATATACAGGGGGTACCAGTACAGAGTCAATGTACGGGGGTACAGGTTAGTAATGAGGCTATATACAGGGGGTACCGGTACAGAGTCATTGTGTTGGGGTACAGGTTAGAAACAAGGCTATATACAGTGGGTACTGGTACAGAGTCAATGTGTTGGGGTACAGGTTAGTAACAAGGCTATATACAGGGGGTACCGGTACAGAGTCAATGTGTTGGGGTACAGGTTAGTAACAAGGCTATATACAGGAGTTACCGGTACAGAGTCAATGTACGGGGGTACAGGTTAGTAATGAGGCTATATACAGGGCATACCGGTACAGAGTCATTGTGTTGGGGTACAGGTTAGTAACAAGGCTATATACAGGGGGTACCAGTACAGAGTCAATGTGTGGGAGTACAGGTTAGTAATGAGGCTATATACAGGGGGTACTGGTACAGAGTCAATGTACGGGGGTACAGGTTAGTAATGAGGCTATATACAAGGGGTACCGGTACAGAGTCAATGTACGGGGGTACAGGTTAGTAACGAGGCTATATACAGGGGGTACCGGTACAGAGTCATTGTGTTGGGGTACAGGTTAGTAACAAGGCTATATACAGGGGGTACCAGTACAGAGTCAATGTACGGGGGTACAGGTTAGTAATGAGGCTATATACAGGGGGTACCGGTACAGAGTCATTGTGTTGGGGTACAGGTTAGAAACAAGGCTATATACAGGGGGTACTGGTACAGAGTCAATGTGTTGGGGTACAGGTTAGTAACAAGGCTATATACAGGGGGTACCGGTACAGAGTCAATGTACGGGGGTACAGGTTAGTAATGAGGCTATATACAGGGGGTACCGGTACAGAGTCAATGTGTTGGGGTACAGGTTAGTAACAAGGCTATATACAGGGGGTACCGGTACAGAGTCAATGTACGGGGGTACAGGTTAGTAATGAGGCTATATACAGGGGGTACCGGTACAGAGTCATTGTGTTGGGGTACAGGTTAGTAACAAGGCTATATACAGGGGGTACCAGTACAGAGTCAATGTGTGGGGGTACAGGTTAGTAATGAGGCTATATACAGGGGGTACTGGTACAGAGTCAATGTACGGGGGTACAGGTTAGTAATGAGGCTATATACAGGGGGTACCGGTACAGAGTCAATGTACGGGGGTACAGGTTAGTAATGAGGCTATATACAGGGGGTACCGGTACAGAGTCATTGTGTTGGGGTACAGGTTAGTAACAATGCTATATACAGGGGGTACCAGTACAGAGTCAATGTACGGGGGTACAGGTTAGTAATGAGGCTATATACAGGGGGTACCGGTACAGAGTCATTGTGTGTGGGTACAGGTTAGAAACAAGGCTATATACAGGGGTTACTGGTACAGAGTCAATGTGTTGGGGTACAGGTTAGTAACAAGGCTATATACAGGGGGTACCGGTACAGAGTCATTGTGTTGGGGTACAGGTTAGTAACAAGGCTATATACAGGGGGTACCAGTACAGAGTCAATGTACGGGGGTACAGGTTAGTAATGAGGCTATATACAGGGGGTACCAGTACAGAGTCATTGTGTTGGGGTACAGGTTAGTAACAAGGCTATATACAGGGGGTACCAGTACAGAGTCAATGTACGGAGGTACAGGTTAGTAATGAGGCTATATACAGGGGGTACCGGTACAGAGTCATTGTGTTGGGGTACAGGTTAGAAACAAGGCTATATACAGGGGGTACTGCTACAGAGTCAATGTGTTGGGATACAGGTTAGTAACAAGGCTATATACAGGGGGTACCGTTACAGAGTCAATGTACGGGGTACAGGTTAGTAATGAGGCTATATACAGGGGGTACCGGTACAGAGTCAATGTATGGGGGTACAGGTTAGTAAGGAGGCTATATACAGGGGGTACCGGTACAGAGTCAATGTGTGGGGGTACAGGTTAGTAACAAGGCTATATACATGGGCTACCGGTACCGAGTCAATGTATGTGGGTACAGGTTAGTAAGGAGGCTATATACAGGGGGTACCGGTACCGAGTCAATGTACAGGGGTACAGGTTAGTAAGGAGGCTATATACAGGGGGTACCGGTACAGTGTCAATGTGCGGCTGGTACAGGTTAGTAATGAGGCTATAACAGGGGGTACCGGTACAGGGTCAATGTACGGGGGTACAGGTTAGTAACAAGGCTATATACAGGGGGTACCGTTACAGAGTCAATGTACGGGGTACAGGTTAGTAACAAGGCTATATACAGGGGGTACCGGTACAGAGTCAATTTACGGGGGGTACAGGTTAGTAACAAGGCTATATACAGGGGGTACCGGTACAGAGTCAATGTACGGGGGTACAGGTTAGTAATGAGGCTATATACAGGGGGTACCGGTACAGAGTCAATGTACGGGGGTACAGGTTAGTAATGAGGCTATATACAGGGGGTACCGGTACAGAGTCAATGTACGGGGGTACAGGTTAGTAATGAGGCTATAAACAGGGGGTACCGGTACAGAGGGAATGTGTGGGGGTACAGGTTAGTAACGAGGCTATATACAGGGGGTACCGGTACAGAGTCAATGTACGGGGGTACAGGTTAGTAACAAGGCTATATATAGGGGGTACCGTTACAGAGTCAATGTACGGGGTAGAGGTTAGTAACAAGGCTATATACAGGGGGTACCGGTATAGAGTCAATGTACGGGGGTACAGGTTAGTAACAAGGCTATATAAAGGGGGTACCGGTACAGAGTCAATGTACGGGGGTACAGGTTAGTAATGAGGCTATATACAGGGGGTACCGGTACAGATTAATTGTGTTGGGGTACAGGTTAGTAACAAGGCTATATACAGGGGCTACCGGTACAGAGTCAATGTGTTGGGGTACAGGTTAGTAACAAGGATATATACATGGGGTACCGGTACAGAGTCAATGTACGGTGGTACATTTTAGTAATGAGGCTATATACAGGGGGTACTGGTACAGAGTCAATGTGTTGTGGTACAGGTTAGTAACAAGGCTATATACAGGGGGTACCGGTACAGAGTCAATGTACGGGGTACAATTTAGTAATGAGGCTATATACAGGGGGTACTGGTACAGAGTCAATGTGTGGGGGTACAGGTTAGTAATGAGGCTATATACAGGGGGTACCGGTACAGAGTCAATGTACTGGGGTACAGGTTAGTAATGAGGCTATATACAGGGGGTACTGGTACAGAGTCAATGTGTAGGGGTACAGGTTAGTAACAAGGCTATATACAGGGGGTTCCGGTACAGAGTCAATGTACGGGGGTACAGGTCAGTAAGTAGGCTATATACAGGGGGTACCGGTACAGAGTCAATGTACGGGGGTACAGGTTAGTAATGAGGCTATATACAGGGGGTACCGGTACAGAGTCAATGTGTGGGGTTACAGGTTAGTAATGGATCTATATACAGGGGGTACCGGTACAGAGTCAATGTGTGGGGGTACAGGTTAGTAATGAGGCTATATACAGGGGGTACAGGTACAGAGTCAATGTACGGGCGTACAGGTTAGTAACAAGGCTATTTACAGGGGGTACCGGTACAGAGTCAATGTACGGGGGTACAGGTTAGTAACAAGGATATATACAGTGGGTACCGGTACAGAGTCAATGTACGGGGGTACAGGTTAGTAACAAGGCTATATACAGGGGGTACCGGTACAGAGTCAATGTACGGGGGTACAGGTTAGTAACAAGGCTATATACAGGGGGTACCGGTACAGAGTCAATGTACGGGGTTACAGGTTAGTAACAAGGCTATATACAGGGGGTACCGGTACAGAGTCAATGTACGGGGGTACAGGTTAGTAATGAGGCTATATACAGGGGGTACCGGTACAGAGTCAATGTACGGGGGTACAGGTTAGTAATGAGGCTATATCCAGGGGGTACCGTTGAGTCAGGGTGTTTGATATTGAGTCAGGGTGTCTGATGTTGAGTCAGGGTGTCTGATGTTGGTCAGGGTGTCTGATATTGAGTCAGGATGTCTGATATTGAGTCAGGGTGTCTGATGTTGAGTCAGGGTGGCTGATGTTGGTCAGGGTGTCTGATGTTGGTCAGGGTGGCTGATGTTGAGTCAGGGTGGCTGATGTTGAGTCAGGGTGTCTTGATGTTGAGTCAGGGTGTCTGATGCTGGTCAGGGTGTCTGATATTGGTCAGGGTGTCTGATGTTGAGTCGGGGTGGCTAATATTGGTCAGGGTAGAATGATGTTGGTCAGGGTGGCTGATGTTGGTCAGGGTGTCTGAGGTTGAGTCAGTGTGGCTTATGTTGAGTCTGGGTGGCTGATATTGAGTTAGGGTGTCTGATGTTGGTCAGGGTGGCTGATTTTGAATCAGCGTGGCTGATGTTGAGTCAGGGTGTCTGATATTGTTCAGGGTGTCTGATGTTGAGTCAGGGTGGCTAATGTTGGTCAGGGTGGAATGATGTTGGTCAGGGTGGCTGATGTTGGTCAGGGTGTCTGATGTTGAGTCAGGGTGGCTGATGTTGAGTCAGGGTGGCTGATGTTGGTCAGGGTGGAATGATGTGTCTTTGTGTGTGTCGCTGGATATTAACAGAGACAAGTGCTGGGGTTACAGGTTAGTAATGAGGCTATATACAGGGGGTACCGGTACAGAGTCAATGTACGGGGGTACAGGTTAGTAACAAGGCTATTTACAGGGGGTACCGGTACAGAGTCAATGTACGGGCGTACAGGTTAGTAACAAGGCTATTTACAGGGGGTACCGGTACAGAGTCAATGTACGGGGGTACAGGTTAGTAACAAGGATATATACAGTGGGTACCGGTACAGAGTCAATGTACGGGGGTACAGGTTAGTAACAAGGCTATATACAGGGGGTACCGGTACAGAGTCAATGTACGGGGGTACAGGTTAGTAACAAGGCTATATACAGGGGGTACCGGTACAGAGTCAATGTACGGGGTTACAGGTTAGTAACAAGGCTATATACAGGGGGTACCGGTACAGAGTCAATGTATGGGGGTACAGGTTAGTAATGAGGCTATATCCAGGGGGTACCGTTGAGTCAGGGTGTTTGATATTGAGTCAGGGTGTCTGATGTTGAGTCAGGGTGTCTGATGTTGGTCAGGGTGTCTGATATTGAGTCAGGATGTCTGATATTGAGTCAGGGTGTCTGATGTTGAGTCAGGGTGTCTGATGTTGATCAGGGTGGCTGATGTTGGTCAGGGTGCCTGATGTTGAGTCAGGGTGCCTGATGTTGAGTCAGGGTGCCTGATGTTGGTCAGGGTGCCTGATGTTGAGTCAGGTTGTCTGATGTTGAGTCAGGGTGTCTGATGTTGAGTCAGGGTGTCTGATGTTGAGTCAGGATGGCTTATGTTGAGTCAGGGTGGCTGAGGTTGGTCAGGGTGGCTGATGTTGAGTCAGGGTGGTTGATGTTGGTCAGGGTGCCTGATGTTGAGTCAGGGTGCCTGATGTTGGTCAGGGTTTCTGATGTTGAATCAGGTTGTCTGATGTTGAGTCAGGGTGTCTGATTTTGAGTCAGGGTGTCTGATGTTGAGTCAGGGTGGCTTATGTTGAGTCAGGGTGGCTGATGTTGGTCAGGGTGGCTGAATGTTGAGTCAGGTTGTCTGATGTTGGTCAGTGTGCCTGATGTTGAGTCAGGTTGTCTGATGTTGGTCAGGGTGGCTAATGTTGGTCAGGGTGGAATGATGTTGGTCAGGGTGGCTGATGTTGGTCAGGGTGTCTGATGTTGAGTCAGGGTGGCTGATGTTGAGTCAGGGTGGCTGATGTTGGTCAGGGTGGAATGATGTGTCTTTGTGTGTGTCGCTGGATATTAACAGAGACAAGTGCTCCCCCTATAGTCTATAGTCAGGAAGGACCTGTGCTCCCCCTATAGTCTATAGTCAGGAAGGACCTGTGCTCCCCCTATAGTCTATAGTCAGGAAGGACCTGTGCTCCCCCTATAGTCTATAGGCAGGAAGGACATGTGCTCCCCCTATAGTCTATAGTCAGGAAGGACCTGTGCTCCCCCTATAGTCTATAGTCAGGAAGTGCCTGATGTTGGTCAGGGTTTCTGATGTTGAATCAGGTTGTCTGATGTTGAGTCAGGGTGTCTGATTTTGAGTCAGGGTGTCTGATGTTGAGTCAGGGTGGCTTATGTTGAGTCAGGGTGGCTGATGTTGGTCAGGGTGGCTGAATGTTGAGTCAGGTTGTCTGATGTTGGTCAGTGTGCCTGATGTTGAGTCAGGTTGTCTGATGTTGGTCAGGGTTGCTGATGTTGGTCAGGGTGTCTGATGTCGAGTCAGGGTGTCTGATGTCGAGTCAGTGTGGCTTATGTTGAGTCAGGGTGGAATGATGTTGGTCAGGGTGGAATGATGTTGGTCAGGGTGGCTGATGTTGGTCAGGGTGTCTGATGTTGAGTCAGGGTGGCTGATTTTGAGTCAGCTTGGCTGATGTTGAGTCAGGGTGGCTTATGTTGAGTCAGGGTGGCTTATGTTGAGTCAGGGTGGCTGATGTTGGTCAGGGTGGCTGATGTTTAGTCAGGGTGTTTTATGTTGAGTAAGGGTGTCTGGTGTTGAGTCAGGGTGTCTGATATTGAGTCATGGTGTCTTATGTTGAGTCAGGGTGTCTGTAGTTGAGTCAGGGTGGCTGATGTTGAGTCAGGGTTGCTGATGTTGGTCAGGGTGTCTGATGTTGGTCAGGGTGGCTGATGTTGAGTCAGGGTGGCTGATGTTGAGTCAGGGTGTCTTGATGTTGAGTCAGGGTGTCTGATGCTGGTCAGGGTGTCTGATGTTGGTCAGGGTGTCTGATGTTGAGTCGGGGTGGCTAATATTGGTCAGGGTAGAATGATGTTGGTCAGGGTGGCTGATGTTGGTCAGGGTGTCTGAGGTTGAGTCAGTGTGGCTTATGTTGAGTCTGGGTGGCTGATATTGAGTCAGGGTGTCTGATGTTGGTCAGGGTGGCTGATTTTGAATCAGCGTGGCTGATGTTGAGTCAGGGTGTCTGATATTGTTCAGGGTGTCTGATGTTGAGTCAGGGTGGCTAATGTTGGTCAGGGTGGAATGATGTTGGTCAGGGTGGCTGATGTTGGTCAGGGTGTCTGATGTTGAGTCAGGGTGGCTGATGTTGAGTCAGGGTGGCTGATGTTGGTCAGGGTGGAATGATGTGTCTTTGTGTGTGTCGCTGGATATTAACAGAGACAAGTGCTGGGGTTACAGGTTAGTAATGAGGCTATATACAGGGGGTACCGGTACAGAGTCAATGTGTGGGGGTACAGGTTAGTAAGGAGGCTATATACAGGGGTTACCGGTAAAGAGTCAATGTGTGGGGGTACAGGTTAGTAACGAGGCTATATACAGGGGGTACCAGTACAGAGTCAATGTACGGGGGTACAGGTTAGTAAAAAGGCTATATACAGGGGGTACAGGTACAGAGTCAATGTACGGGCGTACAGGTTAGTAACAAGGCTATTTACAGGGGGTACCGGTACAGAGTCAATGTACGGGGGTACAGGTTAGTAACAAGGATATATACAGTGGGTACCGGTACAGAGTCAATGTACGGGGGTACAGGTTAGTAACAAGGCTATTTACAGGGGGTACCGGTACAGAGTCAATGTACGGGGGTACAGGTTAGTAACAAGGCTATATACAGGGGGTACCGGTACAGAGTCAATGTACGGGGTTACAGGTTAGTAACAAGGCTATATACAGGGGGTACCGGTACAGAGTCAATGTACGGGGGTACAGGTTAGTAATGAGGCTATATCCAGGGGGTACCGTTGAGTCAGGGTGTTTGATATTGAGTCAGGGTGTCTGATGTTGAGTCAGGGTGTCTGATGTTGGTCAGGGTGTCTGATATTGAGTCAGGATGTCTGATATTGAGTCAGGGTGTCTGATGTTGAGTCAGGGTGTCTGATGTTGATCAGGGTGGCTGATGTTGGTCAGGGTGCCTGATGTTGAGTCAGGGTGCCTGATGTTGAGTCAGGGTGCCTGATGTTGGTCAGGGTGCCTGATGTTGAGTCAGGTTGTCTGATGTTGAGTCAGGGTGTCTGATGTTGAGTCAGGGTGTCTGATGTTGAGTCAGGATGGCTTATGTTGAGTCAGGGTGGCTGAGGTTGGTCAGGGTGGCTGATGTTGAGTCAGGGTGGTTGATGTTGTTCAGGGTGCCTGATGTTGAGTCAGGGTGCCTGATGTTGGTCAGGGTTTCTGATGTTGAATCAGGTTGTCTGATGTTGAGTCAGGGTGTCTGATTTTGAGTCAGGGTGTCTGATGTTGAGTCAGGGTGGCTTATGTTGAGTCAGGGTGGCTGATGTTGGTCAGGGTGGCTGAATGTTGAGTCAGGTTGTCTGATGTTGGTCAGTGTGCCTGATGTTGAGTCAGGTTGTCTGATGTTGGTCAGGGTGGCTAATGTTGGTCAGGGTGGCTGATGTTGGTCAGGGTGTCTGATGTTGAGTCAGGGTGGCTGATGTTGAGTCAGGGTGGCTGATGTTGGTCAGGGTGGAATGATGTGTCTTTGTGTGTGTCGCTGGATATTAACAGAGACAAGTGCTCCCCCTATAGTCTATAGTCAGGAAGGACCTGTGCTCCCCCTATAGTCTATAGTCAGGAAGGACCTGTGCTCCCCCTATAGTCTATAGTCAGGAAGGACCTGTGCTCCCCCTATAGTCTATAGGCAGGAAGGACATGTGCTCCCCCTATAGTCTATAGGCAGGAAGGACCTGTGCTCCCCCTATAGTCTATAGTCAGGAAGGACCTGTGCTCCCCCTATAGTCTATAGTCAGGAAGGACCTGTGCTCCCCCTATAGTCTATAGTCAGGAAGTGCCTGATGTTGGTCAGGGTTTCTGATGTTGAATCAGGTTGTCTGATGTTGAGTCAGGGTGTCTGATTTTGAGTCAGGGTGTCTGATGTTGAGTCAGGGTGGCTTATGTTGAGTCAGGGTGGCTGATGTTGGTCAGGGTGGCTGAATGTTGAGTCAGGTTGTCTGATGTTGGTCAGTGTGCCTGATGTTGAGTCAGGTTGTCTGATGTTGGTCAGGGTTGCTGATGTTGGTCAGGGTGTCTGATGTCGAGTCAGGGTGTCTGATGTCGAGTCAGTGTGGCTTATGTTGAGTCAGGGTGGAATGATGTTGGTCAGGGTGGAATGATGTTGGTCAGGGTGGCTGATGTTGGTCAGGGTGTCTGATGTTGAGTCAGGGTGGCTGATTTTGAGTCAGCTTGGCTGATGTTGAGTCAGGGTGGCTTATGTTGAGTCAGGGTGGCTTATGTTGAGTCAGGGTGGCTGATGTTGGTCAGGGTGGCTGATGTTTAGTCAGGGTGTTTTATGTTGAGTAAGGGTGTCTGGTGTTGAGTCAGGGTGTCTGATATTGAGTCATGGTGTCTTATGTTTAGTCAGGGTGTTTTATGTTGAGTAAGGGTGTCTGATGTTGAGTCATGGTGTCTTATGTTGAGTCAGGGTGTCTGATGTTGAGTCAGGGTGTCTGATGTTGAGTCAGGGTGGCTGATGTTGAGTCAGGGTTGCTGATGTTGGTCAGGGTGTCTGATTTTGGTCAGGGTGGCTGATGTTGAGTCAGGGTGGCTGATGTTGAGTCAGGGTGTCTTGATGTTGAGTCAGGGTGTCTGATGCTGGTCAGGGTGTCTGATGTTGGTCAGGGTGTCTGATGTTGAGTCGGGGTGGCTAATATTGGTCAGGGTAGAATGATGTTGGTCAGGGTGGCTGATGTTGGTCAGGGTGTCTGAGGTTGAGTCAGTGTGGCTTATGTTGAGTCTGGGTGGCTGATATTGAGTCAGGGTGTCTGATGTTGGTCAGGGTGGCTGATTTTGAATCAGCGTGGCTGATGTTGAGTCAGGGTGTCTGATATTGTTCAGGGTGTCTGATGTTGAGTCAGGGTGGCTAATGTTGGTCAGGGTGGAATGATGTTGGTCAGGGTGGCTGATGTTGGTCAGGGTGTCTGATGTTGAGTCAGGGTGGCTGATGTTGAGTCAGGGTGGCTGATGTTGGTCAGGGTGGAATGATGTGTCTTTGTGTGTGTCGCTGGATATTAACAGAGACAAGTACTCCCCCTATAGTCTATAGTCAGGAAGGACCTGTGCTCCCCCTATAGTCTATAGTCAGGAAGGACCTGTGCTCCCCCTATAGTCTATAGTCAGGAAGGACCTGTGCTCCCCCTATAGTCTATAGGCAGGAAGGACATGTGCTCCCCCTATAGTCTATAGGCAGGAAGGACCTGTGCTCCCCCTATAGTCTATAGTCAGGAAGGACCTGTGCTCCCCCTATAGTCTATAGTCAGGAAGGACCTGTGCTCCCCCTATAGTCTATAGTCAGGAAGGACCTGTGCTCCCCCTATAGTCTATAGTCAGGAAGGACCTGTGCTCCCCCTATAGTCAGGAAGGACCTGTGCTCCCCCTGTAATCTATAGTCAGGAAGGACCTGTGCTCCCCCTATAGTCTATAGTCAGGAAGGACCTGTGCTCCCCCTATAGTCTATAGTCAGGAAGGACCTGTGCTCCCCCTATAGTCTATAGTCAGGAAGGACCTGTGCTCCCCCTATAGTCTATAGTCAGGAAGGACCTGTGCTCCCCCTATAGTCTATAGTCAGGAAGGACCTGTGCTCCCCCTATAGTCTATAGGCAGGAAGGACCTGTGCTCCCCTGGGGAAGAGGATAGATATTAGTTGTTAATAATCCTCAAGTGCGTAAAACAGAGCGTGAGGGAAAAACATTATCAAAACACTGACAAACAGACACAAAGCCACTGGGGGATGATGCTGGTTTTAAAGCTGGGATGATGCTGGTTTATAAAGCTGGGAAGATGCTGGTTTATAAAGCTGGGATGATGCTGGTTTATAAAGCTGGGAAGATGCTGGTTTATAAAGCTGGGATGATGCTGGTTTATAAAGCTGGGAAGATGCTGGTTTATAAAGCTGGGAAGATGCTGGTTTATAAAGCTGGGAAGATGCTGGTTTATAAAGCTTGGATGATGCTGGTTTATAAAGCTGGGAAGATGCTGGTTTATAAAGCTGGGATGATGCTGGTTTATAAAGCTGGGATTATGCTGGTTTATAAAGCTGGAAAGATGCTGGTTCATAAAGCTGGGAAGATGCTGGTTTATAAAGCTGGGAAGATGCTGGTTTATAAAGCTGGGATGATGCTGGTTTATAAAGCTGGGATGATGCTGGTTTATAAAGCTGGGATGATGCTGGTTTATAAAGCTGGGATGATGCTGGTTTTTAAAGCTGTAAAACATTGTTTATTATTTTGCTCTGAGAATCCTCTATTCTTTCCAGTGCAGGTTAGGGTGGGTCTGTCTGGGTCTGTCTGGGTCTGTTTGGGTCTGTCTGGGTCTGTTTGGGTCTGTCTGGGTCTGTCTGGGTCTGTTTAGGTTTGTCTGGGTCTGTCTGGGTCTGTTTGGGTCTGTCTGGGTCTGTTTGGGTCTGTCTGGGTCTGTTTGGGTCTGTTTGGGTCTGTTTTGGTCTGTCTGGGTCTGTCTAGGTCTGTCTGGATCTGTTTGGGTCTGTCTGGGTCTGTCTGGATCTGTTTGGGTCTGTCTGGGTTTGTTTGGGTCTGTCTGGGTCTGTCTGGATCTGTTTGGGTCTGTCTGGGTTTGTTTGTGCAGATCAAGACGTTTTGCTGTGATGCCACGCATGGATGGTTTGTGTCACAACAGCTGAAAAGTAAAAACTAAATAAATCCAACAAAAAAACAACAACAGCTGAAAAGTAAACAATGCTTGTACAGTATTTGTCATATGGTTTGTCCATTGCCTTTCTCAGCAGTGTGTCTGATTCTCCTGTGCTCTTAGATCCAGCCAGGGTTCGGTCTGCTGTTTGACATCGATGGGGTGCTGGTTCGGGGGAAGACTCCTATTCCAGCCGCTAAAAAGGCCTTCCAGAAGTTGGTGGATTCCAGAGGACAGTTCTTGGTTCCTGTGGTGTTCGTCACCAACGCTGGAAACTGTCTCCGTCAGAAAAAGGCTGATCAACTGTCTCACATACTGGGAGTGCCTGTGAGTCCAACCTGAACCTCTGACCCCTAACCCGAACCTCTGACCCCCTAACCTTAACCCTGGGAGTGCCTGTGAGTCCAACCCTAACCTCTCACCCCTAACCCTAACCTCTGACTACTAACCCTCACCCTGGGAGTTCAACCCTAACCCTAACCTCTGACCCCTAACCTTAACCTCTGACCCCTACCCTTAACCCTGGGAATGCCTGTGAGTCCAATCGTAATTCTAACCTCTGACCCTTAACCTTAACCCTGGGAGTGCCTGTGAGTCCAACACTAACCCTAACACTAACCTCTGAACCCTGACCCTTGGAGTGCCTGGGAGTCCAACCCTAACCCTAACCACTGACCCATAACCATAACCCTGGGAGTCCAACCCTAACCTCTGACCTCTAACCCTAACCCTGGGAGCCCAACCCTAACCTCTGACCCCTAACCCTAACCTCTGACCCCTTATCCTGTGATTCTAAACCTTATCCTCACCCTGGGAGTCCCTGTGAGTCTAACCCTAACCCTAACCGATGACCCCTAACCCTAACCCTACGACCTTTAACCCTACCCCTGGGAGTCTAACCCTAACCCTGGGAGTCTAGCCCTAACCCTGGGAGTCTAACGCTAACCCTGGGAGTCTAGCCCTAACCCTGAGAGTCTAGCCCTAACCCTGGGAGTCTAGCCCTAACCCTGGGAGTCTAGCCCTAACCCTGAGAGTCTAGCCCTAACCCTGGGAGTCTAGCCCTATCCCTGGGAGTCTAGCCCTAACCCTGGGAGTCTAGCCCTAACCCTGAGAGTCTAGCCCTAACCCTGGGAGTCTAACCCTAACCCTGGGAGTCTAACCCTAACCCTGGGAGTCTAGCCCTAACCCTGAGAGTCTAACCCTAACCCTGGGAGTCTAACCCTAACCCTGGGAGTCTAACCCTAACCCTGGGAGTCTAGCCCTAACCCTGGGAGTCTAACCCTAACCCTGGGAGTCTAACCCTAACCCTGGGAATCCTGGCCCTGGGAGTACCTGCAAGTTTCAGGTCTCTTACAGTAAGCTAATTCATCTGAAGGTTTAAAATGAGAAGTTCAAACAACATTCATATAAAAACTGTCTGGATGTTGTTATAGTGTCTGTCACCTGACCTACAGTCATTATCATTTACATTCAAGTGGTTTCAGGCTTTGGTTTCAGGCTGTGGTTTCAGGCTATGGTTTCAGACGGTGGTTTCAGACTGTGGTTCAGGTGGTTTCAGTCGGTGGTTTCAGGCGGTTTCAGATGGTGGTTTCAGGCTGTGGTTTCAGGTGGTTTCAGGCTGTTGTTTCAGGCGGTTTCAGGCTGTTGTTTCAGGCGGTTTCTGGTGGGGTTTCAGGCTGTTGTTTCAGGTGGTTTCAGGTGGGGTTTCAGGCTGTGGTTTCAAGCTGTGGTTTCAGACGGTGGTTTCAGGCTGTGGTTTCAGGTGGTTTCAGGTGGGGTTTCAGGCTGTTGTTTCAGGTGGGGTTTCAGGCTGTTGTTTCAGGTGGTTTCAGGTGGGGTTTCAGGCTGTGGTTTCAGGTGGTTTCAGGTGGTTTCAGACGGTGGTTTCAGGCTGTGGTTTCAGGTGGTTTCAGGCAGCAGCCTCTCCAGTACTGTTATAGTGCTCCAATAAACAGCAACAGTACTCTATTGGTATGTTTGATAGCTGTGTATCTGTGTTCTGTGTTTCTCATGTAGATCTCCCAGGACCAGGTGATGCTGTCTCACAGTCCTCTCAGGATGTTCAGGAAGTACCATGATAAATGTGTTCTGCTGTCAGGACAAGGACCTGTACTGGACATCGCTAAGAAGTATCCTTCACACTCTGCTCTGTCTAATCAGTTGTAACTCTGCTGTTTCACATTTTTTATTTTTTTTATTTTTTATTTCACCTTTATTTAACCAGGTAGGTCAGCTGAGAACAAGTTCTCATTTGCAACTGCGACCTGGCCAAGACAAAGCAAAGCAGTGCGACAAAAACAACACAGAGTTACACAGTAAACAAACAGTCAAAAACACAATAGAAAATCTATATACAGAGTGTAAATGTAGTGCAAAATGCAGTAAGGTTAGGAGGTAGGACAATAAATAGACCATAGTGGTGAAATAAATTACAGATTAGCATTAACACTGGAATGAAGGATGTGCAAATGATGATGTGCAAATAGAGATACTGGAGTGCAAGATTAGTGAAAATAATAAAAATATTGGGATGAGGTAGTAGTGTGGGCTATTTACAGAAGGGCTGTATACAGGTGCAGTGATCGATAAGCAGCTTTGACAGCTGATGCTTAAAGTTAGTGAGGGAGATAGGAACCTCTAGCTTCAATGATTTTTGCAATTCGTTCCAGTCATTGGCAGCAACGAACTGGAAGGAATGGCGGCCAAAGGAGGTGTTGGCTTTGGGGGTGACCAGTGAGATATACCTGCTGGAGCGCATGCTACGGGTGGGTGTTGCTATAGTGACCAGTGAGCTGAGATAGGGCGGGGATTTACCTAGTAAAGACTTATAGATGACCTGGAGCCAGTGGGTTTGGCGACGAATATATAATGAAGGCCAGCCAACGAGAGCATACAGGTCGCAGTGGTGGGTAGTGTATGGGGCTTTGGTAACAAAACGGATGGCACTGTGATAGACTACATCCAATTTGCTAAGTAGAGTGTTGGAGGCTAGTTTGTAAATGACATCGCCGAAATCAAGGATCGGTAGGATAGTCAGTTTTACAAGGGCATGTTTGGCAGCATGAGTGAAGGAGGCTTTGTTGCGAAATAGGAAGCCAATTCTGGATTTAATTTTGGATTGGAGATGGTTGATGTGAGTCTGGAAGTTGAGTTTACAGTCTAACCAGATGCCTAGGTATTTGTAGGTGTCCACGTATTCTAATTCGATTGACAGAGTCGAAAGCCTTGGCCAAGTCGATGAAGACGGCTGCACAGTACTGTCTTTTATCGATGGCGGTTATGATATCGTTCAGTACCTTGAGCGTAGCTGAGGTGCACCCATGACCAGCTCGGAAACCAGATTGCATAGCAGAGAAGGTATGGTGGGATTCGAAGTGGTCAGTTATCTGTTTGTTAACTTGGCTTTCGAAGACTTTAGAAAGGCAGGGCAGGATGGATATTGGTCTATAACAGTTTGGGTCTAGAGTGTCTCCTCCTTTGAAGAGGGGGATGACCGCGGCAGCTTTCCAATCTCTAGGGATCTCAGACGATACGAAAGAGAGGTTGAACAGGCTAGTGATAGGTGTTGCAACAATTTTGGCTGATAATTTCAGAAAGAGAGGGTCCAGATTATCTAGCCCAGCAGATTTGTAGGGGTCCAGACTTAGCAGCTCTTTCAGAACATCAGCCGTCTGGATTTGGGTGAAGGAGAAGCGGGGGGGGCTTGGGCAAGTAGCTGCCGGGGGTACAGAGCTGTTGGCCGGGATAGGGGTAGCCAGGTGGAAAGCATGGCCAGCCGTAGCAAAATGCTTATTGAAATTTTCGATAATCGTGGATTTATCGGTGGTAACAGTGTTTCCGAGCCTCAATGCAGTGGGCAACTGGGAGGAGGTGCTCTTATTCTCCATGGACTTTACAGTGTCCCAGAACTTTTTGGAGTTAGTACTACAGGAAGCAAATTTCTGTTTGAAAAAGCTGGCCTTTGCTTTTCTAACTGACTGTGTGTACTTGTTCCTGACTTCCCTGAATAGCTGCATATCGCGGGGGCTATTCGATGCTAATGCAGTGCGCCACAGGATGTTTTTGTGTTGGTCTAGTGCAGTCAAGTCTGGGGTGAACCAAGGGCTATATCTATTCTTAGTTCTACGTTTTTTGAAAGGGGCATGCTTATTTAGGATGGTGAGGAAAGCACTTTTAAAGAACAACCAGGCATCCTCTACTGACGGGATGAGGTCAATATCCTTCCAGGATACCTGGGCCAGATCGAATAGAAAGGCCTGCTCGCAAAAGTATTTTAGGGAGCGTTTGACAGTGATAAGGGGTGGTCGTTTGACCGCTGACCCATTGCGAACGCAGGCGATGAGGCAGTGATCGCTGAGATCCTGGTTGAAAACAGAGGAGGTGTATTTGGAGGGCAAGTTAGTCAGGATGATATCAATAATGGTACCCATGTTTACGGATGTAGGGTTGTACCTGGTGGGT
The DNA here is from genome assembly GCA_023634145.1 of Thymallus thymallus. NCBI lineage: Eukaryota > Metazoa > Chordata > Actinopteri > Salmoniformes > Salmonidae > Thymallus > Thymallus thymallus. Next base: position 438,101 of record CM042410.1, read on the forward strand.
TCCTTGATAATTTGTGTGAGATTGAGGGCATCTATCTTAGATTGAAGGACAGCCGGGGTGTTAAGCATATCCCAGTTTAAGTCACCTAACAGTACAAACTCTGAAGATAGATGGGGGGCAATCAATTCACATATGGAGTCCAGGGCACAGCTGGGGGCTGAGGGGGGTCTGTAACAGGCGGCAACAGTGAGAGACTTATTTCTGGAAAGGTGGATTTTTAAGAGTAGAAGCTCAAACTGTTTGGGCACGGACCTGGACAGTATGACAGAACTCTGCAGGTTCTCTCTGCAGTAGATTGCAACTCCGCCACCTTTGGCAGTTCTATCTTGACGGGAAATGTTGTAGTTGGGGATGAACATTTCCGAATTATTGGTGGCCTTCCTGAGCCAGGATTTAGACACAGCTAGGACATCTGGGTTGGTGGAGTGTGCTAAAGCAGTGAATAAATCAAACCTAGGGAGGAGGCTTCTAATGTTAACATGCATGAAACCAAGGCTTTTACGGTTACAGAAGTCAACAAATGAGAGCGCCTGGGGAATAGGTGTAGTACTGGGGGCTACAGGACCTGGGTTTACCTCTACATCACCAGAGGAACAGAGGAGGAGTAGGATTAGGGCACGGCTGAAGGCATTAAGAACTGGACGTCTAGTGCGTTGGGTACATAGAATAAAAGGAGCAGATTTCTGGGCGTGGTGGAATAGGTTGAGGGCATAATGTATAGACAAGGGTATAATAGGATGTGAGTTCAGTGGAGGTAAACCTAGGCATTGGGTAATGAAGAGAGAGGTTGCATCTCTGGAGACACCAGTTAAGCCAGGTGAGGTCTCCGCATGTGTGGGGGGAGGAACAAAGGAGCTATCAGAGGCCAGTTGAGCAGGACTGGGGGCTCTACAGTGAAATAAAACAATAATAGCTAACCTAAACAACAAAAGACAAGGCATATTGAAATAAAGGGGCATAAAAACAAACAGTTAATGAGGGACAAAAAAAAAAAACAGTTAATTAAGAGGGCTAAGGCGACGACGGGTAATGGCAATGGATGGACAAAGAGGGTCAGTTAGAACAAAATGTGATATGCTACACACAGGACCTGAGGCCTGGCAGTTAAACAGAAAGAAATACCGTATAACCAAACAGTCCTGCAGGCATCAGCTGTGAAGCTGAGCAATCATAGGATCCGATGAGCAGCAAAGAGGCGAGCCAGAGAGCAAGTTCAGTGGGCGCTACACTCGGTGAGCGAGGAGGCACAGCGTTCAGTGTTAGCAGGCCGGAGCTAGCAGATGGATCTTCGGCGATGTCGCAGAGGAGAACCCTGTTGAGACCACGTCGGACAATTACGTCGGCAGACCAGTCACGGTGGCTCGGTGGGGCTCCGTGTCGACAGTAGAAGGTCCAGGCAGGTTGACAGAGGTACTGTAGCCCGGATGAGTAACTACATACATGAGATGTATGTAGTTACTCAGCCAGTGTGAGTAGCTTAATAAAACAATATTGACAACTTGTTGTGGTGCCTTCTGTCTTTCCTAGAGGGTGGTAGTTCTACGTTGATGAGTGAAACCACATGGCTGTACAGCTGTTGTGTTTAATAACCCTGATTCATCTGCTCCCCATATATTTAGGGTCTCTGTGATTACTGGGTGACAGCCTGGCAGGTCCAGGGACAGTAATGAGATCGTATGCAATAACAGGGCTCTTAGAACTGGGGAACATTTTGGGTGAAGTCTTCCTCTGTACGTCAACAAGATTTGCTGTAGTGATGATGATGATGATACAAGAAGATAAGGGTTTGATAATGATAATGATAATGATCAACCTGGGGGCTGGCACACCTAAACACAGCATCGTCAGCCATGATAATGATCAACCTGGGGGCTGGCACACCTAAACACAGCATCGTCAGCCATGATAATGATCAACCTGGGGGCTGGCACACCTAAACACAGCATCGTCAGCCATGATAATGATCAACCTGGGGGCTGGCACACCTAAACACAGCATCGTCAGCCATGATAATGATCAACCTGGGGGCTGGCACACCTAAACACAGCATCGTCAGCCATGATAATGATCAACCTGGGGGCTGGCACACCTAAACACAGCATCGTCAGCCATGATAATGATCAACCTGGGGGCTGGCACACCTAAACACAGCATCGTCAGCCATGATAATGATCAACCTGGGGGCTGGCACACCTAAACACAGCATCGTCAGCCATGATAATGATCAACCTGGGGGCTGGCACACCTAAACACAGCATCGTCAGCCATGATAATGATCAACCTGGGGGCTGGCACACCTAAACACAGCATCGTCAGCCATGATAATGATCAACCTGGGGGCTGGCACACCTAAACACAGCATCGTCAGCCATGATAATGATCAACCTGGGGGCTGGCACACCTAAACACAGCATCGTCAGCCATGATAATGATCACAACATTTCTAGCATAGAGAATACATAACAGTCTTGGATAGAGTAAAAACTATGGAAATTACACTGAGGATACAAAACATGTCCATGACAGACTGACCAGGTGAATCCAGGTGAATCCAGGTGAATCCAGGTGAATCCAGGTGAATCCAGGTGAATCCAGGTGAATCCAGGTGAAAGATATGATCCCTTATTGATGTCACTTCAATTCACTTCAATCAGTGTAGATGAAGGGGAGGAGTCAGGTTAAAGAAGGACTGTTAAGCCTTGAGATAATTGAGACATGGATTGTGTAAGTCTGCCATTCAGAGGGTGAATGGGCAAGACAAACAATGTAAGTGCCTTTATACAGGGTACCAGGCGCACTGGTTTCTGTCAAGAACTGCAACGCTGTTGGGTTTTTCACACTCAACAGTTTCCCATGTATATCAAGAATGGTCCACCACCCAAAGGACATCCATCCAACTTGATACAACTGTGGGAAGCATTGGAGTCAACATGGGCCAGGATCCCTGTGGAACGCCTGACACCTTGTAGAGTCCAAGCCCTGATGAATTGAGGCTGTTCTGAGGGCAAACTGGGGGTGATGTGCAAGTCAATATTATGGAGGTGTTCCTGATGTTTGGTATACTGTGTGTGTTTTAATATTCCTTAAAGTCTCTCCAGTCTGGGCTTCCAGAATGTGGTAAGCATCGACATGTTGAGAGAATACTTCCCCCTGCTGGACATGGTGGACCACAACAGACCACCCAAACTACCGGTAGGAACACACGCACGCACGCACCCACACACACACACACTCCCCTCCCATATGCCACACACCTCTCTGAATGTTATTAAAATAACATCAAATTGATCAGAAATACAGTGTAGACATTGTTAATGTTGTAAATGACTATTGTAGCTGAAAACGGCTGATTTTTAATGGAATATCTCCATAGGCGTACAGAGGCCCATTATCAGCAACCATCACTCCTGTGTTCCAATGGCACGTTGTGTTAGCTAAACCAAGTTTATAATTTTAAAAGGCTAATTGATCATTAGAAAACCCTTTTATAATTATGTTAGCACAGCTGAAAACTGTTGTGCTGATTAAGGAAGCAATAAAACTGTCCTTCTTTAGACTAGTTGAGTATCTGGAGCATCAGCATTTGTGGGTTTGATTACAGGCTCAAAATGGCCAGAAACAAAGAACTTTCTTCTGAAACTCGTCAGTCTATTCTTGTTCTGAGAAATGGAGGCTATTCTATGCCAGAAATTGCAAAGAAACTGAAGATCTCCATCAATGCTGTGTACTACTCCCTTCACAGAACAGCTCAAACTGGCTCTAACCAGAATAGAAAGAGGAGTGGGAGGCCCCGGTGCACAACTGAGCAAGAGGACAAGTACATTAGTGTCTAGTTTGAGAAACAGACACCTCACAAGTCCTCAACTAGCAGCTTCATTAAATAGAACCCACAAAACACCAGTCTCAACCTCAACAGTGAAGAGGCAACTCCGGGATGCTGGCCTTCTAGGCAGAGTTGCAAAGAAAAAGCCATCTTCCTCTGTCCAGTGTCCAGCTACAATTGTCATTTACGACATTAACAATGTCTACACTGTATTTATGATCCATTTGATGTTATTTTAATGGACAAAAAAACAACAACATTTCTAAGTGACCCCAAACTTTTGAAAGGTAGTGTATGTACTCTGGTGTCTTAGAGACACTTTAGGGTGTATGTACTCTGATGTCCTAGGGACACTTTAGGGTGTATGTACTCTGGTGTCCTAGGGACACTTTAGGGTGTATGTACTCTGTTGTCCTAGGGACACTTTAGGGTGTATGTACTCTGTTGTCCTAGGGACACTTTAAGGTGTATGTACTCTGGTGTCCTAGAGACACTTTAGGGTGTATGTACTCTGTTTTCATAGGGACACTTTAGGGTGTATGTACTCTGTTGTCCTAAGGACACTTTAGGATGTATGTACTTTGTTATCCTAGGGACACTTTAGGGTGTATGTACTCTGTTTTCATAGGGACACTTTAGGGTGTATGTACTCTGTTGTCCTAAGGACACTTTAGGGTGTATGTACTTTGTTGTCCTAGGGACACTTTAGGTTGTATGTACTCTGTTTTCCTAGGGACACTTTAGTGTGTATGTACTCTGGTGTCCTGAATGTATTTTTGTCTTGTTGCAGTCTTCCCCTATTGTGAACCTCCCTATAGTCCAAGGTAAGATGCATATTGTTTATATCATAGTACATTTTCTCCAAAGAATAATCTTTCAGATTCATAAGAAAAATGTAAACTCACAATTTATCCTGGTCGCAGCGGTCATCATGTTCGGCGAGCCAATTCGATGGGAGACCAACCTGCAGCTGATCATTGACGTCTTGCTGACCAATGGGAACCTTGGTAATGCCCATGAGACGCGTCACTCCGCCCACCTGCCGCTGCTGGCCTGTAACATGGACCTGATGTGGATGGCCGAGGCCCAGTCTCCACGGTAACAAGTCACTGAGAAAGATTACACTAAGTAACATGGAACAATGGTTGACAAATGTTTTGGTCAAATTGGTTGATTTTCCTGTCTGTCATTGTGTGTGTGTGTGTGTGTGTGTGTGTGTGTGTGTGTGTGTGTGTGTGTGTGTGTGTGTGTAGGTTTGGCCATGGGACATTCCTTGTGTGTCTGGAGAACATCTACAGGAAGATAACGGGTCAGGAGCTGAAGTACGAAGCTCTGATGGGGAAACCTTCTGAACTAACATATCACTTTGCAGAGTACCTCATCAGGGAGCAGGCCGCAGAGAGAGGCTGGAGGACCCCTATCAGAACACTCTATGCTATCGGGTAATACCCCTATCAGAACACTCTATGCTATCGGGTAATACCCCTATCAGAACACTCTATGCTATCGGGTAATACCCCTATCAGAACACTCTATGCTATCGGGTAATACCCCTATCAGAACACTCTATGCTATCGGGTAATACCCCTATCAGAACACTCTATGCTATCGGGTAATACCCCTTTCAGAACACTCTATGCTATCGGGTTAAAACCTTCACCCATCAGAAAACTATACACTATCGGGTTAGAACCTACACCCATCTGAACACTATACACTATCGGGTTAGAACCTACACCCATCAGAACACTATACACTATCGTGTTGGAACCTACAACAATCAGAACACTATACAATATCGGGTTAGAACCTACACCCATCAGAACACTATACACTATCGTGTTGGAACCTACAACAATCAGAACACTATACAATATCGGGTTAGAACCTACACCCATCAGAATACTATACACTATCGGGTAATATCCCCATCAGAGCACTATACACTATCGGGTAAGTACCCTAAACCCACCAGAACACACTACACTCTCGGGTTAGAAATTACACTGATCAGAACACTATTTGCTATCGGTTTAGAACCTACACCCATCAGAACACTATACACTATCGGGTTGGAACCTACAACCATCAGAACACTATACACTATCGGGTGATATCCCCATCAGAACACTATACGCTATCGGGTTGGAACATACAACCCATCAGAACCCTATACACTATCAGGTTAGAATCTACACACATCAGAACATTATACGCTATCGGCTTAGAACCTACACCTATCAGAACACTTTGCACTATTGGGTAATATCTCCATTAGAACACTATACACTATCGGGTAATAATCCCATCAGAACACTACGCTATCAGGTAATTACCCCATCAGAACACTATACACTATCAGGTAATACCCCATCAATACGCTATACACATCGGATTAGAACCTACACCCATCAGAACACTATACACTATCAGGTTAGAAGCTAAACCCATCAGAACACTCTAAGCTGTCGGGTAATAACCCCATCAATACACTATACACTTTTGGGTTAGAACCTACACCCATCAGAACACTATACACTTTCAAGTTAGAGCCTACACCAATCAGAACACTACACGCTATCAGGTTAGAGCCTACACCCATCAGAACATTATACGCTAACGGCTTAGAACCTAGACCCATCAGAACACTTTGCACTATTGGGTAATATCCCCATCAGAACACTATACACTATCGGGTAATAACCCCATCAGAAAACGTTACACAATTTGGTTAGAACCTACACCCATTAGAACACTATACACTATCGGGTAATAATCCCATCAGAACACTACGCTATCAGGTAATTACCCCATCAGAACACTATACACTATCGGGTAATACCCCATCAATACGCTATACACTATCAGATTAGAAGCTACACCCATCAGAACACTATACGCTATCAGGTTAGAGCCTACACCCATCAGAATACTATACGCTATCGGGTAAGTACCCCATCAGAACACTCTAAGCTATCGGGTAATAACCCCATCAATACACTATACACTTTTGGGTTAGAACCTACACCCATCAGAACACTGTACACTATCAGGTTAGAGCCTAAACCCATCAGAACACTATACGCTATCAGGTTAGAGCCTACACCCATCAGAACACTATACGCTATCGGGTAAGTACCCTAAACCCACCAGAACAGACTACACTCTCGGGTTAGAACTTACACTGATCAGAACACTATACACTATCGGGCAATAACCCCATCAGAACATTATTTGCTATCAGTTTAGAAACTACACCCATCAGAACACTATACACTATCGGGTAATAACCTACACCCATCAGAATACTATACACTATCGGGTTGGAACCTACACCCATCAGTACACTATAAACTATTGGGTAATAACCCCACCAGAACACTTACAATTGTCAGAATACTATACACTATCGGGTTGGAACATACACCCATCAGTACACTATACACTATTGGGTAATAACCCCATCAGAATACAATACACTATCGGGTTAGAACCTACACCTATCAGAACACTATTGGGATAGAACCTACAGCCACCAGAACACTATATGTCTACGCTATCGGGTAAGGATCCATAGGAGGCAGCAAAACACTACAGCACAAATCTGCAAGAAACCCCACGCTTCACCCGAATTATTTTTCCTTACACATATGTAGTAATACAGTAATTATACTGTATTTACATGTTGCACCTATGTTGTAATACAGTAATTATACTGTATTTACATGTTACACCTATGTAGTAATGCTGTAATGATACTGTATTGACATGTTACATCTATGTAGTAATGCTTAATTATACTGTATTGACATGTTACAATCATTACAGCATTACAATGTAGCAATGAAGTAAAGATACTATTGACATTCTACAGTTGTGTAGTAATGCTGTAATCATACTGTATTGACATGTTACACCTATGTAGTAATGCTGTAATGATACTGTATTGACATGTTACACCTATGTAGTAATGCTGTAATGATACTATTGATATGTTACACCTATGTAGTAATGCTGTTATGATACTATTGATATGTTACACCTATGTAGTAATGCTGTTATGATACTGTATTGATGTGTTACACCTATGTAGTAATGATGTAATGATACTATTGACATGTTACATTGATGTAGTAATGATGTAATGATACTATTGACATGTTACACCTATGTATTAATGCTTAATGATACTGTATTGACATGTTACACCTATTTAGTAATGATGTAATGATACTATTGACATGTTACAGCTATGTAGTCATTCTGTAATTATACTGTATTGACATGTTACACCTATGTAGTAATGCAGTAAATATACTGTATTGACATGTTACACCTATGTAGTAATGCTGTAAATATACTGTATTGACATGTTACACCTAATGTAGCAATGCTGTAAATATACTGTATTGACATGTTATTAGATACCCTGTTTCCTTCTAACTTGTGTTCCAACCTATATTTCTCCTAACAGAGACAACCTTATGACAGATATCTATGGAGCTAACCTGTATAACCGCTACCTGGAGGAGAGGGGCCGGGCTGCCCAAGTAGTGCAGGCCACGGTGGGTGATACAAGGGGCGGGGGGTCCCCTAAAGCCCTTCCCCAGGACCAGGACATGGATACAGCCTGGGAGAGGGAGCTGGCCTCCCCCTCTGCAACCTCATGTAAGTCCCTGCTGGTGTGTACCGGTGTCTATAACCCCCACTGCGAGATGCCGGCCGACGCCACCCGCAGCATCACCGAGACTGTGTTCCATGGTCACCGGGACTTCCGCTTCGACCCAGCCCTGATGGAACCGGGACACATCGTACAGGATGTACACAAGGCTGTGGAACTCATCTGTCAACAGGAGAACTTTGTCTCTACTAGGTATTGACCTAAAGAAAAGTTGTATAACTTTCTATCTGTAGGTCCAAAATGACCCTATTCCCCACGTAGTTCAAAAGATAGGAAATATGGTGCCATTTTATATTTGTATATCAGATCGCAGAGAGGATGGTTTCATGGTTAAAGACTGAGAAAGTAGATAGATAGATAGATAGATACCCGACTCTTACTTCTTAAGAGTCTGACACTGTAGAAACAGTAGTCATTAAGCATTACTACATAGATGTAACATGTCAATACAGTATAATTACTGTATTACAACATAAGTGCAACATGTAAATACAGTATAATTACTGTATTACTACATATGTGTAAGGAAAAATAATTCGGGTGAAGCGTGGGGTTTCTTGCAGATTTGTGCTGTAGTGTTTTGCTGCCTCCTATGGATCCTTACCCGATAGCGTAGACATATAGTGTTCTGGTGGCTGTAGGTTCTATCCCAATAGTGTTCTGATAGGTGTAGCTTCTAACCCGATAGTGTATTGTATTCTGATGGTGTCATTACCCAATAGTGTATAGTGTACTGATGGGTGTATGTTCCAACCCGATAGTATATAGTATTCTGATGGTTGTAGGTTCTAACCCAATAGTGTATAGTGTTCTGATGGGTGTAGGTTCTAAACTGATAGCAAATAGTGTTCTGATGGGGTTATTACCCAATAGTGTATAGTGTTCTGATGGGTGTAGTTTCTAGAGTCTGAGACTGTAGTAACAGTAGAGTCTGAGACTGTAGAAACAGTAGAGTCTGAGACTGTAGAAACAGTAGAGTCTGAGACTGTAGTAACAGTAGAGTCTGATACTGTAGAAACAGTAGAGTCTGAGACTGTAGTAACAATAGAGTCTGAGACTGTAGTAACAGTAGAGTCTGAGACTGTAGAAACAGTAGAGTCTGAGACTGTAGAAACAGTAGAGTCTGAGAATGTAGAAACAGTAGAGTCTGAGACTGTAGTAACAGTAGAGTCTGAGACTGTAGAAACAGTAGAGTCTGAGACTGTAGAAACAGTAGAGTCTGAGAATGTAGAAACAGTAGAGTCTGAGACTGTAGTAACAGTAGAGTCTGAGACTGTAGAAACAGTAGAGTCTGAGACTGTAGAAACAGTAGAGTCTGAGACTGTAGTAACAGTAGAGTCTGAGACTGTAGTAACAGTGGAGTCTGAGACTGTAGAAACAGTAGAGTCTGAGACTGTAGAAACAGTAGAGTCTGAGACTGTAGTAACAGTAGAGTCTGAGACTGTAGAAACAGTAGAGTCTGAGACTGTAGAAACAGTAGAGTCTGAGACTGTAGTAACAGTAGAGTCTGAGACTGTAGAAACAGTAGAGTCTGAGACTGTAGAAACAGTAGAGTCTGAGACTGTAGAAACAGTAGAGTCTGAGACTGTAGAAACAGTAGAGTCTGAGACTGTAGAAACAGTAGAGTCTGAGACTGTAGAAACAGTAGAGTCTGAGAATGTAGTAACAGTAGAGTCTGAGACTATAGAAACAGTAGAATCTGAGACTGTAGAAACAGTAGAGTCTGAGACTGTAGAAACAGTAGAGTCTGAGACTGTAGAAACAGTAGAGTCTGAGACTGTAGTAACAGTAGAGTCTGAGACTATAGAAACAGTAGAGTCTGAGACTGTAGAAACAGTAGAGTCTGAGACTGTAGAAACAGTAGAGTCTGAGGGCCAGATGTACGTACATTTGCGAACGCAGATAATAGCGCTTGATGTGAAACCGCAGTGTGCGTGTTATGTACCAAACCTGCAGTTCATCAGGTAATCAGCGCCTGGCCCCACCCACTATACCGTACATTAAACGTATTTAAACGTACATTGAATGGGCCTCCTCCTCTCTTTCCATCATGGATCAGCGATATTCCCACTGCTGATGCTCGGACTGTTTGAAATGATCCTGATGCCAATAATTGTAATGTAACTAGGAGTTTAACAACTGCTGGAATGGAATGTGAACGCTGAGTCGGAGATTTCATGTCATCTTTGATTTCTTCCAGTAACTGTAATATTGCGTAGCTGCTTAATCTGTAACGCTTAATGATTTCGTTTTCACTCAACTGAAAAAGTGTGATTCTTGTGGAAAAAACTATTTTCAGCTCGTCTCCTTAGCCTGTCTTCGTCTTGCTCGGATTACTGCTGCCATTTCACCAGGAGGCATATGCCAGGAAACCCGCTTCCTAAATTACACCTGCTTTTAAGAGGCGGAGAATTTTCAGCGCAAAATAGAGGCGCGCTTTCACCGGCTTTTTCCTGTACATAACTCGGAATACATAATTAGGCGCAGTTTACGCTTCCCCTCCCATCTCTTTATGTGACACTCCCACTTTCCCCTTGACCATCCCATGAATGCATATGCATGACACGAAAAGCGCATTTTGCCATTTTCAGTTCCCGCGACAGGCAGTCTGCGCTTTCATCTCGGTGCGTCCCGTTCGTACATACCTCGCCATGGTTTTATGCGCACTTTGCGAAACAAATACGCCTGAAGTGGGCGCGTTAATACATCTGGCCCTGAGACTGTAGAAACAGTAGAGTCTGAGACTGTAGAAAGATACGTCCAAATGTTGGTTTTTGTACATTTCAGAGGATTCTGAACTGAAGCACTGACCAGTAAAGGCATATGAATGTTCACCGCAAAACCCTTCCAAGAACTGTTAACTCATCCATCCCAATGTTAAATACATATTTGCTCAGTTTATATTTAAAACGATGGCAAAGCAGGTCGACTTTGCAGTGAGGGCAGGTAGATACCAGATATGTGATGGCATGAACTTCTAGCAACTTTTTGTACTTTAGATGAGTTAGATTATGTTAATTGTAGAAATATATTTTTAATTGTAGAAAGATATTTTAGTACATATGTTGACGTGTGCATCTCATAGGATCTGCAGTGCATCCATTTATATTACTTTATTTAATTGTATGAATTGTCAATATGTAATAATATTTTCCATGTATAAAGCCTGAAGTTAGCAAATGTAAGAAATGTCAAGGTATTTATATAGATTACAGATATAACTTTATTGAAGACAGATGCTGTGATTATGGCACATCAGCCACATTTATACCTGGTTCTAACTTGACAGATCCTGTGATTATGGCACATCAGCCACATTTATACCTGGTTCTAACTTGACAGATCCTGTGATTATGGCACATCAGCCACATTTATACCTGGTTCTAACTTGACAGATCCTGTGATTATGGCACATCAGCCACATTTATACCTGGTTCTAACTTGACAGATCCTGTGATTATGGCACATCAGCCACATTTATACCTGGTTCTAACTTGCAACCTTTGTCCTGATCGTTTCCACATTCTGGTTGTGTATACATTGTTAGACAGGTGTAGACGGTTAAAAGACACATTGTGAACTGATTTTCATCAGATATTATAAGTGTAATCAGGCAAGATCTGGATGACCAATACGTTAGCAGCAGGTATAAACGGGGCTAGAGAAGGTCACATCACTGTATACTAACTGCATGTATAGGCGATGATATTTATTTCATAAACAAGTTAAGATTTACAATATTTATCTAATTTGCTTCTGTTAATAAAAGAGAAATAAGCTGAACTGGTTTCCCCACCAATAGTACTGCAACCTTCAAACCGAAGAAAAGGTTTTAAGAAAATGACAGTTAATTCAATATGAACACGTCATGTTCAGCAGATCTCATAATACAAAGATGAAAAACAAACACTCATATAAAGATTTAGAATTATATTATATTCTCACTTCTGTCATCATATCTCTCGCCACAACTCAATAACAGAGAAAGGCACTCTGTTCATCTAGAACAGGGGTTCTCAAATACTATTCGAGAAGGTCCTGTCACACTAATTTTCTAGGTGGCAAAGGTCCGGATTGATATTGTAATTTTTCGACCTAGCAAATCCCCACCTCCCAACCCATGTGACCCCAAACTGTTAAAAAATGTGCAGTTGCCATTTTAAAGCTAATTTATTCAATTGTACACAAATGGAAAAGTAGCCAAAGCTAATTAACATGTTCCATGACGTATGTGTGTTCATATGATATTAGGAATCATATCCCGACCAAAAGACCTGCAGTCCGTACTGTGTGGTCATGGGCGTCAAAGAAGGACATAGGTAAATTGCATTTGGTCCAGAACAAAGCTGCACAGATCACACTTAGATGTACATGGAGGGAAAGTGTCCGTAACATGCATGTCAGTCTCCTGGCTCAAGGTTGAGGAGAGATTGACTGCATCACTATTGGTCTTTGTGCGAGGTATTGATGTGTTGAAGATACCCGAGTGGGCGCCAAAGTGACGCAGCGGTCTAAGGCACTGCATCTCAGTGCAAGAGGCGTCACTACAGAATCCAGGCTGATCACATCCAGCCGTGATTGGGAGTCCCATAGGGCGCCACACAATTGGCCCAGCGTCGTCCGGGTTAGGCCGGGTTAGGCCGTTAAATAAAGGTTAAAAAAATAAATACAGAACTGTCTGTTCAAGCAGTTGGCACACCTTTCAGACACTCATCGGTCCAACACAAGACATGCAACCAGAGGTCTCTTCACAGTCCCCAGGTCCAGAAGAGAGGCTTGGAAACACACAGTATTAAATAGAACCATGACTACATAGAACTCTCTGCAGGTGCAAAATGCCAGAACGAAATACACAAAAGACAGATACATGATACATAGAGCGGCAGTATGAAAAAGTATAGAAATACAAGATGTCTGGAGTGAAAAAAGCTATAAAAAAGACATTGCATAGTATGGGTGGTTGGCTGAATATGTACACTATACATTGGTGGATGTTGGATGGTTAACTATACTATACGGGTCGATGGCAGAGAAATACTTCAGTAGCTAAAAATGCGTATGATATGAGCGAGGGTAATAATAGTTTACTTAATAGACAGACTGGTTAAATGTACAGGGAAGTGAATATTTTGCATGGTTAAATTAGCTGTACAGGTAAATGACAGGAAGAGATACTTTAATAGCTAAATGTGTGTATGATATAATTTGGGGTAATAATAGTAATTCCCTTAAAATACAGTCCTTAGTGCGAAGGGTTTAATTACAGACAACTGCACGTATTGCACATTCGATATACTAAAAGCAATGAGAAAAGGTGCAACTGACAGGATACTAATATGCATTCCTGAGTGAATGCCTACGTCCAATAATTACTTACAATATTGCACGTGATATGATATTACAACTGTACATGAATATGTATATACAGACCTGCATGAATGAATAAGTCCTGATTGAATGAGTGATTACGGACCAGAGTTACTCACGGATGGATGCCTAATTGTTAAACTAGGTCCTAACATCCCAACAGTTCCAGATCTATGTTGCCGACGGCACGGCACCCCGGTGAGGCATTAAATAGTCTAATAGCCGCCGGCAGGAAGGACCTCCTGTAGCGCTCTCTGGCACGCCGTGGTGGGATCAGTCTGTGACTGAAGGTGCTCCTCTGCGTCATAACCATAGCGTGCAGAGGGTGGGTGATGTTGTCCATGATGGCCAGCAGTTTGGCCAGGATCTGTCTCTCTGCCACCTCCTCTAGAGTGTCAAGGCTCATCCCCAGGACAGAGCTAGCCTTCCTGATCAGCTTATTTACCCGAGAAGCATCACCGGCTTTTATGTTGGCGCCCCAGCACACCACTGGCAGGCCTAGATATTGTGTGTATGTACTGATATGTAGGCTGCGTGAGACGTTTTAAATATATGTATTTCAGTCCTTAACTAATAATGTTGTGTACTATGTATTATGTCATGTTTCATGTGATGCTGCTGCTGTAGATTCTAATAAACGCTGTTTCCGGATCTGCTTGTTGAGGTTGATCTAGAATGCCAGTAATGTCTTCACCATATCTTCCATCACAAACCTTCAAGTACATTCACATACAGTATGTTCACATCGACAGTCATACTAACAATTCAGATACAAGTTATTAAAATGTGGCTGAAATTTATTTTTGATAAAACTAGATATATACTTAACTAGGTCATCATTGTAAATAAGAATGTTCTTAACTGACAAGTTAAATAAAGGATACATTTAAAAAGACATAAAAACAACCTAATACTCCCTTCCCACAAATATAGTACAACAAATACAGTGCATTAGGAAAGTATTCGAACCCCTTAATTTCTTCGACATTTTTTTTACGTCATTCTAAAACGAATTCAATAGTTTTTTTCCCCCTCATCAATCTACACACAATACCCCATAATGACATCAATCTACACACAATACCCCATAATGACATCAATCTACACACAATACCCCATAATGACATCAATCTACACACAATACCCCATAATGACATCAATCTACACACAATACCCCATAATGACATCAATCTACACACTATACCCCATAATGACATCAATCTACACACAATACCCCATAATGACATCAATCTACACACAATACCCCATAATGACATCAATATACACACAATACCCCATAATGACATCAATCTACACACAATACCCCATAATGACATCAATCTACACACAATACCCCATAATGACATCAATCTACACACAATACCCCATAATGACATCAATCTACACACAATACCCCATAATGACATCAATCTACACACAATACCCCTAATGACATCAATCTACACACAATACCCCATAATGACATCCATCTACACACAATACCCCATAATGACATCCATCTACACACAATACCCCATAATGACATCCATCTACACACAATACCCCATAATGACATCAATCTACACACAATACCCCATAATGACATCAATCTACACACAATACCCCATAATGACATCAATCTACACACAATACCCCATAATGACATCAATCTACACACAATACCCCATAATGACATCAATCTACACACAATACCCCATAATGACATCAATCTACACACAATACCCCATAATGACATCAATCTACACACAATACCCCATAATGACATCAATCTACACACAATACCCCATAATGACATCAATCTACACACAATACCCCATAATGACATCAATCTACACACAATACCCCTAATGACATCAATCTACACACAATACCCCATAATGACATCCATCTACACACAATACCCCATAATGACATCAATCTACACACAATACCCCATAATGACATCAATCTACACACAAAACCCCATAATGACATCAATCTACACACAATACCCCATAATGACATCAATCTACACACAATACCCCATAATGACATCAATCTACACACAATACCCCATAATGACATCAATCTACACACTATACCCCATAATGACATCAATCTACACACAATACCCCATAATGACATCAATCTACACACAATACCCCATAATGACATCAATCTACACACAATACCCCATAATGACATCAATCTACACACAATACCCCATAATGACATCAATCTACACACAATACCCCATAATGACATCAATCTACACACAATACCCCATAATGACATCAATCTACACACTATACCCCATAATGACATCAATCTACACACAATACCCCATAATGACATCCATCTACACACAATACCCCATAATGACATCAATCTACACACAACACCCCATAATGACATCAATCTACACACAATACCCCATAATGACATCAATCTACACACAATACCCCATAATGACATCAATCTACACACAACACCCCATAATGACATCAATCTACACACAATACCCCATAATGACATCAATCTACACACAACACCCCATAATGACATCAATCTACACACAACACCCCATAATGACATCAATCTACACACAATACCCCATAATGACATCAATCTACACACAATACCCCATAATGACATCAATCTACACACAATACCCCATAATGACATCAATCTACACACAATACCCCATAATGACATCAATCTACACACAATACCCCATAATGACATCAATCTACACACAATACCCCATAATGACACAATACCCCATAATGACATCAATCTACACACAATGCCCCATAATGACATCAATCTACACACAAAACCCCATAATGACACAATACCCCATAATGACATCAATCTACACACAATACCCCATAATGACATCAATCTACACACAATACCCCATAATGACATCAATCTACACACAATACCCCATAATGACATCAATCTACACACAATACCCCATAATGACATCAATCTACACACAATACCCCATAATGACATCAATCTACACACAATACCCCATAATGACATCAATCTACACACAATACCCCATAATGACATCAATCTACACACAATACCCCATAATGACATCAATCTACACACAATACCCCATAATGACATCAATCTACACACAATACCCCTAATGACATCAATCTACACACAATACCCCATAATGACATCCATCTACACACAATACCCCATAATGACATCAATCTACACACAATACCCCATAATGACATCATTCTACACACAAAACCCCATAATGACATCAATCTACACACAATACCCCATAATGACATCAATCTACACACTATACCCCATAATGACATCAATCTACACACAATACCCCATAATGACATCAATCTACACACAATACCCCATAATGACATCAATCTACACACAATACCCCATAATGACATCAATCTACACACAATACCCCATAATGACATCAATCTACACACAATACCCCATAATGACATCAATCTACACACTATACCCCATAATGACATCAATCTACACACAATACCCCATAATGACATCCATCTACACACAATACCCCATAATGACATCAATCTACACACAACACCCCATAATGACATCAATCTACACACAATACCCCATAATGACATCAATCTACACACAATACCCCATAATGACATCAATCTACACACAACACCCCATAATGACATCAATCTACACACAATACCCCATAATGACATCAATCTACACACAACACCCCATAATGACATCAATCTACACACAACACCCCATAATGACATCAATCTACACACAATACCCCATAATGACATCAATCTACACACAATACCCCATAATGACATCAATCTACACACAATACCCCATAATGACATCAATCTACACACAATACCCCATAATGACATCAATCTACACACAATACCCCATAATGACATCAATCTACACACAATACCCCATAATGACACAATACCCCATAATGACATCAATCTACACACAATGCCCCATAATGACATCAATCTACACACAAAACCCCATAATGACACAATACCCCATAATGACATCAATCTACACACAATACCCCATAATGACATCAATCTACACACAATACCCCATAATGACATCAATCTACACACAATACCCCATAATGACATCAATCTACACACAATACCCCATAATGACATCAATCTACACACAAAACCCCATAATGACACAATACCCCATAATGACATCAATCTACACACAATACCCCATAATGACATCAATCTACACACAATACCCCATAATGACATCAATCTACACACAATACCCCATAATGACATCAATCTACACACAATACCCCATAATGACATCAATCTACACACATTACCCCATAATGACACAATACCCCATAATGACATCAATCTACACACAATACCCCATAATGACATCAATCTACACACAATACCCCATAATGACATCAATCTACACACAACACCCCATAATGACATCAATCTACACACAATACCCCATAATGACATCAATCTACACACAATACCCCATAATGACATCAATCTACACACAATACCCCATAATGACATCAATCTACACACAATACCCCATAATGACATCAATCTACACACAATACCCCATAATGACATCAATCTACACACAATACCCCATAATGACATCAATCTACACACAATACCCCATAATGACATCAATCTACACACAATACCCCATAATGACATCAATCTACACACAATACCCCATAATGACATCAATCTACACACAATACCCCATAATGACATCAATCTACACACAATACCCCATAATGACATCAATCTACACACAATACCCCTAATGACATCAATCTACACACAATACCCCATAATGACATCAATCTACACACAATACCCCATAATGACATCAATCTACACACAATACCCCATAATGACATCAATCTACACACAATACCCCATAATGACATCAATCTACACACAATACCCCATAATGACATCAATCTACACACAATACCCCATAATGACACAATACCCCATAATGACATCAATCTACACACAATGCCCCATAATGACATCAATCTACACACAAAACCCCATAATGACATCAATCTACACACAACACCCCATAATGACATCAATCTACACACAATACCCCATAATGACATCAATCTACACACAATACCCCATAATGACATCAATCTACACACAATACCCCATAATGACATCAATCTACACACAATACCCCATAATGACATCAATCTACACACAATACCCCATAATGACATCAATCTACACACAATACCCCATAATGACATCAATCTACACACAATACCCCATAATGACATCAATCTACACACAATACCCCATAATGACACAATACCCCATAATGACATCAATCTACACACAATGCCCCATAATGACATCAATCTACACACAAAACCCCATAATGACACAATACCCCATAATGACATCAATCTACACACAATACCCCATAATGACATCAATCTACACACAATACCCCATAATGACATCAATCTACACACAATACCCCATAATGACATCAATCTACACACAATACCCCATAATGACATCAATCTACACACAAAACCCCATAATGACACAATACCCCATAATGACATCAATCTACACACAATACCCCATAATGACATCAATCTACACACAATACCCCATAATGACATCAATCTACACACAATACCCCATAATGACATCAATCTACACACAATACCCCATAATGACATCAATCTACACACATTACCCCATAATGACACAATACCCCATAATGACATCAATCTACACACAATACCCCATAATGACATCAATCTACACACAATACCCCATAATGACATCAATCTACACACAACACCCCATAATGACATCAATCTACACACAATACCCCATAATGACATCAATCTACACACAATACCCCATAATGACATCAATCTACACACAATACCCCATAATGACATCAATCTACACACAATACCCCATAATGACATCAATCTACACACAATACCCCATAATGACATCAATCTACACACAATACCCCATAATGACATCAATCTACACACAATACCCCATAATGACATCAATCTACACACAATACCCCATAATGACATCAATCTACACACAATACCCCATAATGACATCAATCTACACACAATACCCCATAATGACATCAATCTACACACAATACCCCATAATGACATCAATCTACACACAATACCCCATAATGACATCAATCTACACACAATACCCCATAATGACATCAATCTACACACAATACCCCTAATGACATCAATCTACACACAATACCCCATAATGACATCCATCTACACACAATACCCCATAATGACATCAATCTACACACAATACCCCATAATGACATCAATCTACACACAAAACCCCATAATGACATCAATCTACACACAATACCCCATAATGACATCAATCTACACACAATACCCCATAATGACATCAATCTACACACAATACCCCATAATGACATCAATCTACACACTATACCCCATAATGACATCAATCTACACACAATACCCCATAATGACATCAATCTACACACAATACCCCATAATGACATCAATCTACACACAATACCCCATAATGACATCAATCTACACACAATACCCCATAATGACATCAATCTACACACAATACCCCATAATGACATCAATCTACACACAATACCCCATAATGACATCAATCTACACACTATACCCCATAATGACATCAATCTACACACAATACCCCATAATGACATCCATCTACACACAATACCCCATAATGACATCAATCTACACACAACACCCCATAATGACATCAATCTACACACAATACCCCATAATGACATCAATCTACACACAATACCCCATAATGACATCAATCTACACACAACACCCCATAATGACATCAATCTACACACAATACCCCATAATGACATCAATCTACACACAACACCCCATAATGACATCAATCTACACACAACACCCCATAATGACATCAATCTACACACAATACCCCATAATGACATCAATCTACACACAATACCCCATAATGACATCAATCTACACACAATACCCCATAATGACATCAATCTACACACAATACCCCATAATGACATCAATCTACACACAATACCCCATAATGACATCAATCTACACACAATACCCCATAATGACACAATACCCCATAATGACATCAATCTACACACAATGCCCCATAATGACATCAATCTACACACAAAACCCCATAATGACACAATACCCCATAATGACATCAATCTACACACAATACCCCATAATGACATCAATCTACACACAATACCCCATAATGACATCAATCTACACACAATACCCCATAATGACATCAATCTACACACAAAACCCCATAATGACACAATACCCCATAATGACATCAATCTACACACAATACCCCATAATGACATCAATCTACACACAATACCCCATAATGACATCAATCTACACACAATACCCCATAATGACATCAATCTACACACAATACCCCATAATGACATCAATCTACACACATTACCCCATAATGACACAATACCCCATAATGACATCAATCTACACACAATACCCCATAATGACATCAATCTACACACAATACCCCATAATGACATCAATCTACACACAACACCCCATAATGACATCAATCTACACACAATACCCCATAATGACATCAATCTACACACAATACCCCATAATGACATCAATCTACACACAATACCCCATAATGACATCAATCTACACACAATACCCCATAATGACATCAATCTACACACAATACCGCATAATGACATCAATCTACACACAATACCCCATAATGACATCAATCTACACACAATACCCCATAATGACATCAATCTACACACAATACCCCATAATGACATCAATCTACACACAATACCCCATAATGACATCAATCTACACACAATACCCCATAATGACATCAATCTACACACAATACCCCATAATGACATCAATCTACACACAATACCCCATAATGACATCAATCTACACACAATACCCCATAATGACATCAATCTACACACAATACCCCATAATGACATCAATCTACACACAATACCCCATAATGACATCAATCTACACACATTACCCCATAATGACACAAAACCCCATAATGACACAATACCCCATAATGACATCAATCTACACACAATACCCCATAATGACATCAATCTACACACAATGCCCCATAATGACATCAATCTACACACAAAACCCCATAATGACACAATACCCCATAATGACATCAATCTACACACAATACCCCATAATGACATCAATCTACACACAATACCCCATAATGACATCAATCTACACACATTACCCCATAATGACACAATACCCCATAATGACATCAATCTACACACAATACCCCATAATGACATAAATCTACACACAATACCCCATAATGACATCAATCTACACACAATGCCCCATAATGACATCAATCTACACACAATAGCCCATAATGACATCAATCTACACACAATATAGTGTGTAGATTGATATCATTATGGGGTATTGTGTGTAGATTGATGCCATTATGGGGTATTGTGTGTAGATTGATGTCATTATGGAGTATTGTGTGTAGATTGATGTCATTATGAGGTATTGTGTGTAGATTGATGTCATTATGGGGTATAGTGTGTAGATTGATGTCATTATGGGGTATTGTGTGTAGATTGATGTCATTATGGGGTATAGTGTGTAGATGGATGTCATTATGGGGTATTGTGTGTAGATTGATGTCATTATGGGGTATTGTGTGTAGATTGATGTCATTATGGGGTATTGTGTGTAGATTGATGTCATTATGGGGTATTGTGTGTAGATTGATGTCATTATGGGGTATTGTGTGTAGATTGATGTCATTATAAGGTATTGTGTGTAGATTGATGTCATTATGGGGTATTGTGTGTAGATTGATGTCATTATGGGGCATTGTGTGTAGATTGATGTCATTATGGGGTATTGTGTGTAGATTGATGTCATTATGGGGTATTGTGTGTAGATTGATGTCATTATGGGGTATTGTGTGTAGATTGATGTCATTATGGGGTATTGTGTGTAGATTGATGTCATTATGGGGTATTGTGTGTAGATTGATGTCATTATGGGGTATTGTGTGTAGATTGATGTCATTATGGGGTATAGTGTGTAGATTGATATCATTATGGGGTATTGTGTGTAGATTGATGTCATTATGGGGTATTGTGTGTAGATTGATGTCATTATGGGGTATTGTGTGTAGATTGATGTCATTATGGGGTATTGTGTGTAGATTGATGTCATTATGGGGTATTGTGTGTAGATTGATGAGGAAACATTTTTATTTAATCAGTTTTAGGGTATTGTAATAAGGCTGTAACGTAACAAAATGTGGAAAAAGTCAAGGGGTCTGAATACTTTCCTAATGGACTGTAGTCTTCACAGACTGTGTGATTGTGTCAGTCATGGTTCAACAAGCATTCAGAACCAAGATTACACTCTGATGTGCAACCTCTCGTTGACATACCACACAACTTCAAACATGTCAGGACAACTTCTAACAATAATCACTGTGCAAAAATATCAAAGCCTATGGTACGTATGTGTACTCTGTCCTCCCCATAACAACATCATCATCTTCACTGCTGTCATGACTTTGTCACCTTGCTGGGCAGATTTATACATCTCCTACACTGTAATACTGTTTACAGAACAAGGCCAATGCCCTTCCATCTACAGGACTGTCTGATTGGAACCACTCTTTTTTAAGTCTCTGCCAGGCCACCGCACCGTATGAAGTTATAGATTTAACATTTCCTGTGGTCAGTCCTCTGGATCAGAGATTCTATTTATGTCCAATAACATCCACTTTTCTCTCTGTGAAATATTTCAGTACAGGTTGTGCCCCCCCCGAAAAATAAAACTAAATAATGTTTTTCACAACACAAGTCAACAATCCACCTGTTGGTCACTATCCACAGTCCCAGCTGGTCCGCGTCTCCACCTCCTATCAGCAGCCACAGCCCCAGCCCTCTCCGCCCATGTCTTTGCTGTTGAGTTTGAAGCTTTCCGTCACGTTCTCGCTGAACATGGGTCCCCCGTGGCGCAGGATGAGCTCGGCAGCCATCTTGTTAAAGGCCTCGTCCACGTTGGAGGCGTCTTTAGCCGACGTCTCGATGGCCGCCAGGAACTCCAACTGGTGGGCCATGGCCTGGGCATCTTCTAATGGTACCTCACACTGATCCACCAGGTCAGACTTATTCCCTGATGTTAGAGAGGAGAGGAGGACGGGCGAGGAGAGGTGGAGGACAGGTGTGGAGGAGGACAGTTGAGGAGAGGAGGGGAGAGGAGGACAGAGGACAGGTTGGGGGGAGGTGAGAAGAGGGGAGAGGACAGGTGAGGAGAGGGGGGAGGAGGAGAGGTGAGTAAGAGGAGAGGTGAGATGAGGAAAGGACAGTTGGGGGAGAGGAGGAGAGGTGGACAGGTAGGGAGGAGAGGTGAGGGGGGTGAGGAGGAGAAGAGGTGGACAGGTAGGCAGGAGAGGTGAGGAGGGTGAGGAGGAGGAGAGGTGAAGGGGGAGGAGAACATGTGAGGAGGGGAGAGGAAGACAGGTGAGGAGAGAGGCGGACAGGTGAGAAGAGGAGGACAGGTGAGGAGAAGAGGAGAGGAGAGGAGAGGAGAAGGAGAGGCGAGGAAGAGGAGGAGAGGACAGGTGGGAGAGGAAGGGAGAGGACAGGTGGACAGGTAGAAGGAGAGACGAAGACGAGGAGGAGAGGACAGGTGGGAGAGGAAGGGAGATGGAAGAGGAGGACAGGTGGGAGGGGAGAGCTTAGGAAGAGGAGGAGGAGAGGTGAGGAAGAGAGGGGGAAGGAGAGAGGAGGGGGGAAGGAGAGGAGAGGAGAGGAATTTGATATTTTTTCTACATTTTACATTGTAGTCATTTAGCAGACGCTTTTATCCAGAGCGACAAATTGGTGAAAAGGGAAAACCACATCTCGAACCCAGGAAGTACATTTCTTTAAACAAGCAGCTGTGAGGAAAGTCAGTGCTAGCAGGGAAATAAGTCAGGTGTTAGTTTAGACTGAAGACAAGTGTTACATAAAACATGACATAATACAAAACATTAATAGACAGAACTACAAATGTAAAAACGTCACACATCAATACATACACACTAACTATCCAGGTGTAATAGAGAAGAGGTGTTGTGTCGTGAAATGATGCTTTATCTGGCATATTACTGATGTAAAGTAAGTAATAAACTTACTAGTAACACGTTACAGCTCTACAGACCATCAGTAACATTTCAATTAACTATCTACTTACCTTATCTACTTCTGCCATCGACCTGTATAGTATAGTTAACCATCCAACATCCACCAATGTATAGTGTACATATTCAGCCAACCACTCATACTATGCAATGTCCTTTTATAGCTTTTTTTTGCACTCCAGATATCTTGTATTTCTATACTTTTTCATACTGCCGCTCTATGTATCATGTACCGTGTGTCTGTCTTTTGTGTACTTTCGTTGTGGCATTTTGCACCTGCCCTGTGTTTTTGTTGTAGCTGCTTGATAATGAAATTTCCCCCCCGGGGGATCAATAAAGTATCTATCTATCTATCTATCTATCTATCTATCTATCTATCTATCTATCTATCTATCTATCTATCTATCTATCTATCTATCTATCTATCTATCTATCTATCTATCTAACCTTAACCCTTATTCTAAACCTAACTGTAAATCATTCAATCAGCTATCTACAGATGGACTATACAGGTTTTCCAGTAACAAACGATTATCAACCTAATAACTAACCGATGAGCAGGGGTACAATGTTTGATCCTCCATATTTCTTGATGTCCTCCATCCACTTGGGCACGGCCATGAAGGTTCCTCTCTTAGTGATGTCATAGGCAATGACGGCTCCGTTGGTGCTGTGGTAATAACTCTGGGTGATCGTCCTGAAACGTTCCTGGCCCGCCGTGTCCCAGATCTGCAGCTGGACAAAACACACAACACAGAGTTAGCCCTAACCCAAACCCAGGGTTATCTCACAGAGTTATTCCACAGTTACTGACAGTTACCTGCCCCCTGAAGCCACGTGCAAATACACACGCATGCACACACACGCACAATGTCTGCTGACTAGGCCTCAGGTCTCCACTACTCTGTGATGTGGTTCTACATGTCATCCCTCCAAGGTGGAGAGTGAGAGACCTTGTTAACCATCATATATATATATATATTTTTTTTTTATTTTTTAAATGTAACCTTTATTTCACTAGGCAAGTCAGTTAAGAACAAATTCTTATTTACAATGATGGCCTACCTACAGGGACAGTCATGATGCCCCTGTAGCAAATTAGGGTTAAGTGCCTTGCTCAAGGACACGTCGACAGGTTTTCACCTTGTCGGCTCTGGGATTCGATCCAGCAACCTTTCGGTTACTGGCCCAACCACTAGGCTACCTGCTGACCTTATGGTAGGTAGACTACTAGGCATGGTAAACATTGGTAGTGACAAGGTGGAATATCGTGTCAGTTTTATGTTACAGCAGCCTTACGTTTATGCTGTGCTTGTTTACATACAGTACACACTCTTGGGATGGAGTATCGCTACAGAATGCTGTGGTAGTGCTTTGAATACTAAATAAATCACTGACAATGTCACCAGCAAAACACCCCCACACCTCCTCCTCCATACTTCACGGTGGGAAACACACATGAGGAGATCATCCATTCACCTACTCTGCTTCTCACAAAGACGCAGCTGTTGGAACCAAAAATCTCAAATTTGGACTCATCAGACCAAAGGACAAATTTCCACCAGTCTAACGTCCATTGCTGGTGTTTCTTGGCCCAAGCAAGTCTCTTCTTCTTATTGGTGTCCTTTAGTAGTGGTTTCTTTGCAGCAATTCGACAATGAAGGCCTGATTCACACAGTCTCCTCTGAACAGTTGATGTTGAGATGCGTCTGTTACTTGAACTCTGTGAAGCATTTATTTGGGCTGCAATCTGAGGCTGGTAACTCTAATGAACTTATCCTCTGCAGCAGAGGGAACTCTGGGTCTGATCCTCTGCAGCAGAGGGAACTCTGGGTCTGATCCTCTGCAGCAGAGGGAGCTCTGGGTCTGATCCTCTGCAGCAGAGGGAACTCTGGGTCTGATCCTCTGCAGCAGAGGGAACTCTGGGTCTGATCCTCTGCAGCAGAGGGAACTCTGGGTCTGATCCTCTGCAGCAGAGGGAACTCTGGGTCTGATCCTCTGCAGCAGAGGGAGCTCTGGGTCTGATCCTCTGCAGCAGAGGGAACTCTGGGTCTGATCCTCTGCAGCAGAGGGAACTCTGGGTCTGATCCTCTGCAGCAGAGGGAGCTCTGGGTCTGATCCTCTGCAGCAGAGGGAACTCTGGGTCTGATCCTCTGCAGCAGAGGGAACTCTGGGTCTGATCCTCTGCAGCAGAGGGAACTCTGGGTCTGATCCTCTGCAGCAGAGGGAACTCTGGGTCTGATCCTCTGCAGCAGAGGGAACTCTGGGTCTGATCCTCTGCAGCAGAGGGAACTCTGGGTCTGATCCTCTGCAGCAGAGGGAACTCTGGGTCTGATCCTCTGCAGCAGAGGGAACTCTGGGTCTGATCCTCTGCAGCAGAGGGAACTCTGGGTCTGATCCTCTGCAGCAGAGGGAACTCTGGGTCTGATCCTCTGCAGCAGAGGGAACTCTGGGTCTGATCCTCTGCAGCAGAGGGAACTCTGGGTCTGATCCTCTGCAGCAGAGGGAACTCTGGGTCTGATCCTCTGCAGCAGAGGGAACTCTGGGTCTGATCCTCTGCAGCAGAGGGAACTCTGGGTCTGATCCTCTGCAGCAGAGGGAACTCTGGGTCTGATCCTCTGCAGCAGAGGGAACTCTGGGTCTGACAGCCTTTATAATATAATGCTTCTAAATATTACACTGGATAGAATAGAATGAAATAAACAGTGTTACTGTCAAGTTCAACACAACTAAAGCAGCACATTATTACATTGTACACTTTCTGCCTGTGGACATCAAATCAAATACAATGTATTTATAAAGCCCTTTTTACATCAGATGTCACAAAGTGCTATACAGAAACCCAGCCTAAAACCCCAAACAGCAAGCAATGCAGATGTAGAAGCACGGTGGCTGGAAAAACTCCCTAGAAAGGCAAAACCTAGAGAGAAACCAGGCTCTGAGGGGTGGCCAGTCCTCTTCTGGCTGTGCCGGGTGGAGATTATAACAATTCATGGCCATTAAGGCCAGTTCTTTCTCCAAGATGTTCAAACGTTCATAGATGACCAGCAGGGTCAAATAATAATCATAGTGGTTGTAGAGGTTCCAAAAGGTAAATACATCAGGAGTGAATGTCACTTGGCTTTTCATAGCCAGGCATTAAGATGCGGTAGAGAGCGCAGGTACGGTGAGAGAGAGAGCGCAGGTACGAGAGAGAGAGAGAGAGAGAGAGAGAGCGCAGGTACGGTGAGAGAGAGAGCGCAGGTACGAGAGAGAGAGAGAGAGAGAGCGCAGGTACGGTGAGAGAGAGAGCGCAGGTACGAGAGAGAGAGAGAGAGAGAGCGCAGGTACGGTGAGAGAGAGAGCGCAGGTACGGTGAGAGAGAGAGAGAGAGAGCGCAGGTACGGTGAGAGAGAGAGCGCAGGTACGGTGAGAGAGAGAGAGAGAGCGCAGGTACGGTGAGAGAGAGAGAGCGCAGGTACGGTGAGAGAGAGAGCGCAGGTACGGTGAGAGAGAGAGAGAGAGCGCAGGTACGGTGAGAGAGAGAGAGAGAGAGCGCAGGTACGGTGAGAGAGAGAGCGAGAGCGAGAGAGAGAGAATGGAAGTTAACATTATGTTTCCGAATGACATCACCAAGAGGTAAAATATATAGTGAAAACAATAGTGTCACTAAAACGGAACATTGAGGAACACCGAAACATACAATTGATTTGTCAGAGGACAAACCATCCACAGAGACAAACTGATATCTCTCCGACAGATAAGATCTAAACCAGTTAAGACCAATTAAGGTTTCCAATCTCTCCAATAGAATATGGTGGTCGATGGTGTCAAAAGCAGCACTAAGGTCTGACGCCATTAAAAGGTAATTTACCATTTCACAGTCTCAGTGCTATGATGGAGTCTAAAACCAGACTGAAGTGTTTCCTATACATTATTATTTGTCTTCAGGAAGGCAGTGAGTTTTACAACAGCTTTTTCTACGATTTTGAGAGAAATGGGAGATTCAATATAGATAGATAGATAGATAGATAGATAGATAGATAGATAGATAGATAGATACTTTATTGATCCCCTGAGGGAGACATTTCTTTGTCAAGCAGCTACAACAAAAACACAGGGCAGGTGCAAAATGCCACAACGAAAGTACACAAAAGACAGATACACGGTACATGATACATAGAGCAGCAGTATGAAAAAGTATAGAAATACAAGATATCTGGAGTGCAACAAAAAGCTATAAAAGGACATTGCATAGTATGAGTGGTTGGCTGAATATGTACACTATACATTGGTGGATGTTGGATGGTTAACTATACTATACAGGTCGATGGCAGAGAAATACTTCAGTAGCTAAAAATGCGTATGATATGAGTGAGGGTAATAATAGTTTACTTAATAGACAGACTGGGTAAATGAACAGGTAAGTGAATATTTTGCATGGTTAAATTAGCTGTACAGTTAGGTATACAGTTATATTTACAGATAAGTGAATACTTGCATGGTTACACAAACTGTACAGGTAAATGACAGGAAGAGATACTTTAATAGCTAAATGTGTGTATGATATCATTTGGGGTAATAATAGTAATTCCCTTAAAATACAGTCCTTAGTGCGCAGGGTTTAATTACAGACAACTGCACGTATTGCACATTCGATATACTAAAAGCAATGAGAAAAGGTGCAACTGGCAGGATACTAATATGCATTCCTGAGTGAATGCCTACGTCCAATAATTACTTACAATATTGCATGTGATATAATAAATATAATAATCTATAAAGCCAAGATGGCGTAACAGTGCAGACGTGTATTTTGTTTTGTCCCGTCTCGTCTCGTGTAAATAGTTTGTAATTTGTCTTTCCATACATTTTTATTTGTTCCCGATTTACCCCTCCTGCAAGCCACCTACCCAACGTGAAACGGGTCAAATATCGGGTCAAATATCCGTGTTTTTCCACTATTTAACCGAACCGCAGTCAAAAGTTAGCCTGCTAGCTAGCTTGCTAACCTTCCATCGCTAACCACTGCTAGCGGTCTTCACCTCCGCTCTGGCTGGCCAGCCAGCTTTCAGTTCGGACAATATTGGCCAGTCTGCTCAGCGCGCTACCAACCCAGCGCTTATCGGACTGCGTTCCCTTCCACTTTCCGGATTTCCACTGAAAGTACCGGACCACCACACCGGATCATCACAGCTAGCTAGCTGCATTCGACTGACCGACGTCTATAGCTAAGCTCCATTGTGTACATGCTTCCAATGCTAGCGTGAGCTAGGCTCATCTCCCGGACAGCCGACGTGTGCTAGCTACTCTCCCGGGCTCCAGTACCATATCAACCTACCTGGACCCTTCTACTGTCGACACGGAACCCCACCGAGCCACCGTGACTGGTCTGCCGACGTAATTGTCCGACGTGGTCTCAACAGGGTTCCCCTCTGCGACGCCGCCGAAGATTCATCTGCTAGCTCCGGCCTGCTAGCCCGGCCTGCTAACACTCTGAACGCCGTGCCATTGAACTGATTTCCCCGGCTCACCACTTTACTTTTTCATCGGATCCTACGCTTGTTCAGCTCCACAGCTGATGTCTGCAGGACTGTTTGGTTTTATGGTATTTATTTCTGTTTAACTATCAGGCCTCAGGTCCTGTGTGTAGTACATCACTTCTTTCTAACTGACCCTCTTTGTCCATTCATCGCCATTACCCGTCGTTGTCTTAGCCCTCTTAATTAACTGTCATTTTATTTATTTTATGTTCTGCCCCTTTCTTATTTCAATATGCCTTGTCTGTTGTTGTTTAGGTTAGCTATTATTGTTTTATTTCATTGTAGAGCCCCCAGTCCTGCTCAACTGGCCTCTGATAGCTTTTTTGTTCCTCCCCCCACACATGCAGAGACTTCACCTGGCTTAACTGGTGTCTCCAGAGATGCAACCTCTCTCTTCATTACCCAACGCCTAGGTTTACCTCCACTGAACTCACACCCTTCTATATCCTTGACTATAAATTATGCCCTGAATCTATTCCACCACGCCCAGAAATCTGCTCCTTTTATTCTATGTACCCAACGTACTAGTCGTCCAGTTCTTAAAGTCCTTAGTCGAATACTAATTCTATTACTCCTCTGTTCCTCTGGTGATGTTGAGGTAAACCCAGGTCCTGTAACCCCCAGTACTACACCTATTCCCCAGGCGCTCTCATTTGTTGATTTCTGTAACCGTAAAAGCCTTGGTTTCATGCATGTTAACATTAGAAGCCTCCTCCCTAAGTTTGATTTATTCACAGCATTAGCACACTCCGCCAACCCGGATGTCCTAGCTGTGTCTGAATCCTGGCTTAGGAAGGCCACCAACAATTCAGAAATTTCCATCCCCAACTACAACATTTCCCGTCAAGATAGAACTGCCAAAGGAGGTGGAGTTGCAATCTACTGCAGAGATAACCTGCAGAGTTCTGTCATACTGTCCAGGTCTGTGCCCAAACAGTTTGAGCTTCTACTTTTAAAAATCCACCTATCCAGAAATAAGTCTCTCACTGTTGCCGCCTGTTACAGACCCCCTCAGCCCCCAGCTGTGCCCTGGACTCCATATGTGAATTGATTGCCCCCCATCTATCTTCTGAGTTTGTACTGTTAGGTGATTTAAACTGGGATATGCTTAACACCCCGGCTGTCTTTCAATCTAAGATAGATGCCCTCAATCTCACACAAATTATCAAGGAACCCACCAGGTACAACCCTAAATCTGTAAACATGGGCACCATCATAGATATCATCCTGACTAACTTGCCCTCCAAATACACCTCCTCTGTTTTCAACCAGGATCTCAGCGATCACTGCCTCATCGCCTGTGTTCGCAATGGGTCAGCGGCCAAACGACCACCCCTTATCACTGTCAAACGCTCCCTAAAACACTTTTGCGAGCAGGCCTTTCTATTCGATCTGGCCCAGGTATCCTGGAAGGATATTGACCTCATCCCGTCAGTAGAGGACGCCTGGTTGTTCTTTAAAAGTGCTTTCCTCACCATCCTAAATAAGCATGCCCCTTTCAAAAAACGTAGAACTAAGAATAGATATAGCCCTTGGTTCACCCCAGACTTGACTGCACTAGACCAACACAAAAACATCCTGTGGCGCACTGCATTAGCATCAAATAGCCCCCGCGATATGCAGCTATTCAGGGAAGTCAGGAACAAGTACACCCAGTCAGTTAGAAAAGCAAAGGCCAGCTTTTTCAAACAGAAATTTGCTTCCTGTAGTACTAACTCCAAAAAGTTCTGGGACACTGTAAAGTCCATGGAGAATAAGAGCACCTCCTCCCAGTTGCCCACTGCACTGAGGCTCGGAAACACTGTTACCACTGATAAATCCACGATTATTGAAAATTTCAATAAGCATTTTGCTACGGCTGGCCATGCTTTCACCTGGCTACCCCTACCCCGGTCAACAGCTCTGCACCCCCGGCAGCTACTTGCCCAAGCCCCCCCCGCTTCTCCTTCACCCAAATCCTGACAGCTGATGTTCTGAAAGAGCTGCTAAGTCTGGACCCCTACAAATCTGCTGGGCTAGATAATCTGGACCCTCTCTTTCTGAAATTATCAGCCAAAATTGTTGCAACACCTATCACTAGCTTGTTCAACCTCTCTTTCGTATCGTCTGAGATCCCTAGAGATTGGAAAGCTGCCGCGGTCATCCCCCTCTTCAAAGGAGGAGACACTCTAGACCCAAACTGTTATAGACCAATATCCATCCTGCCCTGCCTTTCTAAAGTTTTCGAAAGCCAAGTTAACAAACAGATAACTGACCACTTCGAATCCCACCGTACCTTCTCTGCTATGCAATCTGGTTTCCGAGCTGGTCATGGGTGCACCTCAGCTACGCTCAAGGTACTGAACGATATCATAACCGCCATCGATAAAAGACAGTACTGTGCAGCCGTTTTCATCGACCTGGCCAAGGCCTTCGACTCTGTCAATCACCGCATTCTTATTGGCAGACTCAACAGCCTTGGTTTCTCAAGTGACTGCCTTGCTTGGTTCTCTAACTACTTTGCAGACAGAGTTCAGTGTGTCAAATCGGAGGGCCTATTGTCCGATCCTCTGGCAGTCTCTATGGGGGTGCCACAGGGTTCAATTCTTGGGCCAACCCTTTTCTCTATATACATCAACGATGTCGCTCTCGCTGCTGGTGACTCTCTGATCCATCTCTACGCAGATGACACCATTCTGTATACATCTGGCCCCTCTTTGGATACTGTGTTTACTAACCTTCAATCAAGCTTCAATGCCATACAACACTCCTTCCGTGGCCTACAACTGCTCTTAAACGCTAGTAAAACTAAGTGCATGCTTTTCTATCGAACAATGCCAGCACCCGCCCACCGGACTATCATCACTACTCTCGACGGATCCGAATTAGAATACGTGGACACCTACAAATACCTAGGCATCTGGTTAGACTATAAACTCAACTTCCAGACTCACATCAACCATCTCCAATCCAAAATTAAATCCAGAATTGGCTTCCTATTTCGCAACAGAGCCTCCTTCACTCATGCTGCCAAACATGCCCTTGTAAAACTGACTATCCTACCGATCCTTGATTTCGGCGATGTCATTTACAAACTAGCCTCCAACACTCTACTTAGCAAATTGGATGTAGTCTATCATAGTGCCATCCGTTTTGTCACCAAAGCCCCTTACACTACCCACCACTGCGACCTGTATGCTCTCGTTGGCTGGCCTTCACTATATATTCGTCGCCAAACCCACTGGCTCCAGGTCATCTATAAGTCTTTATTAGGTAAATCCCCGCCCTATCTCAGCTCACTGGTCACCATAGCAACACCCACCCGTAGCATGCGCTCCAGCAGGTATATCTCACTGGTCACCCCCAAAGCCAACACCTCCTTTGGCCGCCATTCCTTCCAGTTCGCTGTTGCCAATGACTGGAACGAATTGCAAAAATCATTGAAGCTGGAGGTTCCTATCTCCCTCAATAACTTTAAGCATCAGCTGTCAAAGCTGCTTATCGATCACTGCACCTGTATATAGCCCTTCTGTAAATAGCCCACTCTACTACCTCATCCCCATATTTATTTTCGTTTATTTTTCACTAATCTTGCACTCCAGTATCTCTATTTGCACATCATAATTTGCACATCCTTCATTCCTGTGTTAATGATGATAATTCTGTAATTTATTTCTACTCTATAGTCTATTTATTGTCCTACCTCCCAACCTTACCGCATTTTTGCACTACATTTTGCACTCTGTTTATAGATTTTCTATTGTGTTTTTGACTGCTTGTTTAATGTGTAACTCTGTGTTGTTGTGTTTTTTTTTTTTTTTTTTTTTTTTGTCGCACTGCTTTGCTTTGTCTTGGCCAGGTCGCAGTTGCAAATGAGAACTTGTTCTCAACTGACCTACCTGGTTAAATAAAGGTGAAATAAAATAAAAAAATAAAAATAATATAACAACTGTACATGAGTATGTATATACAGACCTGTATGAATAAATAGGTCCTGAGTGGATGAGTGCTGATGGACCAGAGTTACTCACGGATGGATGCATAACTTGTTAAACTAGGTCCTAGCACCCCAACAGTTCCAGATCTATGTTGCCGACGGAACGGCACCCCGGTGAGGCATTAAATAGTCTAATAGCCGCCGGCAGGAAGGACCTCCTGTAGCGCTCTCTGGCACACCGTGGTGGGATCAGTCTGTGACTGAAAGTGCTCCTCTGCGTCATAACCATAGCGTGCAGAGGGTGGGTGACGTTGTCCATGATGGCCAGCAGTTTGGCCAGGATCCGTCTCTCCGCCACCTCCTCTAGAGTATCAAGGCTCATCCCCAGGACAGAGCTAGCCTTCCTGATCAGCTTATTTACCTGAGAAGCATCACCGGCTTTGATGTTTGCTCCCCAGCACACCACTGCAAAAAAGATGGCACTGGCCACCACAGACTGGTAGAAGGTATGCAGTAGTTTACTGCACACATTGAAGGACCTGAGCCTCCTCAGAAAGTAGAGTCGGCTCTGGCCCTTTTTGTACAGAGCCCCGGTGTTACCAGCCCATTCCAGTCTGTTGTCCATATGGACTCCCAGGAACTTGTATGACTCAACCATTTCCACATCCATCCCCTTTATAGGGACTGCAGTCAGTTGTGCCTTGGTTCTCCTGAAGTCCACCACCATCTCCTTAGTTTTGCTGATGTTGAGCTGAAGGTGGTTCTGCTCACACCACAACACAAAGTCACTGATTGTGGTCAAGGCTTGGCTTTTTCAAGAGAGGCTTTATTACTGCCACTTTTAGAGAGTTTGGTACACATCCGGTGGAGAGGGAGCCATTTATTATGTTCAGCATAGGAGGGCCGAGCACAGGAAGTAGCTCTTTCAGTAGTTTAGTTGGAATAGGGTCCAGTATGCAGGTTGAAGGTTTAGAGGCCATTACTATTTTTATGAATGTGTCAAGAGATATAGGATTAAAAAACTTGAGTGTCTCCATTGATCCGAGGTCCTGGCAGTTCTGTCAGACTCAGAACAGCTGAGCTTTGGGGAAATACACAGATTCAAAGAGGAGTCTGTAATTTGCTTTCTAATGATAATGATCTTTTCGTTGAAGAAGTTCAGGAATTCATCGCTGCTGAAGTGAAAGGCATCGTCTCTTGGGGAATGCTGCTTTTTAGTTAGCTTTGCAACAGTATCAAATAGAAATGTAGGATTGTTCTTATTCTCCTCAATTAGGTTGGAAAAATAGGATGATGGAGCAGCAGTGAGGACTCTTTCCAAGCTAGTAGGAAGACTTCCAGTTTGGTGGAGCACCATTTCTGTTCCAGTTTTCTGGAAGCTTGCTTCAGAGCTCGGGTATTTTCTGTGTACCAGGGAGCTAGTTTCTTTTGGCAAATGTTTTTTGTTTTTAGGGGTGCGACTACATCTAAAGTATTACGCAAGGTTACATTTAGATCCTCAGTTTGATTGTTAACTGATTTTTGTACTCTGACGTCCTTGGATAGGTGGATGGAATCTGGAAGGGCATCTAGGAATCTTTGGGTTGTCAGAGAATTTATAGCACGGCTTTTGATGATCCTAGGTTGGGATCTGAGCTAATTATTTGTTGTGATTGCAAACAAAATAAAATGGTGGTCCGATAGTCCAGGATTATGAGGAAAAACATTTAGATCCACAATATTTATTCCACGGGACAGAACTAGATCCAGGGTATGACTGTGGCAATGAGTAGGTCCGGAGACATGTTGGTCAAAACCTACTGAGTCGATGATGGCGCCGAAAGACTTTTGTAGTGGATCTGTGGACTTTTCCATGTGAATGTTAAAGTCACCAAAAATTAGAATATTATCTGCCATGACTTGGTCCTGTTTGTTTCCCAGAAGTTTTTATTTTTTTATTTCGCCTTTATTTTACCAGTTGAGAACAAGTTCTCATTTACAACTGAAACCTGGTCAAGATAAAGCAAAGCAGTGCGACAAAAACAACAACAACACAGAGTTACACAGTAAACAAACGTACTGTCAATAACACAATAGAGAATCTATGTACAGAGTGTGCAAATGTAGTAAGATTAGGAAGACAATAAATAGACCATAGTGTAGCATTAACACTGGAGTGATAGATGTGCAGATGATGATGTGCAAATAGAGATACTGGAGTGCAAATTGGCAAAAATAATAAATATGGGGATGAGGTAGTAGTGTGGGCTATTTACAGAAGGGCTGTATACAGGTGCAGTGATCGATAAGCTGCTCTGACAGCTGATGCTTAAAGTTAGTGAGGGAGATGGTAGTCTCCAACTTCAGTGATTTTTGCAATTCGTTCCAGTCATTGGCAGCAGAGAACTGGAAGGAACGGCGGCCAAAGGAGGTGTTGGCTTTGGGGATGACCAGTGAAATATACCTGCTGGAGTGCATGCTACAGGTGGATGTTGCTATGGTGACCAGAGAGCTGAGATAAGGCGGGTATTTAACTAGCAAAGACTTATAGATGACCTGGAGCCAGTGGGTTTAGTATATGGGGCTTTGGTAACAACACGGATGGCACTGTGATAGACTACATCCAATTTGCTGAGTAGAGTGTTGGAGGCTATTTTGTAAATGACATCGCCAAAGTCAAGTATCGGTAGGATAGTCAGTTTTACGAGGGCATGTTTGGCAGCATGAATGAAGGAAGCTTTGTATGCAAAATAGGAAGCCGATTCTAGATTTAATTTTGGATTGGAGATGCTTAATGTGAGTCTGGAAGGAGAGTTCACAGTCTAACCAGACACCTAGGTATTTGTAGGTGTCCACGTATTCTAAGTCAGACCCGTCGAGAGTAGTGATGATAGTCCGGTGGGTGGGTGCGGGCAGCGTTAGCTTTACTACATTTAATAGCAGTTGGAGGCCACGGAAGGAGTGTTGTATGGCATTGAAGCTTGTTTGAAGGTTAGTTAACACAGTGTCCAAAGAGGCCAGATGTATACAGAATGGTGTCGTCTGCGTAGAGATGGATCAGAGAGTCACCAGCAGCGAGAGCGACAACGTTGATATATACAGAGAATAGGGTTGGCCCAAGAATTGAACCCTGTGGCACCCCCATAGAGACTGCCAGGGGACCGGACAGCAGGCCCTCCGATTTGACGCACTAAACTCTATCTGAGAAGTAGTTGGAGAACCAGGCAAGGCAGTCACTTGAGAAACCAAGGCTGTTGAGTCTGCCAATAAGAATGCGTTGATTGACAGAGTCGAAAGACTTGGCCAGATCGATGAAGACGGCTGCACAGTACTGTCTTTTATCGATGGCGGTTATGATATCGTTCAGTACCTTGAGCGTAGCTGAGGTGCACCCATGACCAGCTCGGAAACCAGATTGCATAGCAGAGAAGGTACGGTGGGATTCGAAGTGGTCAGTTATCTGTTTGTTAACTTGGCTTTCGAAAACTTTAGAAAGGCAGGGCAGGATGGATATTGGTCTATAACAATTTGGGTCTAGAGTGTCTCCTCCTTTGAAGAGGGGGATGACCGCGGCAGCTTTCCAATCTCTAGGGATCTCAGACGATACAAAAGAGGTTGAAGAGGCTAGTAATAGGGCTTGCAACAATTTTGGCTGATAATTTTAGAAAGATAGGGTCCAGATTATCTAGCCCAGCAGATTTGTAGGGGTCCAGATTTTTCTTTCAGAACATCAGCTATCTGGATTGAGCTGTTGGCCGGGGTAGGGGTAGCCAGGTGGAAAGCATGGCCAGCCGTAGCAAAATGCTTATTGAAATGTTCTATTATCGTAACTTTAAAATCGGTGGTGACAGTGTGTCCTAGCCTCAATGCAGTGGGCAACTGGGAGGAGATGCTCTTATTCTCCATGGACTTTACAGTGTCCCAGAACTTTTTGGAATTAGTACTACAGGATGCAAATTTCTGTTTGAAAAAGCTGGCCTTTGCTTTTCTAACTCGGTTTCCTGACTTCCCTGAATAGCTGCATATCGCGGGGGCTATTCGATGCTAATGCAGTGCGCCACAGGATGTTTTTGTGTTGGTCAAGTGCAGTCAAGTCTGGGGTGAACCAAGGGCTAAATCTGATCTTAATTCTACATTTATTGAACGGGGCAGCTTATTTAGGATGGTGAGGAAAGCACTTTTAAAGAACAACCAGGCGTCCTCTACTGACTGGATGAGGTCAATATCCTTCCAGGATACCCGGGCCAGATCGAATAGAAAGGCCTGCTCGCAAAAGTGTTTTAGGGAGCATTTGACAGTGATAAGGGGTGGTCGTTTGACCGCGGACCCATTACGGACGCAGGCAATGAGGCAGTGATCGCTGAGATGCTGGTTGAAAACAGAGGAGGTGTATTTGGAGGGCAAGTTAGTCAGGACGATATTTAAGATGGTACCCATGTTTACGGATGTAGGGTTGTACCTGGTAGGTTCCTTGATCATTTGAGTGAGATTGAGGGCATCTAGCTTAGATCTAGCACAATTTACACACTGAAGCTATGTTGCTCTTGGTGACCTCTGACTGTTTCATCCCTAACATCGTTGGTGTCGACGTGGATAACAATATCCCTATACTCTCTACACTCACCAGATGTTGTTTTAGCCAGCACCATCTTCAGATGAGCCTTTACGTCGGTACCCTGACCCCTGGTAAATACTGTATGATCCTGGATGATTCTTATTAAGTCTAATATTGCTGGTAATGGAGTCGCCAATGACTAGGGTTTTCAATTTGTCAGAGCTAATGGTGGGAGGCTTCGGTGGCTCAGACCCCGTAACGGGTGGAGGAGAGACCTGAGAAGCCTCTGGCTCCGACTCGTTGCTTAATGGAGAGAACCGGTTGAAAGTTTCTGTCGGCTGACTGATCGACACCGGTTGAACATGCCGACTGCATTTCTTTCCAGAAGCCCTGAGAAAACTGTCCTGCAGCGGGGACTGTGGAGGGGATTTATACTACTATCTGTACTTACTGGTGGGGACTGTGGAGGGGATTTATACTACTATCTGCACTTACTGGTGTGGACTGTGGAGGGGATTTATACGACTATCTGTACTTACTGGTGTGGACTGTGGAGGGGATTTATACTACTATCTGTACTTACTGGTGGGGACTGTGGAGGGGATTTATACTACTATCTGTACTTACTGGTGGGGACTGTGGAGGGGATTTATACTACTATCTGTACTTACTGGTGGGGACTGTGGAGGGGATTTATACTACTATCTGTACTTACTGGTGGGGACTGTGGAGGGGATTTATAGATAGATAGATAGATAGATAGATAGATAGGTACTTTATTGATCCCCCGGGGGGGAAATTTCATTGTCAAGCAGCTACAACAAAACACAGGGCAGGTGCAAAATGCCACAACGAAAGTACACAAAAGACAGATACACGGTACATGATACATAGAGCGGCAGTATGAAAAAGTATAGAAATACAAGATATCTGGAGTGCCAAAAAAAGCTATAAAAAGACATTGCATAGTATGAGTGGTTGGCTGAATATGTACACTATACGTTGGTGGATGTTGGATGGTTAACTATACTATACAGGTCGATGGCAGAGAAATACTTCAGTAGCTAAAAATGCGTATGATATGAGTGAGGGTAATAATAGTTTACTTAATAGACAGACTGGGTAAATGAACAGGTAAGTGAACATTTTGCATGGTTAAATTAGCTGTACAGTTAGGTATACAGTTATATTTACAGATAAGTGAATACTTGCATGTTTACACAAACTGTACAGGTAAATGACAGGAAGAGATACTTTAATAGCTAAATGTGTGTATGATATAATTTGGGGTAATAATAGTAATTCCCTTAAAATACAGTCCTTAGTGCGCAGGGTTTAATTACAGACAACTGCACTTGTTGCACATTCGATATACTAAAAGCAATGAGAAAAGGTGCAACTGGCAGGATACTAATATGCATTCCTGAGTGAATGCCTACGTCCAATAAATACTTACAATATTGCATGTGATATAATATAACAACTGTACATGAGTATGTATATACAGACCTGTATGAATAAATAGGTCCTGAGTGGATGAGTGCTGACGGACCAGAGTTACTCACGGATGGATGCATAATTGTTAAACTAGGTCCTAGCACTGTGGAGGGGATTTATACTACTATCTGTACTTACTGGTGGGGACTGTGGAGGGGATTTATACTACTATCTGTACTTACTGGTGGGGACTGTGGAGGGGATTTATACTACTATCTGTACTTACTGGTGGGGACTGTGGAGGGGATTTATACTACTATCTGTACTTACTGGTGGGGACTGTGGAGGGGATTTATACTACTATCTGTACTTACTGGTGGGGACTGTGGAGGGGATTTATACTACTATCTGTACTTACTGGTGGGGACTGTGGAGGGGATTTATACTACTATCTGTACTTACTGGTGGGGACTGTGGAGGGGATTTATACTACTATCTGTACTTACTGGTGGGGACTGTGGAGGGGATTTATACTACTATCTGTGCTTACTGTTGGGGACTGTGGAGGGGATTTATACTACTATCTGTACTTACTGGTGGGGACTGTGGAGGGGATTTATACTACTATCTGTACTTACTGGTGGGGACTGTGGAGGGGATTTATACTACTATCTGTACTTACTGGTGGGGACTGTGGAGGGGATTTATACTACTATCTGTACTTACTGGAGGGGACTGTGGAGGGGATTTATACTACTATCTGTACTTACTGGTGGGGACTGTGGAGGGGATTTATACTACTATCTGTACTTACTGGAGGGGACTGTGGAGGGGATTTATACTAGTAACTGTACTTACTGGTGGGGACTGTGGAGGGGATTTATACTACTATCTGTACTTACTGGTGGGGACTGTGGAGGGGATTTATACTACTATCTGTACTTACTGGTGGGGACTGTGGAGGGGATTTATACTACTATCTGTACTTACTGGAGGGGACTGTGGAGGGGATTTATACTACTATCTGTACTTACTGGTGGGGACTGTGGAGGGGATTTATACTACTATCTGTACTTACTGGTGGGGACTGTGGAGGGGATTTATACTACTATCTGTACTTACTGGTGAGGACTGTGGAGGGGATTTATACTACTATCTGTACTTACTGGAGGGGACTGTGGAGGGGATTTATACTAGTAACTGTACTTACTGGTGGGGACTGTGGAGGGGATTTATACTACTATCTGTACTTACTGGTGGGGACTGTGGAGGGGATTTATACTACTATCTGTACTTACTGGAGGGGACTGTGGAGGGGATTTATACTACTATCTGTACTTACTGGTGGGGACTGTGGAGGGGATTTATACTACTATCTGTACTTACTGGTGGGGACTGTGGAGGGGATTTATACTACTATCTGTACTTACTGGTGGGGACTGTGGAGGGGATTTATACTACTATCTGTACTTACTGGTGGGGACTGTGGAGGGGATTTATACTACTATCTGTACTTACTGGTGGGGACTGTGGAGGGGATTTATACTAGTAACTGTACTTACTGGTGGGGACTGTGGAGGGGATTTATACTAGTAACTGTACTTACTGGTGGGGACTGTGGAGGGGATTTATACTAGTATCTGTACATACTGGTGGGGACTGTGGAGGGGATTTATACTACTATCTGTACTTACTGGTGGGGACTGTGGAGGGGATTTATACTACTATCTGTACTTACTGGTGGGGACTGTGGAGGGGATTTATACTAGTAACTGTACTTACTGGTGGGGACTGTGGAGGGGATTTATACTACTATCTGTACTTACTGGTGGGGACTGTGGAGGGGATTTATACTACTATCTGTACTTACTGGTGGGGACTGTGGAGGGGATTTATACTACTATCTGTACTTACTGGTGGGGACTGTGGAGGGGATTTATACTACTATCTGTACTTACTGGTGGGGACTGTGGAGGGGATTTATACTACTATCTGTACTTACTGGTGGGGACTGTGGAGGGGATTTATACTACTATCTGTGCTTACTGGTGGGGACTGTGGAGGGGATTTATACTACTATCTGTGCTTACTGGTGGGGACTGTGGAGGGGATTTATACTACTATCTGTGCTTACTGGTGGGGACTGTGGAGGGGATTTATACTACTATCTGTACTTACTGGTGGGGACTGTGGAGGGGATTTATACTACTATCTGTACTTACTGGTGGGGACTGTGGAGGGGATTTATACTACTATCTGTACTTACTGGTGGGGACTGTGGAGGTGATTTATACTACTATCTGTACTTACTGGTGGGGACTGTGGAGGGGATTTATACTACTATCTGTACTTACTGGTGGGGACTGTGGAGGGGATTTATACTACTATCTGTACTTACTGGTGGGGACTGTGGAGGGGATTTATACTACTATCTGTACTTACTGGTGGGGACTGTGGAGGGGATTTATACTACTATCTGTACTTACTGGTGGGGACTGTGGAGGGGATTTATACTACTATCTGTACTTACTGGTGGGGACTGTGGAGGGGATTTATACTAGTAACTGTACTTACTGGTGGGGACTGTGGAGGGGATTTATACTACTATCTGTACTTACTGGTGGGGACTGTGGAGGGGATTTATACTACTATCTGTACTTACTGGTGGGGACTGTGGAGGGGATTTATACTACTATCTGTACTTACTGGTGGGGACTGTGGAGGGGATTTATACTAGTAACTGTACTTACTGGTGGGGACTGTGGAGGGGATTTATACTACTATCTGTACTTACTGGTGGGGACTGTGAAGGGGATTTATACTACTATCTGTACTTACTGGTGGGGACTGTGGAGGGGATTTATACTACTATCTGTACTTACTGGTGGGGACTGTGGAGGGGATTTATACTAGTAACTGTACTTACTGGTGGGGACTGTGGAGGGGATTTATACTACTATCTGTGCTTACTGGTGGGGACTGTGGAGGGGATTTATACTACTATCTGTACTTACTGGTGGGGACTGTGGAGGGGATTTATACTACTATCTGTACTTACTGGTGGGGACTGTGAAGGGGATTTATACTACTATCTGTACTTACTGGTGTGGACTGTGGAGGGGATTTATACTACTATCTGTA
Source organism: Thymallus thymallus (assembly GCA_023634145.1). NCBI lineage: Eukaryota > Metazoa > Chordata > Actinopteri > Salmoniformes > Salmonidae > Thymallus > Thymallus thymallus. Next base: position 481,882 of record CM042410.1, read on the forward strand.
CTTACTGGTGTGGACTGTGGAGGGGATTTATACAACTATCTGTACTTACTGGTGGGGACTGTGGAGGGGATTTATACTACTATCTGTACTTACTGGTGGGGACTGTGGAGGGGATTTATACTAGTATCTGTACTTACTGGTGGGGACTGTGGAGGGGATTTATACTACTATCTGTACTTACTGGTGGGGACTGTGGAGGGGATTTATACTACTATCTGTACTTACTGGTGGGGACTGTGGAGGGGATTTATACTAGTAACTGTACTTACTGGTGGGGACTGTGGAGGGGATTTATACTACTATCTGTACTTACTGGTGGGGACTGTGGAGGGGATTTATACTACTATCTGTACTTACTGGTGGGGACTGTGGAGGGGATTTATACTACTATCTGTGCTTACTGGTGGGGACTGTGGAGGGGATTTATACTACTATCTGTACTTACTGGTGGGGACTGTGGAGGGGATTTATACTACTATCTGTACTTACTGGTGGGGACTGTGGAGGGGATTTATACTAGTATCTGTACTTACTGGTGGGGACTGTGGAGGGGATTTATACTACTATCTGTACTTACTGGTGGGGACTGTGGAGGGGATTTATACTACTATCTGTACTTACTGGTGGGGACTGTGGAGGGGATTTATACTAGTAACTGTACTTACTGGTGGGGACTGTGGAGGGGATTTATACTACTATCTGTACTTACTGGTGGGGACTGTGGAGGGGATTTATACTACTATCTGTACTTACTGGTGGGGACTGTGGAGGGGATTTATACTACTATCTGTACTTACTGGTGGGGACTGTGGAGGGGATTTATACCACTATCTGTACTTACTGGTGGGGACTGTGGAGGGGATTTATACCACTATCTGTACTTACTGGTGGGGACTGTGGAGGGGATTTATACTACTATCTGTACTTACTGGTGGGGACTGTGGAGGGGATTTATACTACTATCTGTACTTACTGGTGGGGACTGTGGAGGGGATTTATACTAGTAACTGTACTTACTGGTGGGGACTGTGGAGGGGATTTATACTACTATCTGTACTTACTGGTGGGGACTGTGGAGGGGATTTATACTAGTAACTGTACTTACTGGTGGGGACTGTGGAGGGGATTTATACTACTATCTGTACTTACTGGTGGGGACTGTGGAGGGGATTTATACTACTATCTGTACTTACTGGTGGGGACTGTGGAGGGGATTTATACTACTATCTGTACTTACTGGTGGGGACTGTGGAGGGGATTTATACTACTATCTGTACTTACTGGTGGGGACTGTGGAGGGGATTTATACCACTATCTGTACTTACTGGTGGGGACTGTGGAGGGGATTTATACTACTATCTGTACTTACTGGTGGGGACTGTGGAGGGGATTTATACTACTATCTGTACTTACTGGTGGGGACTGTGGAGGGGATTTATACTAGTAACTGTACTTACTGGTGGGGACTGTGGAGGGGATTTATACTACTATCTGTACTTACTGGTGGGGACTGTGGAGGGGATTTATACTAGTAACTGTACTTACTGGTGGGGACTGTGGAGGGGATTTATACTACTATCTGTACTTACTGGTGGGGACTGTGGAGGGGATTTATACCACTATCTGTACTTACTGGTGGGGACTGTGGAGGGGATTTATACCACTATCTGTACTTACTGGTGGGGACTGTGGAGGGGATTTATACCACTATCTGTACTTACTGGTGGGGACTGTGGAGGGGATTTATACCACTATCTGTACTTACTGGTGGGGACTGTGGAGGGGATTTATACTACTATCTGTACTTACTGGTGGGGACTGTGGAGGGGATTTATACTACTATCTGTACTTACTGGTGGGGACTGTGGAGGGGATTTATACTACTATCTGTACTTACTGGTGGGGACTGTGAAGGGGATTTATACTACTATCTGTACTTACTGGTGGGGACTGTGGAGGGGATTTATACTACTATCTGTACTTACTGGTGGGGACTGTGGAGGGGATTTATACTAGTAACTGTACTTACTGGTGGGGACTGTGGAGGGGATTTATACTACTATCTGTGCTTACTGGTGGGGACTGTGGAGGGGATTTATACTACTATCTGTACTTACTGGTGGGGACTGTGGAGGGGATTTATACTACTAACTGTACTTACTGGTGGGGACTGTGGAGGGGATTTATACTACTATCTGTACTTACTGGTGGGGACTGTGAAGGGGATTTATACTACTATCTGTACTTACTGGTGGGGACTGTGGAGGGGATTTATACTACTATCTGTACTTACTGGTGGGGACAGTGGAGGGGATTTATACTACTATCTGTACTTACTGGTGTGGACTGTGGAGGGGATTTATACTACCATCTGTACTTACTGGTGGGGACTGTGGAGGGGATTTATACTAAACTGCCCTTGCCTAACGATGGCGTCTGAAGCTGGGCTTGCAGCGAGGCTATCCTCGCCATAAGGTGATAGTTTTCCTGTATGTTATGAATACAGTGACTGCAGTTAACGTCAGATGACATAGTGTTAGTAATGTTACTACTTAGCTTCGGCTGATGGAAGTCCTGTCCAGATAAAGCGTCCGGGGTAAATAAGTTGAATGAAAAAAAGCAGACCGAGGAAAAAATACAAATTACTAAGACGTTGGTAAATGTGTTAAATGAAGATTGATTGAACGGTTATAAAAAGGAAAACCGTAAAGTGTTGCAGGAAGTAAAGAAGCAACAAGCAGCACAGAGAGAAATGATACGCTGTAAACAGAATAGTTGTAGTTGTGTTCTACAATGTGCCAGCAGAGCAGGATACCCTTTGTTGGCATAATGTATCTGCTTTAAGGCAGAGAGTACACCTGTTACACCCTTTTATCCACTCTATTGAACAAGTGAGCAAGAGGGAAAGTGTGGTGTTTCTTTCACCTCTATAGTGGTGAAAGTTTAACAAGCAACGCCTCATTTTCACCTAACTCTCTCATTCTAAAAATGAACCACCTACTGTAGAGGGAAAACACTAGTTCACAGATAGTAGTTAGTTTGTTAGCTAGTTAACATTTCACACAGATTACCAGGGTCCAGTAAGCAACTAACGAGTTATAACTTGAGGAACGGCAAGGAGTCGTATAAAGTTACCAGTTAATTGGTTAGGTTACTAACGTTAGCTCATCTGGTGTAACGTTACCAGTTAATACTATAGTGAATTGGTTAGGTTACTAACGTTAGCTCATCTGGTGTTGTAACGTTACCAGTTAATACTATAGTGAATTGGTTAGGTTACTAACGTTAGCTCATCTGATGTTGTAACGTTACCAGTTAATACTATAGTGAATTGGTTAGGTTACTAACGTTAGCTCATCTGATGTTGTAACGTTACCAGTTAATACTATAGTGAATTGGTTAGGTTACTAACGTTAGCTCATCTGATGTTGTAACGTTACCAGTTAATACTATAGTGAATTGGTTAGGTTACTAACGTTAGCTCATCTGATGTTGTAACGTTACCAGTTAATACTATAGTGAATTGGTTAGGTTACTAACGTTAGCTCATCTGATGTTGTAACGTTACCAGTTAATACTATAGTGAATTGGTTAGGTTACTAACGTTAGCTCATCTGGTGTTGTAACGTTACCAGTTAATACTATAGTGAATTGGTTAGGTTACTAACGTTAGCTCATCTGGTGTTGTAACGTTACCAGTTAATACTATAGTGAATTGGTTAGGTTACTAACGTTAGCTCATCTGATGTTGTAACGTTACCAGTTAATACTATAGTGAATTGGTTAGGTTACTAACGTTAGCTCATCTGGTGTTGTAACGTTACCAGTTAATACTATAGTGAATTGGTTAGGTTACTAACGTTAGCTCATCTGGTGTTGTAACGTTACCAGTTAATACTATAGTGAATTGGTTAGGTTACTAACGTTAGCTCATCTGATGTTGTAACGTTACCAGTTAATAGTATAGTGAATTGGTTAGGTTACTAACGTTAGCTCATCTGATGTTGTAACGTTACCAGTTAATACTATAGTGAATTGGTTAGGTTACTAACGTTAGCTCATCTGGTGTTGTAACGTTACCAGTTAATACTATAGTGAATTGGTTAGGTTACTAACGTTAGCTCATCTGGTGTTGTAACGTTACCAGTTAATACTATAGTGAATTGGTTAGGTTACTAACGTTGGCTCATCTGGTGTTGTAACGTTACCAGTTAATACTATAGTGAATTGGTTAGGTTACTAACGTTAGCTCATCTGGTGTTGTAACGTTACCAGTTAATACTATAGTGAATTGGTTAGGTTACTAACGTTAGCTCATCTGGTGTTGTAACGTTACCAGTTAATACTATAGTGAATTGGTTAGGTTACTAACGTTAGCTCATCTGGTGTTGTAACGTTACCAGTTAATACTATAGTGAATTGGTTAGGTTACTAACGTTAGCTCATCTGGTGTTGTAACGTTACCAGTTAATACTATAGTGAATTGGTTAGGTTACTAACGTTAGCTCATCTGGTGTTGTAACGTTACCAGTTAATACTATAGTGAATTGGTTAGGTTACTAACGTTAGCTCATCTGGTGTTGTAACGTTACCAGTTAATACTATAGTGAATTGGTTAGGTTACTAACGTTAGCTCATCTGGTGTTGTAACGTTACCAGTTAATACTATAGTGAATTGGTTAGGTTACTAACGTTAGCTCATCTGGTGTTGTAACGTTACCAGTTAATACTATAGTGAATTGGTTAGGTTACTAACGTTAGCTCATCTGGTGTTGTAACGTTACCAGTTAATACTATAGTGAATTGGTTAGGTTACTAACGTTAGCTCATCTGGTGTTGTAACGTTACCAGTTAATACTATAGTGAATTGGTTAGGTTACTAACGTTAGCTCATCTGATGTTGTAACGTTACCAGTTAATACTATAGTGAATTGGTTAGGTTACTAACGTTAGCTCATCTGATGTTGTAACGTTACCAGTTAATACTATAGTGAATTGGTTAGGTTACTAACGTTAGCTCATCTGATGTTGTAACGTTACCAGTTAATACTATAGTGAATTGGTTAGGTTACTAACGTTAGCTCATCTGATGTTGTAACGTTACCAGTTAATACTATAGTGAATTGGTTAGGTTACTAACGTTAGCTCATCTGGTGTTGTAACGTTCCCAGTTAATACTATAGTGAATTGGTTAGGTTACTAACGTTAGCTCATCTGGTGTTGTAACGTTACCAGTTAATACTATAGTGAATTGGTTAGGTTACTAACGTTAGCTCATCTGGTGTTGTAACGTTACCAGTTAATACTATAGTGAATTGGTTAGGTTACTAACGTTAGCTCATCTGGTGTTGTAACGTTACCAGTTAATACTATAGTGAATTGGTTAGGTTACTAACGTTAGCTCATCTGATGTTGTAACGTTACCAGTTAATACTATAGTGAATTGGTTAGGTTACTAACGTTAGCTCATCTGATGTTGTAACGTTACCTGTTAATACTATAGTGAATTGGTTAGGTTACTAACGTTAGCTCATCTGGTGTTGTAACGTTACCAGTTAATACTATAGTGAATTGGTTAGGTTACTAACGTTAGCTCATCTGGTGTTGTAACGTTACCAGTTAATACTATAGTGAATTGGTTAGGTTACTAACGTTAGCTCATCTGGTGTTGTAACGTTACCAGTTAATACTATAGTGAATTGGTTAGGTTACTAACGTTAGCTCATCTGGTGTTGTAACGTTACCAGTTAATACTATAGTGAATTGGTTAGGTTACTAACGTTAGCTCATCTGGTGTTGTAACGTTACCAGTTAATACTATAGTGAATTGGTTAGGTTACTAACGTTAGCTCATCTGGTGTTGTAACGTTACCAGTTAATACTATAGTGAATTGGTTAGGTTACTAACGTTAGCTCATCTGGTGTTGTAACGTTACCAGTTAATACTATAGTGAATTGGTTAGGTTACTAACGTTAGCTCATCTGGTGTTGTAACGTTACCAGTTAATACTATAGTGAATTGGTTAGGTTACTAACGTTAGCTCATCTGGTGTTGTAACGTTACCAGTTAATACTATAGTGAATTGGTTAGGTTACTAACGTTAGCTCATCTGGTGTTGTAACGTTACCAGTTAATACTATAGTGAATTGGTTAGGTTACTAACGTTAGCTCATCTGGTGTTGTAACGTTACCAGTTAATACTATAGTGAATTGGTTAGGTTACTAACGTTAGCTCATCTGGTGTTGTAACGTTACCAGTTAATACTATAGTGAATTGGTTAGGTTACTAACGTTAGCTCATCTGGTGTTGTAACGTTACCAGTTAATACTATAGTGAATTGGTTAGGTTACTAACGTTAGCTCATCTGGTGTTGTAACGTTACCAGTTAATACTATAGTGAATTGGTTAGGTTACTAACGTTAGCTCATCTGGTGTTGTAACGTTACCAGTTAATACTATAGTGAATTGGTTAGGTTACTAACGTTAGCTCATCTGGTGTTGTAACGTTACCAGTTAATACTATAGTGAATTGGTTAGGTTACTAACGTTAGCTCATCTGGTGTTGTAACGTTACCAGTTAATACTATAGTGAATTGGTTAGGTTACTAACGTTAGCTCATCTGGTGTTGTAACGTTACCAGTTAATACTATAGTGAATTGGTTAGGTTACTAACGTTAGCTCATCTGGTGTTGTAACGTTACCAGTTAATACTATAGTGAATTGGTTAGGTTACTAACGTTAGCTCATCTGGTGTTGTAACGTTACCAGTTAATACTATAGTGAATTGGTTAGGTTACTAACGTTAGCTCATCTGGTGTTGTAACGTTACCAGTTAATACTATAGTGAATTGGTTAGGTTACTAACGTTAGCTCATCTGATGTTGTAACGTTACCAGTTAATACTATAGTGAATTGGTTAGGTTACTAACGTTAGCTCATCTGATGTTGTAACGTTACCAGTTAATACTATAGTGAATTGGTTAGGTTACTAACGTTAGCTCATCTGATGTTGTAACGTTACCAGTTAATACTATAGTGAATTGGTTAGGTTACTAACGTTAGCTCATCTGGTGTTGTAACGTTACCAGTTAATACTATAGTGAATTGGTTAGGTTACTAACGTTAGCTCATCTGGTGTTGTAACGTTACCAGTTAATACTATAGTGAATTGGTTAGGTTACTAACGTTAGCTCATCTGGTGTTGTAACGTTACCAGTTAATACTATAGTGAATTGGTTAGGTTACTAACGTTAGCTCATCTGGTGTTGTAACGTTACCAGTTAATACTATAGTGAATTGGTTAGGTTACTAACGTTAGCTCATCTGGTGTTGTAACGTTACCAGTTAATACTATAGTGAATTGGTTAGGTTACTAACGTTAGCTCATCTGGTGTTGTAACGTTACCAGTTAATACTATAGTGAATTGGTTAGGTTACTAACGTTAGCTCATCTGGTGTTGTAACGTTACCAGTTAATACTATAGTGAATTGGTTAGGTTACTAACGTTAGCTCATCTGGTGTTGTAACGTTACCAGTTAATACTATAGTGAATTGGTTAGGTTACTAACGTTAGCTCATCTGGTGTTGTAACGTTACCAGTTAATACTATAGTGAATTGGTTAGGTTACTAACGTTAGCTCATCTGGTGTTGTAACGTTACCAGTTAATACTATAGTGAATTGGTTAGGTTACTAACGTTAGCTCATCTGGTGTTGTAACGTTACCAGTTAATACTATAGTGAATTGGTTAGGTTACTAACGTTAGCTCATCTGGTGTTGTAACGTTACCAGTTAATACTATAGTGATTTGGTTAGGTTACTAACGTTAGCTCATCTGGTGTTGTAACGTTACCAGTTAATACTATAGTGAATTGGTTAGGTTACTAACGTTAGCTCATCTGGTGTTGTAACGTTACCAGTTAATACTATAGTGAATTGGTTAGGTTACTAACGTTAGCTCATCTGGTGTTGTAACGTTACCAGTTAATACTATAGTGAATTGGTTAGGTTACTAACGTTAGCTCATCTGGTGTTGTAACGTTACCAGTTAATACTATAGTGAATTGGTTAGGTTACTAACGTTAGCTCATCTGGTGTTGTAACGTTACCAGTTAATACTATAGTGAATTGGTTAGGTTACTAACGTTAGCTCATCTGGTGTTGTAACGTTACCAGTTAATACTATAGTGAATTGGTTAGGTTACTAACGTTAGCTCATCTGATGTTGTAACGTTACCAGTTAATACTATAGTGAATTGGTTAGGTTACTAACGTTAGCTCATCTGATGTTGTAACGTTACCAGTTAATACTATAGTGAATTGGTTAGGTTACTAACGTTAGCTCATCTGATGTTGTAACGTTACCAGTTAATACTATAGTGAATTGGTTAGGTTACTAACGTTAGCTCATCTGATGTTGTAACGTTACCAGTTAATACTATAGTGAATTGGTTAGGTTACTAACGTTAGCTCATCTGATGTTGTAACGTTACCAGTTAATACTATAGTGAATTGGTTAGGTTACTAACGTTAGCTCATCTGATGTTGTAACGTTACCAGTTAATACTATAGTGAATTGGTTAGGTTACTAACGTTAGCTCATCTGATGTTGTAACCTTACCAGTTAATACTATAGTGAATTGGTTAGGTTACTAACGTTAGCTCATCTGATGTAACGTTACCAGTTAATACTATAGTGAATTGGTTAGGTTACTAACGTTAGCTCATCTGATGTTGTAACGTTACCAGTTAATACTATAGTGAATTGGTTAGGTTACTAACGTTAGCTCATCTGATGTTGTAACGTTACCAGTTAATACTATAGTGAATTGGTTAGGTTACTAACGTTAGCTCATCTGATGTTGTAACGTTACCAGTTAATACTATAGTGAATTGGTTAGGTTACTAACGTTAGCTCATCTGATGTTGTAACGTTACCAGTTAATACTATAGTGAATTGGTTAGGTTACTAACGTTAGCTCATCTGGTGTTGTAACGTTACCAGTTAATACTATAGTGAATTGGTTAGGTTACTAACGTTAGCTCATCTGGTGTTGTAACGTTACCAGTTAATACTATAGTGAATTGGTTAGGTTACTAACGTTAGCTCATCTGATGTTGTAACGTTACCAGTTAATACTATAGTGAATTGGTTAGGTTACTAACGTTAGCTCATCTGATGTTGTAACGTTACCAGTTAATACTATAGTGAATTGGTTAGGTTACTAACGTTAGCTCATCTGATGTTGTAACGTTACCAGTTAATACTATAGTGAATTGGTTAGGTTACTAACGTTAGCTCATCTGATGTTGTAACGTTACCAGTTAATACTATAGTGAATTGGTTAGGTTACTAACGTTAGCTCATCTGATGTTGTAACGTTACCAGTTAATACTATAGTGAATTGGTTAGGTTACTAACGTTAGCTCATCTGATGTTGTAACGTTACCAGTTAATACTATAGTGAATTGGTTAGGTTACTAACGTTAGCTCATCTGATGTTGTAACCTTACCAGTTAATACTATAGTGAATTGGTTAGGTTACTAACGTTAGCTCATCTGATGTAACGTTACCAGTTAATACTATAGTGAATTGGTTAGGTTACTAACGTTAGCTCATCTGATGTTGTAACGTTACCAGTTAATACTATAGTGAATTGGTTAGGTTACTAACGTTAGCTCATCTGATGTTGTAACGTTACCAGTTAATACTATAGTGAATTGGTTAGGTTACTAACGTTAGCTCATCTGATGTTGTAACGTTACCAGTTAATACTATAGTGAATTGGTTAGGTTACTAACGTTAGCTCATCTGATGTTGTAACGTTACCAGTTAATACTATAGTGAATTGGTTAGGTTACTAACGTTAGCTCATCTGGTGTTGTAACGTTACCAGTTAATACTATAGTGAATTGGTTAGGTTACTAACGTTAGCTCATCTGGTGTTGTAACGTTACCAGTTAATACTATAGTGAATTGGTTAGGTTACTAACGTTAGCTCATCTGATGTTGTAACGTTACCAGTTAATACTATAGTGAATTGGTTAGGTTACTAACGTTAGCTCATCTGATGTTGTAACGTTACCAGTTAATACTATAGTGAATTGGTTAGGTTACTAACGTTAGCTCATCTGGTGTTGTAACGTTACCAGTTAATACTATAGTGAATTGGTTAGGTTACTAACGTTAGCTCATCTGATGTTGTAACGTTACCAGTTAATACTATAGTGAATTGGTTAGGTTACTAACGTTAGCTCATCTGGTGTTGTAACGTTACCAGTTAATACTATAGTGAATTGGTTAGGTTACTAACGTTAGCTCATCTGGTGTTGTAACGTTACCAGTTAATACTATAGTGAATTGGTTAGGTTACTAACGTTAGCTCATCTGGTGTTGTAACGTTACCAGTTAATACTATAGTGAATTGGTTAGGTTACTAACGTTAGCTCATCTGGTGTTGTAACGTTACCAGTTAATACTATAGTGAATTGGTTAGGTTACTAACGTTAGCTCATCTGGTGTTGTAACGTTACCAGTTAATACTATAGTGAATTGGTTAGGTTACTAACGTTAGCTCATCTGGTGTTGTAACGTTACCAGTTAATACTATAGTGAATTGGTTAGGTTACTAACGTTAGCTCATCTGGTGTTGTAACGTTACCAGTTAATAAAGTTAGCTGTCAGACTTTATTAGCCAGTTAATTTTGACACCATAAACTCAATTATTTGATGTGTTAAGTTGGCTAATGTTCTCTGGCTAGCTAACGGAGAACTCGACACAGCTAGCAAGATACTTAACAATGCTAATAATACTACACACTGTCTCCCTCACCTCTAACTCTCCAAATGCCAGTTGTTTTTCAGTTACAGCTCATTAAGTACTCTTCATCACCTTCTCACCCCGTCTCTGTGGTCAGGCTTCTCACCTTCCTCTTCGTTATCGGTAAAGGGACACCGTACTGTAATCGGCAAACTGCCTATCTACTCTCTGCTGCCCAGACAGAAAGCTGTATGCTGTAACTAGCATGTTGGTTGTAACTCCTCTCTTCAGTAACTGTTTCCAGACAGAAAGCTGTATGCTGTAACTAGCATGTTGGTTGTAACTCCTCTCTTCAGTCACTGTTTCCAGACAGAAAGCTGTATGCTGTAACTAGCATGTTGGTTGTAACTCCTCTCTTCAGTCACTGTTTCCAGACAGAAAGCTGTATGCTGTAACTAGCATGTTGGTTGTAACTCCTCTCTTCAGTCACTGTTTCCAGACAGAAAGCTGTATGCTGTAACTAGCATGTTGGTTGTAACTCCTCTCTTCAGTCACTGTTTCCAGACAGAAAGCTGTATGCTGTAACTAGCATGTTGGTTGTAACTCCTCTCTTCAGTCACTGTTTCCAGACAGAAAGCTGTAACTAGCATGTTGGTTGTAACTCCTCTCTTCAGTCACTGTTTCCAGACAGAAAGCTGTAACTAGCATGTTGGTTGTAACTCCTCTCTTCAGTCACTGTTTCCAGACAGAAAGCTGTATGCTGTAACTAGCATGTTGGTTGTAACTCCTCTCTTCAGTCACTGTTTCCAGACAGAAAGCTGTATGCTGTAACTAGCATGTTGGTTGTAACTCCTCTCTTCAGTCACTGTTTCCAGACAGAAAGCTGTATGCTGTAACTAGCATGTTGGTTGTAACTCCTCTCTTCAGTCACTGTTTCCAGACAGAAAGCTGTAACTAGCATGTTGGTTGTAACTCCTCTCTTCAGTCACTGTTTCCAGACAGAAAGCTGTAACTAGCATGTTGGTTGTAACTCCTCTCTTCAGTCACTGTTTCCAGACAGAAAGCTGTATGCTGTAACTAGCATGTTGGTTGTAACTCCTCTCTTCAGTCACTGTTTCCAGACAGAAAGCTGTATGCTGTAACTAGCATGTTGGTTGTAACTCCTCTCTTCAGTCACTGTTTCCAGACAGAAAGCTGTAACTAGCATGTTGGTTGTAACTCCTCTCTTCAGTCACTGTTTCCAGACAGAAAGCTGTAACTAGCATGTTGGTTGTAACTCCTCTCTTCAGTCACTGTTTCCAGACAGAAAGCTGTAACTAGCATGTTGGTTGTAACTCCTCTCTTCAGTCACTGTTTCCAGACAGAAAGCTGTATGTTGTAACTAGCATGTTGGTTGTAACTCCTCTCTTCAGTCACTGTTTCCAGACAGAAAGCTGTATGCTGTAACTAGCATGTTGGTTGTAACTCCTCTCTTCAGTCACTGTTTCCAGACAGAAAGCTGTATGCTGTAACTAGCATGTTGGTTGTAACTCCTCTCTTCAGTCACTGTTTCCAGACAGAAAGCTGTATGCTGTAACTAGCATGTTGGTTGTAACTCCTCTCTTCAGTCACTGTTTCCAGACAGAAAGCTGTAACTAGCATGTTGGTTGTAACTCCTCTCTTCAGTCACTGTTTCCAGGCAGAAAGCTGTAACTAGCATGTTGGTTGTAACTCCTCTCTTCAGTCACTGTTTCCAGACAGCAAGCTGTATGCTGTAACTAGCATGTTGGTTGTAACTCGTCTCTTCAGTCACTGTTTCCAGACAGAAAGCTGTATGCTGTAACTAGCATGTTGGTTGTAACTCCTCTCTTCAGTCACTGTTTCCAGACAGAAAGCTGTAACTAGCATGTTGGTTGTAACTCCTCTCTTCAGTCACTGTTTCCAGACAGAAAGCTGTAACTAGCATGTTGGTTGTAACTCCTCTCTTCAGTCAGTGTTTCCAGACAGAAGGCTGTATGCTGTAACTAGCATGTTGGTTGTAACTCCTGTCTTTAGTACTGTTTCCAGAAAGAAAGCTGTATGTTGTAACTAGCATAATGGTTGTAACTCCTCTCTTCAGTCACTGTTTCCAGACAGAAAGCTGTATGCTGTAACTAGCATGTTGGTTGTAACTCCTCTCTTCAGTCACTGTTTCCAGACAGAAAGCTGTATGCTGTAACTAGCATGTTGGTTGTAACTCCTCTCTTCAGTCACTCTTTCCAGACAGAAAGCTGTATGCTGTAACTAGCATGTTGGTTGTAACTCCTCTCTTCAGTCACTGTTTCCAGACAGAAAGCTGTATGCTGTAACTAGCATGTTGGTTGTAACTCCTCTCTTCAGTCACTGTTTCCAGACAGAAAGCTGTATGCTGTAACTAGCATGTTGGTTGTAACTCCTCTCTTCAGTCACTGTTTCCAGACAGAAAGCTGTATGCTGTAACTAGCATGTTGGTTGTAACTCCTCTCTTCAGTCACTGTTTCCAGACAGAAAGCTGTATGCTGTAACTAGCATGTTTGTTGTAACTCCTCTCTTCAGTCACTGTTTCCAGACAGAAAGCTGTAACTAGCATGTTGGTTGTAACTCCTCTCTTCAGTCACTGTTTCCAGACAGAAAGCTGTATGCTGTAACTAGCATGTTGGTTGTAACTCCTCTCTCCAGTCACTGTTTCCAGACAGAAAGCTGTATGCTGTAACTAGCATGTTGGTTGTAACTCCTCTCTTCAGTCACTGTTTCCAGACAGAAAGCTGTAACTAGCATGTTGGTTGTAACTCCTCTCTTCAGTCACTGTTTCCAGACAGAAAGCTGTATGCTGTAACTAGCATGTTGGTTGTAACTCCTCTCTTCAGTCACTGTTTCCAGACAGAAAGCTGTATGCTGTAACTAGCATGTTGGTTGTAACTCCTCTCTTCAGTCACTGTTTCCAGACAGAAAGCTGTAACTAGCATGTTGGTTGTAACTCCTCTCTTCAGTAACTGTTTCCAGACAGAAAGCTGTATGCTGTAACTAGCATGTTGGTTGTAACTCCTCTCTTCAGTCACTGTTTCCAGACAGAAAGCTGTATGCTGTAACTAGCATGTTGGTTGTAACTCCTCTCTTCAGTAACTGTTTCCAGACAGAAAGCTGTATGCTGTAACTAGCATGTTGGTTGTAACTCCTCTCTTCAGTCACTGTTTCCAGACAGAAAGCTGTATGCTGTAACTAGCATGTTGGTTGTAACTCCTCTCTTCAGTCACTGTTTCCAGACAGAAAGCTGTATGCTGTAACTAGCATGTTGGTTGTAACTCCTCTCTTCAGTCACTGTTTCCAGACAGAAAGCTGTATGCTGTAACTTGCATGTTGGTTGTAACTCCTCTCTTCAGTAACTGTTTCCAGACAGAAAGCTGTATGCTGTAACTAGCATGTTGGTTGTAACTCCTCTCTTCAGTCACTGTTTCCAGACAGAAAGCTGTATGCTGTAACTAGCATGTTGGTTGTAACTCCTCTCTTCAGTCACTGTTTCCAGACAGAAAGCTGTATGCTGTAACTAGCATGTTGGTTGTAACTCCTCTCTTCAGTCACTGTTTCCAGACAGAAAGCTGTATGCTGTAACTAGCATGTTGGTTGTAACTCCTCTCTTCAGTCACTGTTTCCAGACAGAAAGCTGTATGCTGTAACTAGCATGTTGGTTGTAACTCCTCTCTTCAGTCACTGTTTCCAGACAGAAAGCTGTAACTAGCATGTTGGTTGTAACTCCTCTCTTCAGTCACTGTTTCCAGACAGAAAGCTGTAACTAGCATGTTGGTTGTAACTCCTCTCTTCAGTCACTGTTTCCAGACAGAAAGCTGTATGCTGTAACTATCATGTTGGTTGTAACTCCTCTCTTCAGTCACTGTTTCCAGACAGAAAGCTGTATGCTGTAACTAGCATGTTGGTTGTAACTCCTCTCTTCAGTAACTGTTTCCAGACAGGAAGCTGTATGCTGTAACTAGCATGTTGGTTGTAACTCCTCTCTTCAGTCACTGTTTCCAGACAGAAAGCTGTATGCTGTAACTAGCATGTTGGTTGTAACTCCTCTCTTCAGTCACTGTTTCCAGACAGAAAGCTGTATGCTGTAACTAGCATGTTGGTTGTAACTCCTCTCTTCAGTCACTGTTTCCAGACAGAAAGCTGTATGCTGTAACTAGCATGTTGGTTGTAACTCCTCTCTTCAGTCACTGTTTCCAGACAGAAAGCTGTATGCTGTAACTAGCATGTTGGTTGTAACTCCTCTCTTCAGTCACTGTTTCCAGACAGAAAGCTGTAACTAGCATGTTGGTTGTAACTCCTCTCTTCAGTCACTGTTTCCAGGCAGAAAGCTGTAACTAGCATGTTGGTTGTAACTCCTCTCTTCAGTCACTGTTTCCAGACAGCAAGCTGTATGCTGTAACTAGCATGTTGGTTGTAACTCCTCTCTTCAGTCACTGTTTCCAGACAGAAAGCTGTATGCTGTAACTAGCATGTTGGTTGTAACTCCTCTCTTCAGTCACTGTTTCCAGACAGAAAGCTGTAACTAGCATGTTGGTTGTAACTCCTCTCTTCAGTCACTGTTTCCAGACAGAAAGCTGTAACTAGCATGTTGGTTGTAACTCCTCTCTTCAGTCACTGTTTCCAGACAGAAGGCTGTATGCTGTAACTAGCATGTTGGTTGTAACTCCTGTCTTCAGTACTGTTTCCAGAAAGAAAGCTGTATGTTGTAACTAGCATAATGGTTGTAACTCCTCTCTTCAGTCACTGTTTCCAGACAGAAAGCTGTATGCTGTAACTAGCATGTTGGTTGTAACTCCTCTCTTCAGTCACTGTTTCCAGACAGAAAGCTGTATGCTGTAACTAGCATGTTGGTTGTAACTCCTCTCTTCAGTCACTGTTTCCAGACAGAAAGCTGTATGTTGTAACTAGCATGTTGGTTGTAACTCCTCTCTTCAGTCACTGTTTCCAGACAGAAAGCTGTATGCTGTAACTAGCATGTTGGTTGTAACTCCTCTCTTCAGTCACTGTTTCCAGACAGAAAGCTGTATGTTGTAACTAGCATGTTGGTTGTAACTCCTCTCTTCGGTCACTGTTTCCAGAAAGCTGTATACTGTAACTAGCATGTTGGTTGTAACTCCTCTCTTCAGTAACTGTTTCCAGACAGAAAGCTGTATGCTGTAACTAGCATGTTGGTTGTAACTCCTCTCTTCAGTCACTGTTTCCAGACAGCAAGCTGTATGCTGTAACTAGCATGTTGGTTGTAACTCCTCTCTTCAGTCACTGTTTCCAGACAGAAAGCTGTAACTAGCATGTTGGTTGTAACTCCTCTCTTCAGTCACTGTTTCCAGGCAGAAAGCTGTAACTAGCATGTTGGTTGTAACTCCTCTCTTCAGTCACTGTTTCCAGACAGCAAGCTGTATGCTGTAACTAGCATGTTGGTTGTAACTCGTCTCTTCAGTCACTGTTTCCAGACAGAAAGCTGTATGCTGTAACTAGCATGTTGGTTGTAACTCCTCTCTTCAGTCACTGTTTCCAGACAGAAAGCTGTAACTAGCATGTTGGTTGTAACTCCTCTCTTCAGTCACTGTTTCCAGACAGAAAGCTGTAACTAGCATGTTGGTTGTAACTCCTCTCTTCAGTCACTGTTTCCAGACAGAAGGCTGTATGCTGTAACTAGCATGTTGGTTGTAACTCCTGTCTTCAGTACTGTTTCCAGAAAGAAAGCTGTATGTTGTAACTAGCATAATGGTTGTAACTCCTCTCTTCAATCACTGTTTCCAGACAGAAAGCTGTATGCTGTAACTAGCATGTTGGTTGTAACTCCTCTCTTCAGTCACTGTTTCCAGACAGAAAGCTGTATGCTGTAACTAGCATGTTGGTTGTAACTCCTCTCTTCAGTCACTCTTTCCAGACAGAAAGCTGTATGCTGTAACTAGCATGTTGGTTGTAACTCCTCTCTTCAGTCACTGTTTCCAGACAGAAAGCTGTATGTTGTAACTAGCATGTTGGTTGTAACTCCTCTCTTCAGTCACTGTTTCCAGACAGAAAGCTGTATGCTGTAACTAGCATGTTGGTTGTAACTCCTCTCTTCAGTCACTGTTTCCAGACAGAAAGCTGTATGCTGTAACTAGCATGTTGGTTGTAACTCCTCTCTTCAGTCACTGTTTCCAGACAGAAAGCTGTATGTTGTAACTAGCATGTTGGTTGTAACTCCTCTCTTCGGTCACTGTTTCCAGAAAGCTGTATACTGTAACTAGCATGTTGGTTGTAACTCCTCTCTTCAGTAACTGTTTCCAGACAGAAAGCTGTATGCTGTAACTAGCATGTTGGTTGTAACTCCTCTCTTCAGTCACTGTTTCCAGACAGCAAGCTGTATGCTGTAACTAGCATGTTGGTTGTAACTCGTCTCTTCAGTCACTGTTTCCAGACAGAAAGCTGTATGCTGTAACTAGCATGTTGGTTGTAACTCCTCTCTTCAGTCACTGTTTCCAGACAGAAAGCTGTAACTAGCATGTTGGTTGTAACTCCTCTCTTCAGTCACTGTTTCCAGACAGAAAGCTGTAACTAGCATGTTGGTTGTAACTCCTCTCTTCAGTCACTGTTTCCAGACAGAAAGCTGTATGCTGTAACTAGCATGTTGGTTGTAACTCCTCTCTTCAGTCACTGTTTCCAGACAGAAAGCTGTATGCTGTAACTAGCATGTTTGTTGTAACTCCTCTCTTCAGTAACTGTTTCCAGACAGGAAGCTGTATGCTGTAACTAGCATGTTGGTTGTAACTCCTCTCTTCAGTCACTGTTTCCAGACAGAAAGCTGTATGCTGTAACTAGCATGTTGGTTGTAACTCCTCTCTTCAGTCACTGTTTCCAGACGGAAAGCTGTATGCTGTAACTAGCATGTTGGTTGGAACTCCTCTCTTCAGGCACTGTTTCCAGACAGAAAGCTGTATGCTGTAACTAGCATGTTGGTTGTTACTCCTCTCTTCAGTCACTGTTTCCAGACAGAAAGCTGTAACTAGCATGTTGGTTGTAACTCCTCTCTTCAGTCACTGTTTCCAGACAGAAAGCTGTATGCTGTAACTAGCATGTTGGTTGTAACTCCTCTCTTCAGTCACTGTTTCCAGACAGAAAGCTGTATGTTGTAACTAGCATGTTGGTTGTAACTCCTCTCTTCAGCCACTGTTTCCAGACAGAAAGCTGTATGCTGTAACTAGCATGTTGGTTGTAACTCCTCTCTTCAGTAACTGTTTCCAGACAGAAAGCTGTATGCTGTAACTAGCATGTTGGTTGTAACTCCTCTCTTCAGTCACTGTTTCCAGACAGAAAGCTGTAACTAGCATGTTGGTTGTAACTCCTCTCTTCAGTCACTGTTTCCAGACAGAAAGCTGTAACTAGCATGTTGGTTGTAACTCCTCTCTTCAGTCACTGTTTCCAGGCAGAAAGCTGTAACTAGCATGTTGGTTGTAACTCCTCTCTTCAGTCACTGTTTCCAGACAGAAAGCTGTATGCTGTAACTAGCATGTTGGTTGTAACTCGTCTCTTCAGTCACTGTTTCCAGACAGAAAGCTGTATGCTGTAACTAGCATGTTGGTTGTAACTCCTCTCTTCAGTCACTGTTTCCAGACAGAAAGCTGTATGCTGTAACTAGCATGTTTGTTGTAACTCCTCTCTTCAGTAACTGTTTCCAGACAGGAAGCTGTATGCTGTAACTAGCATGTTGGTTGTAACTCCTCTCTTCAGTCACTGTTTCCAGACAGAAAGCTGTATGCTGTAACTAGCATGTTGGTTGTAACTCCTCTCTTCAGTCACTGTTTCCAGACAGAAAGCTGTATGTTGTAACTAGCATGTTGGTTGTAACTCCTCTCTTCGGTCACTGTTTCCAGAAAGCTGTATACTGTAACTAGCATGTTGGTTGTAACTCCTCTCTTCAGTAACTGTTTCCAGACAGAAAGCTGTATGCTGTAACTAGCATGTTGGTTGTAACTCCTCTCTTCAGTCACTGTTTCCAGACAGCAAGCTGTATGCTGTAACTAGCATGTTGGTTGTAACTCGTCTCTTCAGTCACTGTTTCCAGACAGAAAGCTGTATGCTGTAACTAGCATGTTGGTTGTAACTCCTCTCTTCAGTCACTGTTTCCAGACAGAAAGCTGTAACTAGCATGTTGGTTGTAACTCCTCTCTTCAGTCACTGTTTCCAGACAGAAAGCTGTAACTAGCATGTTGGTTGTAACTCCTCTCTTCAGTCACTGTTTCCAGACAGAAAGCTGTATGCTGTAACTAGCATGTTGGTTGTAACTCCTCTCTTCAGTCACTGTTTCCAGACAGAAAGCTGTATGCTGTAACTAGCATGTTTGTTGTAACTCCTCTCTTCAGTAACTGTTTCCAGACAGGAAGCTGTATGCTGTAACTAGCATGTTGGTTGTAACTCCTCTCTTCAGTCACTGTTTCCAGACAGAAAGCTGTATGCTGTAACTAGCATGTTGGTTGTAACTCCTCTCTTCAGTCACTGTTTCCAGACGGAAAGCTGTATGCTGTAACTAGCATGTTGGTTGGAACTCCTCTCTTCAGGCACTGTTTCCAGACAGAAAGCTGTATGCTGTAACTAGCATGTTGGTTGTTACTCCTCTCTTCAGTCACTGTTTCCAGACAGAAAGCTGTAACTAGCATGTTGGTTGTAACTCCTCTCTTCAGTCACTGTTTCCAGACAGAAAGCTGTATGCTGTAACTAGCATGTTGGTTGTAACTCCTCTCTTCAGTCACTGTTTCCAGACAGAAAGCTGTATGTTGTAACTAGCATGTTGGTTGTAACTCCTCTCTTCAGCCACTGTTTCCAGACAGAAAGCTGTATGCTGTAACTAGCATGTTGGTTGTAACTCCTCTCTTCAGTAACTGTTTCCAGACAGAAAGCTGTATGCTGTAACTAGCATGTTGGTTGTAACTCCTCTCTTCAGTCACTGTTTCCAGACAGAAAGCTGTAACTAGCATGTTGGTTGTAACTCCTCTCTTCAGTCACTGTTTCCAGACAGAAAGCTGTAACTAGCATGTTGGTTGTAACTCCTCTCTTCAGTCACTGTTTCCAGGCAGAAAGCTGTAACTAGCATGTTGGTTGTAACTCCTCTCTTCAGTCACTGTTTCCAGACAGAAAGCTGTATGCTGTAACTAGCATGTTGGTTGTAACTCGTCTCTTCAGTCACTGTTTCCAGACAGAAAGCTGTATGCTGTAACTAGCATGTTGGTTGTAACTCCTCTCTTCAGTCACTGTTTCCAGACAGAAAGCTGTATGCTGTAACTAGCATGTTTGTTGTAACTCCTCTCTTCAGTAACTGTTTCCAGACAGGAAGCTGTATGCTGTAACTAGCATGTTGGTTGTAACTCCTCTCTTCAGTCACTGTTTCCAGACAGAAAGCTGTATGCTGTAACTAGCATGTTGGTTGTAACTCCTCTCTTCAGTCACTGTTTCCAGACGGAAAGCTGTATGCTGTAACTAGCATGTTGGTTGGAACTCCTCTCTTCAGGCACTGTTTCCAGACAGAAAGCTGTATGCTGTAACTAGCATGTTGGTTGTTACTCCTCTCTTCAGTCACTGTTTCCAGACAGAAAGCTGTAACTAGCATGTTGGTTGTAACTCCTCTCTTCAGTCACTGTTTCCAGACAGAAAGCTGTAACTAGCATGTTGGTTGTAACTCCTCTCTTCAGTCACTGTTTCCAGGCAGAAAGCTGTAACTAGCATGTTGGTTGTAACTCCTCTCTTCAGTCACTGTTTCCAGACAGAAAGCTGTATGCTGTAACTAGCATGTTGGTTGTAACTCGTCTCTTCAGTCACTGTTTCCAGACAGAAAGCTGTATGCTGTAACTAGCATGTTGGTTGTAACTCCTCTCTTCAGTCACTGTTTCCAGACAGAAAGCTGTATGCTGTAACTAGCATGTTTGTTGTAACTCCTCTCTTCAGTAACTGTTTCCAGACAGGAAGCTGTATGCTGTAACTAGCATGTTGGTTGTAACTCCTCTCTTCAGTCACTGTTTCCAGACAGAAAGCTGTATGCTGTAACTAGCATGTTGGTTGTAACTCCTCTCTTCAGTCACTGTTTCCAGACGGAAAGCTGTATGCTGTAACTAGCATGTTGGTTGGAACTCCTCTCTTCAGGCACTGTTTCCAGACAGAAAGCTGTATGCTGTAACTAGCATGTTGGTTGTTACTCCTCTCTTCAGTCACTGTTTCCAGACAGAAAGCTGTAACTAGCATGTTGGTTGTAACTCCTCTCTTCAGTCACTGTTTCCAGACAGAAAGCTGTATGCTGTAACTAGCATGTTGGTTGTAACTCCTCTCTTCAGTCACTGTTTCCAGACAGAAAGCTGTATGTTGTAACTAGCATGTTGGTTGTAACTCCTCTCTTCAGCCACTGTTTCCAGACAGAAAGCTGTATGCTGTAACTAGCATGTTGGTTGTAACTCCTCTCTTCAGTAACTGTTTCCAGACAGAAAGCTGTATGCTGTAACTAGCATGTTGGTTGTAACTCCTCTCTTCAGTCACTGTTTCCAGACAGAAAGCTGTAACTAGCATGTTGGTTGTAACTCCTCTCTTCAGTCACTGTTTCCAGACAGAAAGCTGTAACTAGCATGTTGGTTGTAACTCCTCTCTTCAGTCACTGTTTCCAGGCAGAAAGCTGTAACTAGCATGTTGGTTGTAACTCCTCTCTTCAGTCACTGTTTCCAGACAGAAAGCTGTATGCTGTAACTAGCATGTTGGTTGTAACTCGTCTCTTCAGTCACTGTTTCCAGACAGAAAGCTGTAAGCTGTAACTAGCATGTTGGTTGTAACTCCTCTCTTCAGTCACTGTTTCCAGACAGAAAGCTGTAACTAGCATGTTGGTTGTAACTCCTCTCTTCAGTTACTGTTTCCAGACAGAAAGCTGTAACTAGCATGTTGGTTGTAACTCCTCTCTTCAGTCACTGTTTCCAGACAGAAGGCTGTATGCTGTAACTAGCATGTTGGTTGTAACTCCTGTCTTCAGTACTGTTTCCAGAAAGAAAGCTGTATGCTGTAACTAGCATGTTGGTTGTAACTCCTCTCTTCAGTCACTGTTTCCAGACAGAAAGCTGTATGCTGTAACTAGCATGTTGGTTGTAACTCCTCTCTTCAGTCACTCTTTCCAGACAGAAAGCTGTAACTAGCATGTTTGTTGTAACTCCTCTCTTCAGTCACTGTTTCCAGACAGAAAGCTGTATGCTGTAACTAGCATGTTGGTTGTAACTCCTCTCTTCAGTCACTGTTTCCAGACAGAAAGCTGTAACTAGCATGTTGGTTGTAACTCCTCTCTTCAGTCACTGTTTCCAGACAGAAAGCTGTAACTAGCATGTTGGTTGTAACTCCTCTCTTCAGTCACTGTTTCCAGGCAGAAAGCTGTAACTAGCATGTTGGTTGTAACTCCTCTCTTCAGTCACTGTTTCCAGACAGAAAGCTGTATGCTGTAACTAGCATGTTGGTTGTAACTCGTCTCTTCAGTCACTGTTTCCAGACAGAAAGCTGTATGCTGTAACTAGCATGTTGGTTGTAACTCCTCTCTTCAGTCACTGTTTCCAGACAGAAAGCTGTAACTAGCATGTTGGTTGTAACTCCTCTCTTCAGTCACTGTTTCCAGGCAGAAAGCTGTAACTAGCATGTTGGTTGTAACTCCTCTCTTCAGTCACTGTTTCCAGACAGAAAGCTGTATGCTGTAACTAGCATGTTGGTTGTAACTCGTCTCTTCAGTCACTGTTTCCAGACAGAAAGCTGTAAGCTGTAACTAGCATGTTGGTTGTAACTCCTCTCTTCAGTCACTGTTTCCAGACAGAAAGCTGTAACTAGCATGTTGGTTGTAACTCCTCTCTTCAGTCACTGTTTCCAGACAGAAAGCTGTAACTAGCATGTTGGTTGTAACTCCTCTCTTCAGTCACTGTTTCCAGACAGAAGGCTGTATGCTGTAACTAGCATGTTGGTTGTAACTCCTGTCTTCAGTACTGTTTCCAGAAAGAAAGCTGTATGCTGTAACTAGCATGTTGGTTGTAACTCCTCTCTTCAGTCACTGTTTCCAGACAGAAAGCTGTATGCTGTAACTAGCATGTTGGTTGTAACTCCTCTCTTCAGTCACTCTTTCCAGACAGAAAGCTGTAACTAGCATGTTTGTTGTAACTCCTCTCTTCAGTCACTGTTTCCAGACAGAAAGCTGTATGCTGTAACTAGCATGTTGGTTGTAACTCCTCTCTTCAGTCACTGTTTCCAGACAGAAAGCTGTAACTAGCATGTTGGTTGTAACTCCTCTCTTCAGTCACTGTTTCCAGACAGAAAGCTGTAACTAGCATGTTGGTTGTAACTCCTCTCTTCAGTCACTGTTTCCAGGCAGAAAGCTGTAACTAGCATGTTGGTTGTAACTCCTCTCTTCAGTCACTGTTTCCAGACAGAAAGCTGTATGCTGTAACTAGCATGTTGGTTGTAACTCGTCTCTTCAGTCACTGTTTCCAGACAGAAAGCTGTATGCTGTAACTAGCATGTTGGTTGTAACTCCTCTCTTCAGTCACTGTTTCCAGACAGAAAGCTGTAACTAGCATGTTGGTTGTAACTCCTCTCTTCAGTCACTGTTTCCAGACAGAAAGCTGTAACTAGCATGTTGGTTGTAACTCCTCTCTTCAGTCACTGTTTCCAGACAGAAGGCTGTATGCTGTAACTAGCATGTTGGTTGTAACTCCTGTCTTCAGTACTGTTTCCAGAAAGAAAGCTGTATGCTGTAACTAGCATGTTGGTTGTAACTCCTCTCTTCAGTCACTGTTTCCAGACAGAAAGCTGTATGCTGTAACTAGCATGTTGGTTGTAACTCCTCTCTTCAGTCACTCTTTCCAGACAGAAAGCTGTAACTATCATGTTTGTTGTAACTCCTCTCTTCAGTCACTGTTTCCAGACAGAAAGCTGTATGCTGTAACTAGCATGTTGGTTGTAACTCCTCTCTTCAGTCACTGTTTCCAGACAGAAAGCTGTATGCTGTAACTAGCATGTTGGTTGTAACTCCTCTCTTCAGTCACTGTTTCCAGACAGAAAGCTGTAACTAGCATGTTGGTTGTAACTCCTCTCTTCAGTCACTGTTTCCAGACAGAAAGCTGTAACTAGCATGTTGGTTGTAACTCCTCTCTTCAGTAACTGTTTCCAGACAGAAAGCTGTATGCTGTAACTAGCATGTTGGTTGTAACTCCTCTCTTCAGTCACTGTTTCCAGACAGAAAGCTGTATGCTGTAACTAGCATGTTGGTTGTAACTCCTCTCTTCAGTCACTGTTTCCAGACAGAAAGCTGTATGCTGTAACTAGCATGTTGGTTGTAACTCCTCTCTTCAGTAACTGTTTCCAGACAGAAAGCTGTATGCTGTAACTAGCATGTTGGTTGTAACTCCTCTCTTCAGTCACTGTTTCCAGACAGAAAGCTGTATGCTGTAACTAGCATGTTGGTTGTAACTCCTCTCTTCAGTCACTGTTTCCAGACAGAAAGCTGTAACTAGCATGTTGGTTGTAACTCCTCTCTTCAGTCACTGTTTCCAGACAGAAAGCTGTAACTAGCATGTTGGTTGTAACTCCTCTCTTCAGTCACTGTTTCCAGGCAGAAAGCTGTAACTAGCATGTTGGTTGTAACTCCTCTCTTCAGTCACTGTTTCCAGACAGAAAGCTGTATGCTGTAACTAGCATGTTGGTTGTAACTCGTCTCTTCAGTCACTGTTTCCAGACAGAAAGCTGTATGCTGTAACTAGCATGTTGGTTGTAACTCCTCTCTTCAGTCACTGTTTCCAGACAGAAAGCTGTAACTAGCATGTTGGTTGTAACTCCTCTCTTCAGTCACTGTTTCCAGACAGAAAGCTGTAACTAGCATGTTGGTTGTAACTCCTCTCTTCAGTCACTGTTTCCAGACAGAAGGCTGTATGCTGTAACTAGCATGTTGGTTGTAACTCCTGTCTTCAGTACTGTTTCCAGAAAGAAAGCTGTATGTTGTAACTAGCATAATGGTTGTAACTCCTCTCTTCAGTCACTGTTTCCAGACAGAAAGCTGTATGCTGTAACTAGCATGTTGGTTGTAACTCCTCTCTTCAGTCACTGTTTCCAGACAGAAAGCTGTATGCTGTAACTAGCATGTTGGTTGTAACTCCTCTCTTCAGTCACTCTTTCCAGACAGAAAGCTGTATGCTGTAACTAGCATGTTTGTTGTAACTCCTCTCTTCAGTCACTGTTTCGAGACAGAAAGCTGTATGCTGTAACTAGCATGTTGGTTGTAACTCCTCTCTTCAGTCACTGTTTCCAGACAGAAAGCTGTAACTAGCATGTTGGTTGTAACTCCTCTCTTCAGTAACTGTTTCCAGACAGAAAGCTGTATGCTGTAACTAGCATGTTGGTTGTAACTCCTCTCTTCAGTCACTGTTTCCAGACAGAAAGCTGTATGCTGTAACTAGCATGTTGGTTGTAACTCCTCTCTTCAGTCACTGTTTCCAGACAGAAAGCTGTATGTTGTAACTAGCATGTTGGTTGTAACTCCTCTCTTCGGTCACTGTTTCCAGAAAGCTGTATACTGTAACTAGCATGTTGGTTGTAACTCCTCTCTTCAGTCACTGTTTCCAGACAGAAAGCTGTAACTAGCATGTTGGTTGTAACTCCTCTCTTCAGTCACTGTTTCCAGACAGAAAGCTGTAACTAGCATGTTGGTTGTAACTCCTCTCTTCAGTCACTGTTTCCAGGCAGAAAGCTGTAACTAGCATGTTGGTTGTAACTCCTCTCTTCAGTCACTGTTTCCAGACAGAAAGCTGTATGCTGTAACTAGCATGTTGGTTGTAACTCGTCTCTTCAGTCACTGTTTCCAGACAGAAAGCTGTATGCTGTAACTAGCATGTTGGTTGTAACTCCTCTCTTCAGTCACTGTTTCCAGACAGAAAGCTGTAACTAGCATGTTGGTTGTAACTCCTCTCTTCAGTCACTGTTTCCAGGCAGAAAGCTGTAACTAGCATGTTGGTTGTAACTCCTCTCTTCAGTCACTGTTTCCAGACAGAAAGCTGTATGCTGTAACTAGCATGTTGGTTGTAACTCGTCTCTTCAGTCACTGTTTCCAGACAGAAAGCTGTAAGCTGTAACTAGCATGTTGGTTGTAACTCCTCTCTTCAGTCACTGTTTCCAGACAGAAAGCTGTAACTAGCATGTTGGTTGTAACTCCTCTCTTCAGTCACTGTTTCCAGACAGAAAGCTGTAACTAGCATGTTGGTTGTAACTCCTCTCTTCAGTCACTGTTTCCAGACAGAAGGCTGTATGCTGTAACTAGCATGTTGGTTGTAACTCCTGTCTTCAGTACTGTTTCCAGAAAGAAAGCTGTATGCTGTAACTAGCATGTTGGTTGTAACTCCTCTCTTCAGTCACTGTTTCCAGACAGAAAGCTGTATGCTGTAACTAGCATGTTGGTTGTAACTCCTCTCTTCAGTCACTCTTTCCAGACAGAAAGCTGTAACTAGCATGTTTGTTGTAACTCCTCTCTTCAGTCACTGTTTCCAGACAGAAAGCTGTATGCTGTAACTAGCATGTTGGTTGTAACTCCTCTCTTCAGTCACTGTTTCCAGACAGAAAGCTGTAACTAGCATGTTGGTTGTAACTCCTCTCTTCAGTCACTGTTTCCAGACAGAAAGCTGTAACTAGCATGTTGGTTGTAACTCCTCTCTTCAGTCACTGTTTCCAGGCAGAAAGCTGTAACTAGCATGTTGGTTGTAACTCCTCTCTTCAGTCACTGTTTCCAGACAGAAAGCTGTATGCTGTAACTAGCATGTTGGTTGTAACTCGTCTCTTCAGTCACTGTTTCCAGACAGAAAGCTGTATGCTGTAACTAGCATGTTGGTTGTAACTCCTCTCTTCAGTCACTGTTTCCAGACAGAAAGCTGTAACTAGCATGTTGGTTGTAACTCCTCTCTTCAGTCACTGTTTCCAGACAGAAAGCTGTAACTAGCATGTTGGTTGTAACTCCTCTCTTCAGTCACTGTTTCCAGACAGAAGGCTGTATGCTGTAACTAGCATGTTGGTTGTAACTCCTGTCTTCAGTACTGTTTCCAGAAAGAAAGCTGTATGCTGTAACTAGCATGTTGGTTGTAACTCCTCTCTTCAGTCACTGTTTCCAGACAGAAAGCTGTATGCTGTAACTAGCATGTTGGTTGTAACTCCTCTCTTCAGTCACTCTTTCCAGACAGAAAGCTGTAACTAGCATGTTTGTTGTAACTCCTCTCTTCAGTCACTGTTTCCAGACAGAAAGCTGTATGCTGTAACTAGCATGTTGGTTGTAACTCCTCTCTTCAGTCACTGTTTCCAGACAGAAAGCTGTATGCTGTAACTAGCATGTTGGTTGTAACTCCTCTCTTCAGTCACTGTTTCCAGACAGAAAGCTGTAACTAGCATGTTGGTTGTAACTCCTCTCTTCAGTCACTGTTTCCAGACAGAAAGCTGTAACTAGCATGTTGGTTGTAACTCCTCTCTTCAGTAACTGTTTCCAGACAGAAAGCTGTATGCTGTAACTAGCATGTTGGTTGTAACTCCTCTCTTCAGTCACTGTTTCCAGACAGAAAGCTGTATGCTGTAACTAGCATGTTGGTTGTAACTCCTCTCTTCAGTCACTGTTTCCAGACAGAAAGCTGTATGCTGTAACTAGCATGTTGGTTGTAACTCCTCTCTTCAGTAACTGTTTCCAGACAGAAAGCTGTATGCTGTAACTAGCATGTTGGTTGTAACTCCTCTCTTCAGTCACTGTTTCCAGACAGAAAGCTGTATGCTGTAACTAGCATGTTGGTTGTAACTCCTCTCTTCAGTCACTGTTTCCAGACAGAAAGCTGTAACTAGCATGTTGGTTGTAACTCCTCTCTTCAGTCACTGTTTCCAGACAGAAAGCTGTAACTAGCATGTTGGTTGTAACTCCTCTCTTCAGTCACTGTTTCCAGGCAGAAAGCTGTAACTAGCATGTTGGTTGTAACTCCTCTCTTCAGTCACTGTTTCCAGACAGAAAGCTGTATGCTGTAACTAGCATGTTGGTTGTAACTCGTCTCTTCAGTCACTGTTTCCAGACAGAAAGCTGTATGCTGTAACTAGCATGTTGGTTGTAACTCCTCTCTTCAGTCACTGTTTCCAGACAGAAAGCTGTAACTAGCATGTTGGTTGTAACTCCTCTCTTCAGTCACTGTTTCCAGACAGAAAGCTGTAACTAGCATGTTGGTTGTAACTCCTCTCTTCAGTCACTGTTTCCAGACAGAAGGCTGTATGCTGTAACTAGCATGTTGGTTGTAACTCCTGTCTTCAGTACTGTTTCCAGAAAGAAAGCTGTATGTTGTAACTAGCATAATGGTTGTAACTCCTCTCTTCAGTCACTGTTTCCAGACAGAAAGCTGTATGCTGTAACTAGCATGTTGGTTGTAACTCCTCTCTTCAGTCACTGTTTCCAGACAGAAAGCTGTATGCTGTAACTAGCATGTTGGTTGTAACTCCTCTCTTCAGTCACTCTTTCCAGACAGAAAGCTGTATGCTGTAACTAGCATGTTTGTTGTAACTCCTCTCTTCAGTCACTGTTTCGAGACAGAAAGCTGTATGCTGTAACTAGCATGTTGGTTGTAACTCCTCTCTTCAGTCACTGTTTCCAGACAGAAAGCTGTAACTAGCATGTTGGTTGTAACTCCTCTCTTCAGTAACTGTTTCCAGACAGAAAGCTGTATGCTGTAACTAGCATGTTGGTTGTAACTCCTCTCTTCAGTCACTGTTTCCAGACAGAAAGCTGTATGCTGTAACTAGCATGTTGGTTGTAACTCCTCTCTTCAGTCACTGTTTCCAGACAGAAAGCTGTATGTTGTAACTAGCATGTTGGTTGTAACTCCTCTCTTCGGTCACTGTTTCCAGAAAGCTGTATACTGTAACTAGCATGTTGGTTGTAACTCCTCTCTTCAGTAACTGTTTCCAGACAGAAAGCTGTATGCTGTAACTAGCATGTTGGTTGTAACTCCTCTCTTCAGTCACTGTTTCCAGACAGCAAGCTGTATGCTGTAACTAGCATGTTGGTTGTAACTCGTCTCTTCAGTCACTGTTTCCAGACAGAAAGCTGTATGCTGTAACTAGCATGTTGGTTGTAACTCCTCTCTTCAGTCACTGTTTCCAGACAGAAAGCTGTAACTAGCATGTTGGTTGTAACTCCTCTCTTCAGTCACTGTTTCCAGACAGAAAGCTGTAACTAGCATGTTGGTTGTAACTCGTCTCTTCAGTCACTGTTTCCAGACAGAAAGCTGTATGCTGTAACTAGCATGTTGGTTGTAACTCCTCTCTTCAGTCACTGTTTCCAGACAGAAAGCTGTATGCTGTAACTAGCATGTTGGTTGTAACTCCTCTCTTCAGTCACTGTTTCCAGACAGAAAGCTGTAACTAGCATGTTGGTTGTAACTCCTCTCTTCAGTCACTGTTTCCAGACAGAAAGCTGTAACTAGCATGTTGGTTGTAACTCCTCTCTTCAGCCACTGTTTCCAGACAGAAAGCTGTATGCTGTAACTAGCATGTTGGTTGTAACTCCTCTCTTCAGTAACTGTTTCCAGACAGAAAGCTGTATGCTGTAACTAGCATGTTGGTTGTAACTCCTCTCTTCAGTCACTGTTTCCAGACAGAAAGCTGTAACTAGCATGTTGGTTGTAACTCCTCTCTTCAGTCACTGTTTCCAGACAGAAAGCTGTAACTAGCATGTTGGTTGTAACTCCTCTCTTCAGTCACTGTTTCCAGGCAGAAAGCTGTAACTAGCATGTTGGTTGTAACTCCTCTCTTCAGTCACTGTTTCCAGACAGAAAGCTGTATGCTGTAACTAGCATGTTGGTTGTAACTCGTCTCTTCAGTCACTGTTTCCAGACAGAAAGCTGTATGCTGTAACTAGCATGTTGGTTGTAACTCCTCTCTTCAGTCACTGTTTCCAGACAGAAAGCTGTAACTAGCATGTTGGTTGTAACTCCTCTCTTCAGTCACTGTTTCCAGACAGAAAGCTGTAACTAGCATGTTGGTTGTAACTCCTCTCTTCAGTCACTGTTTCCAGACAGAAGGCTGTATGCTGTAACTAGCATGTTGGTTGTAA
The DNA here is from genome assembly GCA_023634145.1 of Thymallus thymallus. NCBI lineage: Eukaryota > Metazoa > Chordata > Actinopteri > Salmoniformes > Salmonidae > Thymallus > Thymallus thymallus. Next base: position 511,767 of record CM042410.1, read on the forward strand.
CTCCTGTCTTCAGTACTGTTTCCAGAAAGAAAGCTGTATGCTGTAACTAGCATGTTGGTTGTAACTCCTCTCTTCAGTCACTGTTTCCAGACAGAAAGCTGTATGCTGTAACTAGCATGTTGGTTGTAACTCCTCTCTTCAGTCACTCTTTCCAGACAGAAAGCTGTAACTAGCATGTTTGTTGTAACTCCTCTCTTCAGTCACTGTTTCCAGACAGAAAGCTGTATGCTGTAACTAGCATGTTGGTTGTAACTCCTCTCTTCAGTCACTGTTTCCAGACAGAAAGCTGTATGCTGTAACTAGCATGTTGGTTGTAACTCCTCTCTTCAGTCACTGTTTCCAGACAGAAAGCTGTAACTAGCATGTTGGTTGTAACTCCTCTCTTCAGTCACTGTTTCCAGACAGAAAGCTGTAACTAGCATGTTGGTTGTAACTCCTCTCTTCAGTAACTGTTTCCAGACAGAAAGCTGTATGCTGTAACTAGCATGTTGGTTGTAACTCCTCTCTTCAGTCACTGTTTCCAGACAGAAAGCTGTATGCTGTAACTAGCATGTTGGTTGTAACTCCTCTCTTCAGTCACTGTTTCCAGACAGAAAGCTGTATGCTGTAACTAGCATGTTGGTTGTAACTCCTCTCTTCAGTAACTTTTTCCAGACAGAAAGCTGTATGCTGTAACTAGCATGTTGGTTGTAACTCCTCTCTTCAGTCACTGTTTCCAGACAGAAAGCTGTATGCTGTAACTAGCATGTTGGTTGTAACTCCTCTCTTCAGTCACTGTTTCCAGACAGAAAGCTGTAACTAGCATGTTGGTTGTAACTCCTCTCTTCAGTCACTGTTTCCAGACAGAAAGCTGTAACTAGCATGTTGGTTGTAACTCCTCTCTTCAGTCACTGTTTCCAGGCAGAAAGCTGTAACTAGCATGTTGGTTGTAACTCCTCTCTTCAGTCACTGTTTCCAGACAGAAAGCTGTATGCTGTAACTAGCATGTTGGTTGTAACTCGTCTCTTCAGTCACTGTTTCCAGACAGAAAGCTGTATGCTGTAACTAGCATGTTGGTTGTAACTCCTCTCTTCAGTCACTGTTTCCAGACAGAAAGCTGTAACTAGCATGTTGGTTGTAACTCCTCTCTTCAGTCACTGTTTCCAGACAGAAGGCTGTATGCTGTAACTAGCATGTTGGTTGTAACTCCTGTCTTCAGTACTGTTTCCAGAAAGAAAGCTGTATGCTGTAACTAGCATGTTGGTTGTAACTCCTCTCTTCAGTCACTGTTTCCAGACAGAAAGCTGTATGCTGTAACTAGCATGTTGGTTGTAACTCCTCTCTTCAGTCACTCTTTCCAGACAGAAAGCTGTAACTAGCATGTTTGTTGTAACTCCTCTCTTCAGTCACTGTTTCCAGACAGAAAGCTGTATGCTGTAACTAGCATGTTGGTTGTAACTCCTCTCTTCAGTCACTGTTTCCAGACAGAAAGCTGTATGCTGTAACTAGCATGTTGGTTGTAACTCCTCTCTTCAGTCACTGTTTCCAGACAGAAAGCTGTAACTAGCATGTTGGTTGTAACTCCTCTCTTCAGTCACTGTTTCCAGACAGAAAGCTGTAACTAGCATGTTGGTTGTAACTCCTCTCTTCAGTAACTGTTTCCAGACAGAAAGCTGTATGCTGTAACTAGCATGTTGGTTGTAACTCCTCTCTTCAGTCACTGTTTCCAGACAGAAAGCTGTATGCTGTAACTAGCATGTTGGTTGTAACTCCTCTCTTCAGTCACTGTTTCCAGACAGAAAGCTGTATGCTGTAACTAGCATGTTGGTTGTAACTCCTCTCTTCAGTAACTGTTTCCAGACAGAAAGCTGTATGCTGTAACTAGCATGTTGGTTGTAACTCCTCTCTTCAGTCACTGTTTCCAGACAGAAAGCTGTATGCTGTAACTAGCATGTTGGTTGTAACTCCTCTCTTCAGTCACTGTTTCCAGACAGAAAGCTGTAACTAGCATGTTGGTTGTAACTCCTCTCTTCAGTCACTGTTTCCAGACAGAAAGCTGTAACTAGCATGTTGGTTGTAACTCCTCTCTTCAGTCACTGTTTCCAGGCAGAAAGCTGTAACTAGCATGTTGGTTGTAACTCCTCTCTTCAGTCACTGTTTCCAGACAGAAAGCTGTATGCTGTAACTAGCATGTTGGTTGTAACTCATCTCTTCAGTCACTGTTTCCAGACAGAAAGCTGTATGCTGTAACTAGCATGTTGGTTGTAACTCCTCTCTTCAGTCACTGTTTCCAGACAGAAAGCTGTAACTAGCATGTTGGTTGTAACTCCTCTCTTCAGTCACTGTTTCCAGACAGAAAGCTGTAACTAGCATGTTGGTTGTAACTCCTCTCTTCAGTCACTGTTTCCAGACAGAAGGCTGTATGCTGTAACTAGCATGTTGGTTGTAACTCCTGTCTTCAGTACTGTTTCCAGAAAGAAAGCTGTATGTTGTAACTAGCATAATGGTTGTAACTCCTCTCTTCAGTCACTGTTTCCAGACAGAAAGCTGTATGCTGTAACTAGCATGTTGGTTGTAACTCCTCTCTTCAGTCACTGTTTCCAGACAGAAAGCTGTATGCTGTAACTAGCATGTTGGTTGTAACTCCTCTCTTCAGTCACTCTTTCCAGACAGAAAGCTGTATGCTGTAACTAGCATGTTTGTTGTAACTCCTCTCTTCAGTCACTGTTTCCAGACAGAAAGCTGTATGCTGTAACTAGCATGTTGGTTGTAACTCCTCTCTTCAGTCACTGTTTCCAGACAGAAAGCTGTATGCTGTAACTAGCATGTTGGTTGTAACTCCTCTCTTCAGTCACTGTTTCCAGACAGAAAGCTGTATGCTGTAACTAGCATGTTGGTTGTAACTCCTCTCTTCAGTCACTGTTTCCAGACAGAAAGCTGTAACTAGCATGTTGGTTGTAACTCCTCTCTTCAGTAACTGTTTCCAGACAGAAAGCTGTATGCTGTAACTAGCATGTTGGTTGTAACTCCTCTCTTCAGTCACTGTTTCCAGACAGAAAGCTGTATGCTGTAACTAGCATGTTGGTTGTAACTCCTCTCTTCAGTCACTGTTTCCAGACAGAAAGCTGTATGTTGTAACTAGCATGTTGGTTGTAACTCCTCTCTTCGGTCACTGTTTCCAGAAAGCTGTATACTGTAACTAGCATGTTGGTTGTAACTCCTCTCTTCAGTAACTGTTTCCAGACAGAAAGCTGTATGCTGTAACTAGCATGTTGGTTGTAACTCCTCTCTTCAGTCACTGTTTCCAGACAGCAAGCTGTATGCTGTAACTAGCATGTTGGTTGTAACTCGTCTCTTCAGTCACTGTTTCCAGACAGAAAGCTGTATGCTGTAACTAGCATGTTGGTTGTAACTCCTCTCTTCAGTCACTGTTTCCAGACAGAAAGCTGTAACTAGCATGTTGGTTGTAACTCCTCTCTTCAGTCACTGTTTCCAGACAGAAAGCTGTAACTAGCATGTTGGTTGTAACTCGTCTCTTCAGTCACTGTTTCCAGACAGAAAGCTGTATGCTGTAACTAGCATGTTGGTTGTAACTCCTCTCTTCAGTCACTGTTTCCAGACAGAAAGCTGTATGCTGTAACTAGCATGTTGGTTGTAACTCCTCTCTTCAGTCACTGTTTCCAGACAGAAAGCTGTAACTAGCATGTTGGTTGTAACTCCTCTCTTCAGTCACTGTTTCCAGACAGAAAGCTGTAACTAGCATGTTGGTTGTAACTCCTCTCTTCAGTCACTGTTTCCAGACAGAAAGCTGTATGCTGTAACTAGCATGTTGGTTGTAACTCCTCTCTTCAGTCACTGTTTCCAGACAGAAAGCTGTATGCTGTAACTAGCATGTTGGTTGTAACTCCTCTCTTCAGTCACTGTTTCCAGACAGAAAGCTGTAACTAGCATGTTGGTTGTAACTCCTCTCTTCAGTCACTCTTTCCAGACAGAAAGCTGTATGCTGTAACTAGCATGTTGGTTGTAACTCCTCTCTTCAGTCACTGTTTCCAGACAGAAAGCTGTATGCTGTAACTAGCATGTTGGTTGTAACTCCTCTCTTCAGTCACTGTTTCCAGACAGAAAGCTGTAACTAGCATGTTGGTTGTAACTCCTCTCTTCAGTCACTGTTTCCAGACAGAAAGCTGTAACTAGCATGTTGGTTGTAACTCCTCTCTTCAGTCACTGTTTCCAGACAGAAAGCTGTAACTAGCATGTTGGTTGTAACTCCTCTCTTCAGTCACTGTTTCCAGACAGAAAGCTGTATGCTGTAACTAGCATGTTGGTTGTAACTCCTCTCTTCAGTAACTGTTTCCAGACAGGAAGCTGTATGCTGTAACTAGCATGTTGGTTGTAACTCGTCTCTTCAGTCACTGTTTCCAGACAGAAAGCTGTATGCTGTAACTAGCATGTTGGTTGTAACTCCTCTCTTCAGTCACTGTTTCCAGACAGAAAGCTGTAACTAGCATGTTGGTTGTAACTCCTCTCTTCAGTCACTGTTTCCAGACAGAAAGCTGTAACTAGCATGTTGGTTGTAACTCCTCTCTTCAGTCACTGTTTCCAGACAGAAAGCTGTAACTAGCATGTTGGTTGTAACTCCTCTCTTCAGTCACTGTTTCCAGACAGAAAGCTGTATGCTGTAACTAGCATGTTGGTTGTAACTCCTCTCTTCAGTCACTGTTTCCAGACAGAAAGCTGTATGCTGTAACTAGCATGTTGGTTGTAACTCCTCTCTTCAGTAACTGTTTCCAGACAGAAAGCTGTATGCTGTAACTAGCATGTTGGTTGTAACTCCTCTCTTCAGGCACTGTTTCCAGACAGAAAGCTGTATGCTGTAACTAGCATGTTGGTTGTAACTCCTCTCTTCAGTCACTGTTTCCAGACAGAAAGCTGTAACTAGCATGTTGGTTGTAACTCCTCTCTTCAGTCACTGTTTCCAGGCAGAAAGCTGTAACTAGCATGTTGGTTGTAACTCCTCTCTTCCGTCACTGTTTCCAGACAGCAAGCTGTATGCTGTAACTAGCATGTTGGTTGTAACTCGTCTCTTCAGTTACTGTTTCCAGACAGAAAGCTGTATGCTGTAACTAGCATGTTGGTTGTAACTCCTCTCTTCAGTCACTGTTTCCAGACAGAAAGCTGTAACTAGCATGTTGGTTGTAACTCCTCTCTTCAGTCACTGTTTCCAGACAGAAAGCTGTAACTAGCATGTTGGTTGTAACTCCTCTCTTCAGTCACTGTTTCCAGACAGAAGGCTGTATGCTGTAACTAGCATGTTGGTTGTAACTCCTGTCTTCAGTACTGTTTCCAGAAAGAAAGCTGTATGTTGTAACTAGCATAATGGTTGTAACTCCTCTCTTCAGTCACTGTTTCCAGACAGAAAGCTGTATGCTGTAACTAGCATGTTGGTTGTAACTCCTCTCTTCAGTCACTGTTTCCAGACAGAAAGCTGTATGCTGTAACTAGCATGTTGGTTGTAACTCCTCTCTTCAGTCACTGTTTCCAGACAGAAAGCTGTATGTTGTAACTAGCATGTTGGTTGTAACTCCTCTCTTCAGTCACTGTTTCCAGACAGAAAGCTGTATGCTGTAACTAGCATGTTGGTTGTAACTCCTCTCTTCAGTCACTGTTTCCAGACAGAAAGCTGTATGCTGTAACTAGCATGTTGGTTGTAACTCCTCTCTTCAGTCACTGTTTCCAGACAGAAAGCTGTATGTTGTAACTAGCATGTTGGTTGTAACTCCTCTCTTCGGTCACTGTTTCCAGAAAGCTGTATACTGTAACTAGCATGTTGGTTGTAACTCCTCTCTTCAGTAACTGTTTCCAGACAGAAAGCTGTATGCTGTAACTAGCATGTTGGTTGTAACTCCTCTCTTCAGTCACTGTTTCCAGACAGCAAGCTGTATGCTGTAACTAGCATGTTGGTTGTAACTCCTCTCTTCAGTCACTGTTTCCAGACAGAAAGCTGTAACTAGCATGTTGGTTGTAACTCCTCTCTTCAGTCACTGTTTCCAGGCAGAAAGCTGTAACTAGCATGTTGGTTGTAACTCCTCTCTTCAGTCACTGTTTCCAGACAGCAAGCGGTATGCTGTAACTAGCATGTTGGTTGTAACTCGTCTCTTCAGTCACTGTTTCCAGACAGAAAGCTGTATGCTGTAACTAGCATGTTGGTTGTAACTCCTCTCTTCAGTCACTGTTTCCAGACAGAAAGCTGTAACTAGCATGTTGGTTGTAACTCCTCTCTTCAGTCACTGTTTCCAGACAGAAAGCTGTAACTAGCATGTTGGTTGTAACTCCTCTCTTCAGTCACTGTTTCCAGACAGAAGGCTGTATGCTGTAACTAGCATGTTGGTTGTAACTCCTGTCTTCAGTACTGTTTCCAGAAAGAAAGCTGTATGTTGTAACTAGCATAATGGTTGTAACTCCTCTCTTCAGTCACTGTTTCCAGACAGAAAGCTGTATGCTGTAACTAGCATGTTGGTTGTAACTCCTCTCTTCAGTCACTGTTTCCAGACAGAAAGCTGTATGCTGTAACTAGCATGTTGGTTGTAACTCCTCTCTTCAGTCACTCTTTCCAGACAGAAAGCTGTATGCTGTAACTAGCATGTTGGTTGTAACTCCTCTCTTCAGTCACTGTTTCCAGACAGAAAGCTGTATGTTGTAACTAGCATGTTGGTTGTAACTCCTCTCTTCAGTCACTGTTTCCAGACAGAAAGCTGATGTTGGTTGTAACTCCTCTCTTCGGTCACTGTTTCCAGAAAGCTGTATACTGTAACTAGCATGTTGGTTGTAACTCCTCTCTTCAGTAACTTTTTCCAGACAGAAAGCTGTATGCTGTAACTAGCATGTTGGTTGTAACTCCTCTCTTCAGTCACTGTTTCCAGACAGAAAGCTGTATGCTGTAACTAGCATGTTGGTTGTAACTCCTCTCTTCAGTCACTGTTTCCAGACAGGAAGCTGTATGTTGTAACTAGCATGTTGGTTGTAACTCCTCTCTTCAGTCACTGTTTCCAGACAGAAAGCTGTATGTTGTAACTAGCATGTTGGTTGTAACTCCTCTCTTCGGTCACTGTTTCCAGAAAGCTGTATACTGTAACTAGCATGTTGGTTGTAACTCCTCTCTTCAGTAACTGTTTCCAGACAGAAAGCTGTATGCTGTAACTAGCATGTTGGTTGTAACTCCTCTCTTCAGTCACTGTTTCCAGACAGCAAGCTGTATGCTGTAACTAGCATGTTGGTTGTAACTCGTCTCTTCAGTCACTGTTTCCAGACAGAAAGCTGTATGCTGTAACTAGCATGTTGGTTGTAACTCCTCTCTTCAGTCACTGTTTCCAGACAGAAAGCTGTAACTAGCATGTTGGTTGTAACTCCTCTCTTCAGTCACTGTTTCCAGACAGAAAGCTGTAACTAGCATGTTGGTTGTAACTCCTCTCTTCAGTCACTGTTTCCAGACAGAAAGCTGTATGCTGTAACTAGCATGTTGGTTGTAACTCCTCTCTTCAATCACTGTTTCCAGACAGAAAGCTGTATGCTGTAACTAGCATGTTTGTTGTAACTCCTCTCTTCAGTAACTGTTTCCAGACAGGAAGCTGTATGCTGTAACTAGCATGTTGGTTGTAACTCCTCTCTTCAGTCACTGTTTCCAGACAGAAAGCTGTATGCTGTAACTAGCATGTTGGTTGTAACTCCTCTCTTCAGTCACTGTTTCTAGACGGAAAGCTGTATGCTGTAACTAGCATGTTGGTTGGAACTCCTCTCTTCAGGCACTGTTTCCAGACAGAAAGCTGTATGCTGTAACTAGCATGTTGGTTGTTACTCCTCTCTTCAGTCACTGTTTCCAGACAGAAAGCTGTAACTAGCATGTTGGTTGTAACTCCTCTCTTCAGTCACTGTTTCCAGACAGAAAGCTGTATGCTGTAACTAGCATGTTGGTTGTAACTCCTCTCTTCAGTCACTGTTTCCAGACAGAAAGCTGTATGTTGTAACTAGCATGTTGGTTGTAACTCCTCTCTTCAGCCACTGTTTCCAGACAGAAAGCTGTAACTAGCATGTTGGTTGTAACTCCTCTCTTCAGTCACTGTTTCCAGACAGAAGGCTGTATGCTGTAACTAGCATGTTGGTTGTAACTCCTGTCTTCAGTACTGTTTCCAGAAAGAAAGCTGTATGTTGTAACTAGCATAATGGTTGTAACTCCTCTCTTCAGTCACTGTTTCCAGACAGAAAGCTGTATGCTGTAACTAGCATGTTGGTTGTAACTCCTCTCTTCAGTCACTGTTTCCAGACAGAAAGCTGTATGCTGTAACTAGCATGTTGGTTGTAACTCCTCTCTTCAGTCACTCTTTCCAGACAGAAAGCTGTATGCTGTAACTAGCATGTTGGTTGTAACTCCTCTCTTCAGTCACTGTTTCCAGACAGAAAGCTGTATGTTGTAACTAGCATGTTGGTTGTAACTCCTCTCTTCAGTCACTGTTTCCAGACAGAAAGCTGATGTTGGTTGTAACTCCTCTCTTCGGTCACTGTTTCCAGAAAGCTGTATACTGTAACTAGCATGTTGGTTGTAACTCCTCTCTTCAGTAACTTTTTCCAGACAGAAAGCTGTATGCTGTAACTAGCATGTTGGTTGTAACTCCTCTCTTCAGTCACTGTTTCCAGACAGAAAGCTGTATGCTGTAACTAGCATGTTGGTTGTAACTCCTCTCTTCAGTCACTGTTTCCAGACAGGAAGCTGTATGTTGTAACTAGCATGTTGGTTGTAACTCCTCTCTTCAGTCACTGTTTCCAGACAGAAAGCTGTATGTTGTAACTAGCATGTTGGTTGTAACTCCTCTCTTCGGTCACTGTTTCCAGAAAGCTGTATACTGTAACTAGCATGTTGGTTGTAACTCCTCTCTTCAGTAACTGTTTCCAGACAGAAAGCTGTATGCTGTAACTAGCATGTTGGTTGTAACTCCTCTCTTCAGTCACTGTTTCCAGACAGCAAGCTGTATGCTGTAACTAGCATGTTGGTTGTAACTCGTCTCTTCAGTCACTGTTTCCAGACAGAAAGCTGTATGCTGTAACTAGCATGTTGGTTGTAACTCCTCTCTTCAGTCACTGTTTCCAGACAGAAAGCTGTAACTAGCATGTTAGTTGTAACTCCTCTCTTCAGTCACTGTTTCCAGACAGAAAGCTGTAACTAGCATGTTGGTTGTAACTCCTCTCTTCAGTCACTGTTTCCAGACAGAAAGCTGTATGCTGTAACTAGCATGTTGGTTGTAACTCCTCTCTTCAATCACTGTTTCCAGACAGAAAGCTGTATGCTGTAACTAGCATGTTTGTTGTAACTCCTCTCTTCAGTAACTGTTTCCAGACAGGAAGCTGTATGCTGTAACTAGCATGTTGGTTGTAACTCCTCTCTTCAGTCACTGTTTCCAGACAGAAAGCTGTATGCTGTAACTAGCATGTTGGTTGTAACTCCTCTCTTCAGTCACTGTTTCTAGACGGAAAGCTGTATGCTGTAACTAGCATGTTGGTTGGAACTCCTCTCTTCAGGCACTGTTTCCAGACAGAAAGCTGTATGCTGTAACTAGCATGTTGGTTGTTACTCCTCTCTTCAGTCACTGTTTCCAGACAGAAAGCTGTAACTAGCATGTTGGTTGTAACTCCTCTCTTCAGTCACTGTTTCCAGACAGAAAGCTGTATGCTGTAACTAGCATGTTGGTTGTAACTCCTCTCTTCAGTCACTGTTTCCAGACAGAAAGCTGTATGTTGTAACTAGCATGTTGGTTGTAACTCCTCTCTTCAGCCACTGTTTCCAGACAGAAAGCTGTATGCTGTAACTAGCATGTTGGTTGTAACTCCTCTCTTCAGTAACTGTTTCCAGACAGAAAGCTGTATGCTGTAACTAGCATGTTGGTTGTAACTCCTCTCTTCAGTCACTGTTTCCAGACAGAAAGCTGTATGCTGTAACTAGCATGTTGGTTGTAACTCCTCTCTTCAGTCACTGTTTCCAGACAGAAAGCTGTAACTAGCATGTTGGTTGTAACTCCTCTCTTCAGTCACTGTTTCCAGACAGAAAGCTGTAACTAGCATGTTGGTTGTAACTCCTCTCTTCAGTCACTGTTTCCAGGCAGAAAGCTGTAACTAGCATGTTGGTTGTAACTCCTCTCTTCAGTCACTGTTTCCAGACAGAAAGCTGTATGCTGTAACTAGCATGTTGGTTGTAACTCGTCTCTTCAGTCACTGTTTCCAGACAGAAAGCTGTATGCTGTAACTAGCATGTTGGTTGTAACTCCTCTCTTCAGTCACTGTTTCCAGACAGAAAGCTGTAACTAGCATGTTGGTTGTAACTCCTCTCTTCAGTCACTGTTTCCAGACAGAAAGCTGTAACTAGCATGTTGGTTGTAACTCCTCTCTTCAGTCACTGTTTCCAGACAGAAGGCTGTATGCTGTAACTAGCATGTTGGTTGTAACTCCTGTCTTCAGTACTGTTTCCAGAAAGAAAGCTGTATGTTGTAACTAGCATAATGGTTGTAACTCCTCTCTTCAGTCACTGTTTCCAGACAGAAAGCTGTATGCTGTAACTAGCATGTTGGTTGTAACTCCTCTCTTCAGTCACTGTTTCCAGACAGAAAGCTGTATGCTGTAACTAGCATGTTGGTTGTAACTCCTCTCTTCAGTCACTCTTTCCAGACAGAAAGCTGTATGCTGTAACTAGCATGTTTGTTGTAACTCCTCTCTTCAGTCACTGTTTCCAGACAGAAAGCTGTATGCTGTAACTAGCATGTTGGTTGTAACTCCTCTCTTCAGTCACTGTTTCCAGACAGAAAGCTGTATGCTGTAACTAGCATGTTGGTTGTAACTCCTCTCTTCAGTCACTGTTTCCAGACAGAAAGCTGTATGCTGTAACTAGCATGTTGGTTGTAACTCCTCTCTTCAGTCACTGTTTCCAGACAGAAAGCTGTAACTAGCATGTTGGTTGCAACTCCTCTCTTCAGTAACTGTTTCCAGACAGAAAGCTGTATGCTGTAACTAGCATGTTGGTTGTAACTCCTCTCTTCAGTCACTGTTTCCAGACAGAAAGCTGTATGCTGTAACTAGCATGTTGGTTGTAACTCCTCTCTTCAGTCACTGTTTCCAGACAGAAAGCTGTATGTTGTAACTAGCATGTTGGTTGTAACTCCTCTCTTCGGTCACTGTTTCCAGAAAGCTGTATACTGTAACTAGCATGTTGGTTGTAACTCCTCTCTTCAGTAACTGTTTCCAGACAGAAAGCTGTATGCTGTAACTAGCATGTTGGTTGTAACTCCTCTCTTCAGTAACTTTTTCCAGACAGAAAGCTGTATGCTGTAACTAGCATGTTGGTTGTAACTCCTCTCTTCAGTCACTGTTTCCAGACAGAAAGCTGTATGCTGTAACTAGCATGTTGGTTGTAACTCCTCTCTTCAGTCACTGTTTCCAGACAGGAAGCTGTATGTTGTAACTAGCATGTTGGTTGTAACTCCTCTCTTCAGTCACTGTTTCCAGACAGAAAGCTGTATGTTGTAACTAGCATGTTGGTTGTAACTCCTCTCTTCGGTCACTGTTTCCAGAAAGCTGTATACTGTAACTAGCATGTTGGTTGTAACTCCTCTCTTCAGTAACTGTTTCCAGACAGAAAGCTGTATGCTGTAACTAGCATGTTGGTTGTAACTCCTCTCTTCAGTCACTGTTTCCAGACAGCAAGCTGTATGCTGTAACTAGCATGTTGGTTGTAACTCGTCTCTTCAGTCACTGTTTCCAGACAGAAAGCTGTATGCTGTAACTAGCATGTTGGTTGTAACTCCTCTCTTCAGTCACTGTTTCCAGACAGAAAGCTGTAACTAGCATGTTGGTTGTAACTCCTCTCTTCAGTCACTGTTTCCAGACAGAAAGCTGTAACTAGCATGTTGGTTGTAACTCCTCTCTTCAGTCACTGTTTCCAGACAGAAAGCTGTATGCTGTAACTAGCATGTTGGTTGTAACTCCTCTCTTCAATCACTGTTTCCAGACAGAAAGCTGTATGCTGTAACTAGCATGTTTGTTGTAACTCCTCTCTTCAGTAACTGTTTCCAGACAGGAAGCTGTATGCTGTAACTAGCATGTTGGTTGTAACTCCTCTCTTCAGTCACTGTTTCCAGACAGAAAGCTGTATGCTGTAACTAGCATGTTGGTTGTAACTCCTCTCTTCAGTCACTGTTTCTAGACGGAAAGCTGTATGCTGTAACTAGCATGTTGGTTGGAACTCCTCTCTTCAGGCACTGTTTCCAGACAGAAAGCTGTATGCTGTAACTAGCATGTTGGTTGTTACTCCTCTCTTCAGTCACTGTTTCCAGACAGAAAGCTGTAACTAGCATGTTGGTTGTAACTCCTCTCTTCAGTCACTGTTTCCAGACAGAAAGCTGTATGCTGTAACTAGCATGTTGGTTGTAACTCCTCTCTTCAGTCACTGTTTCCAGACAGAAAGCTGTATGTTGTAACTAGCATGTTGGTTGTAACTCCTCTCTTCAGCCACTGTTTCCAGACAGAAAGCTGTATGCTGTAACTAGCATGTTGGTTGTAACTCCTCTCTTCAGTAACTGTTTCCAGACAGAAAGCTGTATGCTGTAACTAGCATGTTGGTTGTAACTCCTCTCTTCAGTCACTGTTTCCAGACAGAAAGCTGTATGCTGTAACTAGCATGTTGGTTGTAACTCCTCTCTTCAGTCACTGTTTCCAGACAGAAAGCTGTAACTAGCATGTTGGTTGTAACTCCTCTCTTCAGTCACTGTTTCCAGACAGAAAGCTGTAACTAGCATGTTGGTTGTAACTCCTCTCTTCAGTCACTGTTTCCAGGCAGAAAGCTGTAACTAGCATGTTGGTTGTAACTCCTCTCTTCAGTCACTGTTTCCAGACAGAAAGCTGTATGCTGTAACTAGCATGTTGGTTGTAACTCGTCTCTTCAGTCACTGTTTCCAGACAGAAAGCTGTATGCTGTAACTAGCATGTTGGTTGTAACTCCTCTCTTCAGTCACTGTTTCCAGACAGAAAGCTGTAACTAGCATGTTGGTTGTAACTCCTCTCTTCAGTCACTGTTTCCAGACAGAAAGCTGTAACTAGCATGTTGGTTGTAACTCCTCTCTTCAGTCACTGTTTCCAGACAGAAGGCTGTATGCTGTAACTAGCATGTTGGTTGTAACTCCTGTCTTCAGTACTGTTTCCAGAAAGAAAGCTGTATGTTGTAACTAGCATAATGGTTGTAACTCCTCTCTTCAGTCACTGTTTCCAGACAGAAAGCTGTATGCTGTAACTAGCATGTTGGTTGTAACTCCTCTCTTCAGTCACTGTTTCCAGACAGAAAGCTGTATGCTGTAACTAGCATGTTGGTTGTAACTCCTCTCTTCAGTCACTCTTTCCAGACAGAAAGCTGTATGCTGTAACTAGCATGTTTGTTGTAACTCCTCTCTTCAGTCACTGTTTCCAGACAGAAAGCTGTATGCTGTAACTAGCATGTTGGTTGTAACTCCTCTCTTCAGTCACTGTTTCCAGACAGAAAGCTGTATGCTGTAACTAGCATGTTGGTTGTAACTCCTCTCTTCAGTCACTGTTTCCAGACAGAAAGCTGTATGCTGTAACTAGCATGTTGGTTGTAACTCCTCTCTTCAGTCACTGTTTCCAGACAGAAAGCTGTAACTAGCATGTTGGTTGCAACTCCTCTCTTCAGTAACTGTTTCCAGACAGAAAGCTGTATGCTGTAACTAGCATGTTGGTTGTAACTCCTCTCTTCAGTCACTGTTTCCAGACAGAAAGCTGTATGCTGTAACTAGCATGTTGGTTGTAACTCCTCTCTTCAGTCACTGTTTCCAGACAGAAAGCTGTATGTTGTAACTAGCATGTTGGTTGTAACTCCTCTCTTCGGTCACTGTTTCCAGAAAGCTGTATACTGTAACTAGCATGTTGGTTGTAACTCCTCTCTTCAGTAACTGTTTCCAGACAGAAAGCTGTATGCTGTAACTAGCATGTTGGTTGTAACTCCTCTCTTCAGTCACTGTTTCCAGACAGCAAGCTGTATGCTGTAACTAGCATGTTGGTTGTAACTCGTCTCTTCAGTCACTGTTTCCAGACAGAAAGCTGTATGCTGTAACTAGCATGTTGGTTGTAACTCCTCTCTTCAGTCACTGTTTCCAGACAGAAAGCTGTAACTAGCATGTTGGTTGTAACTCCTCTCTTCAGTCACTGTTTCCAGACAGAAAGCTGTAACTAGCATGTTGGTTGTAACTCCTCTCTTCAGTCACTGTTTCCAGACAGAAAGCTGTATGCTGTAACTAGCATGTTGGTTGTAACTCGTCTCTTCAGTCACTGTTTCCAGACAGAAAGCTGTATACTGTAACTAGCATGTTGGTTGTAACTCCTCTCTTCAGTCACTGTTTCCAGACAGAAAGCTGTATGCTGTAACTAGCATGTTTGTTGTAACTCCTCTCTTCAGTAACTGTTTCCAGACAGGAAGCTGTATGCTGTAACTAGCATGTTGGTTGTAACTCCTCTCTTCAAGTCACTGTTTCCAGACAGAAAGCTGTATGCTGTAACTAGCATGTTGGTTGTAACTCCTCTCTTCAGTCACTGTTTCCAGACGGAAAGCTGTATGCTGTAACTAGCATGTTGGTTGGAACTCCTCTCTTCAGTCACTGTTTCCAGACAGAAAGCTGTATGCTGTAACTAGCATGTTGGTTGTTACTCCTCTCTTCAGTCACTGTTTCCAGACAGAAAGCTGTAACTAGCATGTTGGTTGTAACTCCTCTCTTCAGTCACTGTTTCCAGACAGAAAGCTGTATGCTGTAACTAGCATGTTGGTTGTAACTCCTCTCTTCAGTCACTGTTTCCAGACAGAAAGCTGTATGTTGTAACTAGCATGTTGGTTGTAACTCCTCTCTTCAGCCACTGTTTCCAGACAGAAAGCTGTATGCTGTAACTAGCATGTTGATTGTAACTCCTCTCTTCAGTAACTGTTTCCAGACAGAAAGCTGTATGCTGTAACTAGCATGTTGGTTGTAACTCCTCTCTTCAGTCACTGTTTCCAGACAGAAAGCTGTATGCTGTAACTAGCATGTTGGTTGTAACTCCTCTCTTCAGTCACTGTTTCCAGACAGAAAGCTGTATGCTGTAACTAGCATGTTGGTTGTAACTCCTCTCTTCAGTCACTGTTTCCAGACAGAAAGCTGTAACTAGCATGTTGGTTGTAACTCCTCTCTTCAGTCACTGTTTCCAGACAGAAAGCTGTATGCTGTAACTAGCATGTTGGTTGTAACTCTTCTCTTCAGTCACTGTTTCCAGACAGAAAGCTGTATGCTGTAACTAGCATGTTGGTTGTAACTCCTCTCTTCAGTCACTGTTTCCATACAGCAAGCTGTATGCTGTAACTAGCATGTTGGTTGTAACTCCTGTCTTCAGTACTGTTTCCAGAAAGAAAGCTGTATGTTGTAACTAGCATAATGGTTGTAACTCCTCTCTTCAGTCACTGTTTCCAGACAGAAAGCTGTAAGCTGTAACTAGCATGTTGGTTGTAACTCCTCTCTTCAGTCACTGTTTCCAGACAGAAAGCTGTATGCTGTAACTAGCATGTTGGTTGTAACTCCTCTCTTCAGTCACTCTTTCCAGACAGAAAGCTGTATGCTGTAACTAGCATGTTGGTTGTAACTCCTCTCTTCAGTCACTGTTTCCAGACAGAAAGCTGTATGTTGTAACTAGCATGTTGGTTGTAACTCCTCTCTTCAGTCACTGTTTCCAGACAGAAAGCTGTATGCTGTAACTAGCATGTTGGTTGTAACTCCTCTCTTCAGTCACTGTTTCCAGACAGAAAGCTGTATGCTGTAACTAGCATGTTGGTTGTAACTCCTGTCTTCAGTCACTGTTTCCAGAAAGAAAGCTGTATGTTGTAACTAGCATAATGGTTGTAACTCCTCTCTTCAGTCACTGTTTCCAGACAGAAAGCTGTATGCTGTAACTAGCATGTTGGTTGTAACTCCTCTCTTCAGTCACTGTTTCCAGACGGAAAGCTGTATGCTGTAACTAGCATGTTGGTTGGAACTCCTCTCTTCAGTCACTGTTTCCAGACAGAAAGCTGTATGCTGTAACTAGCATGTTGGTTGTTACTCCTCTCTTCAGTCACTGTTTCCAGACAGAAAGCTGTAACTAGCATGTTGGTTGTAACTCCTCTCTTCAGTCACTGTTTCCAGACAGAAAGCTGTATGCTGTAACTAGCATGTTGGTTGTAACTCCTCTCTTCAGTCACTGTTTCCAGACAGAAAGCTGTATGTTGTAACTAGCATGTTGGTTGTAACTCCTCTCTTCAGCCACTGTTTCCAGACAGAAAGCTGTATGCTGTAACTAGCATGTTGGTTGTAACTCCTCTCTTCAGTAACTGTTTCCAGACAGAAAGCTGTATGCTGTAACTAGCATGTTGGTTGTAACTCCTCTCTTCAGTCACTGTTTCCAGACAGAAAGCTGTATGCTGTAACTAGCATGTTGGTTGTAACTCCTCTCTTCAGTCACTGTTTCCAGACAGAAAGCTGTATGCTGTAACTAGCATGTTGGTTGTAACTCCTCTCTTCAGTCACTGTTTCCAGACAGAAAGCTGTATGCTGTAACTAGCATGTTGGTTGTAACTCCTCTCTTCAGTCACTGTTTCCAGACAGAAAGCTGTATGCTGTAACTAGCATGTTGGTTGTAACTCCTCTCTTCAGTCACTGTTTCCAGACAGAAAGCTGTAACTAGCATGTTGGTTGTAACTCCTCTCTTCAGTCACTGTTTCCAGACAGAAAGCTGTATGCTGTAACTAGCATGTTGGTTGTAACTCGTCTCTTCAGTCACTGTTTCCAGACAGAAAGCTGTATGCTGTAACTAGCATGTTGGTTGTAACTCCTCTCTTCAGTCACTGTTTCCATACAGCAAGCTGTATGCTGTAACTAGCATGTTGGTTGTAACTCCTGTCTTCAGTACTGTTTCCAGAAAGAAAGCTGTATGTTGTAACTAGCATAATGGTTGTAACTCCTCTCTTCAGTCACTGTTTCCAGACAGAAAGCTGTAAGCTGTAACTAGCATGTTGGTTGTAACTCCTCTCTTCAGTCACTGTTTCCAGACAGAAAGCTGTATGCTGTAACTAGCATGTTGGTTGTAACTCCTCTCTTCAGTCACTCTTTCCAGACAGAAAGCTGTATGCTGTAACTAGCATGTTGGTTGTAACTCCTCTCTTCAGTCACTGTTTCCAGACAGAAAGCTGTATGTTGTAACTAGCATGTTGGTTGTAACTCCTCTCTTCAGTCACTGTTTCCAGACAGAAAGCTGTATGCTGTAACTAGCATGTTGGTTGTAACTCCTCTCTTCAGTCACTGTTTCCAGACAGAAAGCTGTAACTAGCATGTTGGTTGTAACTCCTCTCTTCAGTCACTGTTTCCAGGCAGAAAGCTGTATGCTGTAACTAGCATGTTGGTTGTAACTCCTCTCTTCAGTCACTGTTTCCAGACAGAAAGCTGTAACTAGCATGTTGGTTGTAACTCCTCTCTTCAGTCACTGTTTCCAGACAGAAAGCTGTATGTTGTAACTAGCATGTTGGTTGTAACTCCTCTCTTCGGTCACTGTTTCCAGAAAGCTGTATACTGTAACTAGCATGTTGGTTGTAACTCCTCTCTTCAGTAACTGTTTCCAGACAGAAAGCTGTATGCTGTAACTAGCATGTTGGTTGTAACTCCTCTCTTCAGTCACTGTTTCCAGACAGCAAGCTGTATGCTGTAACTAGCATGTTGGTTGTAACTCGTCTCTTCAGTCACTGTTTCCAGACAGAAAGCTGTATGCTGTAACTAGCATGTTGGTTGTAACTCCTCTCTTCAGTCACTGTTTCCAGACAGAAAGCTGTAACTAGCATGTTGGTTGTAACTCCTCTCTTCAGTCACTGTTTCCAGACAGAAAGCTGTAACTAGCATGTTGGTTGTAACTCCTCTCTTCAGTCACTGTTTCCAGACAGAAAGCTGTATGCTGTAACTAGCATGTTGGTTATAACTCCTCTCTTCAGTCACTGTTTCCAGACAGAAAGCTGTATGCTGTAACTAGCATGTTTGTTGTAACTCCTCTCTTCAGTAACTGTTTCCAGACAGGAAGCTGTATGCTGTAACTAGCATGTTGGTTGTAACTCCTCTCTTCAGTCACTGTTTCCAGACAGAAAGCTGTATGCTGTAACTAGCATGTTTGTTGTAACTCCTCTCTTCAGTAACTGTTTCCAGACAGGAAGCTGTATGCTGTAACTAGCATGTTGGTTGTAACTCCTCTCTTCAGTCACTGTTTCCAGACAGAAAGCTGTATGCTGTAACTAGCATGTTGGTTGGAACTCCTCTCTTCAGTCACTGTTTCCAGACAGAAAGCTGTATGCTGTAACTAGCATGTTGGTTGTTACTCCTCTCTTCAGTCACTGTTTCCAGACAGAAAGCTGTATGCTGTAACTAGCATGTTGGTTGTTACTCCTCTCTTCAGTCACTGTTTCCAGACAGAAAGCTGTAACTAGCATGTTGGTTGTAACTCCTCTCTTCAGTCACTGTTTCCAGACAGAAAGCTGTATGCTGTAACTAGCATGTTGGTTGTAACTCCTCTCTTCAGTAACTGTTTCCAGACAGAAAGCTGTATGCTGTAACTAGCATGTTGGTTGTAACTCCTCTCTTCAGTCACTGTTTCCAGACAGAAAGCTGTATGCTGTAACTAGCATGTTGGTTGTTACTCCTCTCTTCAGTCACTGTTTCCAGACAGAAAGCTGTATGCTGTAACTAGCATGTTGGTTGAAACTCCTCTCTTCAGTCACTGTTTCCAGACAGAAAGCTGTATGCTGTAACTAGCATGTTGGTTGTAACTCCTCTCTTCAGTCACTGTTTCCAGACAGAAAGCTGTAACTAGCATGTTGGTTGTAACTCCTCTCTTCAGTCACTGTTTCCAGACAGCAAGCTGTATGCTGTAACTAGCATGTTGGTTGTAACTCGTCTCTTCAGTCACTGTTTCCAGACAGAAAGCTGTATGCTGTAACTAGCATGTTGGTTGTAACTCCTCTCTTCAGTCACTGTTTCCAGACAGAAAGCTGTATGCTGTAACTAGCATGTTGGTTGTAACTCCTCTCTTCAGTCACTGTTTCCAGACAGAAAGCTGTATGCTGTAACTAGCATGTTGGTTGTGACTCCTCTCTTCGGTCACTGTTTCCAGACAGAAAGCTGTAACTAGCATGTTGGTTGTAACTCCTCTCTTCAGTCACTGTTTCCAGACAGAAAGCTGTAACTAGCATGTTGGTTGTAACTCCTCTCTTCAGTCACTGTTTCCAGGCAGCAAGCTGTATGCTGTAACTAGCATGTTGGTTGTAACTCGTCTCTTCAGTCACTGTTTCCAGACAGAAAGCTGTATGCTGTAACTAGCATGTTGGTTGTAACTCCTCTCTTCAGTCACTGTTTCCAGACAGAAAGCTGTATGCTGTAACTAGCATGTTGGTTGTAACTCCTCTCTTCAGTCACTGTTTCCAGACAGAAAGCTGTATGCTGTAACTAGCATGTTGGTTGTAACTCCTCTCTTCAGTCACTGTTTCCAGACAGAAAGCTGTAACTAGCATGTTGGTTGTAACTCCTCTCTTCAGTAACTGTTTCCAGACAGAAAGCTGTATGCTGTAACTAGCATGTTGGTTGTAACTCCTCTCTTCAGTCACTGTTTCCAGACAGAAAGCTGTATGCTGTAACTAGCATGTTGGTTGTAACTCCTCTCTTCAGTCACTGTTTCCAGACAGAAAGCTGTATGCTGTAACTAGCATGTTGGTTGTAACTCCTGTCTTCAGTCACTGTTTCCAGACAGAAAGCTGTATGTGTGTTAATGATGATAATCTGTAAATTATTTCACCACTATGGTCTATTTATTGTCCTACCTCCTAACCTTACTGCATTTTGCACTACATTTACACTCTGTATATAGATTTTCTATTGTGTTTTTGACTATGTTTGTTTACTGTGTAACTCTGTGTTGTTTTTGTCGCACTGCTTTGCTTTGTCTTGGCCAGGTCGCAGTTGCAAATGAGAACTTGTTCTCAACTGACCTACCTGGTTAAATAAAGGTGAAATAAAAAAAATAAAAAAATAGCATGTTGGTTGTAACTCCTCTCTTCAGTCAAGTGTCTCCATTCTGTTGTTATGTGAATGATTGGCTAAGCCTTAGATTCAGCCAGTACTGCTCCAAACGCGCATCACTCGTTCGCTTACAGACAGTAGTGTTCCAAAGCACCACCCACCCACCACCACAAACCTTTCTCATTGGATCTACACGAATCACGTAGGTCACCTATTTTGGATTCAAAATGTTGAATTCCGCCGAAAGGTGACTATTTTGCATCCCTGTGTAACTAAATTTCAAATTTCCTACAATACTGTTACAGTAGCCTATTGCCAGTAGGTGTTCGATGGGGTTGAGGTCAGGACTCTGTGCAGGCCAGTCAGGTTTTTACACACCGATCTCTACAAACTATTTCTGTATGGACCTTGCTTTGTGCACAGGGGCATTGTCATGCTGGAACAGGAAAGAGCCTTCCCCAAACTGTTGCCACTAAGTTGGAAGCACAGAATAGTCTAGAATGTCATTGTATGCTGTAGCGTTAAGATTTCCCTTCACTGGAACTAAGGGGCCTGAACCATGAAAAACAGCCCCAGACCATTATTCTTCCTCCACCAAACTTTACAGTTGGCACTATGCATTGGCGCAGGTAGTGTTCTCCTGGCATCCGCCAAATCCAGATTTGTCCGTCGGACTGCCAGATGGTGAAGCATGATTCATCAAACCAGAGAAGTTTCCACTGCTCATGAGTCCAATGGCGGCAAGCTTTACACCACTCCAGCCTGCGCTTGGCTGCTCGGCCATGGAAACCCATTACATGAAGCTCCCGACGAACAGTTCTTGTGCTGACGTTGCTTCCAGAGGCAGTTTAGAACTCGGTAATGAGTGTTGCAACCGAGGACAGATGATTTTTTACCTGCTTCAGCACTCAGCACTCCCGTTCTGTGAGCTTGTGTTTCCTACCACTTCGAGGCTGAGCCGTTGTTGCTCCTAGACGTTTCCACTTCACAATAACAACACTTACAGTTGACCGGGGCAGCTCTAGCAGGGCAGACATTTGACAAAGTGACTTGTTGGAAAGTGACATCCTATGACACGTTGTGCCATATTGGCAGTAGAATTGCCTTTCAACGTTTATCTATGTTGATTGCATGGCTGTGTGCTGGATTTTACACACCTGTCAGGAACGGGTGTGGCTGTAATAGCCGAATACACTAATTCGAAGGGGTGTCCATACACTTTTGTATATATAGTGAATAGGTGGCAGCATTGAGACCCTGAGGGATTACTGCTCTGATAGATGACGTCGCAGATGGGCCCTATTGCAAATGCTCGCTGGTTTCCCTTGGATTCAATGTTATGGCTGGCAATAATGTCATACAGCATTAGATAGAAGGCCTACACAAACTGAGACTCTCAGATGCTTTCTCCGGTAAAATAGAGTACATTCAGCCTCTTGCGAAATGAAGGAAAATTATGAAACACAGAGAGACGAAAGAAATTATTGTATGTATTTTTTTTTTTTGGGGGGGGGGGGGTACATTTTTTGAAATCTTTGAATACACTTCATTGTCTATTGTTGACTTGGGAAACAGTCACGTAGGCTAGGCTATGGCAATTGATCAATTCACATTAGCTACTAACCTTCACTCTTTTCCCTTGAATGTCCATTGTCTTCATGGTAAAGTCCACTCCAATGGTATTTCCTTGTCTTTCCATGAAATTGCCAGTCTTGAACCGTTGAACCACACAAGTTTTGCCAACTCCTACATCTCCCACTAAAACTATTTTAAAAACAAAGTCATAGCTGTCATCCGTCTCCAGTAATGACATTGTCGCTGCGACTGGTAGCTGTTTCCTAGATGAGTGTTTTATATCAGAGCTAGAATATTATCTGTTTAGAAAACTGACGTGGAGAAAAGTCCGCACCAACGCGGAAGACTAAAGTCCAGTTTTAGGGATCTCAACCGCGCCTCAAGGTTTCAACATGGAAGAGATAGGATTCCGTACGCGGTGGACCGTAGCTAGAATTACAAACGTGGCTCCTAATAACAACTGTTATTTCTAATTAATTTGCTAAGCATTCAAACAATTTACAATTGTAAAACACAATCAATGCAAATGGCACAAGATTTGTGTCAGATAATATTATAATGCAATCTAGAATAAGGCCAATCTGAATGTTTTAAAAGCATTTCAAATATATAATATAAGTCATTTGACATGTTTGGAGTTTTATTCAACAATAATACTAACTATGAAATCCCTAATCCAACACAATCATTATTGTGGTATGTATTTTGTGCTATTGGACATGTGATGTTGTAATTAGGGCGGGGCCTAACTGAATTTGTCCAATAGAAAACTCATGTTTGTGTTTTCCGTAGGAATAAACGGTTTCGGTTGCCAAATGTTTTGCAAATCAGTTTGCAACAGAATCTGCGTAATGATTACATCCCTGTGTAACAGAGAGCACAATCAGCCAGATGTTTCACTGGAATCTAAAACATCCGGTTGGCGTTTCCACTCACCACCAAATGTGGTGATGAGAGGCAGCCCAGTGGCGGGCCCATTGGAAACGACAGGCTGACACGCTGTTGGCAAAATCTGCGCAGGTTGTTCTACAGGCTGAACCCACTGAGGAAGGCTGATGTCGGAGCGTCGGAAATGGGGCGAACAAAATGGAGGAAATGGAGAACAAGTTGGTGAAGCAACAGCTGTGCTGGAATGCAAACAATATGGGTGTCAGTTCTGATGGTATGGAGTGAGAGGATCCTATAGGGGTCACCACACCACCACTATATACCAGACTCCTATAGGTGTCACCACACCACCACTATACCAGACTCCTATAGGTGTCACCCCACCACCACTATACCAGACTCCTATAGGTGTCACCACAACACCACTATACCAGACTCCTATAGGGGTCACCACAACACCACTATACCAGACTGCTATAGGTGTCACCACACCACCTCTATTCCAGACTACTATAGGTGTCACCACAACACCACTAAACCAGACTCCTATAGGTGTCACCACAACACCACTAAACCAGACTCCTATAGGTGTCACCACAACACCACTATACCAGACTGCTATAGGTGTCACCACAACACCACTATACCAGACTCCTATAGGTGTCACCCCACCACCACTATACCAGACTCCTATAGGTGTCACCCCACCACCACTATACCAGACTCCTATAGGTGTCACCACACCACCACTATATACCAGACTCCTATAGGTGTCACCACACCACCACTATACCAGACTCCTATAGGTGTCACCCCACCACCACTATACCAGACTCCTATAGGTGTCACCCCACCACCACTATACCAGACTCCTATAGGTGTCACCACACCACCACTATACCAGACTCCTATAGGTGTCACCCCACCACCACTATACCAGACTGCTATAGGTGTCACCACAACACCACTATACCAGACTGCTATAGGTGTCACCACAACACCACTATACCAGACTGCTATAGGTGTCACCACAACACCACTATACCAGACTGCTATAGGTGTCACCACAACACCACTATACCAGACTGCTATAGGTGTCACCACACCACCTCTATTCCAGACTGCTATAGGTGTCACCACAACACCACTAAACCAGACTCCTATAGGTGTCACCACAACACCACTATACCAGACTCCTATAGGTGTCATCCCACCACCACTATACCAGACTCCTATAGGTGTCACCACACCACCACTATACCAGACTCCTATAGGTGTCACCACACCACCACTATACCAGACTCCTATAGGTGTCACCCCACCACCACTATACCAGACTCCTATAGGTGTCACCACACCACCACTATACCAGACTCCTATAGGTGTCACCACAACACCACTATACCAGACTCCTATAGGTGTCACCACAACACCACTATACCAGACTGCTATAGGTGTCACCACTATACCAGACTGCTATAGGTGTCACCACACCACCACTATACCAGACTCCTATAGGTGTCACCACACCACCACTATACCAGACTCCTATAGGTGTCACCACACCACCACTATACCAGACTCCTATAGGGGTCACCCCACCACCACTATACCAGACTCCTATAGGGGTCACCACACCACCACTATACCAGACTCATATAGGTGTCACCACAACACCACTATACCAGACTCCTATAGGGGTCACCACACCACCACTATACCAGACTCCTATAGGGGTCACCACAACACCACTATACCAGACTGCTATAGGTGTCACCACAACACCACTATACCAGACTGCTATAGGGGTCACCACAACACCACTATACCAGACTCATATAGGTGTCACCACAACACCACTATACCAGACTCCTATAGGGGTCACCACAACACCACTATACCAGACTCATATAGGGGTCACCACACCACCACTATACCAGACTGCTATAGGGGTCACCACAACACCACTATACCAGACTGCTATAGGGGTCTGGAAGGTACGGTAGTGTTAACCTGTAGTAGAGGGTATCCTGCTCCAGCTCTTTGACCTTCTCAAGCCCACTGATTAGTGCTTGACGGGCCTCCTCCACCTTAGTCCTCATGTCCCCCTGCACGCCCGCAGCACCCGCGATGACCACAGCTCCTGCTCCAGCTTTTGATTCATAAGCATGGCTTCTTCCACCTGCCCATCCCGAGAGCTGCAGATCAGGTTTATCTCATGGAGGATGCTCTGCAGGCTAAAGTACTGGTTATTGGTCCTCAGGGTTTACTGGCTGGGGTTATTGGTCCTCAGGGTTTACTGGCTGGGGTTATTGGTCCTCAGGGTTTACTGGCTGGGGTTATTGGTCCTCAGGGTTTACTGGCTGGGGTTATTGGTCCTCAGGGTTTACTGGCTGGGGTTATTGGTCCTCAGGGTTTACTGGCTGGGGTTATTGGTCCTCAGGGTTTACTGGCTGGGGTTATTGGTCCTCAGGGTTTACTGGCTGGGGTTATGCAGCTGCTGGTCTTCTTTAGGTGTCTGAGGTGGCTGGTCTTGGTTTTCCCATGGTGGGTGGTCTGGACAGATCGATGAAGCAGCCAAAGTCAACTTTCCCATAAACATACAGCCAGATTCAATTGAAAGTGTCAGTGTCTCTTCTAAAACTTTATGATAGTTTACAGGACTGTGTTTTGTTATAGATACAGTGGGGAGAACAAGTATTTGATACACTGCCAATTTTGCAGGTTTTCCTACTTACAAAGCATGTAGAAGTCTGTAATTTCTATCATAGGTACACTTCAACTGTGAGAGACGGAATCTAAAACAAAAATCCAGAAAATCACATTGTATGATTTTTAAATAATTAATTTGCATTTTATTGCATGACATAAGTATTTGATCACCTACCAACCAGTAAGAATTCCGGCTCTCACAGACCTGTTAGTTTTTCTTTAAGAAGCCCTCCTGTTCTCCACTCATTACCTGTATTAACTGCACCTGTTTGAACTTGTTACCTGTATAAAAGACACCTGTCCACACACTCAATCAAACAGACTCCAACCTCTCCACAATGGCCAAGGTCAGAGAGCTGTGTAAGGACATCAGGGATAAAATTGTAGACCTGCACAAGGCTGGGATGGGCTACAGGACAATAGGCAAGCAGCTTGGTGAGAAGGCAACAACTGTTGGTGCAATTATTAGAAAATGGAAGAAGTTCAAGATGACGGTCAATCTCCCTCGGTCTGGGGCACCATGCAAGATCTCACCTCGTGGGGCATCAATGATCATGAGGAAGGTGAGGGATCAGCCCAGAACTACACGGCAGGACCTGGTCAATGACCTGAAGAGAGCTGGGACCACAGTCTCAAAGAAAACCATTAGTAACACACTACACCGTCATGGATTAAAATCCTGCAGCGCACGCAAGGTCCCCCTGCTCAAGCCAGCGCATGTCCAGGCCCGTCTGAAGTTTGCCAATGACCATCTGGATGATCCAGAGGAGGACTGGGAGAAGGTCATGTGGTCTGATGAGACAAAAATAGAGCTTTTTGGTCTAAACTCCACTCGCCGTGTTTGGAGGAAGAAGAAGGATGAGTACAACCCCAAGAACACCATCCCAACCGTGAAGCATGGAGGTGGAAACATCATTCTTTGGGGATGCTTTTCTGCAAAGGGGACAGGACGACTGCACTGTATTGAGGGGAGGATGGATGGGGCCATATATTGCGAGATTTTGGCCAACAACCTCCTTCCCTCAGTAAGAGCATTGAAGATGGGTCGTGGCTGGGTCTTCCAGCATGACAACGACTGAAACACACAGCCAGGGCAACTAAGGAGTGGCTCTGTAAGAAGCATCTCAAGGTCCTGGAGTGGCCTAGCCAGTCTCCAGACCTGAACCCAATAGAAAATCTTTGGAGGGAGCTGAAAGTCCGTATTGCCCAGCGACAGCCCCGAAACCTGAAGGATCTGGATGGAGGAGTGGGCCAAAATCCCTGCTGCAGTGTGTGCAAACCTGGTCAAGAACTACAGGAAACGTATGATCTCTGTAATTGCAAACAAAGGTTTCTGTACCAAATATTAAGTTCTGCTTTTCTGATGTATCAAATACTTATGTCATGCAATAAAATGCAAATGAATTACTTAAAAATCATACAATGTGATTTTCTGGATTTTTGTTATAGATTCCGTCACTCACAGTTGAAGTGTACCTATGATAAAAATTACAGACTTCTACATGCTTTGTAAGTAGGAAAACCTGCAAAATCGGCAGTGTATCAAATACTTGTTCTCCCCACTGTACATCCTCCCATCAACACATAATAATGGCAATGCCACTGATGCCTATTAGTGTACCCTTACCTGTAATCCCAGAGAGCGGGCATCCCTACTCTGTAGAGCCGTCCTCCACCAGCTCCCTCGGGCTGGCATTCTCATCCTGTAGCATCCTGTGTACAAGTTTATGTCTGTAGAGGAGCTCTCTGTGCGCACGGGGCGTTTTGGGTCAGCCCTGCCGAACCTATAGACCTGGACAACATTTGAAATGGTTTCCTCAAAAGTAGATAAAGAAAATGTATGCTTTTCACGTTCATATTTTTCTAACGCAGGCTAGCCGACACTACACTATACTACAGTAAGAGTAGAACGCATCATTATAGAAAGGAAAATAAATAAAATAATGGAATAGAATGTGCAATATCAAATTGCGACCTGATAATAATGCTCCTGACATGTAGTTCATTTGAAACAATAGGGTTTAAACCAATCAGCTGCTGTTCTATTGTGTTGTTACCAGTTGATTTAGCAGTTGGGACTGATGTCTTTTCGACCAACAGATATCAATATGGCTTCGTTGTTCTGTAATTAAGTATGTGAGGGGGGTAATGGTTTGAAAAGCCTAGCTAGTATTCATGCCCCAAACAAATGAATCTTGAATGATTTTAAGATTTTGCTATAATAGTTTCAAACAGGTTTAAAAAAATAATTGCTAAAAATTATAAATTAAGAGTTTTAAATGACTGAAATATTGGGTAGGTTGTTTGTATTTTTTATAAGAACATTGTTTGTTTTTAGTATCAGAATAGCCTACAATATCGTATCTAGTTCATAATCATCAAGAAGCAGTGCTTGATTCTTCCCTCTGCTCGGGCTTTCAACATTTCCGTTCGTTCCGGATTACCCATTGGGATTTTATTTATTTAACTAGGCAAGTCAGTTAAGAACTAATTCCTATTTACAATGACAGTCTAGGAACAGTGGGTTAACTGCCTTGTTCAGGGGTTTTGACCTTCAGTTACGGGCCAAACACTCCATGTCACAATGTAACGTTCACACTCACTGCAACATTGTTACAAACGACTTGTGACACGCGCGATGAAACGTCATCATCTTGTTGTCGCAACGTTGGTTGCCAAGGCGACGTAGTTCATTTGACATACGACCGCATTTGATATTATTCCGCCAAAGATTAAACCGTAATTCTACATAATTCTGTAGAGAATTAGGCTGTATACCATGTATCAGTGATGATATTGGTAAGAGATTTAAGGGACACAAACTGAAATAGAGTTGACCTGCACCTCCAGCCTAAGGACTATTTCGTGCAGTGGTGAGTAGGAAGGTGATTCAGGAAAAGTTGACATGTGATTTTACTCAGATGATGTGATAATGAAATGCTGAATGATCGGTAGGATCACCAACTCACACAGCAAGCAGGACCGTAAACTGTAGGCTGGTTGCATTGTGAATTATGTATAATTGTGGGCATTGCAGAAAGGTGTGCGTTTGTGTAGGTTTTACTCAGTGTTAGGAGTGTAGAACATGGCATTTGTTTTTTAAATAATAAAATAATGAACATTTACTTTGTTTTGCTGCAACTTTATTTATTTTGACAAAGTTAGAAATAACAAATGTTTGTTCCCTTGGCAGGCCTGTTATTAAGTCAGTAATGTTACATTATCTACTAACCAGAACCAACTGTGACTGAACCATGGAGTCCAGATCGCTGTGTGAGAAACCAGACTCCAAGAGCTCTCTACCCTGTCCCTCTCCACCAGACTCTGACTTGGGGGAGGACACAGAGACAGAAGGGTGTGGGAGAGACAGGGACAGGGAGGACATGTCCCCAGGGGGACAAGGACATAGAGACCAGGACAGGTCATACTCAGAGTCCAGCTCACCTGTCGATGTCATCATCACAACAGACAGCAAAGACATACCCGATGACCTGACCAGTACAATCAGCAAAGATGGCTCCCATGTCGTCAAATGGACTGTCAGCATCGTTATAGCCATTCCTAAAGGTAAGCTACCGTAGGTTATATGTTGTGACTATACATATTACAACAGGCTAAGACAAGCACATTACAAATAGAAATGGCAATACCACACAAAATACAGTAGCATGCACATCCCATCTGTCATCCCATCTGTCCTCTATCTGTCCCCTATCTGTCCCCCACCCCATAGAGATACATCATCCCATCTGTCCTCTATATGTGATGTATATAGATGATGTATACATATAGATGATGTATCTCTATATGTGATGTATATAGATGATGATGTATCTCTATATGTGATGTATATAGATGATGTATCTCTATATGTGATGTATATAGATGATGATGTATCTCTATATGTGATGTATATAGATGATGATGTATCTCTATATGTGATGTATATAGATGATGATGTATCTCTATATGTGATGTATATAGATGATGATGTATCTCTATATGTGATGTATATAGATGATGATGTATCTCTATATGTGATGTATATAGATGACGTATCTCTATATGTGATGTATATAGATGATGTATACATATAGATGATGCATCTCTATATGTGATGTATATAGATGATGTATACATATAGATGATGTATCTCTATATGTGATGTATATATGTGATGTATACATATAGATGATGTATCTCTATATGTGATGTATATAGATGATGATGTATCTCTATATGTGATGTATATAGATGATGTATCTCTATATGTGATGTATATATGTGTTGTATACATATAGATGATGTATCTCTATATGTGATGTATATAGATGATGATGTATCTCTATATGTGATGTATATAGATGATGTATCTCTATATGTGATGTATATAGATGATGTATATCTATATGTGATGTATATAGATGATGTATCCCTAAATGTGATGTATATAGATGATGTATACATATAGATGATGTATCTCTATATGTGATGTATATAGATGATGTATCTCTATATGTGATGTATATAGATGATGATGTATCTCTATATGTGATGTATATAGATGATGATGTATCTCTATATGTGATGTAAATAGATGATGTATATCTATATGTGATGTATATATATGATGTATCCCTATATGTGATGTGTATAGATGATGATGTATCTCTATATGTGATGTATATAGATGATGATGTATCTCTATATGTGATGTATATAGATGATGTATACATATAGATGATGTATCTCTATATGTGATGTATATAGATGATGATGTATCTCTATATGTGATGTATATAGATGATGATGTATCTCTATATGTGATGTATATAGATGATGATGTATCTCTATATGTGATGTATATAGATGATGATGTATCTCTATATGTGATGTATATAGATGATGTATCTCTATATGTGATGTATATAGATGATGTATACATATAGATGATGTATCTCTATATGTGATGTATATAGATGATGTATACATATAGATGATATACATCTATATGAAATTTCCCCCCCGGGGGATCAATAAAGTACCTATCTATCTATCTATCTATCTATCTATCTATGATGCATCTCTATATGTGATGTATATAGATGATGTATACATATAGATGATGTATCTCTATATGTGATGTATATATGTGATGTATACATATAGATGATGTATCTCTATATGTGATGTATATAGATGATGATGTATCTCTATATGTGATGTATATAGATGATGTATCTCTATATGTGATGTATATAGATGATGTATATCTATATGTGATGTATATAGATGATGTATCCCTAAATGTGATGTATATAGATGATGTATACATATAGATGATGTATCTCTATATGTGATGTATATAGATGATGTATCTCTATATGTGATGTATATAGATGATGATGTATCTCTATATGTGATGTATATAGATGATGATGTATCTCTATATGTGATGTAAATAGATGATGTATATCTATATGTGATGTATATATATGATGTATCCCTATATGTGATGTGTATAGATGATGATGTATCTCTATATGTGATGTATATAGATGATGATGTATCTCTATATGTGATGTATATAGATGATGTATCTCTATATGTGATGTATATAGATGATGTATACATATAGATGATGTATCTCTATATGTGATGTATATATGTGATGTATACATATAGATGATCTATCTCTATATGTGATGTATATAGATGATGATGTATCTCTATATGTGATGTATATAGATGATGTATCTCTATATGTGATGTATATAGATGATGATGTATCTCTATATGTGATGTATATAGATGATGTATCCCTATATGTGATGTATATAGATGATGTATCTCTATATGTGATGTATATAGATGATGTATCTCTATATGTGATGTATATATATGATGTATCTCTATATGTGATGTATATAGATGATGTATCTCTATATGTGATGTATATAGATGATGTATCTCTATATGTGATGTATATAGATGATGATGTATCTCTATATGTGATGTATATAGATGATGATGTATCTCTATATGTGATGTATATAGATGATGATGTATATCTATATGTGATGTATATAGATGATGATGTATCTCTATATGTGATTTATATAGATGATGATGTATCTCTATATGTGATGTATATAGATGATGATGTATCTCTATACACGTCACCCATAGATGATGTATACATATAGATGATGTATCTCTATATGTGATGTATATATGTGATGTATACATATAGATGATCTATCTCTATATGTGATGTATATAGATGATGATGTATCTCTATATGTGATGTATATAGATGATGTATCTCTATATGTGATGTATATAGATGATGATGTATCTCTATATGTGATGTATATAGATGATGTATCCCTATATGTGATGTATATAGATGATGTATCTCTATATGTGATGTATATAGATGATGTATCTCTATATGTGATGTATATATATGATGTATCTCTATATGTGATGTATATAGATGATGTATCTCTATATGTGATGTATATAGATGATGTATCTCTATATGTGATGTATATAGATGATGATGTATCTCTATATGTGATGTATATAGATGATGATGTATCTCTATATGTGATGTATATAGATGATGATGTATATCTATATGTGATGTATATAGATGATGATGTATCTCTATATGTGATTTATATAGATGATGATGTATCTCTATATGTGATGTATATAGATGATGATGTATCTCTATATGTGATGTATATAGATGATGTATCTCTATATGTGATGTATATAGATGATGATGTATCTCTATATGTGATGTATACAGCGGGTGAAATAAGTATTGAACACGTCACCCTTTTTCTCAGTAAATATATTTCCAAAGGTGCTATTGACATGATATTCTCACCAGATGTTGGTAACAACCCAAGTAATCCATACATACAAAGAAACCAACACAAATAAGTTCAGAAATTAAGTTATGTGTAATAATGTGAAATGACACAGGGAAAAAGTATTGAACACACTTACTGATATTTATTTAATACTTTGTACAAAAGCCTTTGTTGGTAATGACAGCTTCAAGACGCCTCCTGTATGGAGAAACTAGTCGCATGCATTGCTCTGGTGTGATTTTGGCCCATTCTTCCACACAAACAGTCTTCAAATCTTGAAGGTTCCGTGGGCCTCTTCTATGAATCTTGATCTTCAGTTCTTTCCATAGATTTTCAATGGGATTTAAGTCAGGT
The DNA here is from genome assembly GCA_023634145.1 of Thymallus thymallus. NCBI lineage: Eukaryota > Metazoa > Chordata > Actinopteri > Salmoniformes > Salmonidae > Thymallus > Thymallus thymallus. Next base: position 544,309 of record CM042410.1, read on the forward strand.
GATTGTCTGGGCCATTCTAGCAGCCTTATTTTCTTTCTTTGAAACCAATTGAGAGTTTCCTTGGCTGTGTGTTTGGGATCATTGTCTTGCTGAAATGTCCACCCTCGTTTCATCTTCATCATCCTGGTAGATGGCAGCAGATTTTTGTCAAGAATGTCTCAGTAAATTTGCCCATTCATCCTTCCGTCAATTATGTGAAGTTTGCCAGTACCATTTGCTGAAAAGCAGCCCCACACCATGATGTTCCCACCTCCAAACTTCACTGTTGGTATGGTGTTTTTAGGGTGATGTGCAGTGCCATTTCTCCTCCAAACATGGTGTGTATTATGACATCCAAACAGTTCAATTTTGCTCTCATCTGACCACACTATATTCTCCCAGTATTTCACTGGCTTTTCCAAATGTTGTGCAGCAAACTTTAAACGAGCTTCAACATGCTTTTTTTTCAGCAATGGAGTCTTGCGTGGTGAGCGTGCATACAGGCCATGGCGGTGGAGTGCATTATTCTTTTCACTCCTCTGTCAGAAATCTTGCGAGTAGCACCTGGTCGAGGCAAATTTATGGTGAAATGATTCCATTCCGTATTATGGCCCCAACAGTGCTCACTGGAACATTCAGAAGCTTAGAAATGCGCCTATAACCAATGCCATCATGTTTTGCAACAATTAGGTTGCGAAGGTCTTGAGACAGCTCTTTGCTTTTACCCATCATGAGATGTCTTGTGTGACACCTTGGCAATGAGACCTTTTTGTAGGCCATCAGTTGGGACTGAACCAGCTGATATTAATTTGCACTGACAGGGGGCTGGATTGCTTTTTAATTACTGGTAGTTTTCAGCTGTTGTCTTGGCTTTCCATGCCTTTTTGAACCTCCCTTTCTTCATGTGTTCAATACTTTTTCCCTGTGTCATTTCACATTATTACACATAACTTAATTTCTGAACTTATTTGTTTTGGTTCCTTTGTATGTATGGATTACTTGGGTTGTTACCAACATCTGGTGAAAATTTCATGTCAATAGCACCTTTGGAAATATATTTACTGAGAAAAATGGTGACGTGTTCAATACTTATTTCACCCGCTGTATAGATATCTCATATCTCTATATGAGCCCTATCTGTCCTCTATAGATGATGTATATAGATGATGGGCGGGGATTTACCTAATAAAGATTTATAGAGATAAATCCAGAATTGGCTTCCTATTTCACAACAAAGCCTCCTTCACTCATGCTGCCAAACATGCCCTTGTAAAACTGACTATCCTACCGATCCTTGATTTCGGCGATGTCATTTACAAACTAGCCTCCAACACTCTGCTCAACAAATTGGATGTAGTCTATCACAGTGCCATCCGTTTTGTCACCAAAGCCCCATACACTACCCACCACTGCGACCTGTATGCTCTCGTTGGCTGGCCTTCATTATATATTCGTCGCCAAACCCACTGGCTCCAGGTCATCTATAAGTCTTTATTAGGTAAATCCCCGCCCTATCTCAGCTCACTGGTCACTATAGCAACACCCACCCGTAGCATGCGCTCCAGCAGGTATATCTCACTGGTCACCCCCAAAGCCAACACCTCCTTTGGCCGCCATTCCTTCCAGTTCTCTGCTGCCAATGACTGGAACGAATTGCAAAAATCATTGAAGCTAGAGGTTCCTATCTCCCTCACTAGCATCAGCTGTCAAAGCTGCTTATCGATCACTGCACCTGTATATAGCCCTTCTGTAAATAGCCCACACTACTACCTCATCCCCATATTTATTTTTATTATTTTCGCTAATCTTGCACTCCAGTATCTCTATTTGCACATCATCATTTGCACATCCTTCATTCCTGTGTTAATGATGATAATCTGTCATTTATTTCACCACTATGGTCTATTTATTGTCCTACCTCCTAACCTTACTGCATTTTGCACTACATTTTGCACTCTGTATTTAGATTTTCTATTGTGTTTTTGACTATGTTTGTTTAATGTGTAACTCTATGTTGTTGTTTTTGTCGCACTGCTTTGCTTTGTCTTGGCCAGGTCACAGTTGTAAATGAGAACTTGTTCTCAACTGACCTACCTGGTTAAATAAAGGTGAAATAAAAAAAATAAAAATAAAAAAAGGTGCAGGGTGTTTCCTCCGACACATAGTCCAGGTGTAGGGTGTTTCCTCCGACACATAGTCCAGGTGTAGGGTGTTTCCTCCGACACATAGTCCAGGTGTAGGGTGTTTCCTCCGACACATAGTCCAGGTGTAGGGTGTTTCCTCCGACACATAGTCCAGGTGTAGGGTGTTTCCTCCGACACATAGTCCAGGTGCAGGGTGTTTCCTCCGACACATAGTCCAGGTGTAGGGTGTTTCCTCCGACACATAGTCCAGGTGCAGGGTGTTTCCTCCGACACATAGTCCAGGTGTAGGGTGTTTCCTCCGACACATAGTCCAGGTGTAGGGTGTTTCCTCCGACACATAGTCCAGGTGCAGGGTGTTTCCTCCGACACATAGTCCAGGTGTAGGGTGTTTCCTCCGACACATAGTCCAGGTGCAGGGTGTTTCCTCCGACACATAGTCCAGGTGTAGGGTGTTTCCTCCGACACATAGTCCAGGTGTAGGGTGTTTCCTCCGACACATAGTCCAGGTGCAGGGTGTTTCCTCCGACACATAGTCCAGGTGTAGTGTGTATCCTCCGACACGTTCGATTCCCACGGGGGACCAGGACAAAACAAATATTGAAATGTATCCACTACTGTACTGGATAAGAGCGTCTGCTAAATGACTTCCGGGTTAAGAAGCAGTGTGTCAAGAAGCAGGTCGGCTTGGCAGGTCGTGTTTCGGAGGACGCATGGCTCTCGACCTTCCCCACTCCTGAGTCTGTACGGGAGTTGCAGCGATGGGACAAGACTGGAACTACCAATTGGAGAAAAAAATTAAAAATAATAATACAATGACTGCCTACCTACAGCTTCAGCCCCTGGAGCAAATTAGGGTTAAGTGCCTTGCTCAAGGACACATCAACAGGTTTTTCACCTTGTCGGCTAGGGTATTCAAACCAGCGACCTTTTGGTTACTGGCCCGGTGCTCTAACCACTAGGCTGCCTGCCACCCCACACATCACTGCCTTGTTCTAGTTCTAACCTTGTTTTACTATAGGTGAAGAACCTTGTCCTGTAGGTGAGCCCATGGTCTTAGTGGAGAAGGCCAAGAAGAAGCCCAAACGTGTTCTATCCGGTGGAGTGGTGGAGGCCAGTAAGACTTACTACCGTATAGAGTACAACATGCTACCTGGTGACCAGGACCCTGTTAAAGTAGACCTGGTGATGTTCGGCGTTGTCGCTAAGATCTACATGGAGAATGAGACCAAGGTAATGCCATAATTGTGTTAGCCTGATGAGCTAAAGCCATGACAGGCAGACAGGCAGACAGGCAGACAGACAGGCAGACAGGCAAACAGGCAGGCAGGTAGGCAGGCAGGCAGGCACTGACCATGCATATTATGTCCAACAGGTGTATAACTGACCATGCATATTATGTCCAACAGGTGTATAACTGACCATGCATATTATGTCCAACAGGTGTATAACTGACCATGCATATTATGTCCAACAGGTGTATAACTGACCATGCATATTATGTCCAACAGGTGTATAACTGACCATGCATATTATGTCCAACAGGTGTATAACTGACCATGCATATTATGTCCAACAGGTGTATAACTGACCATGCATATTATGTCCAACAGGTGTATAACTGACCATGCATATTATGTCCAACAGGTGTATAACTGACCATGCTTATTATGTCCAACAGGTGTATAACTGACCATGCATATTATGTCCAACAGGTGTATAACTGACCATGCATATTATGTCCAACAGGTGTATAACTGACCATGCATATTATGTCCAACAGGTGTATAAATGACCATGGGGTGTGTGTGTATGTATCTCCCCAGGTGTTGAAGCCGTGGCATGAAGGGGACCAGGTGTGGTTAGGCTGGTCCCAGTCTGTAAAGGTTAGAGTCACCAGAGAGCTGCTCATTAAACTGGTGTCTCATAAAATCACCTTCAAAATCTGGGACACCAAGGACAGGGTCTCTGCTAAAGCCAGGTATTGTATTATAGACTAAGGTCAGGTATTGTACCCTAGATTATAGACTAAGGCCAGGTATTGTACCCTAGATTATAGACTAAGGCCAGGTATTGTACCATAGATTATAGACTAAGGTCAGGTATTGTACCCTAGATTATAGACTAAGGTCAGGTATTGTACCCTAGATTATAGACTAAAGGCAGGTATTGTACCCTAGATTATAGACTAAGGTCAGGTATTGTACCCTAGATTATAGACTAAGGCCAGGTATTGTACCATAGATTATAGACTAAGGCCAGGTATTGTATCACAGTTTATAGACTGAGGCCAGGTATTGTATCACAGTTTATAGACTAAGGCCAGGTATTGTATCACAGTTTATAGACTGAGGCCAGGTATTGTATCACAGATTATAGACTAAGGTCAGGTATTGTACCACAGTTTATAGACTAAGGTCAGGTATTGTACCACAGTTTATAGACTAAGGCCAGGTATTGTACCACAGAGTATAGACTGAGGCCAGGTATTGTATCACAGTTTATAGACTAATGGCTCAATTCAATCTGGAACCCTGAAGAACTGCATTACATTTTAAGACAATGTTCCTGCCTCAGCGGTAAATGCTGCATATCTCGGCTCCAACTGAAATTCAATAATGCTGAGCTTCAGTGATATGGATTGAATTGTGCCCCAACAATGAATAAGTATGTAAACCCGTGATTCAATGCAAGTTTGGATCAAAGTGTCTGCTTGCTTTTTTATTGGTCCAGATATGACCGACCCAAAGCCTTCCTGCTGCCACAGACCAAACCAGGGAAAGACCATGATATAGGTAAAAGCTGCGGTTTTAACCCGTTTGAACTTCTAATAACATCTCTGGGAATAATTTCCAACTCAGATAGCTGTCTGTTAGATTGGTTTTGGTCACTCAGAGATTCAACAGTGTTTTAGTGTTCAGTTCAATATTATGTTATACTGATGCTGTACTACAGTAATATAATATAGATGTGTTCATGATAATAACTGTCTTGAGGTATCTATTTGGAGAATGTGTTCATGTTAATAACTGTCTTGAGGTATCTATCTGGAGAATGTGTTCATGATAATAACTGTCTTGAGGTATCTATCTGGAGAATGTGTTCATGTTAATAACTGTCTTGAGGTATCTATCTGATGTCTACCTGGAGAATGTGTTCATGATAATAACTGTCTTGAGGTATATATCTGATGTCTGGCTGGAGAATGTGTTCATGTTAATAACTGTCTTGAGGTATCTATCTGGAGAATGTTCATGTTAATAACTGTCTTGAGGTATCTATCTGGAGAATGTGTTCATGATAATAACTGTCTTGAGGTATCTATCTGATGTCTACCTGGAGAATGTGTTCATGATAATAACTGTCTTGAGGTATCTATCTGATGTCTGGCTGGAGAATGTGTTCATGTTAATAACTGTCTTGAGGTATCTACCTGGAGAATGTGTTCATGTTAATAACTGTCTTGAGATATCTATCTGATGTCTATATGGAGAATGTGTTCATGATAATAACTGTCTTGAGGTATCTATCTGGAGAATGTGTTCATGTTAATAACTGTCTTGAGGTATCTATCTGGTGTCTGGCTGGAGAATGTGTTCATGATAATAACTGTCTTGAGGTATCTATCTGGAGAATGTGTTCATGTTAATAACTGTCTTGAGGTATCTATCTGATGTCTATATGGAGAATGTGTTCATGATAATAACTGTCTTGAGGTATCTATCTGGAGAATGTGTTCATGTTAATAACTGTCTTGAGGTATCTATCTAATGTCTGGCTGTAGAAGGTGTTCATGTTAATAACTGTCTTGAGGTATCTATCTGGTGTCTGGCTGGAGAATGTGTTCATGATAATAACTGTCTTGAGGTATCTATCTGGAGAATGTGTTCATGTTAATAACTGTCTTGAGGTATCTATCTGATGTCTGGCTGTAGAAGGTGTTCATGTTAATAACTGTCTTGAGGTATCTATCTGGAGAATGTGTTCATGTTAATAACTGTCTTGAGGTATCTATCTGGAGAATGTGTTCATGTTAATAACTGTCTTGAGGTATCTATCTGGAGAATGTGTTCATGTTAATAACTGTCTTGAGGTATCTATCTGGAGAATGTGTTCATGATAATAACTGTCTTGAGGTATCTATCTGATGTCTGGCTGGAGAATGTGTTCATGTTAATAACTGTCTTGAGGTATCTATCTGGAGAATATGTTCATGATAATAACTGTCTTGAGGTATCTATCTGGAGAATGTGTTCATGTTAATAATTTCTTTGAGGTATCTATCTGATGTCTGGCTGGAGAATGTGTTCCTGTTAATAACTGTCTTGAGGTATCTATCTGATGTCTACCTGGAGAATGTGTTCATGTTAATAACTGTCTTGAGGTATCTATCTGGAGCATGTGTTCATGTTAATAACTGTCTTGAGATATCTATCTGATGTCTGGCTGGAGAATGTGTTCATGATAATAACTGTCTTGAGGTATCTATCTGATGTCTGTTTGGAGAATGTGTTCATGTTAATAACTGTCTTGAGGTATCTATCTGGTGTCTGGCTGGAGAATGTGTTCATGTTATTAACTGTCTTGAGGTATCTATCTGATGTCTACCTGGAGAATGTGTTCATGTTAATAACTGTCTTGAGGTATCTATCTGATGTCCATCTGGAGAATGTGTTCATGAAAATAACTGTCTTGAGATATCTATCTGATGTCTGGATGGAGAATGTGTTCATGTTAATAACTGTCTTGAGGTATCTATCTGAAGTCCATCTGGAGAATGTGTTCATGAAAATAACTGTCTTGAGATATCTATCTGATGTCTGGCTGGAGAATGTGTTCATGATAATAACTTTCTTGAGGTATCTATCTGGAGAATGTGTTCATGTTAATAACTGTCTTGAGGTATCTACCTGGAGAATGTGTTCATGATAATAACTGTCTTGAGGTATCTATCTGGTGTCTGGCTGGAGAATGTGTTCATGTTAATAACTGTCTTGAGGTATCTATCTGATGTCTACCTGGAGAATGTGTTCATGATAATAACTGTCTTGAGGTATCTATCTGATGTCCATCTGGAGAATGTGTTCATGAAAATAACTGTCTTGAGATATCTATCTGATGTCTGGATGGAGAATGTGTTCATGTTAATAACTGTCTTGAGGTATCTATCTGATGTCTGGCTGGAGAATGTGTTCATGAAAATAACTGTCTTGAGATATCTATCTGATGTCTGGCTGGAGAATGTGTTCATGATAATAACTTTCTTGAGGTATCTATCTGGAGAATGTGTTCATGTTAATAACTGTCTTGAGGTATCTATCTGATGTCTACCTGGAGAATGTGTTCATGATATTTACATTCTTGAGGTATCTACCTGGAGAATGTGTTCATGTTAATAACAGTCTTGAGGTATCTACCTGGAGAATGTGTTTATGTTAATAACTGTCTTGAGGTATCTACCTGGAGAATGTGTTCATGATAATAACTGTCTTGAGGTATGTATCTGATGTCTGGCTGGAGAATGTGTTCATGTTAATAATTGTCTTGAGATATCTATCTGATGTCTGGCTGGAGAATGTGTTCACGATAATAACTGTCTTGAGGTATCTACCTGGAGAATGTGTTCATGATAATAACTGTCTTGAGGTATCTATCTGGTGTCTGGCTGGAGAATGTGTTCATGTTAATAACTGTCTTGAGGTATCTATCTGATGTCTACCTGGAGAATGTGTTCATGATAATAACTGTCTTGAGGTATCTATCTGATGTCCATCTGGAGAATGTGTTCATGAAAATAACTGTCTTGAGATATCTATCTGATGTCTGGATGGAGAATGTGTTCATGTTAATAACTGTCTTGAGGTATCTATCTGAAGTCCATCTGGAGAATGTGTTCATGAAAATAACTGTCTTGAGATATCTATCTGATGTCTGGCTGGAGAATGTGTTCATGATAATAACTTTCTTGAGGTATCTATCTGGAGAATGTGTTCATGATAATAACTTTCTTGAGGTATCTATCTGGAGAATGTGTTCATGTTAATAACTGTCTTGAGGTATCTATCTGATGTCTATCTGGAGAATGTGTTCATGTTAATAACTGTCTTGAGGTATCTACCTGGAGAATGTGTTCATGATAATAACTGTCTTGAGGTATATATCTGATGTCTACCTGGAGAATGTGTTCATGTTAATAACTGTCTTGAGGTATCTATCTGATGTCTATCTGGAGAATGTGTTCATGTTAATAACTGTCTTGAGGTATCTATCTGGAGAATGTGTTCATGTTAATAACTGTCTTGAGGTATCTATCTGGAGAATGTGTTCATGATAATAACTGTACCTCAATTCAGGAATGGGAGATTCCCTAATTCACCCATTATCCAAAATGCTACGTAGAGAAGATTGAAATAAAAAAATAAAAAAATAAAAAAATAAAAAAACTGAAAAAAGCTAAAACTGTCTATTTCGTGGTCATGCTAGCTAGCAGTAGCCACAGCAGCCGTTTTGGCAGTTGCATTTAACAACACAGGATAGTCAGCCAATCAGTTAATTTGTTTTTCAACTCGACGTGCCATTCCATAATGGCTGCTGTGGCTAAGCTAGCTATCATGTTATTATAAAATGTCAATAAAGTATCTACCTACCTACCTACCTACCTACCTACCTACCTACCTACCTACCTACCTACCTACCTACCTACCTACCTACCTACCTACCTACCTACCTACCTACCTACCTACCTACCTACCTACCTACCTACCTACCTACCTACCTACCTACCTACCTACCTACCTACCTACCTACCTACCTACCTACCTACCTACCTACCTACCTACCTACCTACCTACCTATCATGAGGACAAAATTGACAGTTTACTTAAAAAACAGCAGTATTTCAATCTGCTCAGCGTTTTGGATAATGGGTGAATTAGGAGTACAACGTCATTTCCCATCACTGGATTGAGGTTCGTTTTCACACCTAAATCTCACGCTGGCTCCGTGGTGTCCTGATCAAAGCAGCCTGCCGTTCCGACTTTACAAGGAAGCATACTTACAGCGACCATAAGGTCGGAAGCTTATTATGGCTAAGCACTGAAAACTGTCCCTGCCTGGACTACTCCTAACTCAGTGTTTCCCACTCATCTCCTTTAATAAAGTATCTATCTATCTATCTATCTATCTATCTATCTATCTATCTATCTATCTATCTATCTATCTATCTATCTATCTATCTATCTATCTATCTATCTATCTATCTATCTATCTATCTATCTATCTATCTAGCTCCCCGGTCAGTTCCACTTATTAGGTCCAGAACTAGCACACCTGATTCAACTAATCAAGGTCTTTATGATTGGTTGACCAGTTTAATCAGGTGTGCTGGTATTGGGGAAGATAAGTGAAATGTCTGTCGGTTGTGAAGGAGAGGTTTGGGAAACACTTTCTCTACTACAGGCATTTTCTTATGATGATAGCTACACAGCTACATTTCTTTATAGCTTTGTGCGTAGCTAGCTAGCTTGTTACATTAAACCTACTCTGTGGATGCTTTTGAAACAGCCTCAAAACATGCAGGTTTCTTAGAATCCTAATAGAAGTTATTGAAATGTAAACAAACATTCTCACTGTGGTTTTAATTATGTATCAAAAGTAAATGTAATTGCTAATATATACTTAGTAGTAAAAGTATAAATAATTTATTTATTAAGCAAACCAGACGGCATCATTTTCTTTTTTATATTTACAGATAGCCAGGGGAACACTCCAACACTCAGACATAATTTACAGATAGCCAGGGGAACACTCCAACACTCAGACATAATTTACAGATAGCCAGGGTAACACTCCAACACTCAGACATAATTTACAGATAGCCAGGGTAACACTCCAACACTCAGACATAATTTACAGATAGCCAGGGGAACACTCCAACACTCAGACATAATTTACAGATAGCCAGGGTAACACTCCAACACTCAGACATAATTTACAGATAGCCAGGGTAACACTCCAACACTCAGACATAATTTACAGATAGCTAGTGTCACACTACAACACTCAGACATCATTTACAGATAGCCAGGGTCACACTCCAACACTCAGACATCATTTACAGATAGCTAGTGTCACACTCCAACACTCAGACATCATTTACAGATAGCTAGTGTCACACTCCAACATTCAGACATCATTTACAGATAGCTAGTGTCACACTCCAACACTCAGACATCATTTACAGATAGCCAGGGTCACACTCAAACACTCAGACATCATTTACAGATAGCTAGTGTCACACTCCAACATTCAGACATCATTTACAGATAGCTAGTGTCACACTACAACACTCAGACATAATTTACAGATAGCTAGTGTCACACTACAACACTCAGACATCATTTACAGATAGCTAGTGTCACACTCCAACACTCAGATATCATTTACAGATAGCCAGTGTCACACTCCAACACTCAGACATCATTTACAGATAGCTAGTGTCACACTCCAACACTCAGACATCATTTACAGATAGCCAGGGGCACACTCCAACACTCAGACATCATTTACAGATAGCCAGGGTCACACTCCAACACTCAGACATCATTTACAGATAGCCAGGGTCACACTCCAACACTCAGACATCATTTACAGATAGCCAGGGTCACACTCCAACACTCAGACATCATTTACAGATAGCTAGTGTCACACTACAACACTCAGACATCATTTACAGATAGCCAGTGTCACACTCCAACACTCAGACATCATTTACAGATAGCCAGTGTCACACTCCAACACTCAGACATCATTTACAGATAGCCAGTGTCACACTCCAACACTCAGACATCATTTACAGATAGCTAGTGTCACACTCCAACACTCAGACATCATTTACAGATAGCCAGGGTCACACTCCAACACTCAGACATCATTTACAGATAGCCAGGGTCACACTCCAACATTCAGACATCATTTACAGATAGCCAGGGTCACACTCCAACATTCAGACATCATTTACAAACTAAGCATGTGTTTAGTGAGTCTGACAGATCAGAGTCAGTAGGGATGACCAGGGATGTTCTCTTGATAAGTGTGTGAACTAGACCATGTGTGTTTAGTGAGTCCACCAGATCAGAGTCAATAGGGATGACCAGGGATGTTCTCTTGATAAGTGTGTGAACTAGACCATGTGTGTTTAGTGAGTCTGACAGATCAGAGTCAATAGGGATGTCCTCTTGTTAAGTGTGTGAACTAGACCATGTGTGTTTAGTCCTCCAGAACTAGACCATGTGTGTTTAGTCCTCCAGAACTAGACTATGTGTGTTTAGTCCTCCAGAACTAGACCATGTGTGTTTAGTCCTCCAGAACTAGACCATGTGTGTTTAGTCCTCCAGATCAGAGTCAGTAGGGAGGACCAGGGATGTTCTCTTGATTAGTGTCTGAATTGGACCGTTTTCCTGTCCTGCTAAGTATTCACAATGTAACCAGTACTTTTAGGTTTCAGGGAAAATGTATGGAGTAAAAAGTACATTATTTTATTAAGGAATGTAGTGAAGTAAAAGTAAAAGTGGTCCAAAATATAAATAGTAAAGTAAAGTACAGATACCCCAAACAACTACTTAAGTAGTACTTTAAAGTATTTATGCTGAAGTACTTCACACCAGTGGGCGATATAACAATCAACATTTGAGCAAATTGTGTATTTGAGATGGAAATGTCTGCTTTAAGGTGGGGTAAAGAGCATGGTGTACAAGCTGAGAACAATGTTTGAGAAGAAGAATCCCAGATCGTCCAAAAAGAGAGGAGATGCCTTGTCCATGGACTTCAAGAGGTTCTCGGAGCTCAACTGTGCTACAGGTACTGGACTTTCATCAGTATCCCTAGTGTTCAAAAGGTAGAACAGAACAGTGGACTTCACATGGTATGGTGTCAGAAATAAAGCAAACACAAATCCATATGCAGTCAAATAGGCGTAGTCATAAAGACAATATATAGCCTACGGTATAACCTGATGTTAACATTACCCACCAGTTGAGCCCATAGCCTACGTTATAACATGATGTTAACATTACCCACCAGTTGAGCCCATAGCCTACGGTATAACATGATGTTAACATTACCCACCAGTTGAGCCCATAGCCTACGGTATAACATGATGTTAACATTACCCACCAGTTGAGCCCATAGCCTACGGTATAACATGATGTTAACATTACCCACCAGTTGAGCCCATAGCCTACGGTATAACATGATGTTAACATTACCCACCAGTTGAGCCCATAGCCTACGGTATAACATGATGTTAACATTACCCACCAGTTGAGCCCATAGCCTACAGTAGAACATGATGTTAACATTACCCACCAGTTGAGCCCATAACCTACGGTATAACATGATGTTAACATTACCCACCAGTTGAGCCCATAGCCTACAGTAGAACATGATGTTAACATTACCCACCAGTTGAGCCCATAGCCTACGGTATAACATGATGTTAACATTACCCACCAGTTGAGCCCATAACCTACGGTATAACATGATGTTAACATTACCCACCAGTTGAGCCCATAGCCTACAGTAGAACATGATGTTAACTTTACCCACCAGATGAGCCCAAGGCGTCCACCACGGAGATGACAACCAGTGAGAAGGTCTCCTCCTCAGCTGCCCTCAACACAGGATCGCTGGTCTCAGACACAGAACAATGTGGAGCCAGGTCAGACACACACACACAAGATGGTTAACATAGTGGAAATGGGCTGATCAATCTCTTTTCAATATTTCATGCCAAGCTTTACAAGCTTTCCCATTATTCCTGTGATGTTTTAGATCAGTGGAACAGGATCAGCAGTCAGTCGACTCAAAAAGCACCAAACCTGATGGTCCAGTGGACCAGGAGAAGGATTACGCTTCATCAAAACCAGCCCAGAAGAAATCAGCCCTGGACCAGCCCTCCAAAGACACAAAAGAAACCAGCAAAACAATCATCCGTACGTGACTAGTCTGGAACAGCTGTTTGACGCTGTTTACAGTATTTCTATATAAACCCTGTCAATATCAGCTGGCACATATAGTATAAAGCCATTTGTTTCTCTCACCTCAGCTCCTATGAAGACAGGTTCAGTGAAGGACAAGTTGGTGGTGCCGAGGAAGAAGGTTCTGGTCAAAACGGCCCATGAGACTGCTGCTCACACCGAGCACATCAAGAGGAATGGAGTGGCATCACTAGAACTCAGCTACATCTACCTCCTGGCAGGTGAGATAGGAGAGACTGGGATGGAAAGGAATCACAAGGGGATGCAAATAAATTGATTAAATGGAATGAGATGGAAAGAAAGAATGAAATGGAATGTTTGGACAGGGAAATGGGAATGAAATAGAAGCATGGGACATGGGATAGAATTGATTAGAAAAAGAGGTGAAATGGGATGGAATGGAACAAAAGGGAAATGGGATGGAATATGATGGAAAGAAAGGTATATGGGATGTAAGGAAAGGAACATTTAATGGGAAAGAATAGATTGGAAGGACAGGGAGATGGGATACAATGGAAGGACAGGGAGATGGGATACAAAGGAAGGACAGGGAGATGGGATACAATGGAAGGACAGGGCAATGGGATACAATGGAAGGACAGGGAGATGGGATACAATGGAAGGACAGGGAGATGGGATACAATGGAAGGACAGAGAGATGGGATACAATGGAAGGACAGGGAGATGGGATACAATGGAAGGACAGGGAGATGGGATACAATGGAAGGACAGGGAGATGGGATACAATGGAAGGACAGGGAGATGGGATAAAAAGGGATGGAAGGAAAGGGGAATGGATTGAATGGAAGGAAAAGAAAAGCGGGATAGGTTGTAATGGAAATAAAGGGAAATGGGATATGAAAAAAAGATGAGAAAAAAGAAGAAACCTTCACACTGCTCTTGTTAGTATCACTATTCTATAATAAGAAGAAACCTTCACACTGCTCTTGTTAGTATCACTGCTCTATAATAAGAAGAAACCCACACACTGCTCTTGTTAGTATCACTATTCTCTAATAATTAGAAACCCACACACTGCTCTTGTTAGTATCACTGCTCTATAATAAGAAGAAACCCACACACTGCTCTTGTTAGTATCACTATTCTATAATAATAAGAAACCCACACACTGCTCTTGTTGGTATCACTGCTCTATAATAAGAAGAAACCCACACACTGCTCTTGTTAGTATCACTATTCTATAATAATAAGAAACCCACACACTGCTCTTGTTAGTATCACTGCTCTATAATAAGAAGAAACCTTCACACTGCTCTTGTTAGTATCACTACTTTTCAGGCTCTGGCCATAGAGAAGCCTATTTGCTAGCCATGGTCAGAGTCTGACAGTTCTATTCTTTCTGTTTCTGGTGGTGGGTTGTGTTGGATCCCTAATTAGAGGCAGCTGCTGTGCATCGTCTCTAATTAGGGATCCTACATAGGTTTGTATGTTCCACACCGGGGATGTGGGTCATTATATATATAAATCACGGAGAACAGTAAGTGTGCTACGTTTTTTCACGTTCGTTATATCGTGTTTGTTTTGTGTTGTGTAGTTCATTCATGTGTAATTATATACATAGTAATAAAAAACGTGTGGAACTATAATCCCTGCGCTGCGTCTTGGTCGCTCCATGCACCCAACCGTGACAGACCTTGGGCTGTGTATGCGCCCTGTCATGACAGAATGACCCACCAGTACGAGACCAAGCAGCGTAACTGGGGAGAGCCCGCAAACAACCCCAAGGTAATTTTTTGGGGCTCTTCCGGCTACAGGCAGGAAGAGCCAATAGCACCTCCCCCCCCCCGAAGAGCATGGAGAGGCCGAGGTACAAAAGGGGGGCGCGGAGCAAGGAGCTGGAGGTGTATTTGGAGGAGCATTTTAGAGAGGTTCTGGAAGAATTGAGGGAGATAGAGGAAGAGGTCGAGAGGGAGATGGCGGAGTGGTCCAGTCCAGATCCGGTCGTCTACTCCACTCCCGGGCCGGAGCAGTCCGCTCCACCGGTACCCAGTCCGGGTCCGGTTGTCTACTCCACCTCCCTTCCAGAGAAATCCGCTCCTCCGGTGCCCAGTCTGGGTCCGATCGTCTACTCCACCCCCATGCCAGAGCAGTCCGCTCCACCGGTGACCAGTCCGGGTCCGGTCGTCGTCTCCACTCCCATGCCAGAGCAATCCGCTTCACCGATGTCCAGTCCGGGTCCGGACCTCTGCTCTACTCCTGAGCCAGAGCAGTCAGCTCCACCGGTGCCCAGTCCGGGTCTAGCCGTCTGCTCCGCTCCAGTGCCTGAGCAGTCCGCTCCACCAGTGCCGGTAAATTGCCCAGCTCCATGGCCGGAGCCATTTGCCCCACCGGTGCCCAGTCCGGGCCCGGTTGTTTTCCCCACTCCATGGCCGGAGCCGTTTACCCCACCGGTGCCCAGTCCGAGGCCAGCTGTCAGCTCCGGTGGTCTGCTCCACTCCATGGCCGGAGCCATTTACCCCACCGGTGCCCAGTCCGGGCCCGGTTGTTTTCCCCACTCCATGGCCGGAGCCATTTACCCCACCGGTGCCCAGTCTATAATCCCTGCGCTGCGTCTTGGTCGCTCCATGCACCCAACCGTGACAGACCTTGGGCTGTGTATGCGCCCTGTCATGATACTGCTCTATAATAAGAAGAAACCCACACACTGCTCTTGTTAGTATCACTATTCTATAATAAGAAGAAACCCACACACTGCTCTTGTTAGTATCACTATTCTATAATAAGAAGAAACCCACACACTGCTCTTGTTAGTATCACTATTCTATAATAAGAAGAAACCCACACACTGCTCTTGTTAGTATCACTGCTCTATAATAAGAAGAAACCTTCACACTGCTCTTGTTAGAATCACTGCTCTATAATAAGAAGAAACCCACACACTGCTCTTGTTAGTATCACTGCTCTATAATAAGAAGAAACCTTCACACTGCTCTTGTTAGTATCACTGCTCTATAATAAGAAGAAACCCACACACTGCTCTTGTTAGTATCACTGCTCTATAATAAGCTTTACGTAATGGCCTCAAGGCCTTCCTCAGAGCTTTTATAAATTAGCAGCCTATGTAGACATAGCTCCACCCACATCAAACCAAATCTTATTGGTAACATACACGTGTTTAGTAGATGTTATTGCGGGTGTATGCGAAATGCATGTGCTTCTAAATTTGACAGTGAAGTAATATCTAACAATTACACAATATATACCCAATGCAAATCTAAGTAAGGAATTAATTAACAATATATACACTACCGGTCAAAAGTTTTAGAACACCAACTCATTGTCACGACTTGTTGTCGGTGATTGTTTTTGTGTTGGATAGTATTTACAGAAACGTATCCTGCCTCCCTGCGCCTGTTTCTACCTCTCCCGATACGCACACCTTCACACTCATTCAAGGGTTTTTCTAAATTTTTTACTATTTTCTACATTGTAAAACAATAGTGAAGACATAAAAACTACGAAATAACACATATGGAGTTATGTAGTAACCATAAAAGTGTTAAACAAATCAAAATATATTTTATATTTGAGGCTTTTCCTTCACTCTGCTGTCCAACAATTTAGGTTGAGGTCGGGGGATTGTGGAGGCCAGGTAATCTGATGCAGCACTCTATCACTGTCTTTCTTGGTCAAATAACCCATACACAGTCCCCCTAAGCCCAAACCAGATAGGATGGAGTATCGCTACAGAATGCTGTGGTAGCCAAGATGGTTAAGTGTGCCTTGAATTCTAAATAAATCACAGACAGTCTCACCATCAAAGCACCCCCACACCATCACACCTCCTCCTCCATGCTTTACAGTGGGAAATACACATGCAGAGATGATCCGTTCACCCACGCAGCGTCTCACAAAGACACTGCGGTTGGAACCAAAAATCTCCAATTTGGACTCCAGACCAAAGGACAGATTTCCACCGGTCTAATGTCCATTGCTCGTGTTTCTTGGACCAAGCAAGTCTCTTCTTCTAATTGATGTCCTTTAGTAGTGGTTTCTTTGCTGTCATGTGGCAAAGGCAGGACCCGAGGCACGGAGCCGTAGTATATAGACATACCTTTATTAGTGTTAAAAAAATAACAAACAAGGAGATGCCGCAACCTTGAACTGATGTGCACTTTGGACCAATAATAACCCACACACAGGTGGGAAGGCAAGAACCTTAAATAGGATCCCAGTTAGAGACAACGCAGGGCAGCTGCCTCTAATTGGGGACCAACAAAACACAAACATAGGGTTATCCAGAACCCTCTCCTCTGTCAAGCCCTGACCTTAGCCACCAGACAAACATAGAGATGCCTGGCGGCATTACCACAGTCAGGACCTGACATTTGCAGAAATTCGGTTTCGGTTTCTCAAGTGACTGCCTTGCCTGGTTCTCCAACTACTTCGCAGACAGAGTTCAGTGTGTCAAATCGGAGGGCCTATTGTCCGATCCTCTGGCAGTCTCTATGGGGGTGCCACAGGGTTCAATTCTTGGGCCAACCCTTTTCTCTATATACATCAACAATGTCGCTCTCGCTGCTGGTGACTCTGATCCATCTCTACGCAGATGACACCATTCTGTATAGATCTGGCCCCTCTTTGGACACTGTGTTCAAACAAGCTTCAATGCCATACAACACTCCTTCCGTGGCCTCCAACTGCTCTTAAACGCTAGTAAAACATAGTGCATGCTTTTCTATCGAATGCTGCCCGCACCCGCCCACCGGACTATCATCACTACTCTCGACGGGTCCGACTTAGAATTCGTGGACACCTACAAATACCTAGGCATCTGGTTAGACTGTAAACTCAACTTCCAGACTCACATCAACCTTCTCCAATCCAAAATTAAATCCAGAATTGGCTTCCTATTTCGCAACAAAGCCTCCTTCACTCATGCTGCCAAACATGCCCTTGTAAAACTGACTATCCTACCGATCCTTGATTTCGGCGATGTCATTTACAAACTAGCCTCCAACACTCTACTTAGCAAATTGGATGTAGTCTATCACAGTGCCATCCGTTTTGTTACCAAAGCCCCATATACTACCCACCACTGCGACCTGTATGCTCTCGTTACCTGGCCTTCATTATATATTTGTCGCCAAACCCACTGGCTCCAGGTCATCTATAAGTCTTTATTAGGTAAATCCCCGCCCTATCTCAGCTCACTGGTCACCATAGCAACACCCACCCGTAGCATGCGCTCCAGCAGGTATATCTCACTGGTCACCCCCAAAGCCAACACCTCCTTTGGCCGCCATTCCTTCCAGTTCGCTGCTGCCAATGACTGGAACGAATTGCAAAAATCATTGAAGCTAGAGGTTCCTATCTCCCTAACTTTAAGCATCAGCTGTCAAAGCTGCTTATCGATCACTGCACCTGTATATAGCCCTATATTAATTTTTGTGTAGACAACACTGTACCCACCAGGAAGGTACGCTGTTTCCCAAACAATAAACCCTGGGTCACCAGCGACCTGAAGGCCCTGCTGAATGAGAAGAAGAGAGCCTTCAAGGAGAGGGACAAGGACAAGGACAAATTGAAATGCGTCCAGAGGGAGCTGAAGTTGTGGATTGCTGAGGGGAAGAGAGTGTATAAGGAGAAGATGGAGGACAAGCTGAGGCAGAGCCAGGTGAGAGAGGTGTGGAAGGGTATGAGAAATATCACTGGCTTCAAAAAGTCAAACAGTGGGCAGACGGAGGGGACCCAGGACAGAGCCAATGAGCTGAACCAATTTTTTAACAGGTTTGATACTGGCCCTGTCCACCTCCCCTCCAGCTCCCCAGACCACACACCCTCACGGCTGTCCCACCCCCACTTTGCTCACAGCACCTCTGCTGAGACAATCAGTGACCCCACCTCCGCCCCTGCTCCCCCTGGACTGATCCTCAACACCCCCCTTCCCCCCACCTCCCCACCTGGGCTGGCTTTCACCACCAACCAAGTGAAGAGAGAGCTGGAGAGACTACATCAGTGGAAAGCGGCGGGCCCTGATGGCATCAGCCCAAGGGTGCTGAGGGTCTGTGCTGACCAACTGTGTGGAATACTCCAGCGTCTTTTCAACCTTAGCCTGAGCCTAGAAAGGGTCCCTGTGCTGTGGAAAACATCCTGCCTCGTCCCAGTGCCCAAGAAGGCACACCCCACTGTCCTGAATGACTTCAGACCTGTAGCGCTAACATCCCACATCATGAAGACCCTGGAAAGGTTAGTCCTCGCTCACCTCAGACCCCTGGTGTGTTCATCAATGGACCCCCTGCAGTTTGCATACAAGCACAACATCGGGGTGGATGATGCAATCATCTACCTTCTGCAGAGGGCCTACTCTCACCTGGACAACGCAGGTTGCACTGTGAGGGTTATGTTTTTTGACTTCTCCAGTGCCTTCAATACCATTCAGCCCCTGCTACTGGGTGAGAAGATGAGGAGGATGAAAGTGGAAGCACCCTTAGTCTCCTGGGTCACGGACTACCTGACCGGTAGGCCACAATTTGTGCGACTACAGAGCTGTGTGTCAGAACGGGCAGTTAGCAACACAGGGGCCCCCCAGGGAACGGTCCTCTCCCCCTTCCTGTTCACCCTCTACACCTCAGACTTCAGATATAACTCTGAAACATGCCACCTACAGAAGTTCTCGGATGACTCTGCTATTGTAGGTTGCATCGGGTGGGCAGGAGGAGGAGTACAGGAGCACAATCAGTGACTTTGTGTTGTGGTGTGAGCAGAACCACCTTCAGCTCAACATCAGCAAAACAAAGGAGATGGTGGTGGACTTCAGGAGAACCAAGGCACAACTGACTGCAGTCCCTATACAGGGGATGGATGTGGAAATGGTCGGGTCATAAAAGTTCCTGGGAGTCCATATGGACAACAGGCTGGAATGGGCTGGTAACACCGGGGCCCTGTACAAAAAGGGCCAGAGCCGACTCTACTTTCTGAGGAGGCTCTGGTCCTTCAACGTGTGCAGTAAACTACTGCATACCTTCTACCAGTCTGTGGTGGCCAGTGCCATCTTTTTTGCAGTGGTGTGCTGGGGAGCAAACATCAAAGCCGGTGATGCTTCTCGGTTAAATAAGCTGATCAGGAAGGCTAGCTCTGTCCTGGGGATGAGCCTTGACACTCTAGAGGAGGTGGCGGAGAGACGGATCCTGGCCAAAACGCTGGCCATCATGGACAACGTCACCCACCCTCTGCACGCTATGGTTATGACGCAGAGGAGCACTTTCAGTCACAGACTGATCTCACCACGGTGTGCCAGAGAGCGCTACAGGAGGTCCTTCCTGCCGGCGGCTATTAGACTATATAATGCCTCAACGGGGTGCCTTGCCGTCAGCAACATAGATCTGGAACTGTTGGGGTGCTAGGACCTGGTTTAACAATTATGCATCCATCCGTGAGTAACTCTGGTCCGTCAGCACTCATCCACTCAGGACTTATTTATTCATACAGGTCTGTATATACATACTCATGTACAGTTGTTATATCATATCACATGCAATATTGTAAGTAATTATTGGACTTAACTTACGTAGGCATTCACTCAGGAATGCATATTAGTATCCTGTCAGTTGCACCTTTTCTCATTGCTTTTAGTATATCGAATGTGCAATACGTGCAGTTGTCTGTAATTAAACCCTGCGCACTAAGGACTGTATTTTAAGGGAATTACTATTATTACCCCAAATTATATCATACACACATTTAGCTATTAAAGTATCTCTTCCTGTCATTTACCTGAACAGTTTGTGTAAAAATGCAAGTATTCACTTATCTGTAAATATAACTGTATATTTACCTGTACAGCTAATTTAACCATGCAAAATGTTCACTTACCTGTTCATTTAACCAGTCTGTCTATTAAGTAAACTATTATTACCCTCACTCATATCATATGCATTTTTAGCTATTGAAGTATTTCTCTGCCATCGACCTGTATAGTATAGTTAACCATCCAACATCCACCAATGTATAGTGTACATATTCCAACCACTCATACTATGCAATGTCTTTTTTTTGCACTCCAGATATCTTGTATTTCTATACTTTCTATACTTATTGCATTTTGCACTACATTTTGCACTCTGTATATAGATTTCTATTGTGTTTTTGACTATGTTTGTTTACTGTGTAACTCTGTGTTGTTTGTCACACTGCTTTGCTTTGTCTTGACCAGGTCACAGTTGCAAATGAGAACTTGTTCTCAACTGACCTACCTGGTTAAATAAAGTTGAAATAAAAAATAAAAAAAGGCCTGAACAGTTGATGTTGAGATAGATAGATAGATAGATAGATAGGTACTTTATTGAAAGTACACAAAAGACAGATACACGGTACATGATACATAGAGCAGCAGTATGAAAAAGTATAGAAATACAAGATATCTGGAGTGCAAAAAAATAAAAGCTATAAAAAGACATTGCATAGTATGGGTGGTTGGCTGAATATGTACACTATACATTGGTGGATGTTGGATGGTTAACTATACTATACCTGTGTCCAAAGAGGCCAGATGTATACAGAATGGTGTCATCTGCATAGAGATGGATCAGAGAGTCACCAGCAGCGAGAGCGACAACGTTGATATATACAGAGAATAGAGTCGGCCCAAGAATTTAACCCTGTGGCACCCCCATAGAGACTGCCAGAGGTCTGGAATAACAGGCCCTCCGATTTGACACACTGAACTCTGTCTGAGAAGTAGTTGGAGAACCAGGCGAGGCAGTCACTTGAGAAACCAAGGTTGTTGAGTGTTGTTGAGTGTTTTTTATTTAACTAGGCAGGCAACAAATTCTTATTGACAATGACAGCCTAACGATGGACAGTGGGTTAACTGCCTTGGTCAGGGGCATATTGACAGATTTTTACCTTGTCAGCTCAGGGATTCGATCCAGCAACCTTTCGGGTTACTAGCCCAACGCCCTAACCACTAGGCTACCTGCCGCCCCTTGTGACAGTGTTTCCTAGTCTCAGTGCAGTGGGCAGCTGGGAGGAGATGCTCTTATTCTCCATGGACTTTACAGTGTCACAAAACCTTTTGGAATTAGTGCTACAGGATGACAGATGTAATACCCAACCGCCGGCAGCCACTCGCCTGGGCCAGTCAGACACACAGCACTTGGTTATTTTTATTTAAGCGGGAGCTGGGGAACTCCCGGTGCTCCAGATGGCCAGTCTGTCATTGCCAGAGCGCAGGTCCAAAAGGCTTCATAACAGGTTCTACCCCCAAGCTATGAGACTGCTGAACAATAAATCACATGACCACCCGGACTATTTACATTGACCCAACCTCCATTTGTTTTAACACTGCTGCTACTCTCTGTTTATTATCTATATATAGTCACTTTAACTATACCTACATGTACATATTACCTGCTGCTACTCTCTGTTTATTATCTATGTATAGTCACTTTAACTATACCTACATGTACATATTACCTGCTGCTACTCTCTGTTTATCATCTATACATAGTCACTTTAACTATACCTACATGTACATATTACCTGCTGCTACTCTCTGTTTATTATCTATACATAGTCACTTTAACTATACCTACATGTACATATTACCTGCTACTACTCTCTGTTTATCATCTATACATAGTCACTTTAACTATACCTACATGTACATATTACCTGCTGCTACTCTCTGTTTATTATCTATGTATAGTCACTTTAACTATACCTACATGTACATATTACCTGCTGCTACTCTCTGTTTATTATCTATACATAGTCACTTTAACTATACCTACATGTACATATTACCTGCTGCTACTCTCTGTTTATCATCTATACATAGTCACTTTAACTATATCTGCATGTACATATTACCTGCTGCTACTCTCTGTTTATTATCTATACATAGTCACTTTAACTATACCTACATGTATATATTACCTATACAGGGGGTACCGGTACAGAGTCAATGTACGGGGTACAGGTTAGTAATGAGGCTATATACAGGGGGTACCGATACAGAGTCAATGTGTTGGGGTACAGGTTAGTAATGAGACTATATACAGGGGGTACCGGTACAGAGTCAACGTGTGGGGGTACAGGTTAGTAAGTAGGCTATATACAGGGGGTACCGGTACAGAGTCAATGTACGGGGGTACAGGTTAGTAATGAGGCTATATACAGGGGGTACTGGTACAGAGTCAATGTGTGGGGGTTCAGGTTAGTAATGAGGCTATATACAGGGGGTACCGGTACAGAGTCAATGTACAGGGGTTCAGGATAGTCAAGGTAATATGTACATGTAGGTATAGTTAAAGTGACTATATATAGATAATACACAGAGAGTAGCAGCAGGTAATATGTACATTGACTCTGTACCGGTACCCCCTGTATATAGCCTCATTACTAACCTGTACCCCAACACATTGACTCAGTACCAGTACCCCCTGTATATAGCCTCCTTACTAACCTGTACCCCCGCACATTGACTCTGTACCGGTACCCCCCTGTATTTAGCCTCATTACTAACCTGTACCCCAACACATTCACTCTGTACCGGTACCCCTTGTATATAGCCTCATTACTAACCTGTACCCCAACACATTGACTCTGTACCGGTACCCCCTGTATATAGCCTCATTACTAACCTGTACCCACGTACATTGACTCTGTACCGGTACCCCCTGTATATAGCCTCATTACTGACCTGTACCCGAACACATTGACTCAGTACCGGTACCCCCTGTATATAGCCTCATTACTAACCTGTACCCCAACACATTGACTCTGTACCGGTACCCCCTGTATATAGCCTCATTACTAACCTGTACCCCAACACATTGACTCAGTACCGGTACCCCCTGTATATAGCCTCATTACTGACCTGTACCCGAACACATTGACTCAGTACCGGTACCCCCTGTATATAGCCTCATTACTAACCTGTACCCCAACACATTGACTCTGTACCGGTACCCCCTGTGTATAGCCTACTTACTAACCTGTACCCCAGTACATTGACTCTGTACCGGTACCCCCTGTATATAGCCTACTTACTAACCTGTACCCCCACACATTGACTCTGTACCGGTACCCCCTGTATATAGCCTCATTACTAACCTGTACCCCTGTACATTGACTCTGTACCGGTACCCCCTGTATATAGCCTCATTACTAACCTGTAACCCCACACATTGACTCTGTACTGATACCCCCTGTATATAGCCTCATTACTAACCTGTACCCACGTACATTGACTCTGTACCGGTACCCCCTGTATATAGCCTCATTACTGACCTGTACCCCGTACATTGACTCTGTACCGGTACCCCCTGTATATAGCCTCCTTACTAACCTGTACCCCGTACATTGACTCTGTACCGTTACCACCTGTATATAGCCTCCTTACTAACCTGTACCCCGTACATTGACTCTGTACCGGTACCCCCTGTATATAGCCTACTTACTAACCTGTACCCCGTACATTGACTCTGTACCGGTACGCCCTGTATATAGCCTCCTTACTAACCTGTACCCCGTACATTGACTCTGTATCGTTACCCCCTGTATATAGCCTCAGTACTAACCTGTACCCCGTACATTGACTCTGTACCGGTACCCCCTGTATATAGCCTCATTACTAACCTGTAACCCCACACATTGACTCTGTACCGGTACCCCCTGTATATAGCCTCATTACTAACCTGTACCCCGTACATTGACTCTGTACCGGTACCCCCTGTATATAGCCTCATTACTAACCTGTACCCCCGTACATTGACTGTACCGGTACCCCCTGTATATAGCCTTGTTACTAACCTGTACCCCAACACATTGACTCTGTACTGGTACCCCCTGTATATAGTCTCATTACTAACCTGTACCCCAACACATTGACTGTACCGGTACCCCCTGTATATAGCCTTGTTACTAACCTGTACCCCAACACATTGACTCTGTACTGGTACCCCCTGTATATAGTCTCATTACTAACCTGTACCCCAACACATTGACTCTGTACTGATACCCCCTGTATATAGCCTTGTTACTAACCTGTACCACAACACATTGACTCTGTACCGGTACCCCCTGTATATAGCCTTGTTACTAACCTGTACCCCCACACATTGACTCTGTACCGGTACCCCCTGTATATATCCTCATTACTAACCTGTACCTAACCTGCCTCGTTATTGTCATTTTATTGTGTTACTTCTTATTATTTTTCACTTTAGTTTATTTGGTAAATATATCTTAACTATATTTCTTGATCTGCATTGTTGGTTAACGTTTGTAAGTAAGCATTTCACTGTAAGGTCTACACCTGTTGTATTGTTGGTTAAGGGCTTGTTAGTAAGCATTTCACTGTAAGGTCTACACCTGTTGTATTGTTGGTTAAGGGCTTGTTAGTAAGCATTTCACTGTAAGGTCTACACCTGTTGTATTGTTGGTTAAGGGCTTGTTAGTAAGCATTTCACTGTAAGGTCTACACCTGTTGTATTGTTGGTTAAGGGCTTGTTAGTAAGCATTTCACTGTAAGGTCTACACCTGTTGTATTGTTGGTTAAGGGCTTGTTAGTAAGCATTTCACTGTAAGGTCTACACCTGTTGTATTGTTGGTTAAGGGCTTGTTAGTAAGCATTTCACTGTAAGGTCTACACCTGTTGTATTGTTGGTTAAGGGCTTGTTAGTAAGCATTTCACTGTAAGGTCTACACCTGTTGTATTGTTGGTTAAGGGCTTGTTAGTAAGCATTTCACTGTAAGGTCTACACCTGTTGTATTGTTGGTTAAGGGCTTGTTAGTAAGCATTTCACTGTAAGGTCTACACCTGTTGTATTGTTGGTTAAGGCTTGTTAGTAAGCATTTCACTGTAAGGTCTACACCTGTTGTATTGTTGGTTAAGGGCTTGTTAGTAAGCATTTCACTGTAAGGTCTACACCTGTTGTATTGTTGGTTAAGGCTTGTTAGTAAGCATTTCACTGTAAGGTCTACACCTGTTGTATTGTTGGTTAAGGCTTGTTAGTAAGCATTTCACTGTAAGGTCTACACCTGTTGTATTGTTGGTTAAGGCTTGTTAGTAAGCATTTCACTGTAAGGTCTACACCTGTTGTATTGTTGGTTAAGGCTTGTTAGTAAGCATTTCACTGTAAGGTCTACACCTGTTGTATTGTTGGTTAAGGGCTTGTTAGTAAGCATTTCACTGTAAGGTCTACACCTGTTGTATTGTTGGTTAAGGGCTTGTTAGTAAGCATTTCACTGTAAGGTCTACACCTGTTGTATTGTTGGTTAAGGGCTTGTTAGTAAGCATTTCACTGTAAGGTCTACACCTGTTGTATTGTTGGTTAAGGGCTTGTTAGTAAGCATTTCACTGTAAGGTCTACACCTGTTGTATTGTTGGTTAAGGGCTTGTTAGTAAGCATTTCACTGTAAGGTCTACACCTGTTGTATTGTTGGTTAAGGGCTTGTTAGTAAGCATTTCACTGTAAGGTCTACACCTGTTGTATTGTTGGTTAAGGGCTTGTTAGTAAGCATTTCACTGTAAGGTCTACACCTGTTGTATTGTTGGTTAAGGGCTTGTTAGTAAGCATTTCACTGTAAGGTCTACACCTGTTGTATTGTTGGTTAAGGGCTTGTTAGTAAGCATTTCACTGTAAGGTCTACACCTGTTGTATTGTTGGTTAAGGGCTTGTTAGTAAGCATTTCACTGTAAGGTCTACACCTGTTGTATTGTTGGTTAAGGGCTTGTTAGTAAGCATTTCACTGTAAGGTCTACACCTGTTGTATTGTTGGTTAAGGGCTTGTTAGTAAGCATTTCACTGTAAGGTCTACACCTGTTGTATTGTTGGTTAAGGGCTTGTTAGTAAGCATTTCACTGTAAGGTCTACACCTGTTGTATTGTTGGTTAAGGGCTTGTTAGTAAGCATTTCACTGTAAGGTCTACACCTGTTGTATTGTTGGTTAAGGGCTTGTTAGTAAGCATTTCACTGTAAGGTCTACACCTGTTGTATTGTTGGTTAAGGGCTTGTTAGTAAGCATTTCACTGTAAGGTCTACACCTGTTGTATTGTTGGTTAAGGGCTTGTTAGTAAGCATTTCACTGTAAGGTCTACACCTGTTGTATTGTTGGTTAAGGCTTGTTAGTAAGCATTTCACTGTAAGGTCTACACCTGTTGTATTGTTGGTTAAGGGCTTGTTAGTAAGCATTTCACTGTAAGGTCTACACCTGTTGTATTGTTGGTTAAGGCTTGTTAGTAAGCATTTCACTGTAAGGTCTACACCTGTTGTATTGTTGGTTAAGGCTTGTTAGTAAGCATTTCACTGTAAGGTCTACACCTGTTGTATTGTTGGTTAAGGCTTGTTAGTAAGCATTTCACTGTAAGGTCTACACCTGTTGTATTGTTGGTTAAGGCTTGTTAGTAAGCATTTCACTGTAAGGTCTACACCTGTTGTATTGTTGGTTAAGGGCTTGTTAGTAAGCATTTCACTGTAAGGTCTACACCTGTTGTATTGTTGGTTAAGGGCTTGTTAGTAAGCATTTCACTGTAAGGTCTACACCTGTTGTATTGTTGGTTAAGGGCTTGTTAGTAAGCATTTCACTGTAAGGTCTACACCTGTTGTATTGTTGGTTAAGGCTTGTTAGTAAGCATTTCACTGTAAGGTCTACACCTGTTGTATTGTTGGTTAAGGCTTGTTAGTAAGCATTTCACTGTAAGGTCTACACCTGTTGTATTGTTGGTTAAGGGCTTGTTAGTAAGCATTTCACTGTAAGGTCTACACCTGTTGTATTGTTGGTTAAGGGCTTGTTAGTAAGCATTTCACTGTAAGGTCTACACCTGTTGTATTGTTGGTTAAGGGCTTGTTAGTAAGCATTTCACTGTAAGGTCTACACCTGTTGTATTGTTGGTTAAGGGCTTGTTAGTAAGCATTTCACTGTAAGGTCTACACCTGTTGTATTGTTGGTTAAGGGCTTGTTAGTAAGCATTTCACTGTAAGGTCTACACCTGTTGTATTGTTGGTTAAGGGCTTGTTAGTAAGCATTTCACTGTAAGGTCTACACCTGTTGTATTGTTGGTTAAGGGCTTGTTAGTAAGCATTTC
The DNA here is from genome assembly GCA_023634145.1 of Thymallus thymallus. NCBI lineage: Eukaryota > Metazoa > Chordata > Actinopteri > Salmoniformes > Salmonidae > Thymallus > Thymallus thymallus. The sequence goes on from CM042410.1 coordinate 572,520, forward strand.
ACTGTAAGGTCTACACCTGTTGTATTGTTGGTTAAGGGCTTGTTAGTAAGCATTTCACTGTAAGGTCTACACCTGTTGTATTGTTGGTTAAGGGCTTGTTAGTAAGCATTTCACTGTAAGGTCTACACCTGTTGTATTGTTGGTTAAGGGCTTGTTAGTAAGCATTTCACTGTAAGGTCTACACCTGTTGTATTGTTGGTTAAGGGCTTGTTAGTAAGCATTTCACTGTAAGGTCTACACCTGTTGTATTGTTGGTTAAGGGCTTGTTAGTAAGCATTTCACTGTAAGGTCTACACCTGTTGTATTGTTGGTTAAGGGCTTGTTAGTAAGCATTTCACTGTAAGGTCTACACCTGTTGTATTGTTGGTTAAGGGCTTGTTAGTAAGCATTTCACTGTAAGGTCTACACCTGTTGTATTGTTGGTTAAGGGCTTGTTAGTAAGCATTTCACTGTAAGGTCTACACCTGTTGTATTGTTGGTTAAGGGCTTGTTAGTAAGCATTTCACTGTAAGGTCTACACCTGTTGTATTGTTGGTTAAGGGCTTGTTAGTAAGCATTTCACTGTAAGGTCTACACCTGTTGTATTGTTGGTTAAGGGCTTGTTAGTAAGCATTTCACTGTAAGGTCTACACCTGTTGTATTGTTGGTTAAGGGCTTGTTAGTAAGCATTTCACTGTAAGGTCTACACCTGTTGTATTGTTGGTTAAGGGCTTGTTAGTAAGCATTTCACTGTAAGGTCTACACCTGTTGTATTGTTGGTTAAGGGCTTGTTAGTAAGCATTTCACTGTAAGGTCTACACCTGTTGTATTGTTGGTTAAGGCTTGTTAGTAAGCATTTCACTGTAAGGTCTACACCTGTTGTATTGTTGGTTAAGGGCTTGTTAGTAAGCATTTCACTGTAAGGTCTACACCTGTTGTATTGTTGGTTAAGGCTTGTTAGTAAGCATTTCACTGTAAGGTCTACACCTGTTGTATTGTTGGTTAAGGCTTGTTAGTAAGCATTTCACTGTAAGGTCTACACCTGTTGTATTGTTGGTTAAGGCTTGTTAGTAAGCATTTCACTGTAAGGTCTACACCTGTTGTATTGTTGGTTAAGGCTTGTTAGTAAGCATTTCACTGTAAGGTCTACACCTGTTGTATTGTTGGTTAAGGGCTTACTGTAAGGTCTACACCTGTTGTATTGTTGGTTAAGGGCTTGTTAGTAAGCATTTCACTGTAAGGTCTACACCTGTTGTATTGTTGGTTAAGGGCTTGTTAGTAAGCATTTCACTGTAAGGTCTACACCTGTTGTATTGTTGGTTAAGGGCTTGTTAGTAAGCATTTCACTGTAAGGTCTACACCTGTTGTATTGTTGGTTAAGGGCTTGTTAGTAAGCATTTCACTGTAAGGTCTACACCTGTTGTATTGTTGGTTAAGGGCTTGTTAGTAAGCATTTCACTGTAAGGTCTACACCTGTTGTATTGTTGGTTAAGGGCTTGTTAGTAAGCATTTCACTGTAAGGTCTACACCTGTTGTATTGTTGGTTAAGGGCTTGTTAGTAAGCATTTCACTGTAAGGTCTACACCTGTTGTATTGTTGGTTAAGGGCTTGTTAGTAAGCATTTCACTGTAAGGTCTACACCTGTTGTATTGTTGGTTAAGGGCTTGTTAGTAAGCATTTCACTGTAAGGTCTACACCTGTTGTATTGTTGGTTAAGGGCTTGTTAGTAAGCATTTCACTGTAAGGTCTACACCTGTTGTATTGTTGGTTAAGGGCTTGTTAGTAAGCATTTCACTGTAAGGTCTACACCTGTTGTATTGTTGGTTAAGGGCTTGTTAGTAAGCATTTCACTGTAAGGTCTACACCTGTTGTATTGTTGGTTAAGGGCTTGTTAGTAAGCATTTCACTGTAAGGTCTACACCTGTTGTATTGTTGGTTAAGGCTTGTTAGTAAGCATTTCACTGTAAGGTCTACACCTGTTGTATTGTTGGTTAAGGGCTTGTTAGTAAGCATTTCACTGTAAGGTCTACACCTGTTGTATTGTTGGTTAAGGGCTTGTTAGTAAGCATTTCACTGTAAGGTCTACACCTGTTGTATTGTTGGTTAAGGGCTTGTTAGTAAGCATTTCACTGTAAGGTCTACACCTGTTGTATTGTTGGTTAAGGGCTTGTTAGTAAGCATTTCACTGTAAGGTCTACACCTGTTGTATTGTTGGTTAAGGGCTTGTTAGTAAGCATTTCACTGTAAGGTCTACACCTGTTGTATTGTTGGTTAAGGGCTTGTTAGTAAGCATTTCACTGTAAGGTCTACACCTGTTGTATTGTTGGTTAAGGGCTTGTTAGTAAGCATTTCACTGTAAGGTCTACACCTGTTGTATTGTTGGTTAAGGGCTTGTTAGTAAGCATTTCACTGTAAGGTCTACACCTGTTGTATTGTTGGTTAAGGGCTTGTTAGTAAGCATTTCACTGTAAGGTCTACACCTGTTGTATTGTTGGTTAAGGGCTTGTTAGTAAGCATTTCACTGTAAGGTCTACACCTGTTGTATTGTTGGTTAAGGGCTTGTTAGTAAGCATTTCACTGTAAGGTCTACACCTGTTGTATTGTTGGTTAAGGGCTTGTTAGTAAGCATTTCACTGTAAGGTCTACACCTGTTGTATTGTTGGTTAAGGGCTTGTTAGTAAGCATTTCACTGTAAGGTCTACACCTGTTGTATTGTTGGTTAAGGGCTTGTTAGTAAGCATTTCACTGTAAGGTCTACACCTGTTGTATTGTTGGTTAAGGGCTTGTTAGTAAGCATTTCACTGTAAGGTCTACACCTGTTGTATTGTTGGTTAAGGGCTTGTTAGTAAGCATTTCACTGTAAGGTCTACACCTGTTGTATTGTTGGTTAAGGGCTTGTTAGTAAGCATTTCACTGTAAGGTCTACACCTGTTGTATTGTTGGTTAAGGGCTTGTTAGTAAGCATTTCACTGTAAGGTCTACACCTGTTGTATTGTTGGTTAAGGGCTTGTTAGTAAGCATTTCACTGTAAGGTCTACACCTGTTGTATTGTTGGTTAAGGGCTTGTTAGTAAGCATTTCACTGTAAGGTCTACACCTGTTGTATTGTTGGTTAAGGGCTTGTTAGTAAGCATTTCACTGTAAGGTCTACACCTGTTGTATTGTTGGTTAAGGGCTTGTTAGTAAGCATTTCACTGTAAGGTCTACACCTGTTGTATTGTTGGTTAAGGGCTTGTTAGTAAGCATTTCACTGTAAGGTCTACACCTGTTGTATTGTTGGTTAAGGGCTTGTTAGTAAGCATTTCACTGTAAGGTCTACACCTGTTGTATTGTTGGTTAAGGGCTTGTTAGTAAGCATTTCACTGTAAGGTCTACACCTGTTGTATTGTTGGTTAAGGGCTTGTTAGTAAGCATTTCACTGTAAGGTCTACACCTGTTGTATTGTTGGTTAAGGGCTTGTTAGTAAGCATTTCACTGTAAGGTCTACACCTGTTGTATTGTTGGTTAAGGGCTTGTTAGTAAGCATTTCACTGTAAGGTCTACACCTGTTGTATTGTTGGTTAAGGGCTTGTTAGTAAGCATTTCACTGTAAGGTCTACACCTGTTGTATTGTTGGTTAAGGGCTTGTTAGTAAGCATTTCACTGTAAGGTCTACACCTGTTGTATTGTTGGTTAAGGGCTTGTTAGTAAGCATTTCACTGTAAGGTCTACACCTGTTGTATTGTTGGTTAAGGGCTTGTTAGTAAGCATTTCACTGTAAGGTCTACACCTGTTGTATTGTTGGTTAAGGGCTTGTTAGTAAGCATTTCACTGTAAGGTCTACACCTGTTGTATTGTTGGTTAAGGGCTTGTTAGTAAGCATTTCACTGTAAGGTCTACACCTGTTGTATTGTTGGTTAAGGGCTTGTTAGTAAGCATTTCACTGTAAGGTCTACACCTGTTGTATTGTTGGTTAAGGGCTTGTTAGTAAGCATTTCACTGTAAGGTCTACACCTGTTGTATTGTTGGTTAAGGGCTTGTTAGTAAGCATTTCACTGTAAGGTCTACACCTGTTGTATTGTTGGTTAAGGGCTTGTTAGTAAGCATTTCACTGTAAGGTCTACACCTGTTGTATTGTTGGTTAAGGGCTTGTTAGTAAGCATTTCACTGTAAGGTCTACACCTGTTGTATTGTTGGTTAAGGGCTTGTTAGTAAGCATTTCACTGTAAGGTCTACACCTGTTGTATTGTTGGTTAAGGGCTTGTTAGTAAGCATTTCACTGTAAGGTCTACACCTGTTGTATTGTTGGTTAAGGGCTTGTTAGTAAGCATTTCACTGTAAGGTCTACACCTGTTGTATTGTTGGTTAAGGCTTGTTAGTAAGCATTTCACTGTAAGGTCTACACCTGTTGTATTGTTGGTTAAGGGCTTGTTAGTAAGCATTTCACTGTAAGGTCTACACCTGTTGTATTGTTGGTTAAGGGCTTGTTAGTAAGCATTTCACTGTAAGGTCTACACCTGTTGTATTGTTGGTTAAGGGCTTGTTAGTAAGCATTTCACTGTAAGGTCTACACCTGTTGTATTGTTGGTTAAGGGCTTGTTAGTAAGCATTTCACTGTAAGGTCTACACCTGTTGTATTGTTGGTTAAGGGCTTGTTAGTAAGCATTTCACTGTAAGGTCTACACCTGTTGTATTGTTGGTTAAGGGCTTGTTAGTAAGCATTTCACTGTAAGGTCTACACCTGTTGTATTGTTGGTTAAGGGCTTGTTAGTAAGCATTTCACTGTAAGGTCTACACCTGTTGTATTGTTGGTTAAGGGCTTGTTAGTAAGCATTTCACTGTAAGGTCTACACCTGTTGTATTGTTGGTTAAGGGCTTGTTAGTAAGCATTTCACTGTAAGGTCTACACCTGTTGTATTGTTGGTTAAGGGCTTGTTAGTAAGCATTTCACTGTAAGGTCTACACCTGTTGTATTGTTGGTTAAGGGCTTGTTAGTAAGCATTTCACTGTAAGGTCTACACCTGTTGTATTGTTGGTTAAGGGCTTGTTAGTAAGCATTTCACTGTAAGGTCTACACCTGTTGTATTGTTGGTTAAGGGCTTGTTAGTAAGCATTTCACTGTAAGGTCTACACCTGTTGTATTGTTGGTTAAGGGCTTGTTAGTAAGCATTTCACTGTAAGGTCTACACCTGTTGTATTGTTGGTTAAGGGCTTGTTAGTAAGCATTTCACTGTAAGGTCTACACCTGTTGTATTGTTGGTTAAGGGCTTGTTAGTAAGCATTTCACTGTAAGGTCTACACCTGTTGTATTGTTGGTTAAGGGCTTGTTAGTAAGCATTTCACTGTAAGGTCTACACCTGTTGTATTGTTGGTTAAGGGCTTGTTAGTAAGCATTTCACTGTAAGGTCTACACCTGTTGTATTGTTGGTTAAGGGCTTGTTAGTAAGCATTTCACTGTAAGGTCTACACCTGTTGTATTGTTGGTTAAGGGCTTGTTAGTAAGCATTTCACTGTAAGGTCTACACCTGTTGTATTGTTGGTTAAGGGCTTGTTAGTAAGCATTTCACTGTAAGGTCTACACCTGTTGTATTGTTGGTTAAGGGCTTGTTAGTAAGCATTTCACTGTAAGGTCTACACCTGTTGTATTGTTGGTTAAGGGCTTGTTAGTAAGCATTTCACTGTAAGGTCTACACCTGTTGTATTGTTGGTTAAGGGCTTGTTAGTAAGCATTTCACTGTAAGGTCTACACCTGTTGTATTGTTGGTTAAGGGCTTGTTAGTAAGCATTTCACTGTAAGGTCTACACCTGTTGTATTGTTGGTTAAGGGCTTGTTAGTAAGCATTTCACTGTAAGGTCTACACCTGTTGTATTGTTGGTTAAGGGCTTGTTAGTAAGCATTTCACTGTAAGGTCTACACCTGTTGTATTGTTGGTTAAGGGCTTGTTAGTAAGCATTTCACTGTAAGGTCTACACCTGTTGTATTGTTGGTTAAGGGCTTGTTAGTAAGCATTTCACTGTAAGGTCTACACCTGTTGTATTGTTGGTTAAGGGCTTGTTAGTAAGCATTTCACTGTAAGGTCTACACCTGTTGTATTGTTGGTTAAGGGCTTGTTAGTAAGCATTTCACTGTAAGGTCTACACCTGTTGTATTGTTGGTTAAGGGCTTGTTAGTAAGCATTTCACTGTAAGGTCTACACCTGTTGTATTGTTGGTTAAGGGCTTGTTAGTAAGCATTTCACTGTAAGGTCTACACCTGTTGTATTGTTGGTTAAGGGCTTGTTAGTAAGCATTTCACTGTAAGGTCTACACCTGTTGTATTGTTGGTTAAGGGCTTGTTAGTAAGCATTTCACTGTAAGGTCTACACCTGTTGTATTGTTGGTTAAGGGCTTGTTAGTAAGCATTTCACTGTAAGGTCTACACCTGTTGTATTGTTGGTTAAGGGCTTGTTAGTAAGCATTTCACTGTAAGGTCTACACCTGTTGTATTGTTGGTTAAGGGCTTGTTAGTAAGCATTTCACTGTAAGGTCTACACCTGTTGTATTGTTGGTTAAGGGCTTGTTAGTAAGCATTTCACTGTAAGGTCTACACCTGTTGTATTGTTGGTTAAGGGCTTGTTAGTAAGCATTTCACTGTAAGGTCTACACCTGTTGTATTGTTGGTTAAGGGCTTGTTAGTAAGCATTTCACTGTAAGGTCTACACCTGTTGTATTGTTGGTTAAGGGCTTGTTAGTAAGCATTTCACTGTAAGGTCTACACCTGTTGTATTGTTGGTTAAGGGCTTGTTAGTAAGCATTTCACTGTAAGGTCTACACCTGTTGTATTGTTGGTTAAGGGCTTGTTAGTAAGCATTTCACTGTAAGGTCTACACCTGTTGTATTGTTGGTTAAGGGCTTGTTAGTAAGCATTTCACTGTAAGGTCTACACCTGTTGTATTGTTGGTTAAGGGCTTGTTAGTAAGCATTTCACTGTAAGGTCTACACCTGTTGTATTGTTGGTTAAGGGCTTGTTAGTAAGCATTTCACTGTAAGGTCTACACCTGTTGTATTGTTGGTTAAGGGCTTGTTAGTAAGCATTTCACTGTAAGGTCTACACCTGTTGTATTGTTGGTTAAGGGCTTGTTAGTAAGCATTTCACTGTAAGGTCTACACCTGTTGTATTGTTGGTTAAGGGCTTGTTAGTAAGCATTTCACTGTAAGGTCTACACCTGTTGTATTGTTGGTTAAGGGCTTGTTAGTAAGCATTTCACTGTAAGGTCTACACCTGTTGTATTGTTGGTTAAGGGCTTGTTAGTAAGCATTTCACTGTAAGGTCTACACCTGTTGTATTGTTGGTTAAGGGCTTGTTAGTAAGCATTTCACTGTAAGGTCTACACCTGTTGTATTGTTGGTTAAGGGCTTGTTAGTAAGCATTTCACTGTAAGGTCTACACCTGTTGTATTGTTGGTTAAGGGCTTGTTAGTAAGCATTTCACTGTAAGGTCTACACCTGTTGTATTGTTGGTTAAGGGCTTGTTAGTAAGCATTTCACTGTAAGGTCTACACCTGTTGTATTGTTGGTTAAGGGCTTGTTAGTAAGCATTTCACTGTAAGGTCTACACCTGTTGTATTGTTGGTTAAGGGCTTGTTAGTAAGCATTTCACTGTAAGGTCTACACCTGTTGTATTGTTGGTTAAGGGCTTGTTAGTAAGCATTTCACTGTAAGGTCTACACCTGTTGTATTGTTGGTTAAGGGCTTGTTAGTAAGCATTTCACTGTAAGGTCTACACCTGTTGTATTGTTGGTTAAGGGCTTGTTAGTAAGCATTTCACTGTAAGGTCTACACCTGTTGTATTGTTGGTTAAGGGCTTGTTAGTAAGCATTTCACTGTAAGGTCTACACCTGTTGTATTGTTGGTTAAGGGCTTGTTAGTAAGCATTTCACTGTAAGGTCTACACCTGTTGTATTGTTGGTTAAGGGCTTGTTAGTAAGCATTTCACTGTAAGGTCTACACCTGTTGTATTGTTGGTTAAGGGCTTGTTAGTAAGCATTTCACTGTAAGGTCTACACCTGTTGTATTGTTGGTTAAGGGCTTGTTAGTAAGCATTTCACTGTAAGGTCTACACCTGTTGTATTGTTGGTTAAGGGCTTGTTAGTAAGCATTTCACTGTAAGGTCTACACCTGTTGTATTGTTGGTTAAGGGCTTGTTAGTAAGCATTTCACTGTAAGGTCTACACCTGTTGTATTGTTGGTTAAGGGCTTGTTAGTAAGCATTTCACTGTAAGGTCTACACCTGTTGTATTGTTGGTTAAGGGCTTGTTAGTAAGCATTTCACTGTAAGGTCTACACCTGTTGTATTGTTGGTTAAGGGCTTGTTAGTAAGCATTTCACTGTAAGGTCTACACCTGTTGTATTGTTGGTTAAGGGCTTGTTAGTAAGCATTTCACTGTAAGGTCTACACCTGTTGTATTGTTGGTTAAGGGCTTGTTAGTAAGCATTTCACTGTAAGGTCTACACCTGTTGTATTGTTGGTTAAGGGCTTGTTAGTAAGCATTTCACTGTAAGGTCTACACCTGTTGTATTGTTGGTTAAGGGCTTGTTAGTAAGCATTTCACTGTAAGGTCTACACCTGTTGTATTGTTGGTTAAGGGCTTGTTAGTAAGCATTTCACTGTAAGGTCTACACCTGTTGTATTGTTGGTTAAGGGCTTGTTAGTAAGCATTTCACTGTAAGGTCTACACCTGTTGTATTGTTGGTTAAGGGCTTGTTAGTAAGCATTTCACTGTAAGGTCTACACCTGTTGTATTGTTGGTTAAGGGCTTGTTAGTAAGCATTTCACTGTAAGGTCTACACCTGTTGTATTGTTGGTTAAGGGCTTGTTAGTAAGCATTTCACTGTAAGGTCTACACCTGTTGTATTGTTGGTTAAGGGCTTGTTAGTAAGCATTTCACTGTAAGGTCTACACCTGTTGTATTGTTGGTTAAGGGCTTGTTAGTAAGCATTTCACTGTAAGGTCTACACCTGTTGTATTGTTGGTTAAGGGCTTGTTAGTAAGCATTTCACTGTAAGGTCTACACCTGTTGTATTGTTGGTTAAGGGCTTGTTAGTAAGCATTTCACTGTAAGGTCTACACCTGTTGTATTGTTGGTTAAGGGCTTGTTAGTAAGCATTTCACTGTAAGGTCTACACCTGTTGTATTGTTGGTTAAGGGCTTGTTAGTAAGCATTTCACTGTAAGGTCTACACCTGTTGTATTGTTGGTTAAGGGCTTGTTAGTAAGCATTTCACTGTAAGGTCTACACCTGTTGTATTGTTGGTTAAGGGCTTGTTAGTAAGCATTTCACTGTAAGGTCTACACCTGTTGTATTGTTGGTTAAGGGCTTGTTAGTAAGCATTTCACTGTAAGGTCTACACCTGTTGTATTGTTGGTTAAGGCTTGTTAGTAAGCATTTCACTGTAAGGTCTACACCTGTTGTATTGTTGGTTAAGGGCTTGTTAGTAAGCATTTCACTGTAAGGTCTACACCTGTTGTATTGTTGGTTAAGGGCTTGTTAGTAAGCATTTCACTGTAAGGTCTACACCTGTTGTATTGTTGGTTAAGGGCTTGTTAGTAAGCATTTCACTGTAAGGTCTACACCTGTTGTATTGTTGGTTAAGGGCTTGTTAGTAAGCATTTCACTGTAAGGTCTACACCTGTTGTATTGTTGGTTAAGGGCTTGTTAGTAAGCATTTCACTGTAAGGTCTACACCTGTTGTATTGTTGGTTAAGGGCTTGTTAGTAAGCATTTCACTGTAAGGTCTACACCTGTTGTATTGTTGGTTAAGGGCTTGTTAGTAAGCATTTCACTGTAAGGTCTACACCTGTTGTATTGTTGGTTAAGGGCTTGTTAGTAAGCATTTCACTGTAAGGTCTACACCTGTTGTATTGTTGGTTAAGGCTTGTTAGTAAGCATTTCACTGTAAGGTCTACACCTGTTGTATTGTTGGTTAAGGGCTTGTTAGTAAGCATTTCACTGTAAGGTCTACACCTGTTGTATTGTTGGTTAAGGGCTTGTTAGTAAGCATTTCACTGTAAGGTCTACACCTGTTGTATTGTTGGTTAAGGGCTTGTTAGTAAGCATTTCACTGTAAGGTCTACACCTGTTGTATTGTTGGTTAAGGGCTTGTTAGTAAGCATTTCACTGTAAGGTCTACACCTGTTGTATTGTTGGTTAAGGGCTTGTTAGTAAGCATTTCACTGTAAGGTCTACACCTGTTGTATTGTTGGTTAAGGGCTTGTTAGTAAGCATTTCACTGTAAGGTCTACACCTGTTGTATTGTTGGTTAAGGGCTTGTTAGTAAGCATTTCACTGTAAGGTCTACACCTGTTGTATTGTTGGTTAAGGGCTTGTTAGTAAGCATTTCACTGTAAGGTCTACACCTGTTGTATTGTTGGTTAAGGGCTTGTTAGTAAGCATTTCACTGTAAGGTCTACACCTGTTGTATTGTTGGTTAAGGGCTTGTTAGTAAGCATTTCACTGTAAGGTCTACACCTGTTGTATTGTTGGTTAAGGGCTTGTTAGTAAGCATTTCACTGTAAGGTCTACACCTGTTGTATTGTTGGTTAAGGGCTTGTTAGTAAGCATTTCACTGTAAGGTCTACACCTGTTGTATTGTTGGTTAAGGGCTTGTTAGTAAGCATTTCACTGTAAGGTCTACACCTGTTGTATTGTTGGTTAAGGGCTTGTTAGTAAGCATTTCACTGTAAGGTCTACACCTGTTGTATTGTTGGTTAAGGGCTTGTTAGTAAGCATTTCACTGTAAGGTCTACACCTGTTGTATTGTTGGTTAAGGGCTTGTTAGTAAGCATTTCACTGTAAGGTCTACACCTGTTGTATTGTTGGTTAAGGGCTTGTTAGTAAGCATTTCACTGTAAGGTCTACACCTGTTGTATTGTTGGTTAAGGCTTGTTAGTAAGCATTTCACTGTAAGGTCTACACCTGTTGTATTGTTGGTTAAGGGCTTGTTAGTAAGCATTTCACTGTAAGGTCTACACCTGTTGTATTGTTGGTTAAGGGCTTGTTAGTAAGCATTTCACTGTAAGGTCTACACCTGTTGTATTGTTGGTTAAGGGCTTGTTAGTAAGCATTTCACTGTAAGGTCTACACCTGTTGTATTGTTGGTTAAGGGCTTGTTAGTAAGCATTTCACTGTAAGGTCTACACCTGTTGTATTGTTGGTTAAGGGCTTGTTAGTAAGCATTTCACTGTAAGGTCTACACCTGTTGTATTGTTGGTTAAGGGCTTGTTAGTAAGCATTTCACTGTAAGGTCTACACCTGTTGTATTGTTGGTTAAGGGCTTGTTAGTAAGCATTTCACTGTAAGGTCTACACCTGTTGTATTGTTGGTTAAGGGCTTGTTAGTAAGCATTTCACTGTAAGGTCTACACCTGTTGTATTGTTGGTTAAGGGCTTGTTAGTAAGCATTTCACTGTAAGGTCTACACCTGTTGTATTGTTGGTTAAGGGCTTGTTAGTAAGCATTTCACTGTAAGGTCTACACCTGTTGTATTGTTGGTTAAGGGCTTGTAGTAAGCATTTCACTGTAAGGTCTACACCTGTTGTATTGTTGGTTAAGGGCTTGTTAGTAAGCATTTCACTGTAAGGTCTACACCTGTTGTATTGTTGGTTAAGGGCTTGTTAGTAAGCATTTCACTGTAAGGTCTACACCTGTTGTATTGTTGGTTAAGGGCTTGTTAGTAAGCATTTCACTGTAAGGTCTACACCTGTTGTATTGTTGGTTAAGGGCTTGTTAGTAAGCATTTCACTGTAAGGTCTACACCTGTTGTATTGTTGGTTAAGGGCTTGTTAGTAAGCATTTCACTGTAAGGTCTACACCTGTTGTATTGTTGGTTAAGGGCTTGTTAGTAAGCATTTCACTGTAAGGTCTACACCTGTTGTATTGTTGGTTAAGGGCTTGTTAGTAAGCATTTCACTGTAAGGTCTACACCTGTTGTATTGTTGGTTAAGGGCTTGTTAGTAAGCATTTCACTGTAAGGTCTACACCTGTTGTATTGTTGGTTAAGGGCTTGTTAGTAAGCATTTCACTGTAAGGTCTACACCTGTTGTATTGTTGGTTAAGGGCTTGTTAGTAAGCATTTCACTGTAAGGTCTACACCTGTTGTATTGTTGGTTAAGGGCTTGTTAGTAAGCATTTCACTGTAAGGTCTACACCTGTTGTATTGTTGGTTAAGGGCTTGTTAGTAAGCATTTCACTGTAAGGTCTACACCTGTTGTATTGTTGGTTAAGGGCTTGTTAGTAAGCATTTCACTGTAAGGTCTACACCTGTTGTATTGTTGGTTAAGGGCTTGTTAGTAAGCATTTCACTGTAAGGTCTACACCTGTTGTATTGTTGGTTAAGGGCTTGTTAGTAAGCATTTCACTGTAAGGTCTACACCTGTTGTATTGTTGGTTAAGGCTTGTTAGTAAGCATTTCACTGTAAGGTCTACACCTGTTGTATTGTTGGTTAAGGGCTTGTTAGTAAGCATTTCACTGTAAGGTCTACACCTGTTGTATTGTTGGTTAAGGGCTTGTTAGTAAGCATTTCACTGTAAGGTCTACACCTGTTGTATTGTTGGTTAAGGCTTGTTAGTAAGCATTTCACTGTAAGGTCTACACCTGTTGTATTGTTGGTTAAGGGCTTGTTAGTAAGCATTTCACTGTAAGGTCTACACCTGTTGTATTGTTGGTTAAGGGCTTGTTAGTAAGCATTTCACTGTAAGGTCTACACCTGTTGTATTGTTGGTTAAGGGCTTGTTAGTAAGCATTTCACTGTAAGGTCTACACCTGTTGTATTGTTGGTTAAGGCTTGTTAGTAAGCATTTCACTGTAAGGTCTACACCTGTTGTATTGTTGGTTAAGGGCTTGTTAGTAAGCATTTCACTGTAAGGTCTACACCTGTTGTATTGTTGGTTAAGGGCTTGTTAGTAAGCATTTCACTGTAAGGTCTACACCTGTTGTATTGTTGGTTAAGGGCTTGTTAGTAAGCATTTCACTGTAAGGTCTACACCTGTTGTATTGTTGGTTAAGGCTTGTTAGTAAGCATTTCACTGTAAGGTCTACACCTGTTGTATTGTTGGTTAAGGGCTTGTTAGTAAGCATTTCACTGTAAGGTCTACACCTGTTGTATTGTTGGTTAAGGGCTTGTTAGTAAGCATTTCACTGTAAGGTCTACACCTGTTGTATTGTTGGTTAAGGGCTTGTTAGTAAGCATTTCACTGTAAGGTCTACACCTGTTGTATTGTTGGTTAAGGGCTTGTTAGTAAGCATTTCACTGTAAGGTCTACACCTGTTGTATTGTTGGTTAAGGGCTTGTTAGTAAGCATTTCACTGTAAGGTCTACACCTGTTGTATTGTTGGTTAAGGCTTGTTAGTAAGCATTTCACTGTAAGGTCTACACCTGTTGTATTGTTGGTTAAGGGCTTGTTAGTAAGCATTTCACTGTAAGGTCTACACCTGTTGTATTGTTGGTTAAGGCTTGTTAGTAAGCATTTCACTGTAAGGTCTACACCTGTTGTATTGTTGGTTAAGGGCTTGTTAGTAAGCATTTCACTGTAAGGTCTACACCTGTTGTATTGTTGGTTAAGGCTTGTTAGTAAGCATTTCACTGTAAGGTCTACACCTGTTGTATTGTTGGTTAAGGCTTGTTAGTAAGCATTTCACTGTAAGGTCTACACCTGTTGTATTGTTGGTTAAGGCTTGTTAGTAAGCATTTCACTGTAAGGTCTACACCTGTTGTATTGTTGGTTAAGGGCTTGTTAGTAAGCATTTCACTGTAAGGTCTACACCTGTTGTATTGTTGGTTAAGGCTTGTTAGTAAGCATTTCACTGTAAGGTCTACACCTGTTGTATTGTTGGTTAAGGGCTTGTTAGTAAGCATTTCACTGTAAGGTCTACACCTGTTGTATTGTTGGTTAAGGGCTTGTTAGTAAGCATTTCACTGTAAGGTCTACACCTGTTGTATTGTTGGTTAAGGTCTTGTTAGTAAGCATTTCACTGTGAAGGTCTACACCTGTTGTATTGTTGGTTAAGGGCTTGTTAGTAAGCATTTCACTGTAAGGTCTACACCTGTTGTATTGTTGGTTAAGGTCTTGTTAGTAAGCATTTCACTGTAAGGTCTACACCTGTTGTATTGTTGGTTAAGGCTTGTTAGTAAGCATTTCACTGTAAGGTCTACACCTGTTGTATTGTTGGTTAAGGCTTGTTAGTAAGCATTTCACTGTAAGGTCTACACCTGTTGTATTGTTGGTTAAGGGCTTGTTAGTAAGCATTTCACTGTAAGGTCTACACCTGTTGTATTGTTGGTTAAGGCTTGTTAGTAAGCATTTCACTGTAAGGTCTACACCTGTTGTATTGTTGGTTAAGGCTTGTTAGTAAGCATTTCACTGTAAGGTCTACACCTGTTGTATTGTTGGTTAAGGCTTGTTAGTAAGCATTTCACTGTAAGGTCTACACCTGTTGTATTGTTGGTTAAGGGCTTGTTAGTAAGCATTTCACTGTAAGGTCTACACCTGTTGTATTGTTGGTTAAGGCTTGTTAGTAAGCATTTCACTGTAAGGTCTACACCTGTTGTATTGTTGGTTAAGGCTTGTTAGTAAGCATTTCACTGTAAGGTCTACACCTGTTGTATTGTTGGTTAAGGCTTGTTAGTAAGCATTTCACTGTAAGGTCTACACCTGTTGTATTGTTGGTTAAGGCTTGTTAGTAAGCATTTCACTGTAAGGTCTACACCTGTTGTATTGTTGGTTAAGGGCTTGTTAGTAAGCATTTCACTGTAAGGTCTACACCTGTTGTATTGTTGGTTAAGGGCTTGTTAGTAAGCATTTCACTGTAAGGTCTACACCTGTTGCATTGTTGGTTAAGGGCTTGTTAGTAAGCATTTCACTGTAAGGTCTACACCTGTTGCATTGTTGGTTAAGGGCTTGTTAGTAAGCATTTCACTGTAAGGTCTACACCTGTTGTATTGTTGGTTAAGGGCTTGTTAGTCAGCATTTCACTGTAAGGTCTACACCTGTTGTATTGTTGGTTATGGCTTGTTAGTAAGCATTTCACTGTAAGGTCTACACCTGTTGTATTGTTGGTTAAGGGCTTGTTAGTAAGCATTTCACTGTAAGGTCTACACCTGTTGTATTGTTGGTTAAGGCTTGTTAGTAAGCATTTCACTGTAAGGTCTACACCTGTTGTATTGTTGGTTAAGGCTTGTTAGTAAGCATTTCACTGTAAGGTCTACACCTGTTGTATTGTTGGTTAAGGCTTGTTAGTAAGCATTTCACTGTAAGGTCTACACCTGTTGTATTGTTGGTTAAGGGCTTGTTAGTAAGCATTTCACTGTAAGGTCTACACCTGTTGTATTGTTGGTAAAGGCTTGTTAGTAAGCATTTCACTGTAAGGTCTACACCTGTTGCATTGTTGGTTAAGGGCTTGTTAGTAAGCATTTCACTGTAAGGTCTACACCTGTTGTATTGTTGGTTAAGGGCTTGTTAGTAAGCATTTCACTGTAAGGTCTACACCTGTTGTATTGTTGGTTAAGGTCTTGTTAGTAAGCATTTCACTGTGAGGTCTACACCTGTTGTATTGTTGGTTAAGGGCTTGTTAGTAAGCATTTCACTGTAAGGTCTACACCTGTTGTATTGTTGGTTAAGGTCTTGTTAGTAAGCATTTCACTGTAAGGTCTACACCTGTTGTATTGTTGGTTAAGGCTTGTTAGTAAGCATTTCACTGTAAGGTCTACACCTGTTGTATTGTTGGTTAAGGCTTGTTAGTAAGCATTTCACTGTAAGGTCTACACCTGTTGTATTGTTGGTTAAGGGCTTGTTAGTAAGCATTTCACTGTAAGGTCTACACCTGTTGTATTGTTGGTTAAGGCTTGTTAGTAAGCATTTCACTGTAAGGTCTACACCTGTTGTATTGTTGGTTAAGGCTTGTTAGTAAGCATTTCACTGTAAGGTCTACACCTGTTGTATTGTTGGTTAAGGCTTGTTAGTAAGCATTTCACTGTAAGGTCTACACCTGTTGTATTGTTGGTTAAGGGCTTGTTAGTAAGCATTTCACTGTAAGGTCTACACCTGTTGTATTGTTGGTTAAGGCTTGTTAGTAAGCATTTCACTGTAAGGTCTACACCTGTTGTATTGTTGGTTAAGGGCTTGTTAGTAAGCATTTCACTGTAAGGTCTACACCTGTTGTATTGTTGGTTAAGGCTTGTTAGTAAGCATTTCACTGTAAGGTCTACACCTGTTGTATTGTTGGTTAAGGCTTGTTAGTAAGCATTTCACTGTAAGGTCTACACCTGTTGTATTGTTGGTTAAGGCTTGTTAGTAAGCATTTCACTGTAAGGTCTACACCTGTTGTATTGTTGGTTAAGGGCTTGTTAGTAAGCATTTCACTGTAAGGTCTACACCTGTTGTATTGTTGGTTAAGGGCTTGTTAGTAAGCATTTCACTGTAAGGTCTACACCTGTTGTATTGTTGGTTAAGGGCTTGTTAGTAAGCATTTCACTGTAAGGTCTACACCTGTTGTATTGTTGGTTAAGGGCTTGTTAGTAAGCATTTCACTGTAAGGTCTACACCTGTTGCATTGTTGGTTAAGGGCTTGTTAGTAAGCATTTCACTGTAAGGTCTACACCTGTTGCATTGTTGGTTAAGGGCTTGTTAGTAAGCATTTCACTGTAAGGTCTACACCTGTTGTATTGTTGGTTAAGGGCTTGTTAGTCAGCATTTCACTGTAAGGTCTACACCTGTTGTATTGTTGGTTATGGCTTGTTAGTAAGCATTTCACTGTAAGGTCTACACCTGTTGTATTGTTGGTTAAGGGCTTGTTAGTAAGCATTTCACTGTAAGGTCTACACCTGTTGTATTGTTGGTTAAGGCTTGTTAGTAAGCATTTCACTGTAAGGTCTACACCTGTTGTATTGTTGGTTAAGGCTTGTTAGTAAGCATTTCACTGTAAGGTCTACACCTGTTGTATTGTTGGTTAAGGCTTGTTAGTAAGCATTTCACTGTAAGGTCTACACCTGTTGTATTGTTGGTTAAGGGCTTGTTAGTAAGCATTTCACTGTAAGGTCTACACCTGTTGTATTGTTGGTTAAGGCTTGTTAGTAAGCATTTCACTGTAAGGTCTACACCTGTTGCATTGTTGGTTAAGGGCTTGTTAGTAAGCATTTCACTGTAAGGTCTACACCTGTTGTATTGTTGGTTAAGGGCTTGTTAGTAAGCATTTCACTGTAAGGTCTACACCTGTTGTATTGTTGGTTAAGGTCTTGTTAGTAAGCATTTCACTGTGAGGTCTACACCTGTTGTATTGTTGGTTAAGGGCTTGTTAGTAAGCATTTCACTGTAAGGTCTACACCTGTTGTATTGTTGGTTAAGGCTTGTTAGTAAGCATTTCACTGTAAGGTCTACACCTGTTGTATTGTTGGTTAAGGCTTGTTAGTAAGCATTTCACTGTAAGGTCTACACCTGTTGTATTGTTGGTTAAGGCTTGTTAGTAAGCATTTCACTGTAAGGTCTACACCTGTTGTATTGTTGGTTAAGGGCTTGTTAGTAAGCATTTCACTGTAAGGTCTACACCTGTTGTATTGTTGGTTAAGGCTTGTTAGTAAGCATTTCACTGTAAGGTCTACACCTGTTGTATTGTTGGTTAAGGGCTTGTTAGTAAGCATTTCACTGTAAGGTCTACACCTGTTGTATTGTTGGTTAAGGCTTGTTAGTAAGCATTTCACTGTAAGGTCTACACCTGTTGTATTGTTGGTTAAGGCTTGTTAGTAAGCATTTCACTGTAAGGTCTACACCTGTTGTATTGTTGGTTAAGGCTTGTTAGTAAGCATTTCACTGTATTCGTGACACATTTTATTTTAAATGGTCACTTTAATAACAGAACTACTTTAATACACATTACTCATCTCATATGTATATACTGCATTCTATACTATTCTACTGTATCTTAGTCACTTTAATAATGTTTATATATCTGACATTACTCATCTCATATGTATATACTGTATTCTACACTATTCTACTGTATCTTAGTCACTTTAATAATGTTTATATATCTGACATTACTCATCTCATATGTATATACTGCATTCTATACTATTCTACTGTATCTTAGTCACTTTAATAATGTTTATATATCTGACATTACTCATCTCATATGTATATACTGTATTCTACACTATTCTACTGTATCTTAGTCACTTTAATAATGTTTATATATCTGACATTACTCATCTCATATGTATATACTGCATTCTATACTATTCTACTGTATCTTAGTCACTTTAATAATGTTTATATATCTGACATTACTCATCTCATATGTATATACTGTATTCTATACTATTCTACTGTATCTTAGTCACTTTAATAATGTTTATATATCTGACATTACTCATCTCATATGTATATACTGCATTCTATACTATTCTACTGTATCTTAGTCACTTTAATAATGTTTATATATCTGACATTACTCATCTCATATGTATATACTGTATTCTACACTATTCTACTGTATCTTAGTCACTTTAATAATGTTTATATATCTGACATTACTCATCTCATATGTATATACTGCATTCTATACTATTCTACTGTATCTTAGTCACTTTAATAATGTTTATATATCTGACATTACTCATCTCATATGTATATACTGTATTCTACACTATTCTACTGTATCTTAGTCACTTTAATAATGTTTATATATCTGACATTACTCATCTCATATGTATATACTGCATTCTATCCTATTCTACTGTATCTTAGTCACTTTAATAATGTTTATATATCTGACATTACTCATCTCATATGTATATACTGCATTCTATACTATTCTACTGTATCTTAGTCACTTTAATAATGTTTATATATCTGACATTACTCATCTCATATGTATATACTGTATTCTACACTATTCTACTGTATCTTAGTCACTTTAATAATGTTTATATATCTGACATTACTCATCTCATATGTATATACTGCATTCTATACTATTCTACTGTATCTTAGTCACTTTAATAATGTTTATATATCTGACATTACTCATCTCATATGTATATACTGTATTCTATACTATTCTACTGTATCTTAGTCACTTTAATAATGTTTATATATCTGACATTACTCATCTCATATGTATATACTGCATTCTATACTATTCTACTGTATCTTAGTCACTTTAATAATGTTTATATATCTGACATTACTCATCTCATATGTATATACTGTATTCTATACTATTCTACTGTATCTTAGTCACTTTAATAATGTTTATATATCTGACATTACTCATCTCATATGTATATACTGTATTCTATACTATTCTACTGTATCTTAGTCACTTTAATAATGTTTATATATCTGACATTACTCATCTCATATGTATATACTGCATTCTATACTATTCTACTGTATCTTAGTCACTTTAATAATGTTTATATATCTGACATTACTCATCTCATATGTATATACTGCATTCTATACTATTCTACTGTATCTTAGTCACTTTAATAATGTTTATATATCTGACATTACTCATCTCATATGTATATACTGTATTCTACACTATTCTACTGTATCTTAGTCACTTTAATAATGTTTATATATCTGACATTACTCATCTCATATGTATATACTGCATTCTATACTATTCTACTGTATCTTAGTCACTTTAATAATGTTTATATATCTGACATTACTCATCTCATATGTATATACTGTATTCTACACTATTCTACTGTATCTTAGTCACTTTAATAATGTTTATATATCTGACATTACTCATCTCATATGTATATACTGCATTCTATACTATTCTACTGTATCTTAGTCACTTTAATAATGTTTATATATCTGACATTACTCATCTCATATGTATATACTGCATTCTATACTATTCTACTGTATCTTAGTCACTTTAATAATGTTTATATATCTGACATTACTCATCTCATATGTATATACTGTATTCTACACTATTCTACTGTATCTTAGTCACTTTAATAATGTTTATATATCTGACATTACTCATCTCATATGTATATACTGCATTCTATACTATTCTACTGTATCTTAGTCACTTTAATAATGTTTATATATCTGACATTACTCATCTCATATGTATATACTGTATTCTATACTATTCTACTGTATCTTAGTCACTTTAATAATGTTTATATATCTGACATTACTCATCTCATATGTATATACTGCATTCTATACTATTCTACTGTATCTTAGTCACTTTAATAATGTTTATATATCTGACATTACTCATCTCATATGTATATACTGTATTCTATACTATTCTACTGTATCTTAGTCACTTTAATAATGTTTATATATCTGACATTACTCATCTCATATGTATATACTGTATTCTATACTATTCTACTGTATCTTAGTCACTTTAATAATGTTTATATATCTGACATTACTCATCTCATATGTATATACTGCATTCTATACTATTCTACTGTATCTTAGTCACTTTAATAATGTTTATATATCTGACATTACTCATCTCATATGTATATACTGCATTCTATACTATTCTACTGTATCTTAGTCACTTTAATAATGTTTATATATCTGACATTACTCATCTCATATGTATATACTGTATTCTATACTATTCTACTGTATCTTAGTCACTTTAATAATGTTTATATATCTGACATTACTCATCTCATATGTATATACTGCATTCTATACTATTCTACTGTATCTTAGTTAATTTAAAAATGTTTATATATCTGACATTACTCATCTCATATGTACTGTATATACTGTATTCTATACTATTCTACTGTATTCTATACTATTCTACTGTATTCTATACTATTCTACTGTATTCTATACTATTCTACTGTATTCTATACTATTCTACTGTATTCTATACTACTCTACTGTATTCTATACTATTCTACTGTATTCTATACTACTCTACTGTATTCTATACTATTCTACTGTATCTTAGTCCATGCCACTCTGACATCGCTGGTCCATATATATACGTATGTATATAGTCCTAATTCATTCCTTACTTAGATTGTGTGTATTGGATATATGTAACTGTTAGATATTACTTGTTAGGTATTACTGCAGCTAGAAGCACAAGCATTTCTCTACACCCGCATTAACATCTGCTAAACACGTATATGTTACCAATAAAATGTGATTTGATTTGATATAGAAACAGTCTAAGACGATGATGCTATCTTACTGTATGGAGACAGTCTCTATACATCTTACTGTATGGAGACAGTCTCTATATATCTTACTGTATGGAGACAGTCTCTATATATCTTACTGTATGGAGACAGTCTCTATATATCTTACTGTATGGAGACAGTCTCTATATATCTTACTGTATGGAGACAGTCTCTGTATATCTTACTGTATGGAGACAGTCTCTATATATCTTACTGTATGGAGACAGTCTCTATATATCTTACTGTATGGAGACAGTCTCTGTATATCTTACTGTATGGAGACAGTCTCTATATATCTTACTGTATGGAGACAGTCTCTGTATATCTTACTGTATGGAGACAGTCTCTGTATATCTTACTGTATGGAGACAGTCTCTGTGTATCTTACTGTTTGGAGACCGTCTCTGTGTATCTTACTGTATGGAGACAGTCTCTGTATATCTTACTGAATGGAGACAGTCTCTGTATATCTTACTGTATGGAGACAGTCTCTGTATATCTTACTGTATGGAGACAGTCTCTGTATATCTTACTGTATGGAGACAGTCTCTGTATATCTTACTGTATGGAGACAGTCTCTGTATATCTTACTGTATGGAGACAGTCTCTGTATATCTTACTGTATGGAGACAGTCTCTGTATATCTTACTGTATGGAGACAGTCTCTGTATATCTTACTGTTTTGAGACAGTCTCTGTATATCTTATTGTATGGAGAGTGTCTCTGTATATCTTACTGTATGGAGACAGTCTCTGTATATCTTACTGTATGGAGACAGTCTCCCAGAGTCTCCTGACACCTTTATGTTTCAGTCCTTCCAGAACAAAAAGGTGGATTTGTTTATCTACTTGCTAGATATTACTTGTTAAATATTACTTGTTAAATATTACTTGCTAGATATTATTTGCTAAATATTACTGCACTGTTGGAGCGAGAAATACAAGCATTTCGCTAAACCCACAATAACATCTGTTAAACACGTGTACGTGACCAATACAATTAGATTTGATTTGAAATGGGATAGAATGGAAGGAAAGGTTTGTTCATAGGTTCCCACCTTTCTAGGGAGTTTCTCCAGCCACCGTGCTCTACATCTGCATTGCTTGTCGTTTGGGGTTTTAGGTTGAGTTTCTGTAAATCTGCCTTTTGCCTTTTGGTAGGTCGTCATAGTAAATAAGAATGTGTTCTTAAATGACTTGCCTAGTTAAATAAAGGTTAAATAAAATATATAAACAAAAACATAATAATAAAATTAATGTAAATGTCACACTTCATATGGAGGACCCGAGGCACTGAGCAGTAATGAGACCTAACACCTTTTAATAGCAACAAAAGGCACGCAAGCATCAACTGGTGTGGAACAAAGGAACCCACACAAAGACCCACCCAGGTGGAAAACCACTTAACCTAAATAGGCTTCCCAATTAGAGGCAATGCCGCACAGCTGCCTCTAATTGGGGAGCAACCACAAACTCCATAGTTATCCAGAGAGGTCTCTGGACATAGATCATTACAGTAAAAAGGGCTTTATGAATACATTTGATTTGACTATACTGAGCCCTTCACTGGAGGCCTATTACAAACCTTACTAGCCAATTAGTAACCTGAAGTAGCAGGCGTGAAATAAATGCCTGGAACTCGATCCCCTACATACTGGTTGTGAGTTAAGATGGAGTGTCGTCTTGTTAACACCCAAACTCTCTCAGGCTCTCTTTCCATTCCCCTGAAAAATGAAGCATCCGGTTGTTGGGACTCGGCAGAGTATAGCCAATCAGAGACCTCTGTAGCCCCTCCAGAAAGCCCTCATTTACAACTACACCCCTAAAACACAGGATCACAACACAAAAGAACAGACACATTTTTACTTTTATTTATTTTATTTTATTTAACTAGAAAAGTCAGTTAAGAACAAATTATTTTTTTACAATGACGGCCTACCAAAAGGCAAAAGACCTCCTGTGGGGACGAGGGCTGGGATTAAAAATAAAAATAAATGAAATAAATAAAATAAATAAAATAAATAAAATAAATAAAATAAATAAAATAAATAAAATAAAAATAAAATATAAATATAGGACCAAACACACATCATGACAAGAGAGACAAAACAACACTACATAAAGAGAGACCTAAGAAACAACATAGCAAGGCAGCAACACATGACAACACAGCATGGTAGCAACGTAACATGACAACAACATGGTAGCAACACAACATGACAACAACATGGTAGCAACACAACATGACAACACAGCATGGTAGCAACACAACATGACAACAACATGGTAGCAACACAACATGACAACAACATGGTAGCAACACAACATGACAACAACATGGTAGCAACACAACATGACAACACAGCATGGTAGCAACACAACATGACAACAACATGGTAGCAACACAACATGACAACAACATGGTAGCAACGTAACATGACCACAACTTGGTAGCAACACATGACAACAACATGGTAGCAACACAACATGACAACAACATGGTAGCAACGTAACATGACAACAACTTGGTAGCAACACATGACAACAACATGGTAGCAACACAACATGACAACAACATGGTAGCAACACAACATGACAACAGCATGGTAGCAACGTAACATGACAACAACTTGGTAGCAACACATGACAACAACATGGTAGCAACACAACATGACAACAACATGGTAGCAACACAACATGACAACAGCATGGTAGCAACGTAACATGACAACAACTTGGCAGCAACACAACATGACAACAACATGGTAGCAACACAACATGACAACAACATGGTAGCAACACAACATGACAACAACATGGTAGCAACACAACATGACAACAACATGGTAGCAACGTAACATGACAACAACCTGGTAGCAACACAACATGACAACACAGCATGGTAGCAACACAACATGACAACACAGCATGGTAGCAACACAACATGGCAGCAACACAACATGACAGCAACATGGTAGCCACACAACATGACAACAACATGGTAGCAACACAACATGACAACAACATGACAACACAGCATGGTAGCAACACAACATGGCGGCAACACAACATGGCAGCAACACAACATGACAACAACATGGTAGCAACACAACATGACAACACAACATGGTAGCAACACAACATGGGAGGAACACAACATGGTAGCAACACAACAACAACATGGTAGCAACGTAACATGACAACAACTTGGTAGCAAACACAACATGACAACAACATGGTAGCAACACAACATGACAACACAGCATGGTAGCAACACAACATGGCAGCAATACAACATGACAACAACATGGTAGCAACACAACTTGACAACACAGCATGGTAGCAACACAACATGGCAGGAACACAACATGGTAGAAACACAACATGGTAGCAGCACAAAACATGGTACAAACATTATTGGTCACAGACAACAGCACAAAGAGCAAGAAGGTAGAGATGACAATACATCACACAAAGCAGCCACAACTGTCAGTAAGAGTGTCCATGATTGAGTCTTTGAATGAAGACATTGAGATAAAACTGTCCAGTTTGAGTGTTTGTTGCAGCTCGTTCCAGTCGCTAGCTGCAGCGAACTGAACAGACGAGCGACACATGGGCATGGCAAAACGTAGATGAAGAACAATATTTTTGTTGTAATGTTTGGTAGCAACGTAACATGACAACAACATGGTAGCAACACAACATGACAACAACATGGTAGCAACACAACATGACAACACAGCATGGTAGCAACACAACATGACAACAACATGGTAGCAACACAACATGACAACAACATGGTAGCAACACAACATGACAACAACATGGTAGCAACACAACATGACAACACAGCATGGTAGCAACACAACATGACAACAACATGGTAGCAACACAACATGACAACAACATGGTAGCAACGTAACATGACCACAACTTGGTAGCAACACATGACAACAACATGGTAGCAACACAACATGACAACAACATGGTAGCAACGTAACATGACAACAACTTGGTAGCAACACATGACAACAACATGGTATCAACACAACATGACAACAACATGGTAGCA
The DNA here is from genome assembly GCA_023634145.1 of Thymallus thymallus. Lineage (NCBI taxonomy): Eukaryota > Metazoa > Chordata > Actinopteri > Salmoniformes > Salmonidae > Thymallus > Thymallus thymallus. Next base: position 597,772 of record CM042410.1, read on the forward strand.
ACACAACATGACAACAGCATGGTAGCAACGTAACATGACAACAACTTGGTAGCAACACATGACAACAACATGGTAGCAACACAACATGACAACAACATGGTAGCAACACAACATGACAACAGCATGGTAGCAACGTAACATGACAACAACTTGGCAGCAACACAACATGACAACAACATGGTAGCAACACAACATGACAACAACATGGTAGCAACACAACATGACAACAACATGGTAGCAACACAACATGACAACAACATGGTAGCAACGTAACATGACAACAACCTGGTAGCAACACAACATGACAACACAGCATGGTAGCAACACAACATGACAACACAGCATGGTAGCAACACAACATGGCAGCAATACAACATGACAGCAACATGGTAGCCACACAACATGACAACAACATGGTAGCAACACAACATGACAACAACATGACAACACAGCATGGTAGCAACACAACATGGCGGCAACACAACATGGCAGCAACACAACATGACAACAACATGGTAGCAACACAACATGACAACACAACATGGTAGCAACACAACATGGGAGGAACACAACATGGTAGCAACACAACAACAACATGGTAGCAACGTAACATGACAACAACTTGGTAGCAAACACAACATGACAACAACATGGTAGCAACACAACATGACAACACAGCATGGTAGCAACACAACATGGCAGCAATACAACATGACAACAACATGGTAGCAACACAACTTGACAACACAGCATGGTAGCAACACAACATGGCAGGAACACAACATGGTAGAAACACAACATGGTAGCAGCACAAAACATGGTACAAACATTATTGGTCACAGACAACAGCACAAAGAGCAAGAAGGTAGAGATGACAATACATCACACAAAGCAGCCACAACTGTCAGTAAGAGTGTCCATGATTGAGTCTTTGAATGAAGACATTGAGATAAAACTGTCCAGTTTGAGTGTTTGTTGCAGCTCGTTCCAGTCGCTAGCTGCAGCGAACTGAACAGACGAGCGACACATGGGCATGGCAAAACGTAGATGAAGAACAATATTTTTGTTGTAATGTTTGTCAATCTTGTCCTTTTTTTCATGTGTGTATGTTAGGAGACCGGTGTCTGACTGACTGCCTGGTGACGTGTTCCTCTGGGGTGTACGAGGGTCTGTGTAACATCACTCTGGACCGACCTCTGATTTCTGAGAAGCTGAAGGCTGAACTCAACCCTCTGGTCATCACCATTCTGTCAGCCTCCTCCCTGCCATCATCCCCTGTCCCATTCCATGTCTTAGAGGTAACATACCCTAACTCTTGACCTCTGTCATCCTGTCAGCTAGCTCGCTGCCCTCCCAGCCTGCCCCCTTGCAGACACTGTAGGTACTAACACTACACTGTCTCACCTACATCTTCTGTCAGGAGAAGTGTCTGCCAGTGTACTGCCAGTACCAGTTCCATAACACGTCTATGCACCGGACCAACGGCCAGGAACACAGCACTAACGTTTACTTCAATGACGTCAACGTCATCATGACAGGTGGGGCAACTGTCAAACACGCCCCTAGAAATGTGTTTACTGTCACTATTCATATCATCATTAAATGTAGCTTTATCTATCAGTAGCGCTAAAGTTAATGTTACTGCAACAGCTATCGCTAAATCTGTCGCTGGAGCTTATATTATTGCTAGCTCTCCCTCCTCTAGGCTTGCTGAGTCCCGGGGAGCTGTTGGAGGTCCTGCGAGGTCCTCCGCTCGAGATCGAGGTCCACGACAGAGACAGGACGTTGGAGAAGGTGTCAACCAGCCCCGCCCTATTCGGGACCTATCCCAATGATGACAAGCTAAGCAGTGTGGTCCTGGTCTCTGGGAAACGGACCAATCACCACCCCTTCACAGAGGAGAGCAAACACTATGACCCCTGTGGCCTCGCCCAGCTCAACCTCAACGACCTGCTACAAGGACAGAGGAGTCTGAAGGTGAAGCTAGCATTGATCAAGGAAAAACAAAACTGTTCACAACAAGTTTTTATTGTCACATGCACAAGTACAGTGATCAATATCACAATATAACAACGTTGCTCTGACTTCATCAGTCTTTCTTTTCAGCACCTGAAGCAGTTGGATGTGAATATAGAGTGTTCTCTCCCGTTCCATGACCAGGTGAACCTGCCGATCCGCTGTTCCCCACCACCACAGCTGCTGAGTAGTGAGAGAATTGACTGGGAGAGGAAAATGGCCTCCATGCCAGGGACAGGAGGGGTGGACGGGCCAGAGCAACAACCTGGACACTACTTTGACGCCAATTCACAGCTCAAAGTATAGTAGTAGTAGTAGTAGAATAGTAGTAATAGCAGCAGTAGCAGTAGTACTAGTAGTAGTAGTAGTAGTAGTAGCATCAGTAGTAGTAGTAGTTGTTGTTTGTAGTAGTAGTAGCAGTAGTAGTAGTAGTAGAAGTAGTAGTTGTTGTTTGTAGTAGTAGTAGTTGTAGTAGTAGTAGTAGCATCAGTAGTAGTAGTAGTTGTTGTTTGTAGTAGTAGTAGCAGCAGTAGTAGTAGTAGTAGTAGTAGTAGTTGTTGTTTGTAGTAGTAGTAGTTGTAGTAGTAGTAGTAGCATCAGTAGTAGTAGTAGTTGTTGTTTGTAGTAGTAGTAGTAGTAGCAGCAGTAGTAGTAGTAGTAGTAGTAGTAGTAGTAGTTGTTGTTTGTAGTAGTAGTAGTACTAGTAGTAGCAGCAGTAGTAGTAGTAGTAGTAGTAGTAGTAGTAGTAGTAGCAGCAGTAGTAGTAGTAGTAGTAGTAGCAGCAGTAGTAGTAGTAGTAGTAGTAGTAGTAGCAGCAGTAGTAGTAGTAGTACTAGTAGTAGTAGCAGCAGTAGTAGTAGTAGTAGTAGTAGTAGTAGTAGTAGCAGTAGTAGTAGTAGTAGTAGTAGTAGTAGCAGTAGTAGTAGTAGTAGTAGTAGTAGCAGCAGCAGTCGTATTAGCAGTAGTAGTAGTAGTAGTAGCAGCAGCAGTCGTATTAGCAGTAGTAGTAGTAGTAGTAGTAGTAGTAGTAGCAGCAGCAGTCGTATTAGCAGTAGTAGTAGTACTAGTTTATTGATCCCAACTTGGGAAATTGATTGATTGATTTATTGATTTAGGTGCAGGTGGAGATTGCCTGTCCTCTGAAGGTAGGAGGTGAAGCCAGTGATGGGGAGTGGGACTGCCCATTCGGACGCATCATATACCTGTTCAGGCACGCTAATGTCTCAGTGATGTCACGGCTTAGGGCGGAGCTACTAAGGATCAATGCTGCGGCGTTCCATCTGGAGGACCAATCAGAGGAGACGGTGGAGCGGATATTGTCGTGTTACAAGATGTCGGCGCGGGAGAGGGAGAGCCGTGACATGGACGTGGTGACAGGGTTCCACCTGCTAGATAAACAAATCCACCTTTTTGTTCTGGAAGGACTGAAACATAAAGGTGTCAGGAGACTCTGGGAGACTGTCTCCATACAGTAAGTTATACAGAGACACTCTCCATACAGTAAGATATACAGAGACTGTCTCCATACAGTAAGTTATACAGAGACTGTCTCCATACAGTAAGATATACAGAGACTGTCTCCATACAGTAAGATATACAGAGACTGTCTCCGTACAGTAAGTTATACAGAGACTGTCTCCATACAGTAAGATATACAGACTGTCTCCATACAGTAAGATATACAGAGACTGTCTCCATACAATAAGTTATACAGAGACTGTCTCCATACAGTACCAAAAACAGAGACTGTCTCCATACAGTAAGATATACAGAGACTGTCTCCATACAGTAAGTTATACAGAGACTGTCTCCATACAGTAAGATATACAGAGACTGTCTCCATACAGTAAGATATACAGAGACTGTCACCATACAGTAAGATATACAGAGACTGTCTCCATACAGTAAGATATATAGAGACTGTCTACATACAGTAAGATATACAGAGACTGTCTACATACAGTAAGATATATAGAGACTGTCTACATACAGTAAGATATACAGAGACTGTCTACATACAGTAAGATATAGAGACTGTCTACATACAGTAAAATATAGAGACTGTCTACATACAGTAAGATATAGAGGCTGTCTACATACAGTAAGATATAGAGACTGTCTACATACAGTAAGATATAGAGACTGTCTACATACAGTAAGATATAGAGACTGTCTACATACAGTAAGATATAGAGACTGTCTACATACAGTAAGATATAGAGACTGTCTCCATTCAGTTAGATATAGAGACTGTCTACATACAGTAAGATATAGAGACTGTCTACATACAGTAAGATATAGAGACTGTCTACATACAGTAAGATATAGAGACTGTCTCCATACAGTAAGATATAGAGACTGTCTCCATACAGTAAGATATAGAGACTGTCTACATACAGTAAGATATAGAGACTGTCTACATACAGTAAGATATAGAGACTGTCTACATACAGTTAGATATAGAGACTGTCTACATACAGTAAGATATAGAGACTGTCTCCATACAGTTAGATATATAGAGACTGTCTACATACAGTTAGATATAGAGACTGTCTTCATACAGTTAGATATAGAGACTGTCTACATACAGTTAGATATAGAGACTGTCTACATACAGTAAGATATATAGAGACTGTCTACATACAGTAAGATATAGAGACTGTCTACATACAGTAAGATATAGAGACTGTCTACATACAGTTAGATATACAGAGACTGTCTACATACAGTTAGATATAGAGACTGTCTACATACAGTAAGATATAGAGACTGTCTACATACAGTTAGATATATAGTACCAGTCAAAGTCTTTATTTGTACTATTTTCTACATTGTAGAATAAAAGTGAAGACATCAAAACGATGATATATCACACATGGAATCATGTAGTAACCAAAAAAGTGTTAAACAAAATATATTATATATATTCTTCAAAGTAGCCACCCTTTGCCTTGATGACAGCTTTGCACACTCTTGGCATTCTCTCAATCAGCTTCATGAGGTAGTCACCTGGAATGCATTTCAATTAACAGGTGTGCCTAGTGGAATTTATTTCCTTCTTAATGTGTTTGAGCCAATCAGTTGTGTTGTGACAAGGTAGGGGTGGTATACAGAAGATAGCCCTATTTGGTAAAAGACCAAGTCCATATTGTGGCAAGAACAGCTCAAATAAGCAAAGAGAAACAACAGTCCATCATTACTTTAAGACATGAAGATCAATCAATACGGAACATTTCAAGAACTTGTAAAGTCGCACTGATGGTAAAGGTAGTTAATCTGCCTTTACCATCAGTATTACTAGCCAATGTACAATCATTGGAAAATAAATTAGACATGGTACGATCACGTCACAACGGGACATTAAAAACTGTAATATCTTATGTTTCACAGAGTCGTGGCTGAACGACGACATGAATGTGATATTGCGAGGAGTGAAAGTGAGTGATGAGGCTAAAAATGAGAGAGAGAGAGAGAGAATGACAGTAACAAGGATTTTAATAGGGAACGAATAGACAGCAATACACAAAGAAACAATAACCCGCAAGGGTTGAACAGAAAACACATGGATTAAATAGTGACCCTGATGACCGATGAGGAACAGGTGTGGGTCATCAGGGTGTTGCTACCATCTTCCCCCGACCGCCGGTTAGAACGCCGGCGAGGATGATCATTGGAGAGGAGGAGGGACCGGTGCTCTGCGCGGGGCATTCGTTACAGTACCCCCCTCCCTAGGCGCGGCTCCCGACGTCGCCACTCGCCAGCGTCCTGGACGACCCCAAGGGCGAGGTGCTGGTCGATCCGGACGGCGAGCATGGAACTCTGTGGTAAGCGATGGATCGCAGATGTCTGCCGCCCGAACCCAGCTACGCTCCTCAGGGCCGTTTCCCTCCCAGTCCACCAGGTTCTGGATCCGACCCTGCCGTAGCCGAGAGTCCAGCACTTTGTCCACTCGATATGCCAGACCCCCAGCTACCTCCGTTGGTGGTGGAGGCGCCACTGCAGGTCCGGACCCCCCTAGTGGACCAGGAACCACCGGTCTGAGGAGAGAAACATGGAAAGAGGGAGACAAGTTGTTATAAGGTGGTGTGAGTCTCAACCTATAGGTGACCTCGTTCACTCTCCGAAGGATCGTGAATGGTCCCACATACCGGGGTTCTAGCTTATGACTGGGCAACCGGAGCTGGAGGTTCCTCGTGGACAGCCAGCCTTTATCCCCTGGGTGGAACACTGGAGCCTCACTCCGTCGCCTGTCCGCCTGTGTCTTTTGCGGACACAGAGTCTGGTCCCCTAGCGGCGGACCAGACTCCCTCAGCCCTCCCAAACTCTCCTCCACTGCCTGAACCTCACCAGAACCCCTCCCCCAGGGGCACAAACGGGGCTGAAAACCCAGTACCACCTGGAAGGGGGTCAGACCAGTAGAGGCGTGGCGCAGGGAGTTCTGAGCGTATTCCGCCCAGGGAAGGAAACAGGTCCACTCACCTGGCTGTTCCATGCAATACGCCCGAAGGAACCTCCCCAGTTCTTTGTTGGTGCGCTCCGCTTGCCCAGTCGCCTGAGGGTGGTACCCGGATGTGAGACTGACCGCGACCCCCAGTTTGGACATGAACGCCTTCCACACACGAGAGGTGAACTGGGGACCCCGGTCAGACACGATGTCCTCCGGAAGTCCATACTGTCTGAAGACCTGTTCACTACCACGGCGATGGTGGTTTTCCCCTCTGCTGGCGGTAGATCTGTGAGAAAATCTACCGCGATGTGAGTCCAAGGCCGCTGAGGTACTGGTAGGGGATGGAGCTTTCCTGTTGGAGCCGTTCTCGGCGCCTTGGACTGTGCGCACACCACACAAGACAGTACATAATGACGCACAGTCCTCCCCATGCCCGGCCACAAATATTTTTCACGGAGCGCCTCCAGGGTCCGACTGATACCTGGGTGCCCGGTGGCAGGTATTGTGTGTGCCCAGGTTACCAGCCTTCCCCGCACTCTCCTCGGAACGTAAACCTTCCCTGGAGGGCAGGTTGCTGGGGTATGATCCCACAATACATGATGGAGGCAGGATTGGGACATCCTGCCTCGTCTCTGCCCCCCGGTCGTGGATGCGGGAGAGTGCGTCCACCCTGCCGTGGGTGGACGCTGCCGTGTCTCCACTCCTCCAATGCCAACTTTACCGCCAGTAGCTCTCGGTCACCCACGTCGTAGTTCCTCTCCGCAGCACTCAGCTTTTTGGAGAAGTAAGCACAGGGGTATAGCAGGGGAGGGTTCCCCTGCTGCTGTGAGAGGACCGCCCCTACCCCGACCTCCGATGCGTCTACCTCGACCGTGAAGGGCTTAAGCGGGTCTGGATGGCGTAGCAGAGGAGCGGTGGTGAATCGGCCCTTCAGGTCGAGAAATGCCTTCTCGGCACTCGGGGTCCAGGCGAGGCGTTGAGGGTTTCCTTTCAACAACGACGTGAGTGGCGCTGCGATGGAGCTATAGCCCTTGATAAACCGGCGGTAAAAGTTGGCGAAACCAAGGAAGCTTTGGAGTCCTTTTATGTCCCGAGGGACTGGCCATGACCTGACTGCCTCCACCTTCAACTCCTCCATCTTTACCCCCTCCGGAGAAATACGGTACCCGAGGAAGGAGACGGCCGTTTGGTGGAAGGCGCATTTTTCCTCTTTGACATACAGCTGATTCTGTAATAAACGGTGGAGGACAGCACGAGCGTGCGTCACGTGTTCTGAGAACGTCGGGGAGTACACTAGAATATCATCGATATATACGACAACATACCTCCCTGACATATCCCGAAATACCTCGTTCAGAAAAGACTGGAATAGCGCTGGGGCATTGGTGAGTCCATATGGCATCACTAGGTATTCATAGTGACCTGACGCCGTGCTAAATGCGGTCTTCCACTCATCTCCCTCCCGGATTCGTATAAGGTTGTATGCACTCCGGAGGTCTAGCTTGGTGAAGAAACGCGCTCCCCATAGCTGCTCTATGGCCGCAGGAACGAGGGGCATTGGATATCGGAACTTCGTTGTCACCTCATTCAGTCCGTGATAATCAATGCACAGCCTTAATCCCCCGTCCCTCTTTTTCACAAAGAAAAAGCTAGCTGAAGCAGGGGACGTAGAATGGCGAACATGCCCCTGCTCCAACGCCTCTCGGATATACGTCTCCATATTATCCGTTTCGACCATAGAGAGCGGATAGATACGTTTTCGGGGAGGCACGCCACCGGGCATCAGGTCGATGGCACAGTCCCAAGCACGGTGTGGAGGGAGACATTTGGCTTTTTCTTTGGAGAACACCCCGCGTAGATCTTCATATTCGGGCGGAATGCTCCCCTTGAGGGCGCTCTCCGGACTCTCCACTGATGTAGCCCCTACCGTCGTTGTAATACAGGTCTTCCTACATTTTTCCGACCATCCCAGAATCCTCAGTGCGCTCCAGCTGATGGTAGGGTTGTGCTGCTGGAGCCAGGGAAGTCCCAAGATGACCGGATGTATGGACGACGAGATCACCAACAATTCCAGCCTCTCTCGATGGCAGCCGTGTATGGTGAGGGTGACTGGACGGGTAACGTGGGTAATGGAACCGGAACCCACCGGCCGACCATCCAGAGCTTGAACTGGCAGGGAGGACCTCAAACGGCACAACGGCAGCCGGAGAGCGTCAACTAAAGTCCGGTCAATGAAAACTCCCCGCCGCTCCGGAGTCAATCAGGGCTGTGGACACATGATCGGGGAAGTTACCAGACAGCACAACTGAGCAACAGAAAGGTCTGGCGATTTTCTCAGCCCGTAGAACACTTACTGTGCCCACCTGGGCCATCTGTTCACTTACCCCTTTCCTGCGTCCTGCTGGCACAGAGGGGCAGAAGCCCCCTCCGGAAGGCGGTCCTAAGAGCCGGATTGTTCCACCCGCTGGACGGTGGGTCAAATACAGCTCGGAAATGAGCAACGAATTTAGGAATCGACCGTAACTCTTCGGCTCCGCTCTCCCACAGTGGCGTTGCCCATTCGAGTGCACGCCCCGAGAGGAGAGTGATCATCGTGTGAACCTTCTCCGAGTCTGGCACTGGCTGATCACCCAAATACAGCTCACACTGAAGAAGGAACCCACGACAACCCTCAGGATTGCCATCGTACTTATCTGGGGTTGCTCTCCGGAGTTCTCCTCTCGGGACGTGTCGAGACTCCACACGATCGGGTGCCGGGGGCGCAGTGGCTCCCTGTGAAGTCACCGGGGGTTCCCCGCTCGATCGTGCCGCCATGAGAGACATCATATCCCCGAGGGCGGTAACCAACCCGGCTACCTGTGCCTCCATGGCTTGGAGCCTCTCCTCCAGCTCTGGTGACCTGCCGGGTGTTCCAGCTCCCCCTCCGTGCCCGTCCATGGAGACCTAGGGATATGAGTGAGAAAAGAAAAGAGAGTTAACGGTGAAGACAGGTAGGTGAGAAAAAAAATAAAAGGTGCCTCTGGTTTGGCGGGTTATTCTGTGATATTGCGAGGAGTGAAAGTGAGTGATGAGGCTAAAAATGAGAGAGAGAGAGAGAGAATGACAGTAACAAGGATTTTAATAGGGAACGAATAGACAGCAATACACAAAGAAACAATAACCCGCAAGGGTTGAACAGAAAACACATGGATTAAATAGTGACCCTGATGACTGATGAGGAACAGGTGTGGGTCATCAGGGTGTTGCTACCATCTTCCCCCGACCGCCGATTAGAACGCCGGCGAGGATGATCGTTGGAGAGGAGGAGGGACCGGTGCTGTGCACAGGGCATTCGTTACAATGAATAACATACAGCTGGCGGGTTTTAAGCTTTTTCGGCTGGATAGAACAGCGGCCTCCGGCAAGACAAGGGGCGGAGGTATATGTATATTTGTAAACAACAGCTGCTGCATGAAGTCTCAAGGTTTTGCTCGACTGAGGTAGAGCACCTCATGATAAGCTGTAGACCACACTATTTACCCAGAGAGTTTTCATCTATATTTTTCGTGGCTATATATCACCATTTTCCTGATGCTGGCACTAAAACCACACTCAATAATATACAGCCATAAGCAAACAGGAAAATGCTCATCCAGAAGCAACGCTCCTAGTTGCCGGGGACTTTAATGCAGGGAAATTCAAATCTGTTTTACCTAATTTATATCAGCATGTAAAAAAAAACTCTAGACCACCTTTACTCCACACACAGAGACGCATACAAAGCTCTCCCTCACCCTCCATTTGGCAAATCTGACCATAATTCTATCCTCCTGATTCCTGCTTACCAGCAAAAACTAAAGCAGGAAGTACCAGTGACTCAGTCAATAAAGAAGTGGTCAGATGAAGCAGATGCTAAGCTACAGGACTGTTTTGCTGCACAGACTGGAATATGTTCCGGGATTCTTCCGATGGCATTGAGGAGTACACCACATCAGCCACCAGCTTCATCAATAAGTGCATCGATGATGTCGTCCCCACAGTGAACGTACGTACATACCCCAACCAGAAGCCATGGATTACAGGCAACATCTGCACTGAGCTAAAGGGTAGAGCTGCCACCTTCAAGAAGCTTATAGGAAATCTCGATTCGCCTTCAGACGAACCATCAAACAGGCTAAGCGTCAATACAGGACTAAGATTGAATCGTACTACACCGGCTCCAATGCTCGTCGGATGTGGCAGGGCTTGAAAACTATTACAGACTACAAAGGGAAACCCAGCCGCGAGCTGCCCAGTGACACGAGCCTACCAGACGAGCTAAATCACTTCTATGCTCGCATCGAGGCAAGTAACAATGAGGCATGCATGGGACCATCAGCTGTTCGGGACGACTGTGTGATCACGCTCTCCGTAGCCGATGTGAGTAAGACCTTTAAACAGGTCAACATTCACAACGCCGCAGGGCCAGACAGATTACCAGGACGTGTACTCCGAGCATGCACTGACCAACTGGCAAGTGTCTTCGCTGACATTTTCAACCGTTTTTCAAAGTGCTTTGAAAGGCTGGTCATGGGTCATATCAAACCATTATCCCAGAAACCATAGACCCACTCCAATTTGCATACCGCCCCAACAGATCCACAGATGATGCAATCTCTATTGCACTCCACACTGCCCTTTCCCACCTGGACTGAATGGAATTTATTTTGGGTAACAGACATGTACAATGTGGACCCAGAGGATATCACTTGAAAGTATTTATTAAAACGCTTGTTTCCAAAGTGGTCCTCGATGGTAAAAACTGCATGGCCAGGCACGATTCCAACACCATCATCAACAGTGGTAGGCCTGATCACCGACAACGATGAGACAGCCTATAGGGAGGAGGTCAGAGACCTGGTCATGTGGTGCCAGGACAACTACCTCTCCCTCAATGTGATCAAGACAAAGGAGATGATTGTGGACTACAAAAAAAGAGGACCGAGCACGCCCCCATTCTCATCGACGGGGCTGTAGTGGAGCAGGTTGAGAGCTTCAACTTCCTTGGTGTCCACATCACCAACAAACTATCATGGTCCAAACACACTAAGACAGTTGTGAAGAGGGCACGACAAAGCCTATTCCCCCTTAGAGACTGTCACCATACTGTAAGATATCCTCATCATGTTAGACTGTCACCATACAGTAAGATATATAGAGACTGTCACCATACAGTACGATATCCTCATCACGTTAGACTGTCACCATACAGTAAGATATATAGAGACTGTCACCATACAGTAAGATATCCTCATCATGTTAGACTGTCACCAAACAGTATGATATATAGAGACTGTCACCGTACAGCAAGATATATAGAGACTGTCACCGTACAATAAGATATATAGAGACTGTCACCATACAGTAAGATATATAGAGGCTGTCACCATACAGTAAGATATATAGAGACTGTCACCGTACAGCAAGATATATAGAGACTGTCTCCATACAGTAAGATATATAGAGACTGTCACCATACAGTAAGATATATAGAGGCTGTCACCATACAGTAAGATATATAGAGACTGTTGCCATACAGTAAGATATCCTCATCATGTTAGACTGTCTCCAAACAGTAAGATATATAGAGACTGTCACCTTGCAGTAAGATATATAGAGACTGTCGCCATACAGTAAGATATATAGAGACTGTTGTCATACAGTAAGATATCCTCATAATGTTAGACTGTCTCCAAACAGTACAATATATAGAGACTGTCACCTTGCAGTAAGATATATAGAGACTGTCACCATACAGTAAGATATCCTCATCATGTTAGACTGTCTCCAAACAGTAAGACATACAGAGACTGTCACCATACAGTAAGATATATAGAGACTGTCTCCATACAGTTAGATATATAGAGACTGTCTCCAGACAGTAAGATACATAAAGACTGTCACCATACAGTAAGATACATAGAGACTGTTGCCATACTGTAAGATATATAGAGACTGTCTCCATACAGTTAGATATATAGAGACTGTCACCATACAGTAAGATACATAGAGACTGTCACCATACAGTAAGATATATAGAGACTGTCACCATACAGTAAGATATATAGAGACTGTCTCCATACAGTTAGATATATAGAGACTGTCTCCAGACAGTAAGATACATAGAGACTGTCACCATACAGTAAGATACATAGAGACTGTTGCCATACTGTAAGATATATAGAGACTGTCTCCATACAGTTAGATACATAGAGACTGTCACCATACAGTAAGATATATAGATACTGTCACCATACAGTAAGATATATAGAGACTGTCTCCATACAGTAAGATATATAGTGACTGTCACCATACAGTAAGATATATAGAGACTGTTTCCATACAGTAAGATATATAGAGACTGTCACCATACAGTAAGATAGAGACTGTCACCATACAGTAAGATACCCTCATCATGTTAGACTGTCACCATACAGTAAGATATATAGAGACTGTCTCCATACAGTAAGATATATAGAGACCGTCTCCGTACAGTAAGATATATAGAGACTGTCACCATACAGTAAGGTATATAGAGACTGTCACCATACAGTAAGATAGAGACTGTCACCATACAGTAAGATATATAGAGACTGTCACCATACAGTAAGATATAGACTGTCGCCATACAGTAAGATATATAGAGACTGTCACCATACAGTAAGATATAGACTGTCGCCATACAGTAAGATATATAGAGACTGTCACCATACAGTAATATGTCATACATAAATAACATTTAAAGTGTGATGTTAATGTTGTTTCAGGTTATCAGGCAGTGAGGAGGACCAGGTGATGGTTCTCTATAACTCTGGTCTGAGTTTCTCTAAGCGTCTATATACCCTTCTGGATATCAGCTTTACTCCCGTCCACCTCCACCAACCCCTGGAGACCATCATGAGACAACCTCTGGTCTACATCAGAGACATGGTTCCTCATTCCTGCTTCCAGGCCATGTCACGGTACTACACCTGTCTGTCTGTCTGTTACATTTCTCTGTCTGTCCATTACACCTGTCTGTCTGTCTCTGTCTGTATGTCTGTCCATTACACATGTGTCTGTCTCTGTCTGTCTGTTACACCTGTCTGTCTGTTACATCTCTCTGTGTCACGGTGAGTGTAGAGGGAACGAGGCGCAGAGCGAGAGGACGTTGCGAACATGTTTTATTATATAAAATAAAACACAAACAAAACAATAAACGTACAAATACCGTGGCGTTGTGTTGAAAAGATGAACAGAAACACAAGCAATGATCCACACACAGGTGGATGTGGGTGGGGCCTAAATACTATCCCCAATCAGAGACAACTCTAGACAGCTGTCTCTGATTGGGGATCATTAACTTCCCCAGTTAGGGTGTGAGGACTTGATTGTGTGCCTTTCACCCCCCCTGGTGGGAGTAAGAGGCCTTACCACAACCAAGCCCTCACAGTAAGTCTGTTACACCTGTCTGTCTGTCTGTCTGTCTGTCTGTCTGTCTGTCTGTCTGTCTGTTGCATCTGTTGTTGTGGAAAATCTTCCCTTTTTCTCTCAAAAATAAAGCAATCTCAAAGTTTGCAAAAGTAACATAGACTTTTATTACGCGAGTAACAAAGCAGAGGAGCCTCTGGAGACCACTGGTCTTCCCAGACTCCTCTGCTCCTCTTATACACATTGGTGGTCACATAGCATACATAGCCCCTCCCTCACAGGTAGGCTCATTAACACCTCTAACAGTCCTCCACTATCGTTTCAAAACCTTTCAACTCTGGTTCGTCTACCTCCTCTTCCTGTCAGCAGATATAAAACACTCCCCCCATGGTAATAAACCTTCAAGATACTAAACAGTGAAACCATAGCGACCCCTTAGTAATGGTAATGGTGCAAAGATAAACACATTCACCCATGAAGGCAACCAGACACACACTCATACATCTCAACATACATGGACCCACATTCTTAGTGCCTGTTACAACCTGGTACAACCACAGCACAATACAGACACTGTTCTGTTCAACTATTCTAGTCCTTCTTATATTATATCTAGTGTGTGTCTAAGTGAACCCCATAAAACCTTATGATCATCCTCTCTTGGGCTTTACTGGCTGCTCTAACTATTGGGCTTTACTGACTGCTCTAACTATTGGTCTTTACTGACTGCTCTAACTATTGGGCTTTACTGACTGCTCTAACTATTGGTCTTTACTGACTGCTCTAACTATTGGGCTTTACTGACTGCTCTAACTATTGGGCTTCACTGACTGCTCTGACTATTGGTCTTTACTGACTGCTCTAACTATTGGGCTTTACTGACTGCTCTAACTATTGGGCTTCACTGACTGCTCTGACTATTGGTCTTTACTGACTGCTCTAACTATTGGGCTTTACTGACTGCTCTAACTATTGGTCTTTACTGACTGCTCTATCTATTGGGCTTTACTGACTGCTCTAACTATTGGTCTTTACTGACTGCTCTAACTATTGGGCTTTACTGACTGCTCTATCTATTGGGCTTTACTGACTGCTCTAACTATTGGTCTTTACTGACCGCTCTAACTATTGGTCTTTACTGACCGCTCTATCTATTGGGCTTTACTGACTGCTCTAACTATTGGTCTTTACTGACTGCTCTAACTATTGGGCTTTACTGACTGCTCTAACTATTGGGCTTCACTGACTGCTCTGACTATTGGTCTTTACTGACTGCTCTAACTATTGGGCTTCACTGACTGCTCTGACTATTGGTCTTTACTGACTGCTCTAACTATTGGGCTTTACTGACTGCTCTAACTATTGGGCTTCACTGACTGCTCTGACTATTGGTCTTTACTGACTGCTCTGACCTCTATTCTGTTGTTATCCTATGCCACTATACATTTACTGAATAACCTATTGTGGTTTCTAACCTTCCAATTGACCTACCTGGTTAATATGGTTAATATGGTTGTATATGGTTGTATATGGTTGTATATGGTTAATATGGGTAATATGGTTTTATATGGTTAATATGGGTAATGTGGTTTTATATGGTTGTATATTGTTAATATGGTTGTATATTGTTAATATGGTTAATATGGTTAATATGGTTGTATATTGTTAATATTGTTGTATATTGTTAATATGGTTAATATGGTTAATATGGTTAATATGGTTGTATATTGTTAATATAGTTGTATAAGGTTAATATGGTTAATATAGTTTTATATGGTTAATATGGTTGTTTATGCTTAATATGGTTGTATTTGGTTCATATGGTTCATATGGTTGTATATGGTTAATATGGTTGTATATGATTAATATGGTTTATATGGTTGTATATGGTTGTATATGGTTATATATGGTTAATATGGTTGTATATGATTAATAGGTTTATTATGATTGTATATAGTTGTATATGGTTAATATGGTTGTATATGGTTAATATGGTTGTATATTGTTAATATGGTTAATATGGTTGTATATTGTTAATGTGGTTGTATATTGTTAATATGGTTAATATGGTTGTATATGGTTAATATGGTTGTATATGATTAATATGGCTGTATATTGTTAATATGGTTGTATATTGTTAATATGGTTAATATGGTTGTATATTGTTAATGTGGTTGTATATTGTTAATATGGTTAATATGGTTGTATATTGTTAATATGGTTAATATGGTTTTATATGATTAATATGGTTGTATATTGTTAATATAGTTAATGTGGTTAATATGGTTGTATATTGTTAATATGGTTTTATATGATTAATATGGTTAATATGGTTATATATGGTTAATATGGTTAATATGGTTAATATGGTTGTATATGGTTAATATGATTGTATATGATTAATATGATTGTATATATATAATATGGCTGTATATTGTTAATATGGTTAATATGGTTGTATATTGTTAATATGTTTGTATATTGTTAATGTGGTTAATATGGTTGTATAAACTTAAATATGGTTGTATATGGTTAATATGGTTGTATATGGTTAATATGGTTAATATGGTTGTATATTGTTAATATGGTTGTATATGGTTAATATGGTTAATACGGTTGTATATGGTTAATATGTTTAACATGGTTAATATGGTTGTATATGGTTAATACGGTTGTATATTGTTAATATGGTTAATATGGTTAATATGGTTGTATATTGTTAATATGGTTAATATGGTTAATACGGTTGTATATTTTTAATATGGTTGTATATGTTTTTATATTATTAATATGGTTGTAAATGGTTAATATGGTTGTATATGGTTAATATGGTTGTATATGGTTAATATGTTTAACATGGTTAATATGGTTGTATATGGTTTATATGGTTGTATATGGTTAATATGGTTGTATATGGTTAATATGTTTGTATATGGTTAATGTGTTTAACATGGTTAATATGGTTGTATATGGTTAATATGTTTAACATGGTTAATATGGTTGTATATGGTTATTTGGGTTGTATATGTTTAATATGGTTGTATATGGTTAATATGTTTAACATGGTTAATATGGTTGTATATGGTTAATATGTTTAATATGGTTAATACGGTTGTATATAGTTAATATGTTTAACATGGTTAATATGGTTGTATATGTTTTTATATTATTAATATGGTTGTATATGGTTAATATGGTTGTATATGGTTAATATGGTTGTATATGGTTAATATGGTTGTATATGGTTAATATGGTTGTATATGGTTAATATGTTTAACATGGTTAATATGGTTGTATATGGTTAATATGTTTAACATGGTTAATATGGTTGTATATGGTTATTTGGGTTGTATATGGTTAATATGGTTGTATATGGTTAATATGTTTAACATGGTTAATATGGTTGTATATGGTTAATATGGTTGTATATGGTTAATATGTTTAACATGGTTAATATGGTTGTATATGGTTAATATGGTTGTATATGGTTAATATGGTTGTATATGGTTAATGTGTTTAACATGGTTAATATGGTTGTATATGGTTAATATGTTTAACATGGTTAATATGGTTGTATATGGTTATTTGGGTTGTATATGGTTAATGTGGTTGTATATGGTTAATGTGTTTAACATGGTTAATATGGTTGTATATGGTTAATATGTTTAACATGGTTAATATGGTTGTATATGGTTATTTGGGTTGTATATGGTTAATATGGTTGTATATGGTTAATATGTTTAACATGGTTAATATGGTTGTATATGGTTAATGTGTTTAACATGGTTAATATGGTTGTATATGGTTAATATGTTTAACATGGTTAATATGGTTGTATATGGTTATTTGGGTTGTATATGGTTAATATGGTTGTATATGGTTAATATGTTTAACATGGTTAATATGGTTGTTTATGTTTTTCCAGTTTAAGCCTGCTGGTCCAGCTGAGGAAGCTGACGGACGTCGTCCAGAACGATCTGTTCCCGTCGGCTGAGATGGTCCTGTCCATGACGAAGGAGTTTGGAGTGGTGCACCCTGCGAGGTGGCAGCAGAGGCTGCTGGGTAGTGGGGCAGTGGAGGATGACTTGTTTTCACACCATGGCTCGGAGAACACACAATGCCACCTGACCACACACAATACTCCCTATTTTCTGTGTAAACAATACATCACCAACCAGCAGATGAACAAACTCACCAAAGATTTCATACAGGTATGTTATGCTATATTATGTTAAGCTATGTTATGCTAAGCTACGCTATATTATGTTATGCTATGCTATATTATGCTATGTTATGCTATATTATGTTATGCTATATTATGTTATGTTATGCTATATTATGTTATGTTATGCTATATTATGTTATGTTATGCTATATTATGTTATGTTATGCTATGTTATGTTATGATATGCTATGCTATATTATGTTATGTTATGCTATTTTATGTTATGTTATATTATGGTATGCTATATTATGTTATGCTATGTTATGCTATATTATGTTATGTTATATTATGTTATGCTATATTATGTTATGCTATATTATTTTATGCTATTTATGTTATGTTATGTTATGCTATTTATGTTATGTTATGCTATATTATGTTATGTTATATTATGTTATGTTATGTTATGCTATATATTATGTTATGCTATATTATGTTGTGCTATATTATGTTGTGCTATATTATGTTATGCTATATTATGTCATGCTATATTATGTTATGTAATATTATGTTATGCTATATTATGTTATGCTATATTATGTTATGCTATATTATGTTATGTTATGCTATATTATGTTATGTTATGCTATGTTATGTTATGCTATGCTATATTATGTTATGTTATGCTATTTTATGTTATGTTATATTATGGTATGCTATATTATGTTATGCTATGTTATGCTATATTATGTTATGTTATATTATGTTATGCTATATTATGTTATGCTATTTATGTTATGTTATGATATTTATGTTATGTTATGCTATGCTATATTATGTTATGTTATATTATGTTATGTTATGTTATGCTATATATTATGTTATGCTATATTATGTTGTGCTATATTATGTTGTGCTATATTATGTTGTGCTATATTATGTTGTGCTATATTATGTTATGCTATATTATGTTATTCTATTTATGTTATGCTATATTATGTTATGCTATATTATGTTATGCTATATTATGTTATGCTATATTATGTTATGTTATATTATGTTATGCTATATTATGTTATGCTATATTATGTTATGCTATATTATGTTATGTTATACTATATTATGTTATATTATGTTATGCTATGTTATGCTATATTATGTTATGCTATATTATGTTATATTATGTTATGCTATGTTATGCTATATGTTATGCTATATTATGTTATGTTATATTATGCTATATTATGTTATGTTATGCTATATTATGTTATGTTATGCTATATTATGTTATGCTATGTTATGTTATATTATGTTATGCTATGTTATGCTATATGTTATGCTATATTATGTTATGTTATATTATGCTATATTATGTTATGTTATGAACAAACTCACCAAAGATTTCATACAGGTATGTTATGCTATATTATGTTAAGCTATGTTATGCTAAGCTACGCTGTATTATGTTATGTTATGCTATGCTATATTATGCTATGTTATGCTATATTATGTTATGCTATTTATGTTATGTTATGTTATGCTATATGTTATGCTATATTATGTTATGTTATATTATGCTATATTATGTTATGTTATGTTATATTATGTTATGTTATATTATGTTCTGCTATATTATGTTATATTATGCTATATTATGTTATGTTATGCTATATTATGTTATGTTATGTTATGCTATATTATGTTATGCTATATTATGTTATGCTATATTATGTTATGTTATGCTATTTATGTTATGTTATGCTATATTATGTTATGTTATGCTATTTATGTTATGTTATGCTATGCCATGTCAGTGACGAACCGTGACTATTGAAGCTCGGCCCTCAGTTGAGGAAAACGTTATGACGTCATACATATAGATAGAGAACTGGGATGTCTGTGTTTACAGAGCATGACTTGAGACCTTTCTTTAGCAGACCTACAGTATGTAGGAGAAGCAATTATTTGATGACAGAGTCAAACGGTCCTAAGCCACGCCTCGACTGTGGCTCACAGAAGCAGCACACAAACACAACGGTTACAAATATCAATAGCAGGAACCACGTTAGAAGAAAATACGGTTGCGTCGTTTCAAAGAATCATTTGCCAAAACAAACAGTCACTCAAATAGTGGTGGAATAAATTCAACCACACAACCACTCACATTGTTTCAAGACCACAGACAGTACATGCTGTCAGAGAGAAACAAGTTGTGCTGTATATATGTTCCATCTCCAGCATGCAACAATAAAAACATTGCACCACAACACATAATGTCATGTAACCAGTACTTCCAAATGTAACATCATTACCTTTGTTTTTACCTCACAACCAGGGATCTAAAGTTGAAATAATATGTTACACATTGTATTTAAAATGATATGAATGAGATAGCAACAAAAAGCAAGCTGTAGATGAAAACAAATAGTCCACTCACCACTATGATTATCACTTAAAAACCAAGTCCATTATCCTGTCCTTTATGAAATGGGCAACGGCAGGTTCATATAGCTTGTCTTTGATTTTAAATCTGAAAGAAGTTATTTTTCGATTGAGAGAGAGAGAGAGAGTGGGTGTGTGAGAGAGAGAGAGCGTGGGAGAGAGAGAGGGTGGGTGTGTGAGAGAAAGAGAGGTTGAGAGAGAGAGTGGGTGTGTGAGAGAGAGGGTGGGTGTGAGAGAGAGAGAGAGAGAGAGAGAGAGAGAGAGAGAGAGGGTGGGTGTGTGAGAGAGAGAGAGAGAGAGAGGGTGGGTGTGTGAGAGAGAGAGTGCGAGTGGGTGTGAGAGAGAGAGAGAGAGAGAGGGTGGGTGTGTGAGAGAGAGAGAGAGAGTGGGTGTGAGAGAGAGAGAGAGAGAGAGAGAGAGAGAGAGAGAGAGAGAGCGTGGGAGAGAGAGAGGGTGGGTTTGTGAGAGAAAGAGAGGGTGAGAGAGAGAGTGGGTGTGTGAGAGAGAGGTGTAGATGAAAACAAATAGTCCACTCACCACTATGATTATCACTTAAAAACCAAGTCCATTATCCTGTCCTTTATGAAATGGGCAACGGCAGGTTCATATAGCTTGTCTTTGATTTTAAATCTGAAAGAAGTTATTTTTCGATTGAGAGAGAGAGAGAGAGTGGGTGTGTGAGAGAGAGAGAGCGTGGGAGAGAGAGAGGGTGGGTGTGTGAGAGAAAGAGAGGTTGAGAGAGAGAGTGGGTGTGTGAGAG
This sequence comes from Thymallus thymallus, assembly GCA_023634145.1. Taxonomy (NCBI): domain Eukaryota; kingdom Metazoa; phylum Chordata; class Actinopteri; order Salmoniformes; family Salmonidae; genus Thymallus; species Thymallus thymallus. Next base: position 619,030 of record CM042410.1, read on the forward strand.
AGGGTGGGTGTGAGAGAGAGAGAGAGAGAGAGAGAGAGAGAGAGAGAGAGAGAGAGAGAGGGTGGGTGTGTGAGAGAGAGAGTGCGAGTGGGTGTGAGAGAGAGAGAGAGAGAGAGGGTGGGTGTGTGAGAGAGAGAGAGAGAGTGGGTGTGAGAGAGAGAGAGAGAGAGAGAGAGAGAGCGTGGGAGAGAGAGAGGGTGGGTTTGTGAGAGAAAGAGAGGGTGAGAGAGAGTGGGTGTGTGAGAGAGAGGGTGGGTGTGAGAGAGAGAGCACCTTGGACAACTCTTCTGATTATTCTTTTCACTCCTCTGTCAGAAATCTTACGAGGAGCACCTGGTCGAGGCAAATTTATGGTGAAATGATTGTCTTTCCACTTCTGTATTATGGCCCCAACAGTGCTCACTGGAACATTCAGAAGCTTAGAAATGTGCCTATAACCAATGCCATCATTATGTTTTGCAACAATTAGGTTGCGAAGGTCTTGAGACAGCTCTTTGCTTTTACCCATCATGAGATGTGTCTTGTGTGACACCTTGGCAATGAGACCTTTTTGTAGGCCATCAGTTGGGACTGAACCAGCTGATATTAATTTGCACTGACAGGGGGCTGGATTGCTTTTTAATTACTGATAGTTTTCAGCTGTTGTCTTGGCTTTCCATGCCTTTTTGCACCTCCCTTTCTTCATGTGTTCAATACTTTTTCCCTGTGTCATTTCACATTATTACACATAACTTAATTTCTGAACTTATTTGTTTGTATGTATGGATTACTTGGGTTGTTACCAACATCTGGTGAAAATGTCATGTCAATAGCACCTTTGGAAATATATTTACTGAGAAAAATGGTGACGTGTTCAATACTTATTTCACCCGCTGTACATGTGGTTAGCAGATGTTATTGCAGTTGTAGCGAAATGCTTGTGTTTCTAGCTCCGACAGTGCAGTAATTTTTAACAATAATATCTAACAGTTTCACAACATACAGTGGGGAGAGTATTTGATACACTGCCGATTTTCCTACTTACAAAGCATGTAGAGGTCTGTAATTTTTATCATAGGTACACTTCAACTGTGAGAGACAGAATCTAAAACAAAAATCCAGAAAATCACATTGTATGATTTTTAAGTAATTAATTTGCGTTTTATTGCATGACATAAGTATTTGATCACCTACCAACCAGTAAGAATTCCGGCTCTCACAGACCTGTTAGTTTTTCTTTAAGAAGCCCTCCTGTTCTCCACTCATTACCTGTATTAACTGCACCTGTTTGAACTCGTTACCTGTATAAAAGACACCTCTCCACACACTCAATCAAACAGACTCCAACCTCTCCACAATGGCCAAGACCAGAGAGCTGTGTAAGGACATCAGGGATAAAATTGTAGACCTCCACAAGGCTGGGATGGGCTACAGGACAATAGGCAAGCAGCTTGGTGAGAAGGAAACAACTGTTGGCGCAATTATTAGAAAATGGAAGAAGTTCAAGATGACGGTCAATCTCCCTCGGTCTGGGGCACCATGCAAGATCTCACCTCATGGGGCATCAATGATCATGAGGAAGGTGAGGGATCAGCCCAGAACTACATGGCAGGACCTGGTCAATGACCTGAAGAGAGGTAGGACCACAGTCTCAAAGAAAACCATTAGTAACACACTACGCCGTCATGGATTAAAATCCTGCAGCGCACGCAGTCCCCCTGCTCAAGCCAGCGCATGTCCAGGCCCATCTGAAGTTTGCCAATGACCATCTGGATGATCCAGAGGAGGAATGGGAGAAGGTCATGTGGTCTGATGAGACAAAAATAGAGCTTTTTGGTCTAAACTCCACTCGGCGTGTTTGGAGGAAGAAGAAGGATGAGTACAACCCCAAGAACACCATCCCAACCGTGAAGCATGGAGGTGGAAACATCATTCTTTGGGGATGCTTTTCTGCAAAGGGGACAGGACGACTGCACCGTATTGAGGGGAGGATGGATGGGGCCATGTATTGCGAGATCTTGGCCAACAACCTCCTTCCCTCAGTAAGAGCATTGAAGATGGGTCGTGGCTGGGTCTTCCAGCATGACAACGACCCGAAACACACAGCCAGGGAAACTAAGGAGTGGCTCCGTAAGAAGCATCTCAAGGTCCTGGAGTGGCCTAGCCAGTCTCCAGACCTGAACCCAATAGAAAATCTTTGGAGGGAGCTGAAAATCTGTATTGCCCAGCGACAGCCCCGAAACCTGAAGGATCTGTATGGAGGAGTGGGCCAAAATCCCTGCTGCAGTGTGTGCAAACCTGGTCAAGAACTACAGGAAATGTATGATCTCTGTTTATTGCAAACAAAGGTTTCTGTACCAAATATTAAGTTCTGCTTTTCTGATGTATCAAATACTTATGTCATGCAATAAAATGCTAATTAATTACTTAAAAATCATAAGATTTCCTGGATTTTTGTTTTAGATTCCGTCTCTCACAGTTGAAGAGTACCTATGATAAAAATTACAGACCTCTACATGCTTTGTAAGTAGGAAAACCTGCAAAATCGGCAGTGTATCAAATACTTGTTCTCCCCACTGTATATCCAAATACACATAAAACTAAGTAAGGAATGGATTGAGAATATATACATAAATGGCAGGGCAGCATTGGACTAAGATACAGTGTCATAGTAAGCTTTATAGTATACAGTAAACACATAAGAGATTGTTGATGCAGTATGTAAACATGATTAAGTGACTAAGATACTGTAGAATAGTATAGTGTACAGTTTATACATAGAGATGAGTGATGCAGATACAGATCCATTATTAAAGTGACTAAGATACTGTAGAATAGTATAGTGTACAGTTAAAACATATGAGATGAGTGATGCAGATACAGATCCATTATTAAAGTGACTAAGATACTGTAGAATAGTATAGTGTATAGTTTCTACATAGAGATGAGTGATGCAGATACAGATACATTATTACAGTGACTAGTGTTTAACTTCCTATAAGTGTCCGGTGATTTATAATCAGTGTCTATAGACAGCAGTCTCTGATGTACTAGAGACGGCTGTTTAACAGTCAGTGGTGTATTATAGAGTACAATACAGTATATACATAGAGATGGTTGTTTAGCAGTCAGTGGTGTAGTATAGAGTACAATACAGTATATACATATGAGATGGGTGATGCCGTACTACATGATACTAAGACACCGTAGAATAGTGCAGAGTGGAGTTTATACATAGAGATGAGTGATACAGATACTGATACATTATTAAAGTGTCTAGTGTTCCATTTCTAAAAGTGGCCAGATTTCTAATCAGTGTCTCTAGGCAGCAGTCTCTGGTGTGTTAGTGTTTTCTGTTTAACAGTCTGATATTCTTGAGATAGAAGCTGTTTTTTAGTCTCTCGGTCGCAGCTTTGATGCACCTGTACTGACCTCGCCTTCTGGATGACAGCAGGGTGAACAGGCCGTGGCTCGGGTGGTTGATGTCCTTGATGATCTTTTTGGCCTTCCTATGGCATCGGGTGCTGTAGGTGTCCAGGAGGGGAGACAGTTTGCCCCCAGTAATGTGTTGAGCAGACCGCACCACCCTCTGGAGAGATTTGCGGTTGTGGGCAGTGCAGTTTCTGTACCAGGCGGTACCTACTCTCAATTGTACATCTGTAAAAGTTAGTGAGAGTTTTAGGTGTTAGGCCAAATTGCTTCAGCCTCCTGAGGTTGAAGAGGCTCTGTTGCGCCTTCTTCACCACGCTGTCTGTGTGGAACATTTCAGTTTGTTGGTGATGTGTACGCAGAGGAACTTGAAGCGTTCCACCTTCTCCACTGCCGTCCCATCGATGTGAATCGGAGGCTTTCTTTACTGTTTCCTGAAGTACACCATCATCTCCTTAGTTTTGATGACATTGAGTGAGAGGTTGTTTTCCTGGCACCTTCTTCTTCTTCTTCTTCTTCTTCTTCTTCTTCTTCTTCTTCTTCTTCTTCTTCTTCTTCTTCTTCTTCTTCTTCTTCTTCTTCCTGGCACCACACTCCCAGAGCCCTCACCTCCTTCCTGTAGGCTGTTGTTGGTAATCAAGCCTACCACTGTTGTGTCGTCCGCAAACTTGATGATTGAGTTTGAGGTGTGCTTGGCCACGCAGTCATGTGTGAACAAGGAGTACAGGAGGGGGCTGAGCACGCACCCTTGTGGGGCTAAAGTGTTGAGGATCAGCGAAGTTGAGGTGTTGTTTTCTACCGTCACCACCTGGGGGCGACCCGTCAGGAAGTCCAGGACCAAGTAGCACAGGACGGGGTTCAGACCCAGGGCCTCGAGCTTGATGATGAACCTGGAGGGTACAATGGTGTTGAATGCTGAGCTATAGTCAATGAACAGCATTCTTACATAGGTATTCCTCTTGTCCAGATGGGATAGGGCAGTGTGGTGGCGATTACATCGTCTGTGGATCTATTGGGGCAGTAAGCAAATTGAAGTGGGTCTTAGGGTGGCAGGTAAGGTGGAGGTGATATGATCCTTGACTAGACTCTCAAAGCACTTCATGATGACAGAGGTGAGTGCTACGGGGCGATAGTCATTAAGTTCAGTTACATTTGCTTTCTTAAGTACAGGAACAATGGTGGACATCTTGAAGCATGTGGGGACAACAGACTGGGATAGGGAGAGATTGAATATACTCGTAAACACACCAGCCAGCTGGTCTGCGCATGCTCTGCTAGGCTAGGGATGCCATCTGGGCAGGCAGCCTTGCGAGGGTTAACACGCTTAAATGTCTTACTCATGTCGGCAATGGAGAAGGAGAGCCCACAGTCCTTGTGTCACGATGCATGGTAAGGGAACGAGGCGCAGAGCGAGACATACGTGCAGACATGGTTTATTTCACTCAAACAGAAAACATTAAACGCAAGACCGAGAACAGCATCGTGAACTGGTGTCTAGAACACTTAAGCACACACAAGAATCCACAACGTAGGTGGAACACAATGGAACATAAATAGAATCCCCAATTTGAGTCAACTCAAGACAGCTGCCTCTAATTGGGGCAGCAGGTAGCTGAGTGGTTAGAGTGTTGAGCCCGTAACCGAAAGGTTGCTGAGTCGAATCCCCAAGCTGACAAGGTAAAAATCTGTTGTTCTGCCCCTGAACAAGGCAGTTAACCCACTGTTCCTAGGCCGTCATGTAAATAAGAATACATTGGGGATTAGGACCTTACCACGGGTACATCCTGTTTGAGATTCTGCCTATAGGAAGAGCAAGATGGAATCGTGGTCCGATTTGCCGAATGGAGGGCGGGGGAGGGCCTTACATGCATTCCCATAGAGACTGCCAGAGGTCCGGACAACAGGCCCACCGATTTGACACACTGAATCTGAGAAGTAGTTGGTGAACCTGGCGAGGCAGTCATTTGAGAACTATTGGCTATTGAGTCTGCTGATAAGAATGCTGTGATTGACATAGTCGAAAGCTTTGGCCAGGTCGATGAAGACGGCTGCGGGGGGTACAGAGCTGTTGGCCGGGGTGGCCAGGTGGAAAGCATGGCCAGCCGTGGCAAAATGCTTACTGAAATTTTCTGGTCAAGAGATAAAGTGTTTTGAACTTTTCCCACAAGAACACTTTGGAGGAGAAGTGACCAAATCTCTCACAATCTTTTTAGGGATGTGGCAAACCACTCAAACAGAGTAAAATATACATCCACTTTTTAGTTAAAAGGCGGTACAATATGAAACTCTGCTGAGGTGCTGGATGGCCTGACTGCATTCAGACTGTTTCCAGACCTCTCTCTTAGTGGAATGGCATGCTCATATTCACTTTATTTTATAAGTCTTTGAAATATAAATGGTAAAACCATAACGCACACTAAATGTAAGATATAATACGTTTTGCTCTGAGACCAGACTAATGGAGACAGCACAAACATATATAAGACCAGACTAATGGAGACAGCACAAACATATATAAGACCAGACTAATGGAGACAGCACAAACATATATAAGACCAGACTAATGGAGACAGCACAAACATATATAAGACCAGACTAATGGAGACAGCACAAACATATATAAGACCAGACTAATGGAGACAGCACAAACATATATAAGACCAGACTAATGGAGACAGCACAAACATATATAAGACCAGACTAATGGAGACAGCACAAACATATATAAGACCAGACTAAATATGCATTAACTGATCCAACCCAACCATACGTCTTCTCAGGCCAACATTGCAGAGGTGCAGCAAGCCAGTCTTCAGCTGCAGAGGGCCAGACCTGCAGTACTGGTAGCGCCACTGGAAGAAGAAATACACAGCATTCAGACCACAGAGCAGGTATGGAGCAGGATATGGTACAGTTTAGAAAGATGTTACATGGGGGATGGAGCAGGATATGGTACAGTTTAGAAAGATGTTACATGGGGATGGAGCAGGATATGGTACAGTTTAGAAAGATGTTACATGGGGATGGAGCAGGATATGGTACAGGTTAGAAAGATGTTACTTGGGGATGGAGCAGGATATGGTACAGGTTAGAAAGATGTTACATGGGGATGGAGCAGGATATGGTACAGTTTAGAAATATGTTACATGGGGATGGAGCAGGATATGGTAGAGTTTAGAAAGATGTTACATGGGGATGGAGCAGGATATGGTAGAGTTTAGAAAGATGTTACATGGGGATGGAGCAGGATATGGTACAGTTTAGAAAGATGTTACATGGGGATGGAGCAGGATATGGTACAGGTTAGAAAGATGTTACATGGGGATGTGGCAGGATATGGTAGAGTTTAGAAAGATGTTACATGGGGATGGAGCAGGATATGGTAGAGTTTAGAAAGATGTTACATGGGGATGGAGCAGGATATGGTACAGGTTAGAAAGATGTTACATGGGGATGGAGCAGGATATGGTACAGTTTAGAAAGATGTTACATGGGGATGGAGCAGGATATGGTAGAGTTTAGAAAGATGTTACATGGGGATGGAGCAGGATATGGTAGAGTTTAGAAAGATGTTACATGGGGATGGAGCAGGATATGGTACAGGTTAGAAAGATGTTACATGGGGATGGAGCAGGATATGGTACAGTTTAGAAAGATGTTACATGGGGATGGAGCAGGATATGGTAGAGTTTAGAAAGATGTTACATGGGGATGGAGCAGGATATGGTAGAGTTTAGAAAGATGTTACATGGGGATGGAGCAGGATATGGTACAGGTTAGAAAGATGTTACATGGGGATGGAGCAGGATATGGTACAGGTTAGAAAGATGTTACATGGGGATGGAGCAGGGTATGGTAGAGTTTAGAAAGATGTTACATGGGGATGGAGCAGGATATGGTAGAGTTTAGAAAGATGTTACATGGGGATGGAGCAGGATATGGTAGAGTTTAGAAAGATGTTACATGGGGATGGAGCAGGATATGGTACAGGTTAGAAAGATGTTACATGGGGATGGAGCAGGATATGGTAGAGTTTAGAAAGATGTTACATGGGGATGGAGCAGGATATGGTACAGTTTAGAAAGATGTTATATGGGGATGGAGCAGGATATGGTACAGGTTAGAAAGATGTTACATGGGGATGGAGCAGGATATGGTACAGTTTAGAAAGATGTTATATGGGGATGGAGCAGGATATGGTACAGTTTAGAAAGATAGGGGGAGCAGTATACTTTAACTTGAAATGCAGTTATGTCCACCAGAGCTGTTCCCAGATCATTAAATGTTAATTTCTTTAAGCTGCCTCCAATGTCGCTGTAGATCATTTGGCAGTACATCCAACCTGCCTCACAACCGCAGACCACGTGTAACCATGCCATTCCCAGGACCTTCACATTCGGGATTCTTCACCTGCGGAATCGTCTAAGACCAGCAACCCGGGCAGCTGATGAAACTGTGGGTTTGCACAACCTAAGAATTTCTGCACAGTCAGAAACCGTCTCATGGAAGCTCATCTGTGTGCTCGTCGTCCTCACCAGGGTCTTGACCTGACTGCAGTTCGGTGTCATAACAGACTTCAGTGGGCAAATGCTCACCTTCGATGGCCACTGGCACGTTGGAAAAATGTGCCCTTCACGGATGAATCCCGGTTTCAACTGTACCGGTGAGATGGCAGACATTGTGTATGGCGTCTTGTTTGGTGAGCGGTTTGCTGATGTCAATGTTGTGAACAGAGTGCCCCATGGTGGCAGTGGGGTTATGTTATGTGCAGGCATAAGCTACGGACAACGAACACAATTGCATTTTATCAATGGTAATTTGAATGCACAGAGATACTGTGACGATATCCTGAGGCCTTTGTCGTGTCCTTCATCCGCCGCTATCACCTCATGTTTCAGCATGATAATGCACAGGCCCATGTCACAAGGATCTGTAAACTATTCCTGGAAGCTGAAAATGTCTGTTCTTCCACGGCCTGCATACTCACCAGACATGTCACTCATTGAGCATGTTTGGGATGCTCTGGACCAACGTGTTCAATAGCGTGTTCCAGTTTCATCCCAATATCCAGAAAATTCGCTCAGCCATTGAAGAGGAGTGGGACAACATTCCACAGGCAACAATCAACAGCCTGATTAACTCTATGTGAAGGAGATGGTGGTCAAACCAGATACTGACTAGTTTTGTGATCCAAGCCCCTACCTTTTTTTAAGAAAGTTATGTGACCAACATCCATAGATCAGGGCCTAATAAATTTATTTAAATTGACTGATTTTCCTTATACGAACTGTAACTCAGTAAAATCTTGCATTTAAAAGTAACATTTATATTGTTGTACATTTTAGTCAGTTAGCAGAGCGACTTACAGTTATCCAGAGCGACTTACAGTTATCCAGAGCGACTTACAGTTATCCCCATTGTACTGGTCCCCCATGGGAATCAAACCCACAACCCTGGTGTTACAAGCGCCATGCTCTACAATCTGAGCTACACAGGACTAGTGTACTTCAATTGTCGTCCAAGAGTGGCTCAATATCCTATCTTCCTCTCCCTATGCAGTCTCCAGGTCAGCGGTGGACCTACAACCAGCAGTACCACAGCGCTACAGTCAACCCCCGGGAGGTGGAGGCTGACCGGAAGGCTAGGGAGGCCCAGAGCAGGGCAGCCTGGAGGACCCACTACGGCTTCCTCTACCCAGGCTTCAGGAGCTCCATCGAGGCCAACGAACACCCCAGACACCCAGATGAGGCCCGCAGGGACGAGCTCAGGAAGGTGATGTCATAGTAGTCTAGGGGTCAGGGGTCAGAGGTCCAGTTACAGCATGGTCATATTCATTAGGACATTCTAGAAAAACATTTTGCAACAGAAAAGGAAAACAAATGTTTTCAGATAGCATCTCTCTGTTTTGGAGAATTGTATTCCATTTCATGTCTACTAAACACCAAGCCATGCCTCGTTGCCCGTCCAACATTTCCTCATCATACTCATACTCAAACTGCCGCTCTATGTATCGTGTATCTGTTTTTTGTGTATTTCGTTCAGGCATTTTGCACCTGCCCTGTGTTTTTTTCTATCTATCTATCTATCTGCCATCCCTTCTAATGCAACTATCCCTGATGCTTCAGGGCTCCTGAAACTTGACCCCAAAAAAACATCTGGGTCAGATGGTTTAGACCCTTTCTTCTTCAAGGTTGCTGCCCCTATCATCACCAAGCCTATCTCTGTCTATAGTATTCTCTCTGGTATGCAATCTGGTTTCCACTCAGGTTATGGATGTGTCACTGCAACCTTAAAGGACCTCAATGATGTCACCACTGCCCTTGATTCTATGCAATGTTGTGCTGCTATTTTTATTGACTTGGCCAAAGCTTTTGATACGGTAGACCATTCCATTCTTGTGGGCCGGCAAAGGAGTATTGGTGTCTGAGGGGTCTTTGGTCTGGTTTGCTAACTACCTCTCTCAAAGAGTGCAGTGTATAAAGTCAGAAAATCTGCTGTCTCAGCCACTGCCTGTCACCAAGGGAGTACCCCAAGGCTCAATCCTAGGCCCCACGCTATTCTCAATTTACATCAATAACAGACAGCAGGAAGCTCTCTCATCCATTTATATGCAGATGATATGCTGAACGATATCATAACCGCCATCGATAAAAGACAGTACTGTGCAGCCGTCTTCATCGACCTGGCCAAGGCTTTCAACTCTGTCAATCACCGCATTCTTATGCAGCTAGCGACTGGAACGAGCTGCAACAAACACTCAAACAGGACAGTTTTATCTCAATCTCTTCATTCAAAGACTCAATCATGGACACTCTTACTGACAGTTGTGGCTGCTTTGTGTGATGTATTGTCATCTCTACCTTCTTGCCCTTTGTGCTGTTGTCTGTGACCAATAATGTTTGTACCATGTTTTGTGCTGCTACCATGTTGTGTTGCTACCATGCTGTGTTGTCATGTTACGTTGCTACCATGCTGTATTGTCATGTTATGTTGCTACCATGCTGTGTTGTCATGTTACGTTGCTACCATGCTGTGTTGTCATGTTACGTTGCTACCATGCTGTGTTGTCATGTTACGTTGCTACCATGCTGTGTTGTCATGTTACGTTGCTACCATGCTGTGTTGTCATGTTACGTTGCTACCATGCTGTGTTGTCATGTTACGTTGCTACCATGCTGTGTTGTCATGTTACGTTGCTACCATGCTGTGTTGTCATGTTACGTTGCTACCATGCTGTGTTGTCATGTTACGTTGCTACCATGCTGTGTTGTCATGTTACGTTGCTACCATGCTGTGTTGACATGTTACGTTGCTACCATGCTGTGTTGTCATGTTACGTTGCTACCATGCTGTGTTGTCATGTTACGTTGCTACCATGCTGTGTTGTCATGTTACGTTGCTACCATGCTGTGTTGTCATGTTACGTTGCTACCATGCTGTGTTGACATGTTACGTTGCTACCATGCTGTGTTGACATGTTACGTTGCTACCATGCTGTGTTGTCATGTTACGTTGCTACCATGCTGTGTTGTCATGTTACGTTGCTACCATGCTGTGTTGTCATGTTACGTTGCTACCATGCTGTGTTGTCATGTTACGTTGCTACCATGCTGTGTTGTCATGTTACGTTGCTACCATGCTGTGTTGTCATGTTACGTTGCTACCATGCTGTGTTGTTGTCTTAGGTATCTCTTTTGGTAACTGTAGTTTGCAGTTGCTGTCTTCTTGCTTGGTAGGGCAGTATAGTGTTATGGTGATATACTGTATATAGCTGTACTAGCCTTGGCATGCTGTTCATTCATCAAGAATATGACACTTTTATACAACCCTAACGGTGAAATCAGAATAACTTTAAAACCGCTATGTGTGGCATGTTAATCTGCTGTGTAATGTCTCTGCCTCCCAAGCCCTGGAGAGAGAATGTTCTCCATGGCAACACCTTGACACCCACACTACCTCAGAGAGACATCCGACCCTGGCCGCACCAATACAACGACATGGAGCTCTACATCAGACCCCCACCAGTCTTGAGCCCTGTCCCCCCTGTTACTATACACCTGGCAGGTAACACTTCTTCAGCCCTGTTACTATACACTTGGCAGGTAACACTTCTTCAGCCCTGTTACTATACACCTGGCAGGTAACACTTCTTCAGCCCTGTTACTATACACCTGGCAGGTAACACACCTTCAGCTCTGTTACTATACACCTGGCAGGTAACACACCTTCAGCCCTGTTACTATACACCTGGCAGGTAACACACCTTCAGCCCTGTTACCTACACCTGGCAGGTAATACACCTTCAGCCCTGTTACTATACACCTGGCAGGTAACACACCTTCAGCCCTGTTACTATACACCTGGCAGGTAACACTTCTTCAGCCCTGTTACTATACACCTGGCAGGTAACACATCTTCAGCCCTGTTACTATACACCTAGCAGGTAACACACCTTCAGCCCTGTTACTATACACCTGGCAGGTAACACACCTTCAGCCCTGTCACTATACACCTGGCAGGTAACACACCTTCAGCCCTGTTACTACACACCTGGCAGGTAACACACCTTCAGCCCTGTTACTATACACCTGGCAGGTAACACACCTTCAGCCCTGTCACTATACACCTGGCAGGTAACACACCTTCAGCCCTGTTACTATACACCTGCAGGTAGCACTTTGTTCAGTAGGTTACAGTGTTCAGTAGTGCACTTTGTTCAGTAGGTTACAGTGTTCAGTATGGCCCAGCGTTTAGCAGGGCACTGCTTTGCTAAACACTCCTACCGGTGTTCCCTCCCCAGGAGAGCGTCTGCAGAAGGAGCAGCTGCAGGCAGCCCAGTCTCAGTACAATCACTGGCTGAGGAAGGTGCTTCCCAACGCAGGACATACTCCCACTCCAACCTGCAGCCACGTGCAAGTCCCACAGTTCAGCTGCCACATGGGCACGGCCGACCCAGGGAAGCTTCATGAAATGCTGAAGGATCGACCAATGAAATACTCCCTCAGGAAACCTGGCCTCACCCTGAAGGTAGGCAACAGGAGTAGGGACAGGAGATTTAGCTGTTCAGGAGGACAGCTTCAGGAAACACTCCTGCCCCCATTAATGGACATTTACAGAAAACCAAAAGTAATGTTGAGGTGGATTTACAGAACATGGCATCATGTAATTGTTGTATTGCTCCCTGTGCCAGAGGTGTGTAACAGAGACGGCTGCACCCCCAGTTTCATGTTCAGATGGGAACAGTAGCCTTGTTGAAATAGTAACTGACTCTAGGCTTCACATGAAACCTATTATACAATTAACTCCTGCAAAACTAACTGTTTATTGCAGTCAAATTTTAATTTTGTATCATCATTTCTTTCAGCATCTTGAGAGAATACTTCTAGAATGCACGTTTAGGGAGCTGTTGTGTAAGCTGAACATGCTTGATCTTTCAGCGAAATCAAAGCTGACAGTATTGAATTTCTGAGGTGCCAGCGAAACGGAACAGCACACTATAGGAGCTCAGATACAATCATTTAATATCCTAATTACCAACGTTTGGACAGACAAGCTGTCTTCATCAGGGTAGAATGACAAACACTGTGGGTCACTAGTTTTCCCCGGAGGTCTACAAACATTTACCACGAATAGACACAATCACAGTGATCACAAGAATGTCTTCATATCAAAGTCTACGTTGAGACTGAAGAGAGCGAGGTTAATGATCCAGGCTGCCTCTCGTTTTAACGATACATTGTCAAGGTCACGCCCTCTCCTCCATGTTCCATGTCAATATAACATAGGGATGAAATCAAGTGGTTCGCTTCCAAAAATAAGCTCATTTAAAAGCATGATCATTACACAGGTGCACCTTGTGCTGGGGACAATAAAAGGCCTCTCTAAAGTGTGTAGTTTTGTCACAGGAGCGACCAAATGCAATGCACAGAAATGTCCACCAGAGCTGTTGCCAGATCATTTAATTTCTCTACCATGAGCCGTCGTTTTAGAGAATTTGGCAGTACGTCCAACTGGCTTCACAACCGCAGACCACGTGTAACCATGCCAACCAAGGAACTCCACCCCGGATCCTTCACTTCCGTGATTGTCTGAGACCAGCCACCTGAAACTGTGGGTTTGCATAACTGAAGAACTTCTGCACAAACTGTCAGAAACCATCTCAGGGAAGCTCAGCTGAGTGCTCGTTGTCCTCACCAGGGTCTTGACCTGGTCGCAAGGATCTGTACACAATTCCTGGAAGCTGAAAATGTCCCAGTTCTTCCATGGCCTGCATACTCACCAGACATGTCACCCATTGAGCATGTTTGGGATGCTCTGGATCGACGTGTACGACAGTGTGTTCCAGTTTCCGACAATAACCAGCATCTTCGCACAGCCATTGAAGAAGAGTGGGACAACATTCCACAGGCCACAATCAACAGCCTGATCAACTCTATGTGAAGGAGATGTCACGCTGCATCAGGCAAATGGTGGTCACACCAGATACTGGCAGGTTTTCTGATCCACACACCCACATTTTTTTTTTAAAGGTATCTGTGACCAACAGATAAATATCTGTATTCCCAGTCATGTGAGATCCATAGATGTCAGGCTCTGGCCATAGAGAAGCAATAGGCTTCTCTATGTAGCTTGGTCAGAGTCTGACAGTGTCGTTCTTTTCTGTTTCTTTGTGGGTTTTGGGTGGATCTCTAATTAGAGGCAGCTGCTACCCGTTGTCTCTAATTAGGGATCCAATATATGTCGAGTCTGTCCCTCACGCGGGTGTGGGTCGTTATCGTTATATGGTATCGATGTATGTCGCAGTCACGGTGTAAGTAAGTGTGTTTAGTTTACGTCCGTTCATTTGGTGTGTGTTGTGAACGTGACGTTAGTCTGTTCGTTAAGTCTTTTCGTTTTTCGTTAGTTCGTCATTTTGGATTTGTTTTTACATAGTATAGCAGTGTTTTTATTCTATACATAGTAAAAATAAAATCATGTCGAACTATCCCTGCGCTGCGTCTTGGTCTCTCCAAACCCCATTCCGTGACAGAACGACCCACCCGTATGAGACCAAGCAGCGTGACTGGGGAGAGAGGGAGAGAGAGAGTTTCCCGCGTCGGTATACGGACACGGAACTCCTCAGAGGGTTCGAGTCCGACTCGTCAGAGGAGGACGACGACGAGGACGTGCTTCAGTTCCTTTACCCGTGGGGGCTCCTGGAGGAACCAACTCCACTTCGTATGCCCACAGATCTAGATCGGGAGCGGCCAGAGGGGTTCTATGAGTACCCGGAGGAGGAGCAGACGAGGTGGTGGAGAGCCTGGAATGCTCTTCCTTTGGAGACTCAGATGGATCCGCTGGTCGTCCTGGCGTTGGAGGCCTTCAAGCGCCAGATGAATCTCGTGGCTAGGCGTGTAATTGGACCGGAACCTCCAGCGATGGTGAGCGACCCGGAACCTCCAGCGAAGGTCAGCAGCCCTGCACCTCCAGCGAAGGTCAGCAGCCCTGCACCTCCAGCGAAGGTCAGCAGCCCTGAGCCTCCTGCGAAGGCCAGCAACCCTGAGCCTCCTGCGAAGGCCAGCAACCCTGAGCCTCCAGCGAAGGCCAGCAACCCTGAGCCTCCTGCGAAGGCCAGCAACCCTGAGCCTCCTGCGAAGGCCAGCAACCCTGAGCCTCCAGCGAAGGCCAGCAACCCTGAGCCTCCAGCGAAGGCCAGCAACCCTGAGCCTCCAGCGAAGGCCAGCAACCCTGAGCCTCCAGCGAAGGCCAGCAACCCTGAGCCTCCAGCGAAGGCCAGCAACCCTGAGCCTCCAGCGAAGGCCAGCAACCCTGAACCTCCAGCGAGGGTCAGCCACCCTGAGCCTCCAGCGAGGGTCAGCCACCCTGAGCCTCCAGCGAGGGTCAGCCACCCTGAGCCTCCAGCGAGGGTCAGCCACCCTGAGCCTCCAGCGAGGGTCAGCCACCCTGAGCCTCCAGCGAAGGTCAGCGCCTCTAAACCTCCTGCGAGGGTCAGCCACCCTGAGCCTCCAGCGAGGGTCAGCCACCCTCTGCTCCGCCTCCGAGCCAGAGCAGTCCGCCCCACCGGTGCCCATTCCGGGTCCAGCCGTCTGCTCCGCCTCAGTGCCAGAGCAGTCCGCTCCACCAGTACCCAGTCCGGGTCCAGCCGTCTGCTCCGCCCCAGTGCCAGAGCAGTCCGCTCCACCGGTGCCCATTCCGGGACCAGCCGCCTGCTCCGCCCCAGTGCCAGAGCAGTCCGCCCCACCGGTACCCAATCCGGGTCCAGCCGCCTGCTCCGCCCCAGTGCCAGAGCAGTCCGCTCCACCGGTACCCAATCCGGGTCCAGCCTCCTGCTCCGCCTCAGTGCCAGAGCAGTCCGCTCCACCGGTGCCCAGTCCGGGTCCAGCCGCCTGCTCCGCCTCAGTGCCAGAGCAGTCCGCTCCACCGGTACCCAGTCCGGGTCCAGCCGCCTGCTCCGCCTCAGTGCCAGAGCAGTCCGCTCCACCGGTACCCAATCCGGGTCCAGCCTCCTGCTCCGCCTCAGTGCCAGAGCAGTCCGCTCCACCGGTACCCAATCCGGGTCCAGCCACCTGCTCCGCCTCAGTGCCAGAGCAGTCCGCTCCACCGGTGCCCAGTCCGGGTCCAGCCGCCTGCTCCGCCTCAGTGCCAGAGCAGTTCGCTCCACCGGTACCTAGTCCGGGTCCAGCTGTCTGCTCCGCCTCAGTGCCAGAGCAGTCCGCTCCACCGGTGCCCATTCCGGGACCAGCCGCCTGCTCCGCCCCAGTGCCAGAGCGGTCCGCTCCACCGGTGCCCAATCCGGGTCCAGCCGCCTGCTCCGCCCCAGTGCCAGAGCAGTCCGCTCCACCGGTACCCAATCCGGGTCCAGCCGCCTGCTCCGCCTCAGTGCCAGAGCAGTCCGCTCCACCGGTGCCCAGTCCGGGCCCGGTTGTTTGCCCAGCTCCATGGCCGGAGCCGTTTGTCCCACCGGTGCCCAGTCCGGGCCCGGTTGTTTTCCCCGCTCCATGGCCGGAGCCGTTTGTCCCACCGGTGCCCAGTCCAGGCCCGGGTGTTTTCCCCGCTCCATGGCCGGAGCCGTTTGCCCCACCGGTGCCCAGTCCGGGCCCGGTTGTTTTCCCCACTC
Organism: Thymallus thymallus; assembly: GCA_023634145.1. Taxonomy (NCBI): domain Eukaryota; kingdom Metazoa; phylum Chordata; class Actinopteri; order Salmoniformes; family Salmonidae; genus Thymallus; species Thymallus thymallus. The sequence continues at coordinate 635,555 of CM042410.1, forward strand.
CATGGCCGGAGCCATTTACCCCACCGGTGCCCAGTCCGGGCCCGGCTGTTTTCCCCGCTCCATGGCCGGAGCCTTTTGCCCCAGTGATAAGGAAGGGGCACGGGACAAAACTGTCCACATCGCCGGAGCCGGAGCCACCCCCGATGGACTAGTTTTCCCTCCCATTTACCCCCCCGGGTTTTGTGTGTGTTTTTTTGTTTAGGCGTCCGGGGGGGGGGTACTGTCAGGCTCTGGCCATAGAGAAGCAATAGGCTTCTCTATGTAGCTTGGTCAGAGTCTGACAGTGTCGTTCTTTTCTGTTTCTTTGTGGGTTTTGGGTGGATCTCTAATTAGAGGCAGCTGCTACCCGTTGTCTCTAATTAGGGATCCAATATATGTCGAGTCTGTCCCTCACGCGGGTGTGGGTCGTTATCGTTATATGGTATCGATGTATGTCGCAGTCACGGTGTAAGTAAGTGTGTTTAGTTTACGTCCGTTCATTTGGTGTGTGTTGTGAACGTGACGTTAGTCTGTTCGTTAAGTCTTTTCGTTTTTCGTTAGTTCGTCATTTTGGATTTGTTTTTACATAGTATAGCAGTGTTTTTATTCTATACATAGTAAAAATAAAATCATGTCGAACTATCCCTGCGCTGCGTCTTGGTCTCTCCAAACACCCGGTCGTGACAATAGATTAGGGCTTAATGAATGTATTTCAACTGAACTGTAACTCAGTAAAACCACTGAAGTTGTTATATGTTGCGTTTCTATTTTTGTTCAGTGTAGATTGTCGATGGTATCAATTTACAACATTGTTCTGGTGAACATGGCTTTATTTATTATTCAACAACATCAAGACAGAAGAGAAGCATCCAATTACATGAACTGAATGTCAGAAATTATAAGCAGAAATTTTTTTTTTTTACCCCATTGATAAATTCCACCAAATCTGGTGTGTGTATGGATGGATGGATGGATGGATGGATGGGTACTTTATTGATCCCCGAGGGGAAATTTCTTTGTCAAGCAGCTACAACAAAAACACAGGGCAGGTGCAAAATGCCACAACGAAAATACACAAAAGACAGATACACGGTACATGATACATAGAGCGGCAGTATGCAAAAAGTATAGAAATACAAGATATCTGGAAAGCTATAAAAAGACATTGTATAGTATGGTTGAATATGTACACTGTAAATTGTTAGTGTTAGGTGAGAAAAAAAATAAAATAATAATATTGCAAGTTGATATAGATAAATAAGGAATATATTCATGGTTAACTATACTATACAGGTCGATGGCAGAGAAATACTTAAATAGCTAAAAATGCGTATGATATGAGTGAGGGTAATAATAGTTTACTTAATATACAGACTGGTTAATATTTCCATGGTTACATAAACTGTACAGGTAAATTACGTACTGTATATAAAACAAATGTAGGGGGCGTGTCATACTCATATTCAGTACGTCATACTGAGTATGACGTACTGTATATAACTGACAGAACACTGTATATAACTGTAAATAACTGACAGAACACTGTATATAACTGTAAATAACTGACAGAACACTGTATATAACTGACAGAACACTGTATATAACTGTATATAACTGACAGAACACTGTATATAACTGACAGAACACTGTATATAACTGTAAATAACTGACAGAACACTGTATATAACTGTATATAACTGACAGAACACTGTATGTAACTGACAGAACACTGTATATAACTGTAAATAACTGACAGAACACTGTATATAACTGACAGAACACTGTATATAACTGTAAATAACTGACAGAACACTGTATATAACTGACAGAACACTGTATATAACTGTATATAACTGACAGAACACTGTATATAACTGTATATAACTGACAGAACACTGTATGTAACTGACAGAACACTGTATATAACTGTATATAACTGACAGAACACTGTATGTAACTGACAGAACACTGTATATAACTGTATATAACTGACAGAACACTGTATGTAACTGACAGAACACTGTATATAACTATATATAACTGACAGAACACTGTATATAACTGACAGAACACTGTATATAACTGACAGAACACTGTATATAACTGAATATAACTGACATAACACTGTATATAACTGACAGAACACAGGGTTTATTATTTGGAAAACAGCGTACCTTCCTGGTGGGTACAGTGTTGTTATATAGTCTGTTATGCAGTCAGTAAGTCCATCGATGTCCTCCCCATGAGCCTCACAGAGCACATCCCAGTCTGTTGGTTCAAAACAGTCCTGTAGGGCCTCATTCACCTCCGGGGACCATCTCCTAATAGTCCTAGTGGTTGCTGGCTGTTGTTGGACCATAGGCCTGTAGAGTGGGGTGAGGTGGACAAGGTTGTGATCCGATCTACCGAGGAGAGGGAGTGCAGTGGAGTTGTATGCATCCTTCACATTAGCAAATGTCTGTGTGTACTTACAGTATAATGTCTGTGTGTTGTGTCACAGCCCATGCCGGTACTGACAGTAGTACAACAACCCCAGCGGGTCTCTGGGTCGGGCCGTATGGCAGTGGCGAGAGAGGAGAGCTCTTCCTTTGCCCCGGGACCATTCCCGGACCACAGTCTGCGCTGGAATGAGAACACCATTCCCCGACAACCCTCACACTACAACAAGTACCACTTTATGTAAGTTACCACAACCACCCTCACTACAAGCAACACTTCACATACATTACCATGACAACCCTCACACTACAACAAGTACCACTTTATGTAAGTTACCACAACCACCCTCACTACAAGCAACACTTCACATACATTACCATGACAACCCTCACACTACAACAAGTACCACTTTATGTAAGTTACCACAACCACCCTCACTACAAGCAACACTTCACATACATTACCATGACAACCCTCACACTACAACAAGTACCACTTTATGTAAGTTACCACAACCACCCTCACTACAAGCAACACTTCACATACATTACCATGACAACCCTCACACTACAACAAGTACCACTTTATGTAAGTTACCACAACCACCCTCACTACAAGCAACACTTCACATACATTACCATGACAACCCTCACACTACAACAAGTACCACTTTATGTAAGTTACCACAACCACCCTCACTACAAGCAACACTTCACATACATTACCATGACAACGCTCACACTACAACAAGTACCACTTTATGTAAGTTACCACAACCACCCTCACTACAAGCAACACTTCACATACATTACCATGACAACCCTCACACTACAACAAGTACCACTTTATGTAAGTTACCACAACCACCCTCACTACAAGCAACACTTCACATACATTACCATGACAACCCTCACACTACAACAAGTACCACTTTATGTAAGTTACCACAACCACCCTCACTACAAGCAACACTTCACATACATTACCATGACAACCCTCACACTACAACAAGTACCACTTTATGTAAGTTACCACAACCACCCTCACTACAAGCAACACTTCACATACATTACCATGACAACCCTCACACTACAACAAGTACCACTTTATGTAAGTTACCACAACCACCCTCACTACAAGCAACACTTCACATACATTACCATGACAACCCTCACACTACAACAAGTACCACTTTATGTAAGTTACCACAACCACCCTCACTACAAGCAACACTTCACATACATTACCATGACAACCCTCACACTACAACAAGTACCACTTTAAGTAAGTTACCACAACCACCCTCACTACAAGCAACACTTCACATACATTACCATGACAACCCTCACACTACAACAAGTACCACTTTAAGTAAGTTACCACAACCACCCTCACTACAAGCAACACTTCACATACATTACCATGACAACCCTCACACTACAACAAGTACCACTTTATGTAAGTTACCACAACCACCCTCACTACAAGCAACACTTCACATACATTACCATGACAACCCTCACACTACAACAAGTACCACTTTATGTAAGTTACCACAACCACCCTCACTACAAGCAACACTTCACATACATTACCATGACAACCCTCACACTACAACAAGTACCACTTTAAGTAAGTTACCACAACCACCCTCACTACAAGCAACACGTCACATACATTACCATGACAACCCTCACACTACAACAAGTACCACTTTATGTAAGTTACCACAACCACCCTCACTACAAGCAACACTTCACATACATTACCATGACAACCCTCACACTACAACAAGTACCACTTTATGTAAGTTACCACAACCACCCTCACTACAAGCAACACTTCACATACATTACCATGACAACCCTCACACTACAACAAGTACCACTTTATGTAAGTTACCACAACCACCCTCACTACAAGCAACACTTCACATACATTACCATGACAACCCTCACACTACAACAAGTACCACTTTATGTAAGTTACCACAACCACCCTCACTACAAGCAACACTTCACATACATTACCATGACAACCCTCACACTACAACAAGTACCACTTTATGTAAGTTACCACAACCACCCTCACTACAAGCAACACTTCACATACATTACCATGACAACCCTCACACTACAACAAGTACCACTTTATGTAAGTTACCACAACCACCCTCACTACAAGCAACACTTCACATACATTACCATGACAACCCTCACACTACAACAAGTACCACTTTATGTAAGTTACCACAACCACCCTCACTACAAGCAACACTTCACATACATTACCATGACAACCCTCACACTACAACAAGTACCACTTTATGTAAGTTACCACAACCACCCTCACTACAAGCAACACTTCACATACATTACCATGACAACCCTCACACTACAACAAGTACCACTTTATGTAAGTTACCACAACCACCCTCACTACAAGCAACACTTCACATACATTACCATGACAACCCTCACACTACAACAAGTACCACTTTATGTAAGTTACCACAACCACCCTCACTACAAGCAACACTTCACATACATTACCATGACAACCCTCACACTACAACAAGTACCACTTTATGTAAGTTACCACAACCACCCTCACTACAAGCAACACTTCACATACATTACCATGACAACCCTCACACTACAACAAGTACCACTTTATGTAAGTTACCACAACCACCCTCACTACAAGCAACACTTCACATACATTACCATGACAACCCTCACACTACAACAAGTACCACTTTATGTAAGTTACCACAACCACCCTCACTACAAGCAACACTTCACATACATTACCATGACAACCCTCACACTACAACAAGTACCACTTTAAGTAAGTTACCACAACCACCCTCACTACAAGCAACACTTCACATACATTACCATGACAACCCTCACACTACAACAAGTACCACTTTATGTAAGTTACCACAACCACCCTCACTACAAGCAACACTTCACATACATTACCATGACAACCCTCACACTACAACAAGTACCACTTTATGTAAGTTACTACAAGCAACACTTCACATACATTACCATGACAACTCTCACACTACAACAAGTACCACTTTATGTAAGTTACCACAACCACCCTCACTACAAGCAACACTTCACATACATTACCATGACAACCCTCACACTACAACAAGTACCACTTTATGTAAGTTACCACAACCACCCTCACTACAAGCAACACTTCACATACATTACCATGACAACCCTCACACTACAACAAGTACCACTTTATGTAAGTTACCACAACCACCCTCACTACAAGCAACACTTCACATACATTACCATGACAACCCTCACACTACAACAAGTACCACTTTATGTAAGTTACCACAACCACCCTCACTACAAGCAACACTTCACATACATTACCATGACAACGCTCACACTACAAGTACAACTTTATGAATGTTACCTAACACCATAGCATAACCCCTATCCCTCCTCACACCACTACAACAAGTACAACGTTTTGTTTATTACCCAGAGATGTTCACAAGTCGTTGAGGTAGAGTTCAAGTCAAGTCTCAAGTCTTTTAGGGCCAAGTCTAAGTCAAGTCTCAAGTCCCATTTGGCGATGGCTTTCTGCCTGTTGTGGGTTAGGTCTATAAACCTTGTCAATTATTTGAAGAGACTCTCTTGTTCAGTAGTCCATACTTGTATGAAAGAAAGCACATCAGGCACTATTTAAATAAAAATCAATTTCCTGTTTGCATTAATAAAAGTAATTGTACCGGATATGAAAACATAACATTTTCATGGTATTTTGTGGCATCGTCTATTTTTCACTTCATTCTGTAGGTGAAGAAGATACTTGACAAGTATTAATATAAACCAAAGTGACTGACAACTGTTCAATAACTGCACTACTAAAGTGTCTTATACTGTATATCAAACGTAATGACCTTTATCCCCAAAATATACTTACTGACCTGGACACTTAACAACAGAAATACAGTTTCCTGTAACAAGTAGCAAATTACGTCCTGTGCCCTAAAATGGATACAGGTTACATTTCATAAAGATCAAGTTTGTCAGCGTTATTGCGCTGAGCCTGGCACGATGAGGCCTCCTAGATTAAACACTCTCTCCACTGGGGCACTGGTGGCAGGCACAGCCAACACTGTCATTGCTACCTGATTGAGCCTTGGAAAGCCTTATGCATGGGATTCTCCAAACATCCAAGCAATCAATTCAATTTTCATCAGAAGATACTTGAATGTAGTGAATAATCTCTGCTCTGATAGATTACTTTGTCTCCTTTCTTCTAGCTGGTCTTGTTGTGGTAACCAGACAACAGTCTGGAGGTTTTGGCAGGTGGTAGCTGGTCTTGTTGTGGTAACCAGAGAATAGTCTGGAGGTTTGGCAGATGGTAGCTGGTCTTGTTGCGGTAACCAGACAACAGTCTGGAGGTTTGGCAGGAGGTAGCTGATCTTGTTGTGGTAACCAGACAACAGTCTGGAGGTTTGGCAGGGGGTAGCTGATCTTGTTGCGGTAACCAGAGAACAGTCTGGAGGTTTGGCAGGTGGTAGCTGATCTTGTTGTGGTAACCAGAAAACAGTCTGGAGGTTTGACAGGAGGTTGCTGATCTTGTTGCAGTAGCCAGAGAACAGTCTGGAGGTTTTGGCAGGTGGTAGCTGGTCTTGTTGCGGTAACTAGAGAACAGTCTGGAGGTTTTGGCAGGTGGTAGCTGGTCTTGTTGGGGTAACCAGAGAACAGTCTGGAGGTTTGGCAGATGGTAGCTGGTCTTGTTGCGGTAACCAGACAACAGTCTGGAGGTTTGGCAGGAGGTAGCTGATCTTGTTGTGGTAACCAGACAACAGTCTGGAGGTTTGGCAGGGGGTAGCTGATCTTGTTGCAGTAACCAGAGAACAGTCTGGAGGTTTGGCAGGTGGTAGCTGGTAGCTGGTCTTGTTGTGGTTACCAGAGAACAGTCTGGAGGTTTTGGCAGGTGGTAGCTGGTCTTGTTGCAGTAACCAGAGAACAGTCTGGAGGTTTTGGCAGGTGGTAACTGATCTTGTTGCGGTAACCAGAGAACAGTCTGGAGGTTTTGGCAGGTGGTAGCTGGTCTTGTTGTGGTAACCAGAGAACAGTCTGGAGGTTTTGACAGGTGGTAACTGATCTTGTTGTGGTAACCAGAGAACAGTCTGGAGGTTTTGGCAGGTGGTAGCTGATCTTGTTGTGGTAACCAGAGAACAGTCTGGAGGTTTGGCAGGTGGTAGCTGATCTTGTTGTGGTAGCCAGAGAATAGTCTGGAGGTTTGGCAGGTGGTAGCTGATCTTGTTGCGGTAACCAGAGAACAGACTTGAGGTTTGGCAGGTGGTAGCTGATCTTGTTGCAGTGGCCAGAGAACAGTCTGTAGGTTTTGGCAGGTGGTAGCTGATCTTGTTGTGGTAACCAGAGAACAGTCTGGAGGTTTGGCAGATGGTAGCTGGTCTTGTTGCGGTAACCAGACAACAGTCTGGAGGTTTGGCAGGAGGTAGCTGATCTTGTTGTGGTAACCAGACAACAGTCTGGAGGTTTGGCAGGGGGTAGCTGATCTTGTTGCAGTAACCAGAGAACAGTCTGGAGGTTTGGCAGGTGGTAGCTGGTAGCTGGTCTTGTTGTGGTTACCAGAGAACAGTCTGGAGGTTTTGGCAGGTGGTAGCTGGTCTTGTTGCAGTAACCAGAGAACAGTCTGGAGGTTTTGGTAGGTGGTAACTGATCTTGTTGCGGTAACCAGAGAACAGTCTGGAGGTTTTGGCAGGTGGTAGCTGGTCTTGTTGTGGTAACCAGAGAACAGTCTGGAGGTTTTGACAGGTGGTAACTGATCTTGTTGTGGTAACCAGAGAACAGTCTGGAGGTTTTGGCAGGTGGTAGCTGATCTTGTTGTGGTAACCAGAGAACAGTCTGGAGGTTTGGCAGGTGGTAGCTGATCTTGTTGTGGTAGCCAGAGAATAGTCTGGAGGTTTGGCAGGTGGTAGCTGATCTTGTTGCGGTAACCAGAGAACAGACTTGAGGTTTGGCAGGTGGTAGCTGATCTTGTTGCAGTGGCCAGAGAACAGTCTGTAGGTTTTGGCAGGTGGTAGCTGATCTTGTTGTGGTAACCAGAGAATAGTCTGGAGGTTTGGCAGATGGTAGCTGGTCTTGTTGCGGTAACCAGACAACAGTCTGGAGGTTTGGCAGGAGGTAGCTGATCTTGTTGTGGTAACCAGACAACAGTCTGGAGGTTTGGCAGGGGGTAGCTGATCTTGTTGCGGTAACCAGAGAACAGTCTGGAGGTTTGGCAGGTGGTAGCTGATCTTGTTGTGGTAACCAGAAAACAGTCTGGAGGTTTGACAGGAGGTGGCTGATCTTGTTGCAGTAGCCAGAGAACAGTCTGGAGGTTTTGGCAGGTGGTAGCTGGTCTTGTTGCGGTAACTAGAGAACAGTCTGGAGGTTTTGGCAGGTGGTAGCTGGTCTTGTTGGGGTAACCAGAGAACAGTCTGGAGGTTTGGCAGGTGGTAGCTGGTAGCTGGTCTTGTTGTGGTTACCAGAGAACAGTCTGGAGGTTTGGCAGGTGGTAGCTGGTCTTGTTGCGGTAACCAGACAACAGTCTGGAGGTTTGGCAGGAGGTAGCTGATCTTGTTGTGGTAACCAGACAACAGTCTGGAGCTTTGGCAGGGGGTAGCTGATCTTGTTGCGGTAACCAGAGAACAGTCTGGAGGTTTGGCAGGTGGTAGCTGATCTTGTTGTGGTAACCAGACAACAGTCTGGAGGTTTGACAGGAGGTGGCTGATCTTGTTGCAGTAGCCAGAGAACAGTCTGGAGGTTTTGGCAGGTGGTAGCTGGTCTTGTTGCGGTAACCAGAGAACAGTCTGGAGGTTTTGGCAGGTGGTAGCTGGTCTTGTTGTGGTAACCAGAGAACAGTCTGGAGGTTTGGCAGGTGGTAGCTGGTAGCTGGTCTTGTTGTGGTTACCAGAGAACAGTCTGGAGGTTTTGGCAGGTGGTAACTGATCTTGTTGCGGTAACCAGAGAACAGTCTGGAGGTTTTGGCAGGTGGTAGCTGGTCTTGTTGCGGTAACCAGAGAACAGTCTGGAGGTTTTGGCAAGTGGTAGCTGGTCTTGTTGTGGTAACCAGAGAACAGTCTGGAGGTTTTGGCAGGTGGTAACTGATCTTGTTGTGGTAACCAGAGAACAGTCTGGAGGTTTTGGCAGGTGGTAGCTGATCTTGTTGTGGTAGCCAGAGAATAGTCTGGAGGTTTGGCAGGTGGTAGCTGATCTTGTTGCGGTAACCAGAGAACAGTCTTGAGGTTTGGCAGGTGGTAGCTGATCTTGTTGCAGTGGCCAGAGAACAGTCTGGAGGTTTTGGCAGGTGGTAGCTGGTCTTGTTGCAGTAACCAGAGAACAGTCTGGAGGTTTTGGCAGGTGGTAACTGATCTTGTTGTGGTAACCAGAGAACAGTCTGGAGGTTTTGGCAGGTGGTAGCTGGTCTTGTTGTGGTAACCAGAGAACAGTCTGGAGGTTTGGCAGGTGGTAGCTGGTAGCTGGTCTTGTTGTGGTTACCAGAGAACAGTCTGGAGGTTTTGGCAGGTGGTAACTGATCTTGTTGCGGTAACCAGAGAACAGTCTGGAGGTTTTGGCAGGTGGTAGCTGGTCTTGTTGCGATAACCAGAGAACAGTCTGGAGGTTTTGGCAGGTGGTAGCTGGTCTTGTTGTGGTAACCAGAGAACAGTTTTGGAGGTTTTGGCAGGTGGTAACTGATCTTGTTGTGGTAACCAGAGAACAGTCTGGAGGTTTTGGCAGGTGGTAGCTGATCTTGTTGCGGTAACCAGAGAACAGTCTGGAGGTTTTGGTAGGTGGTAGCTGGTCTTGTTGGGGTAACCAGAGAACAGTCTGGAGGTTTGGCAGGTGGTAGCTGGTAGCTGGTCTTGTTGTGGTTACCAGAGAACAGTCTGGAGGTTTTGGCAGGTGGTAGCTGGTCTTGTTGCAGTAACCAGAGAACAGTCTGGAGGTTTTGGCAGGTGGTAACTGATCTTGTTGCGGTAACCAGAGAACAGTCTGGAGGTTTTGGCAGGTGGTAGCTGGTCTTGTTGTGGTAACCAGAGAACAGTCTGGAGGTTTTGACAGGTGGTAACTGATCTTGTTGTGGTAACCAGAGAACAGTCTGGAGGTTTTGGCAGGTGGTAGCTGATCTTGTTGTGGTAACCAGAGAACAGTCTGGAGGTTTGGCAGGTGGTAGCTGATCTTGTTGTGGTAGCCAGAGAATAGTCTGGAGGTTTGGCAGGTGGTAGCTGATCTTGTTGCAGTAACCAGAGAACAGTCTTGAGGTTTGGCAGGTGGTAGCTGATCTTGTTGCAGTGGCCAGAGAACAGTCTGTAGGTTTTGGCAGGTGGTAGCTGATCTTGTTGCGGTAACCAGAGAACAGTCTGGAGGTATTGGCAGGTGGTAGCTGGTCTTGTTGTGGTAACCAGAGAACAGTCTGGAGGTTTTGGCAGGAGGTAACTGATCTTGTTGTGGTAACCAGAGAACAGTCTGGAGGTTTGGCAGGTGGTAGCTGGTCTTGTTGTGGTAACCAGAGAACAGTCTGGAGGTTTTGGCAGGTGGTAGCTGGTCTTGTTGTGGTAACCAGAGAACAGTCTGGAGGTTTGGCAGGTGGTAGCTGGTAGCTGGTCTTGTTGTGGTTACCAGAGAACAGTCTGGAGGTTTTGGCATGTGGTAGCTGGTCTTGTTGCGGTAACCAGAGAACAGTCTGGAGGTTTTGGCAGGTGGTAACTGATCTTGTTGCGGTAACCAGAGAACAGTCTGGAGGTTTTGGCAGGTGGTAGCTGGTCTTGTTGCGGTAACCAGAGAACAGTCTGGAGGTTTGGCAGTTGGTAGCTGGTCTTGTTGTGGTAGCCAGAGAATAGTCTGGAAGTTTGGCAGGTGGTAGCTGATCTTGTTGTGGTAGCCAGAGAATAGTCTGGAGGTTTGGCAGGTGGTAGCTGATCTTGTTGCGGTAACCAGAGAACAGTCTTGAGGTTTGGCAGGTGGTAGCTGATCTTGTTGCAGTGGCCAGAGAACAGTCTGGAGGTTTTGGCAGGTGGTAGCTGATCTTGTTGCGGTAACCAGAGAACAGTCTGGAGGTTTTGGCAGGTGGTAGCTGGTCTTGTTGTGGTTACCAGAGAACAGTCTGGAGGTTTTGGCAGGAGGTAGCTGATCTTGTTGCGGTAACCAGAGAATAGTCTGGAGGTTTTGGCTGGTGGTAGCTGATCTTGTTGTGGTAACCAGAGAACAGTCTGGAGGTTTTGGCAGGTGGTAGCTGATCTTGCTGCGGTAACCAGAGAACAGTCTGGAGGTTTGGCAGGTGGTAGCTGGTCTTGTTGTGGTAACCAGAGAACAGTCTGGAGGTTTTGGCTGGTGGTAGCTGGTCTTGTTGTGGTAACCAGAGAACAGTCTGGAGGTTTGGCAGGTGGTAGCTGGTAGCTGGTCTTGTTGTGGTTACCAGAGAACAGTCTGGAGGTTTTGGCATGTGGTAGCTGGTCTTGTTGCGGTAACCAGAGAACAGTCTGGAGGTTTTGGCAGGTGGTAACTGATCTTGTTGCGGTAACCAGAGAACAGTCTGGAGGTTTTGGCAGGTGGTAGCTGGTCTTGTTGCGGTAACCAGAGAACAGTCTGGAGGTTTTGGCAGGTGGTAGCTGGTCTTGTTGTGGTAACCAGAGTACAGTCTGGAGGTTTTGGCAGGTGGTAACTGATCTTGTTTTGGTAACCAGAGAACAGTCTGGAGGTTTTGGCAGGTGGTAGCTGGTCTTGTTGTGGTAACCAGAGAACAGTCTGGAGGTTTGGCAGGTGGTAGCTGATCTTGTTGCGGTAACCAGAGAACAGTCTGGAGGTTTTGGCAGGTGGTAGCTGGTCTTGTTGCAGTAACCAGAGAACAGTCTGGAGGTTTTGGCAGGTGGTAACTGATCTTGTTGTGGTAACCAGAGAACAGTCTTGAGGTTTGGCAGGTGGTAGCTGATCTTGTTGCGGTAACCAGAGAACAGTCTGGAGGTTTTGGCAGGTGTTGGTGAACAGTCTGGAGGTTTTGGCAGTTGGTAGCTGGTCTTGTTATGTATACACTGTCACCACATGGATGGGTCCAGCAGTGCAGCCATTAGGCATACACTGTGACCACATGGTGTTTTGATGCCTGTTCATCCGAGTGCTCCACACCTTTAGTTACCTCAGCTCTAACGTTTAGTTACCTCAGTTGCAACGTTTAGTTACCTCAGCTGGAACGTTTAGTTACCTCAGCTGGAACGTTTAGTTACCTCAGCTGGAACGTTTAGTTACCTCAGCTGGAACGTTTAGTTACCTCAGCTGCAACGTTTAGTTACCTCAGCTGCAACGTTTAGTTACCTCAGCTGCAACCTTTAGTTACCTCAGCTGGAACGTTTAGTTACCTCACCTGCAACCTTTGGTTTATCTCAGCTGCAACCTTTAGTTACCTCAGCTGCAACGTTTAGTTACCTCAGCTGGAACGTTTAGTTACCTCAGCTGCAACGTTTAGTTACCTCAGCTGGAACGTTTAGTTACCTCAGCTGGAACGTTTAGTTACCTCAGCTGGAACGTTTAGTTACCTCACCTGCAACCTTTAGTTACCTCACCTGCAACCTTTAGTTACCTCAGCTGCAACCTTTAGTTACCTCAGCTGCAACGTTTAGTTACCTCAGCTGGAACGTTTAGTTACCTCAGCTGGAACGTTTAGTTACCTCAGCTGCAACCTTTAGTTACCTCAGCTGGAACTCAGGCATCACACTTTATGATTTTGGTTTCCTTTAGTTCATCTCTAAACACCAGTTGTAATGAATGGGCAGCACTGTAAGCGCTGTTGCCTGCAGTTGGTTTGGATAGCTTCCACATCAGCATTGTACTTTTCACCAAATTCTTCCCATAGGCTGGGGTTATCCACACCATCATCATCATCGCTTGCTTTGGGGAAACCACTGTGAAGGCCTTTTTCATATTTACAGCGGTATCACATATGATATAATCTGATTTATGTTTTATGACACATTTTTCACATTGATTCTTTCCCCGGTGTGTAACCCTGTGAATCTATAACCTAAAGTGAGGGTTGTTCACTAAGGACATAGGCAGGTTGCAGGAAATGATCAGGTCTTGTAGTATAGCCTCTGTTATGGCCTTCTGTCTGGGGTGGCCCTGGCTGTCTGGGGTGGCCCTGGCTGTCTGGGGTGGCCCCACCTTTGCAGAATTCAGTGAATCTGGAGATGAACAACATGATGGATAGTTGTTGCTGTCTTGAGATGGAAGTACAAGGACAAAAACAAATAAATATGGTTATGGAATTTTCAGAAGAAATGTCCAAGAAGTTGCATGAACTCTCGTTTTATACTAAGTTACTTCCTAGGACCAGACCTCAACAGTTGATGTACTGTATATAGTAAATACAACTACAAGCACCAGTTGATGTTCTGTATATAGTAAATACAACTACAAGCACCAGTTGATGTACTGTATATAGTAAATACAACTCCAAGCACCAGTTGATGTACTGTATATAGTAAATACAACTCCAAGCACCAGTTGATGTACTGTATATAGTAAATACAACTCCAAGCACCAGTTGATGTTCTGTATATAGTAAATACAACTACAAGCACCAGTTGATGTACTGTATATAGTAAATACAACTCCAAGCACCAGTTGATGTTCTGTATATAGTAAATACAACTACAAGACAGTGATATAGATTAGTGAGTGAAAAGTAAATAGGGGCCCTAATAGGGGCCCTAATAGGGGCCCTAGCTTAGAGCTGTAGGTGCCACAGGTCTGTTTTAAAGGACCATGAAACATAACTGTGATGTCACTTCCTGAAGGGAGTTCCTGAGGCAGAGGTCATTCCAGTACAAGAGGTCAGCTCCACCTCTAACAGACGAAGAGAGGCATATCCACGTCTTCCAGAAAGACCCAGCCCCGTATGACACCAGACAAACCGCTGGAACCAGCCAATCACAGCCAGCCCGGAGCATCGTAGAGACTCAGACCTATAGGGATGTCACCCTGCATGTCAAATGAGGACAAACCCCTTGCTTGAGTCCTAAATGGCACCCTATTCCCTATACAGTGCACTACTTTGGCTCTGGACAAAAGCTGTACACTGTATAGGGAATAGGGTGCCATTTGGGATGTAACCACAGACTGAAACCACACTACATCACTATGGATGAGAATCAACACTTGAATATAATAAATGTCCAGTATGTTCCATTTCATTACCACCTCTTTATTACCATCAGTAGAACCATCAGTACTAAAACAAGACTGCATGTACTGCACTACTTTTGATGTGGTCAACTTTTATAGGAAATAGGTTACCATTTGGGACCCAGGTAAGGTCATTGTAGTCACTTGTGTATGTTATTATAAATGGTATATACAGTATTAAATGAAGATCTTCCACAACACTGGAGTAATGGATAGAACTTTAGTAGCATGACTGGCGGCCCACACATGGACGTCCCAAATAGCATCCTAATCCCTTTACAGTGCACTGCTTTCAACCAGTCTGTGGGGTCCGACATGCCAATCAACCTGCTATCTGCCAATCATTGGAATGCCTGGAATGTTCTCATGCTGGGCATCCTGGTGGTTGGTGGAGGGGGGGGGGGGTTTGGCAGTTCTTATGCCAGACATGGCAAGGGGTGGAACATTGCAAGGTTAAGACCATGTTTAGCAGTTGTTCTCTCTCTTATGTCTGGTCTTCACAAGAGATGGTCATGGTTGTTTTATACGGGTATCTTTCATGTATTTGGCATGGGCTACGGCCAAACAGTAGCCTGTGTGGAGTTGGGTTAATAAACCATGAATTCGTAAACTCAATCCTGTCTGGACAATTGTTATTTTATGATCTAGCCAGGTCAATACATTGGTGTCAGAAGCTACCATGGCTAGCTAACGTATGTGAGAAAGGGGGTTGAAAATGCTTTGAGGGAATCCGAAAGGGAAGGTGGAGGTAGGGGACAATTATGGCCAAGGAGTTGCATGTGCATAGACGTTGGAGGAGCTGGCTGAGGAGATCGCCAGGGCATCGGGGCACAGAGACCGCTTGAGGGGGACCGCTAGAATGATGGCGGCTGAAGCAGGCATGGATGCTTCGTGCGGACTGAAGCGGTGACGTTGACGCTGCGGGACGAGGAATCTGAGGCTCAGGATGTAAACAAACATGGCGGCGCCCTGTTCCCGATCGCGTCAGCATCTGTTAAGACCCCGAAGTACTCCGGTAAGGCGGATTGGGAAGGTTTTCATGCTCAGTTTGAACTGTTAGCTCATTTTGGGCGGTGGTCGGATGAAGATAGGGCACTGCAGTTGGCTTTGTTCCTCAGGGATGATGCTCTGTCCTGTTTGTTATTGATTAGCCCCGAGGACAGACGTGATTATGGGGCTTTAGTGGGAGCACTGAGGAGGTGCTTTGGACTGTGTGTACAGCCCGGGCTGCTGTGCTTCGAACTGAGTAATAGACGCAGGCAGCCTGGAGAGCCACTACGAGTGCTAGGTAATTACATTGAGAGCCTCTCTCGGCGGGCGTACGCTCACATACTCCCCTCCGTGCAGAGCGACCTAGCACGGGACCAGTTCATACAGGCGCTCTCGCCTACGGAGCTGCGCAGACAGATCCAGCTGGCTCATCCTGAGTCATTACAGAAAGCCTTGGAGATGGCTTTGGAGAGGTAACTTGTGTGGGCTGGGGCTTCGGTGGGGGGCAGAGCAACCCAGAGCCGGAAAAGCCTGCATGGGTGGCTGTAATGACTGAACTCATTCATGCTGTGTCTCTACAGGCGGCACGAAACACACACCCTGGTCCCAGGGTCTGCTGGATTGCCCCATGTCCCCCAGAGCTCAGGGAAACGGCTCGAGGTCCGCATAGACGGGGCAGTGCGGACTCCTGGCTCTCTTTCCCAACCACCACCATGTTCAGGAGGAGCCCACCAGCATGTACTGGGAAGCAAGGCTCCACGTCCCCCAGAAGCAGACGAGTGCAAGCGGATGGAGTTGTTGTTGTGGTGGGCCGGACCTGTGTTGCAGACTCATGTCCCTGTCACTGTGAGGGGTGTGGGTCCACAGTAACCCTGGTGAGGCTGGATGTTGTGCCAGGTTGGACTCAGTTTAAGCCAACAACTGTGCAGCTCTGCACAGTCACAGGTGAGCTGGCACCCATGAAAGGGAAGGGAATAATGACTGTGACAGCAGGGGGGAGGACTGTGTGTCATCCTGTGTGGGTGGCGGTTGTGCAGGCTGTCAGTTAGACCTAAATGGGGGCACACTGAGCTTCCAGGGAGGGCCGGCAGTCACCATGGCCCCCCTAATGTCACATTCACACAACCCAACATCCCCTTTACTCCAACAGTTAAAGCATCAGAGCCTCTCCTTTTTTAAAAACCTTTATTTAACTAAGCAAGTCATTTAAGAAAAAAATATTATTTACAATGATGGCCTACCTACAGGTTCAGCCCCTGGAGCAAATGAGGGTTAAATGCCTTGCTCAAGGACACATCGACAGGTTTTTCACTTTGTCGGCTCAGGTAATCGAACCAGCGACCTTTCGGTTACTGGGCCAACGCTCTAACCGCTAGGCTACCTGCCGCCCCTCCCCCACATCTGTGTGTGACTTTTCCCCAGCCCCTCTGTCACCTATGGCTGTGTGTAACATTCTCCCAGCTACATCCACGACACATCCCTCCGTGATTGAGGAAGAGGTGGGTCAGACTCATCTGGTGCAGAATGAGATCGACAAAGGTGATGCTCGGCCCATCAAAATGCGTCCTCGCCATATCCTGCTGGCACGCCAGGAGGAGGCAGACAAGGCTGTGTTGGAGATACAGTGGGCAGACTTCATCGAGCCCTCAGACAGCCCCTGGGTGGCGCCAGTCGTCATGGTTCCTAAGAAGGGGGGCAAGCTGAGGTTCTGTGCGGACTACAGGGGACTGATTGAGGTAACCAGGAAGGACTCATACCCCATACCTCAACACATAACACCTGATCTACAGCAGTCCTTTAAGAGGACCACAACACATAACACCTGATCTACAGCAGTCCTTTAAGAGGACCATAACACATAACACCTGATCTACAGCAGTCCTTTAAGAGGACCTCAACATATAACACCTGATCTACAGCAGTCCTTTAAGAGGACCTCAACACATAACACCTGATCTACAGCAGTCCTTTAAGAGGACCTCAACACATAACACCTGATCTACAGCAGTCCTTTAAGAGGACCACAACACATAACACCTGATCTACAGCAGTCCTTTAAGAGGACCTCAACACATAACACCTGATCTACAGCAGTCCTTTAAGAGGACCTCAACACATAACACCTGATCTACAGCAGTCCTTTAAGAGGACCTCAACACATAACACCTGATCTACAGCAGTCCTTTAAGAGGACCTCAACACATAACACCTGATCTACAGCAGTCCTTTAAGAGGACCTCAACACATAACACCTGATCTACAGCAGTCCTTTAAGAGGACCTCAACACATAACACCTGATCTACAGCAGTCCTTTAAGAGGACCACAACACATAACACCTGATCTACAGCAGTCCTTTAAGAGGACCATAACACATAACACCTGATCTACAGCAGTCCTTTAAGAGGACCTCAACATATAACACCTGATCTACAGCAGTCCTTTAAGAGGACCTCAACACATAACACCTGATCTACAGCAGTCCTTTAAGAGGACCTCAACACATAACACCTGATCTACAGCAGTCCTTTAAGAGGACCACAACACATAACACCTGATCTACAGCAGTCCTTTAAGAGGACCTCAACACATAACACCTGATCTACAGCAGTCCTTTAAGAGGACCTCAACACATAACACCTGATCTACAGCAGTCCTTTAAGAGGACCTCAACACATAACACCTGATCTACAGCAGTCCTTTAAGAGGACCTCAACACATAACACCTGATCTACAGCAGTCCTTTAAGAGGACCTCAACACATAACACCTGATCTACAGCAGTCCTTTAAGAGGACCTCAACACATAACACCTGATCTACAGCAGTCCTTTAAGAGGACCACAACACATAACACCTGATCTACAGCAGTCCTTTAAGAGGACCTCAACACATAACACCTGATCTACAGCAGTCCTTTAAGAGGACCACAACACATACCACCTGATCTACAGCAGTCCTTTAAGAGGACCTCAACACATAACACCTGATCTACAGCAGTCCTTTAAGAGGACCACAACACATAACACCTGATCGGGGATGAGGTAGTAGGGTGGGCTATTTACAAATGGGCTGTATACTGGTGCAGTGATCGGTTATAGTTAAAAAAAATCATATAGTATCAAAAATATTTTGACAAGCAATCCAAGCAACGGCAGTCTAAACATCTCAGCATTGGTTTGGAGTTAATATGTTAAGCAGTGAAACAGATAGTAGTATAAATCCCCTCCACAGTCCCCACCAGTAAGTACAGATAGTAGTATAAATCCCCTCCACAGTCCCCACCAGTAAGTACAGATAGTAGTATAAATCCCCTCCACAGTCCCCACCAGTAAGTACAGATAGTAGTATAAATCCCCTCCACAGTCCCCACCAGTAAGTACAGATAGTAGTATAAATCCCCTCCACAGTCCCCACCAGTAAGTACAGATAGTAGTATAAATCCCCTCCACAGTCCCCACCAGTAAGTACAGATAGTAGTATAAATCCCCTCCACAGTCCCCACCAGTAAGTACAGATAGTAGTATAAATCCCCTCCACAGTCCCCACCAGTAAGTACAGATAGTAGTATAAATCCCCTCCACAGTCCCCACCAGTAAGTACAGATAGTAGTATAAATCCCCTCCACAGTCCCCACCAGTAAGTACAGATAGTAGTATAAATCCCCTCCACAGTCCCCACTAGTAAGTACAGATAGTAGTATAAATCCCCTCCACAGTCCCCACTAGTAAGTACAGATAGTAGTATAAATCCCCTCCACAGTCCCCACCAGTAAGTACAGATAGTAGTATAAATCCCCTCCACAGTCCCCACCAGTAAGTACAGATAGTAGTATAAATCCCCTCCACAGTCCCCACCAGTAAGTACAGATAGTAGTATAAATCTCCTCCACAGTCCCCACCAGTAAGTACAGATAGTAGTATAAATCCCCTCCACAGTCCCCACCAGTAAGTACAGATAGTAGTATAAATCCCCTCCACAGTCCCCACCAGTAAGTACAGATAGTAGTATAAATCCCCTCCACAGTCCCCACCAGTAAGTACAGATAGTAGTATAAATCCCCTCCACAGTCCCCACTAGTAAGTACAGATAGTAGTATAAATCCCCTCCACAGTCCCCACCAGTAAGTACAGATAGTAGTATAAATCCCCTCCACAGTCCCCACCAGTAAGTACAGATAGTAGTATAAATCCCCTCCACAGTCCCCACTAGTAAGTACAGATAGTAGTATAAATCCCCTCCACAGTCCCCACTAGTAAGTACAGATAGTAGTATAAATCCCCTCCACAGTCCCCACCAGTAAGTACAGATAGTGTATAAATCCCCTCCACAGTCCCCACCAGTAAGTACAGTTACTAGTATAAATCCCCTCCACAGTCCCCACCAGTAAGTACAGATAGTAGTATAAATCCCCTCCACAGTCCCCACCAGTAAGTACAGATAGTAGTATAAATCCCCTCCACAGTCCCCACCAGTAAGTACAGATAGTAGTATAAATCTCCTCCACAGTCCCCACCAGTAAGTACAGATAGTAGTATAAATCCCCTCCACAGTCCCCACCAGTAAGTACAGATAGTAGTATAAATCCCCTCCAGTCCCCACCAGTAAGTACAGATAGTAGTATAAATCCCCTCCACAGTCCCCACCAGTAAGTACAGATAGTAGTATAAATCCCCTCCACAGTCCCCACCAGTAAGTACAGATAGTAGTATAAATCCCCTCCACAGTCCCCACCAGTAAGTACAGATAGTAGTATAAATCCCCTCCACAGTCCCCACCAGTAAGTACAGATAGTAGTATAAATCCCCTCCACAGTCCCCACCAGTAAGTACAGATAGTAGTATAAATCCCCTCCACAGTCCCCACCAGTAAGTACAGATAGTAGTATAAATCCCCTCCACAGTCCCCACCAGTAAGTACAGATAGTAGTATAAATCCCCTCCACAGTCCCCACCAGTAAGTACAGTTACTAGTATAAATCCCCTCCACAGTCCCCACCAGTAAGTACAGATAGTAGTATAAATCCCCTCCACAGTCCCCACCAGTAAGTACAGATAGTAGTATAAATCCCCTCCACAGTCCCCACCAGTAAGTACAGATAGTAGTATAAATCCCCTCCACAGTCCCCACCAGTAAGTACAGATAGTAGTATAAATCCCCTCCACAGTCCCCACCAGTAAGTACAGTTACTAGTATAAATCCCCTCCACAGTCCCCACCAGTAAGTACAGATAGTAGTATAAATCCCCTCCACAGTCCCCACCAGTAAGTACAGATAGTAGTATAAATCCCCTCCACAGTCCCCACCAGTAAGTACAGATAGTAGTATAAATCCCCTCCACAGTCCCCACCAGTAAGTACAGATAGTAGTATAAATCCCCTCCACAGTCCCCACCAGTAAGTACAGATAGTAGTATAAATCCCCTCCACAGTCCCCACCAGTAAGTACAGATAGTAGTATAAATCCCCTCCACAGTCCCCACCAGTAAGTACAGATAGTAGTATAAATCCCCTCCACAGTCCCCACCAGTAAGTACAGATAGTAGTATAAATCCCCTCCACAGTCCCCACCAGTAAGTACAGATAGTAGTATAAATCCCCTCCACAGTCCCCACCAGTAAGTACAGATAGTAGTATAAATCCCCTCCACAGTCCCCACCAGTAAGTACAGATAGTAGTATAAATCCCCTCCACAGTCCCCACCAGTAAGTACAGATAGTAGTATAAATCCCCTCCACAGTCCCCACCAGTAAGTACAGATAGTAGTATAAATCCCCTCCACAGTCCCCACCAGTAAGTACAGATAGTAGTATAAATCCCCTCCACAGTCCCCACCAGTAAGTACAGATAGTAGTATAAATCCCCTCCACAGTCCCCACCAGTAAGTACAGATAGTAGTATAAATCCCCTCCACAGTCCCCACCAGTAAGTACAGATAGTAGTATAAATCCCCTCCACAGTCCCCACCAGTAAGTACAGATAGTAGTATAAATCCCCTCCACAGTCCCCACCAGTAAGTACAGATAGTAGTATAAATCCCCTCCACAGTCCCCACCAGTAAGTACAGATAGTAGTATAAATCCCCTCCACAGTCCCCACCAGTAAGTACAGATAGTAGTATAAATCCCCTCCACAGTCCCCACCAGTAAGTACAGATAGTAGTATAAATCCCCTCCACAGTCCCCACCAGTAAGTACAGATACTAGTATAAATCCCCTCCACAGTCCCCACCAGTAAGTACAGATAGTAGTATAAATCCCCTCCACAGTCCCCACCAGTAAGTACAGATAGTAGTATAAATCCCCTCCACAGTCCCCACCAGTAAGTACAGATAGTAGTATAAATCCCCTCCACAGTCCCCACTAGTAAGTACAGATAGTAGTATAAATCCCCTCCACAGTCCCCACCAGTAAGTACAGATACTAGTATAAATCCCCTCCACAGTCCCCACCAGTAAGTACAGATAGTAGTATAAATCCCCTCCACAGTCCCCACCAGTAAGTACAGATAGTAGTATAAATCCCCTCCACAGTCCCCACCAGTAAGTACAGATAGTAGTATAAATCCCCTCCACAGTCCCCACCAGTAAGTACAGATAGTAGTATAAATCCCCTCCACAGTCCCCACCAGTAAGTACAGATAGTAGTATAAATCCCCTCCACAGTCCCCACCAGTAAGTACAGATAGTAGTATAAATCCCCTCCACAGTCCCCACCAGTAAGTACAGATAGTAGTATAAATCCCCTCCACAGTCCCCACCAGTAAGTACAGATAGTAGTATAAATCCCCTCCACAGTCCCCACCAGTAAGTACAGATAGTAGTATAAATCCCCTCCACAGTCCCCACCAGTAAGTACAGATAGTAGTATAAATCCCCTCCACAGTCCCCACCAGTAAGTACAGATAGTAGTATAAATCCCCTCCACAGTCCCCGCTGCAGGACAGTTTTCTCAGGGCTTCTGGAAAGAAATGCAGTCGGCATGTTCAACCGGTGTCGCTCATTCAGCCGACAGAAACTTTCAACCGGTTCTCCCCATTAAGCAACGAGTCGGAGCCAGAGGCTTCTCAGGTCTCTCCTCCACCCGTTACGGGGTCTGAGCCACTGAAGCCTCCCACCATTAGCTCTGACTAATTGAAAACCCTAGTCATTGGCGACTCCATTACCAGCAATATTAGACTTAATAAGAATCACCCAGGATCATACAGTGTTTACCAGGGGTCAGGGTACCGACGTAAAGGCTCATCTGAAGATGGTGCTGGCTAAAACAACATCTGGTGAGTGTAGAGAGTATAGGGATATTGTTATCCACGTCGACACCAACGATGTTAGAATGAAACAGTCAGAGGTCACCAAGCGCAACATAGCTTCAGTGTGTAAATTAGCTAGAAAGATGTGTTGGCATCGAGTAATAGTCTCTGGCCCCCTCCCAGTTAGGGGGAGTGATGAGCTCTACAGCAGAGTCTCATAACCAAATCGCTGGTTGAAAACTGTTTTCTGCCCCTCCCAAAGGATAGAATTTGTAGACAATTGGCCCTCTTTCTGGGACTCACCCTCGAACAGGACCAAGCCTGGCCTGCTGAGGAGTGACGGACTCCATCCTAGCTGGAGGGGTGCTCTCATTTTATCTATGAACATAGACGAGGCTCTAACTCCTCTAGCTCCACTATGAGATAGGGTGCAGGCCAGGCAGCAGGCTGTTAGCCAGCCTGCCAGTTTAGTGGAGTCTGCCACTAGTATAGTCAGTGTAGTCAGCTCAGTTAGCCCCATTGAGACCGTGTCTGTGCCTCACGTTGCATAAACAGCCTGCTCCCCCGGATGGGAAAACTGGGACAAAGATCCCATATCCAGTTTTTACAACTCTCATAAATAGTTTTCCATCTTAACTACCCACTGACTGTTCCACCAGAGGATAACCTATTAACCTGGTCTGAACATTGTCTATGTTCCCACATCCTTAGAATCATAATCTTATCATTCTAATACATCTCACACATTACACCGTTTCAGGGTGAAACATCTTAGTCATTAACATTAAACACATTTCTCTATCAATCCCTCACTTCCAAGGCAGTTATGGTCAATGAACTAATCACTGATCATAATCTTGATGTGATTGGCCTGACTGAAACATGGCTTAAGCCTGATGAATTTACTGTGTTAAATGAGGCCTCTCCTCCTGGTTACACTAGTGACCATATCCCCCGCGCATCCCGCAAAGGCGGAGGTGTTGCTAACCTTTACGATAGCAAATTTCAATTTACCCCCCAAAAAAGTACAGCGTTTTCATCTTTTGAGCTTCTAATCATGGAATCTAAGCAGCCTACTCAATCACTTTTTATAGCTACTGTTTACAGGCCTCCTGGGCCTTATACAGAGTTCCTTACTGAGTTCTCTGAATTTCTATCAGACCTTGTCGTCATGGCAGATAATATTCAAATTTTTGGTGACTTTAACATTCACATGGAAAAGTCCACAGATCCACTACAAAAGGCTTTCGGCGCCATCATCGACTCAGTGGGTTTTGACCAACATGTCTCCGGACCTACTCATTGCCACAGTCATACCCTGGATCTAGTTCTGTCCCGTGGAATAAATATTGTGGATCTAAATGTTTTTCCTCATAATCCTGGACTATCGGACCACCATTTTATTTTGTTTGCAATCACAACAAATAATTATCTTAGACCCCAACCAAGGATCATCAAAAGCCGTGCTATAAATTCTCGGACAACCCAAAGATTCCTAGATGCCCTTCCAGACTCCTTCCACCTATCCAAGGATGTCAGAGTACAAAAATCAGTTAACAATCAAACTGAGGATCTAAATGTAACCTTGCGTAATACCCTAGATGCAGTCACACCCCTAAAAACAAAAAACAATTGTCACAAGAAACTAGCTCCCTGGTACACAGAAAATACCCGAGCTCTGAAGCAAGCTTCCAGAAAACTGGAACAGAAATGGCGCTCCACCAAACTGGAAGTCTTCCTACTAGCTTGGAAAGAGTCCTCACTGCTGCTCCATCATCCTATTTTTCCAACCTAATTGAGGAGAATAAGAACAATCCTACTTTTCTATTTGATACTGTTGCAAAGCTGACTAAAAAGCAGCATTCCCCAAGAGAGGATGCCTTTCACTTCAGCAGTGATGATTTCATGAACTTCTTCAACGAAAAGATCATTATCATTAGAAAGCAAATTACAGACTCCTCTTTGAATCTGTGTATTTCCCCAAAGCTCAGCTGTCCTGAGTCTGACAGAACTGCCAGGACCTGGGATCAATGGAGACACTCAAGTGTTTTAATCCTATATCTCTTGACACATTCATGAAAATAGTAATGGCCTCTAAACCTTCAACCTGCATACTGGACCCTATTCCAACTAAACTACTGAAAGAGCTACTTCCTGTGCTCGGCCCTCCTATGCTGAACATAATAAATGGCTCCCTCTCCACCGGATGTGTACCAAACTCTCTAAAAGTGGCAGTAATAAAGCCTCTCTTGAAAAAGCCAAGCCTTGACCCCTATATTGAATCTCCCATTTCTCTCAAAAATCGTAGAAAAAGCTGTTGTAAAACTCACTGCCTTCCTGAAGACAAATAATAATGTATACGAAACACTTCAGTCTGGTTTTAGACTCCATCATAGCACTGAGACTGTGAAATGGTAAATTACCTTTTAATGGCGTCAGACCTTAGTGCTGCTTTTGACACCATCGACCACCATATTCTATTGGAGAGATTGGAAACCTTAATTGGTCTTAACTGGTTTAGATCTTATCTGTCGGAGAGATATCAGTTTGTCTCTGTGGATGGTTTGTCCTCTGATAAATCAATTGTATGTTTCGGTGTTCCTTAAGGTTCCGTTTTAGGGACACTATTGTTTTCACTATATATTTTACCTCTTGGTGATGTCATTCGGAAACATAATGTTAACTTCCATTGCTATGCGGACGACACACAGCTGTACGTTTCGATGAAACATGGTGATGCCGCGAAATTTCCAGCCCTGGAAGCCTGTGTTTCAGACACAAGGAAGTGGATGGCGGCAAATTTTTTACTTTTAAATTCTGACAAAATAGAGATGCTAGTTCTAGGTCCCAAGAAACAAAGAGATCTGCTTTTGGATCTGACAATTAATCTTGATGGTTGTACAGTCGTCTCCCAAAAAACTGTGAAGGACCTTGGCGTTACTCTGGACCCTGATCTCTCTTTTAACGAACATATCAAGAATATTTCAAGGACAGCTCTTTTACATCTTCGTTACATTTTTTTTATTTTGATTTTTTTAGTTCACCTTTATTTAACCAGGTAGGTCAGTTGAGAACAAGTTCTCATTTGCAACTGTGACCTGGTCAAGACAAAGCAAAGCAGTGCGACAAAAAAAATACAACACAGAGTTACACAGTAAACAAACAGTCAAAAACACAATAGAAAATCTATATACAGAGCGCAAAATGTAGTGCAAAATGCAATAAGGTTAAGAGGTAGGACAATAAATAGACCATAGTGGTGAAATAAATTACAGATTAGCATTAACACTGGAATGAAGGATGTGCAAATTATGATGTGCAAATAGAGATACTGGAGTGCAAGATTAGCGAAAAAATAAAAAAATAAAATATGGGGATGAGGTAGTAGTGTGGGCTATTTACAGAAGGGCTATATACAGGTGCAGTGATCGATAAGCAGCTTTGACAGCTGATGCTTAAAGTTGTTGAGTGAGATAGGAACCTCCAGCTTCAATGATTTTTGCAATTCGTTCCAGTCATTGGCAGCAGAGAACTGGAAGGAATGGCGGCCAAAGGAGGCGTTGGCTTTGGGGGTGACCAGTGAGATATACCTGCTGGAGCACATGCTACGGGTGGGTGTTGCTATGGTGACCAGTGAGCTGAGATAGGGCGGGGATTTACCTAATAAAGACTTATAGATGACCTGGAGCCAGTGGGTTTGGCGACGAATATATAATGAAGGCCAGCCAACAAGAGCATACAGGTCGCAGTGGTGGGTAGTATATGGGGCTTTGGTAACAAAACGGATGGCACTGTGATGGATTACATCCAATTTGCTGAGCAGAGTGTTGGGAGGCTAATTTGTAAATGACATCACCGAAATCAAGGATCGGTAGGATAGTCAGTTTTACAAGGGCAAGTTTGGCAGCATGAGTGAAGGAGGCTTTGTTGCGAAATAGGAAGCCGATTCTGGATTTAATTTTGGATTGGAGATGGTTAATGTGAGTCTGGAAGTTGAGTTTATAGTCTAACCAGATGCCTAGGTATTTGTAGGTGTCCACGTATTCTAAGTCGGATCTGTCAAGAGTAGTGATGATAGTCCGGTGGGCAGGTGCGGGCAGCGTTCGATAGAAAAGCATGCATTTGGTTTTACTAGCATTTAAGAGCAGTTGGAGGCCACGGAAGAAGTGTTGTATGGCGTTGAAGCTTGTTTGAAGGTTAGTAAACACAGTGTCCAAAGAGGGGCTCGATGTATACAGAATGGTGTCGTCTGCGTAGAGATGGATCAGAGAGTCACCAGCAGCGAGAGCGACATCGTTGATGTATATAGAGAAAAGGGTTGGCCCAAGAATTGAACCCTGTGGCACCCCCATAGAAACTGTCAGAGGATCGGACAACAGGCCCTCCGATTTGACACACTGAACTCTGTCTGCAAAGTAGTTAGAGAACCAGGCAAGGCAGTCACTTGAGAAACCAAGGCTGTTGAGTCTGCCAATAAGAATGCGGTGATTGACAGAGTCGAAAGCCTTGGCCAGGTCGATGAAGACGGCTGCACAGTACTGTCTTTTATCGATGGCGATTATGATATCGTTCAGTACCTTGAGCGTAGCTGAGGTGCACCCATGACCAGCTCGGAAACCAGATTGCATAGCAGAGAAGGTACGGTGGGATTCGAAGTGGTCAGTTATCTGTTTGTTAACTTGGCTCGGACATTGCAAAAATCAGATGCATAAAATGTCCAAAAATGATGCAGAAAAGCTAATCCATGCTTTTGTCACTTCTAGATTAGATTACTGCAATGCTCTACTCTCCGGCTACCCGGATAAAGCACTAAATAAACTTCAATTAGTGCTAAACACGGCTGCTAGAATCTTGAGTCCCACCCCCACTTTGCTCACAACACCTCTGCTGAGACAATCAGTGACCCCACCTCCGCCCCTGCTCCCCCTGGACTGATCCTCAACACCCCCCTTCCCCCCACCTCCCCACCTGGGCTGGCTTTCACCACCAACCAAGTGAAGAGAGAGCTGGATAGACTACATCAGTGGAAAGCGGCGGGCCCTGATGGCATCAGCCCAAGGGTGCTGAGGGTCTGTGCTGACCAACTGTGTGGAATACTCCAGCGTTACTTCAACCTTAGCCTGAGCCTAGAAAGGGTCCCTGTGCTGTGGAAAACATCCTGCCTCGTCCCAGTGCCCAAAAAGGCACACCCCACTGTCCTGAATGACTTCAGACCTGTAACATCTAACATCCCACATCATGAAGACCCTGGAAAGGTTAG
The DNA here is from genome assembly GCA_023634145.1 of Thymallus thymallus. Classification (NCBI taxonomy): domain Eukaryota; kingdom Metazoa; phylum Chordata; class Actinopteri; order Salmoniformes; family Salmonidae; genus Thymallus; species Thymallus thymallus. The sequence goes on from CM042410.1 coordinate 663,706, forward strand.
TCCTCGCTCACCTCAGACCCCTGGTGTGTACATCACTGGACCCCCTGCAGTTTGCATACCAGAGCACCTTCAGTCACAGACTAATAATAATAATAATATATTTTATTTGTAATGCACTTTACATTTGGATCAAATCTCAAAGTGCTACAGTTAAGATCATAAAAGCATGGTAAAGAAAAATCAATATAAAATACAAATAGACATATTAGTTAAAAGAGGTGCCCTCAGATGGTCGGGGAGGGCATTCCAGATACGAGGAGCAGCAGAACAGAAAGCCCGATCACCCATGGTGCTGAGCTTAGTCTTGGGGAGAAGGAGGCGGTTTGAGTTTGTTGAACGGAGAGATCGAGTTGTAGTTAGAGGAGTGAGAAGTTCTTTCAGATGTGGGGGGGGGCATTTCCATAGATGCACTGGTGGGTGAATGAAGAATGGGTGTGATGTGGTCGTATTTTCGCACTCTCATCAAGATCCTTGCAGCACTATTCTGAACATACTGCAGTCTCTGCAGGCTTTTGTTAGGGATCCCGATGAGAAGTGCATTACAGTAGTCCAGTCTGGAGGAGATAAAGGCGTGGACCAGTATTTCAGCATCTGCTAAGGTGAGTGTGGAATGGAGTTTTGCAATATTTCTGAGATGGTTTTTGATATGGGCTTCGAAGGTGAGTTGTGGGTCAAATCTTACACCAAGATTGGTGACAGTTGTGGAGAGGGGAATGTCATGACCAGAGATACAGTGGGGAGAACAAGTATTTGATACACTGCCGATTTTGCAGGTTTTCCCACTTACAAAGCATGTAGAAGTCTGTAATTTTTATCATAGGTACTCTTCAACTGTGAGTGACGGAATCTAAAACAAAAATCCAGAAAATCACATTGTATGATTTTTAAGTAATTAATTTGCATTTTATTGCATGACATAAGTATTTGATACATCAGAAAAGCAGAACTTAATATTTGGTAGAGAAACCTTTGTTTGCAATTACAGAGATTATACGTTTCCTGTAGTTCTTGACCAGGTTTGCACACACTGCAGCAGGGATTTTGGCCCACTCCTCCATCCAGATCCTTCAGGTTTCGGGGCTGTCGCTGGGCAATACGGACTTTCAGCTCCCTCCAAAGACTTTCTATTGGGTTCAGGTCTGGAGACTGGCTAGGCCACTCCAGGACCTTGAGATGCTTCTTACGGAGCCACTCCTTAGTTGCCCTGGCTGTGTGTTTCGGGTCGTTGTCATGCCGGAAGACCCAGCCACGACCCATCTTCAATGCTCTTACTGAGGGAAGGAGGTTGTTGGCCAAGATCTCGCGATACATGGCCCCATCCATCCTCCCTTCAATACGGTGCAGTCGTCCTGTCCCCTTTGCAGAAAAGCATACCCAAAGAATATGTTTCCACCTCCATGCTTCACGGTTGGGATGGTGTTCTTGGGGTTGTACTCATCCTTCTTTTTCCTGACAAACACGGCGAGTGGAGTTTAGACCAAAAAGCTCTATTTTTGTCTCATCAGACCACATGACCTTCTCCCATTCCTCCTCTGGATCATCCAGATGGTCATTGGCAAACTCCAGACGGGCCTGGACAAGCGCTGGCTTGAGCAGGGGGACCTTGCGTGCTCTGCAGGATTTTAATCCATGACGGCGCAGTGTGTTACTAATGGTTTTCTTTGAGACTGTGGTCCCAGCTCTCTTCAGGTCATTGACCAGGTCCTGCCGTGTAGTTCTGGGCTGATCCCTCACCTTCCTCATGATCATTGATGCCCCACAAGGTGAGATCTTGCATGGTGCCCCAGACCGAGGGAGATTGACCGTCATCTTGAACTTCTTCCATTTTCTAATAATTGCGCCAACAGTTGTTGCCTTCTCACCAAGCTGCTTGCCTATTGTCCTGTAGCCCATCCCAGCCTTGTGCAGGTCTACAATTTTATCCCTGATGTCCTTACACAGCTGTTTGATTGAGTGTGTGGAGTCCGTTTGATTGAGTGTGTGGACAGGTGTCTTTTATACAGGTAACGAGTTCAAACAGGTGCAGTTAATACAGGTAATGAGTGGAGAACAGGAGGGCTTCTTAAAGAAAAACTAACAGGTCTGTGAGAGACGGAATTCTTACTGGTTGGTAGGTGATCAAATACTTATGTCATGCAATAAAATGCAAATTAATTATTTAAAAAATCATACAATGTGATTTTCTGGATTTGTGTTTTAGATTCCGTCTCTCCCAGTTGAAGTGTACCTATGATAAAAATTACAGACCTCTACATGCTTTGTAAGTAGGAAAACCTGCAAAATCGGCAGTGTATCAAATACTTGTTCTCCCCACTGTAGTTATACCAGTTATGGAGGAAGACTGGGTTTGATGTGGGGTGCCAACAAGAATTGCCTCAGTTTTGGAGCTGTTTAACTGGAGGAAGTTTTGTTTCATCCACACCTTTATCTCCTCCAGACAGGCGGTGAGTGTTGAAGACGGAAATGATGTTGATGAAGTTGCAGAGGCAAGTGTTTCCGATTTCATGTACAGTTGTGTGTCATCAGCATAGCAGTGAAATGAGACTCCATAGCGGCTAATGACATGACCGAGGGAGATGATATAAGTGATGAAGAGAATGGGGCCAAGGACTGACCCCTGGGGGACCCCGCAGGTGACTGTGTGTTGCCGGGACCTTGCACTTCCAAGTGAAATGTACTCTGTTCTGTTAGTGAGGTATGATTTAAACCAGTTAAGAGCAGTGTTAGTGAGTCCAATGGTTTGATGTAGCCGGTTGAGGAGTATGCCATGATCCACAGTATCGAAAGCAGCAGTCAGATCGAGGAGTATGAGGAGGGATGGTGAACCAGCATCAGCTGTCATACGTAGATTGTTTGTGACTCTAACCAGGGCCGTTTCCGTGCTGTGGGCAGAGCGGAACCAGACTTTAATTTTTCGAAAAGTTTGTTGTGTTTAAGATGATCCTGGAGGTGGGCGGCAACAACTTTCTCCAGTACTTTGGAGAGGAATGGGAGATTGGAAATAGGCCTATAATTTGCAAATACATCTGGATCAAGGGTGGGTTTTTTAAGAAGTGGTCTGATGATGGCTGTTTTTAGGGCAGATGGAACATTGCCAGACTGGAGGGAGTGGTTTATTACAGTGGTAATCAGATGGCTTAGGACAGAGATGTTTACTTTCACCAGAGCTGTAGGAAAAGGGTTGAGGGTACAGGTGGTGGGTTTCATCCTTTTGATTATCTTCTCAACCTCTTGCTGTGAGATTTCTGGGAAGCAGTGTAGGGGCTCGGAGATTGTAAGCTGTGAGTGGATAGTCAAGGTGGATAGTGGTGAGGATCCAGGAAAGGTAGAATTAATTGAGTCTATTTTTGTTTTGAAGAAGTCCAGGAAATTATTACAGTGCTCTTCTGTAGTTTCTGTAAGTGATGTGGTTTGAGTAGATGATTTATGGTGTAGATCAGCTGTTTGGAGTTTCCGGGTCTATTTCTGATGATGTTTGAATAAAAGTGTGACCGTGCCTCTGTAAGTGCCTTTGACTAGTCCTTTTGGTGTTCCCGAAAAGCGAGCTTGTGCACAGTGAGACCTGTAGCTTTGTATCTCCTCTCAATGGCACGCCCAGCTGCCTTCATGTTTCGTAGCTCACCGGTTTACCAGGGGGCTTATCGGGAGAAAGTGACCGTTCTGGTTTTGACCGGGGCGTGGAGATCCAGAATGCTTCTGAGGGTGTTATTGTAATAGTCCACTGAGTCCATGGGTGGTAGACAGTTTACAGGAAGGAGATGCTGAAGGTCAGATGCCATAGTCTCTAGGTTGATGTTTTTCAAGTTTCTGAAGCAGATTTGGCGTTTGGGCTTAATGAGGGTGGACGGTGAAGACATCTTCATGGAGATGGCCTTATGGTCGGAAACTCCCAGATCATACACCAGAAGATTGCTGAGATGAACGGAGTTTGTAATGACTAGGTCGAGAGTGTGGCCCCTTGTATGAGTGGGGGCATCGACAAATTGTGTCAGATTAAAACATTTGAGTAATTGGAGGAACTCTGCTGCGAGACGGCAGGTGGAGGAGTTGACATGAATATTCATATCTCCAAGTACGCTGATATTTGCAGACATTGTACAGAAGGTAGAAAGAAGATTGGTCATCTCTGGGATGAAAGATGAGTTTGGTTTGGGTGGCCGGTAGATAAGAAGTATCGTCGTGGAGATAGGGTGCTTACATTTAAATGCAAGGCATTCAAACGAAGACAGGTCAGACAGGGTTATAGGGGACAAGATCAGATCACTTCGGTGGATGACAGCCAAACCACCACCACGCCCTGTGCTGCGGGCTTTCTGTAAGTAGCAATAGCCAGGAGGACAGGTATCATTAAAAAAATAATATCCCACCACGGTGTGCCAGAGAGCGCTACAGGAGGTCCTTCCTGCCGCGGCTATTAGACTATATAATGCCTCAACGGGGTGCCGTCCCGTCGGCAACATAGATCTGGAACTGTTGGGGTGCTAGGCCCTAGTTTAACAATTATGCATCCATCCGTGAGTAACTCTGGTCCGTAATCACTCATTCACTCAGGACCTATTTATTCATGCTGTTCTGTATATACATACTCATGTACAGTTGTTATATCATATCACGTGCAATATTGCAAGTAATTCTTGGACCTAACTTACGTAGTCATTCACTCAGGAATGCATATTAGTATCCTGTCAGTTGCACCTTTTCTCATTGCTTTTAGTATATTGAATGTGCAATACGTGCAGTTGTCTGTAATTAAACCCTGCGCACTAAAGACTGTATTTTAAGGGAATTACTATTATTACCCCAAATGATATCATACACACATTTAGCTATTTAAGTTTCTCTTCCTGTCATTTACCTGTACAGTTTATGTAACCATGCAAGTATTCACTTATCTGTAAATATAACTGTATATTTACCTGTACAGCTAATTTAACCATGCAAAATATTCACTTACCTGTTCATTTAACCAGTCTGTCTATTAAGTAAACTATTATTACCCTCGCTCATATCATACGCATTTTTAGCTATTGAAGTATTTCTCTGCCATCGACCTGTATAGTATAGTTAACCATCCAACATCCACCAATGTATAGTGTACATATTCAGCCAACCACCCATACTATGCTATGTCTTTTTATAGCTTTTTTGCACTCCAGATATCTTGTATTTCTATACTTTTTCATACTGACGCTCTATGTATCATGTACCGTGTATCTGTCTTTTGTGTACTTTCGTTGTGGCATTTTGCACCTGCCCTGTGTTTTGTTGTATCTATCTATCTATCTATCTATCTATCTATCTATCTATCTATCTATCTAATCTATCTATCTATCTATCTATCTATCTATCTATCTATCTATCTATCTATCTATCTATCTATCTATCTATCTATCTATCTATCTATCTATCTATCTATCTATCTATCTATCTATCTATCTATCTATCTATCTATCTATCTATCTATCTATCTATCTATCCACATGTTAATGTTGAAATGAGTTGGTGTGCCCAGTGGGCTTGTAAATAAGGAGCATGAAAACGAATGCATGAAAACGAATGCATATTCCTTACGTTATATAGCCTACATGCACCACCATTAACATGTAAATGTTTCACAGTGAAAGTAAACTAAATGAATGACGCGCAGAGAACGTAGCCTTCAGTCCCATGACGTCGTGGTGGAACGTCGAGGTGGAACGTCGTGCGCATGGAGGATGAACTGTGGACTGCTTTACAATCATCTGGTCGCTTTCTGGTTTGCTAGCTTTTGGATATATGACTAACGGAATGATATCGGACGACCAAAACCTAACGTTGCATTTGTGAAGATGCCAAAGCATTCGAATAAAATATTTTAGCGTCAACTAATAGACCAAAGAGCGGTTATGATGTGTAACAGGTGAGTCAAGCTGATTTCACAGCTGCGTTGCAGAGCCGATGACAGATCATTTTCTCGCAGTCACTACATTCTTCTAAATTGGTTACAAAAGTTGTTATAATTATGTTGAATAACAATGACTACTGATACAATTCAGGGATTGGAAAACGGTATGAGATAACTATTTCCTTATTAAGCCATTGCGCCTTTGGACATTCCGTTGCGCATGTGCAGCCGGTGGGGGAATGTGGTTCTTGTAGTTCTTCTCTTTCCGGTCTGTATTGTACTTCAGACTGTATCACAGCCACTGCACAATCTACACACAACACCCCATAATGACATCAATCTACACACAATACCCCATAATGACATCAATCTACACACAATACCCCATAATGACATCAATCTACACACAATACCCCATAATGACATCAATCTACACACAATACCCCATAATGACATCAATCTACACACAATACCCCATAATGACATCAATCTACACACAATACCCCATAATGACATCAATCTACACACAATACCCCATAATGACATCAATCTACACACAATACCTTATAATGACATCAATCTACACACAATACCCCATAATGTCATCAATCTACACACAATACCCCATAATAACATCAATCTACACACAATACCCCATAATGACACAACACCCCATAATGACACAATACCCCATAATGACATCAATCTACACACAATACCCCATAATGACACAACACCCCATAATGTTACAATACCCCATAATGACACAATACCCCATAATGACACAATACCCCATGTCATTATGGGGTATTGTGTGTAGATTGATGTCATTATGGGGTATTGTGTGTAGATTGATGTCATTATGGGGTATTGAGTGTAGATTGATGTCATTATGGGGTATTGTGTGTAGATTGATGTCATTATGGGGTATTGTGTGTAGATTGATGTCATTATGGGGTATTGTGTGTAGATTTATGTCATTATGGGGTATTGTGTGTAGATTTATGTCATTATGGGGTATTGTGTGTTATAGAAAGCCTGCATGTTCAAGGTAGCATGTAATTATAGAAAGCCTGCATGTTCAAGGTAGCATGTAATTATAGAAAGCCTGCATGTTCAAGGTAGCATGTAATTATAGAAATCGTGCATGTTCAAGGTAGCATGTAATTATAGAAAGCGTGCATGTTCAAGGTAGCATGTAATTATAGAAAGCGTGCATGTTCAAGGTAGCATGCAAAGGTCTCAGGTCTGTGGAGATCTTGATAATTTCTATAATAATCTGTCCAGAATGTTGAACAGCATTGATCACTTGGACCAGGTACTGTTAATAATCTCAACTGGTCATTTGGTTGTGCTATTTGATGAAGCACAGTGATAACACATTATGTTGTTGTATAAATACAAAATATCTGATATTGTATTTCCATTTGAACTTTGTTGTGATTTTAAATGGTTGAAAGAGCAGTGATAACACATTTAGATGACAACTAAACCAAAAATCAGACATTGTTTTCCCATTGGAATTTGTTTGTGTTTTTAGATGTTTGGAAGCCTAGTGATATCACATTGGAAATTCAGATAACTTCTGGCTGTCTTTTTGAGTGGGTGGTTAAAGGTTGAAATCTTTTTTAACATCTCAACCAAATATTACCCAATTTCCACATTGCAATGACGCGGTGTGTCCAGTGGGTAATGTTTATGTGTTGATTTCCAGATGAAACTGTGATGCCAGGGGTGTATTCATTTACCAGAAGCAATCAGTGCAAATAGAACTAAACGGGGAGGGACCTACCTGAATTTGTCCAATAGAAACTCTAATTTGCGTTTTCCGTTTGGAGTAAACCGTTTCTGTTGAAAACGTTTTGCAAATAGTGAAACATTTTGCAAAAGAATTGGCATAATGATTACACCCCTGGACAACATGTCTCACACAGAAGGGGAAAATAGGTAGGTGCCTATAAACTGCACCAAGAGCAAGGTTGTGGGTTGGATGCATCTTCCCCACTTCATTAGAGGTGGTTTAGGCTATGTATTGAATTGACAGGGTAGTTACATCATACATTTAGTGAAATAAATAAGAGTTGGAGTTGGATGCATCTATTCCACCTTAGTTACAGTGTAATGACTGAAGAAGGTTGACAGGTCATATGTTTATTGTTATTTCCATTAGTCACGGCACCCAGCTGTACCTGGAGGTGCCGTCGTCATGTATTCCTATCGTCTACTCTCCAGTATACAACATCACCTTCCTGGGCCTTGAGAAACTACACCCCTTCGACAGCGGGAAGTGGGGGAAAGTCATCCACTTCCTAAAAGGTACAGGGTTTAGAGTAATCACTCAATCACATTTCAGAATGTTTTACATGAGCAGTTAGGGTCAGGTACTGTAGCCTGGTAGTATGCTGAACAGGTAGTGTAGCCTGGTAGTATGCTGAACAGGTAGTGTAGCCTGGTAGTATGCTGAACAGGTAGTGTAGCCTGGTAGTATGCTGAACAGGTACTGTAGCCTGGTAGTATGCTGAACAGGTAGTGTAGCCTGGTAGTATGCTGAACAGGTAGTGTAGCCTGGTAGTATGCTGAACAGGTACTGTAGCCTGGTAGTATGCTGAACAGGTACTGTAGCCTGGTAGTATGCTGAACAGGTACTGTAGCCTGGTAGTATGCTGAACAGGTAGTGTAGCCTGGTAGTATGCTGAACAGGTAGTGTAGCCTGGTAGTATGCTGAACAGGTAGTGTAGCCTGGTAGTATGCTGAACAGGTAGTGTAGCCTGGTAGTATGCTGAACAGGTAGTGTAGCCTGGTAGTATGCTGAACAGGTACTGTAGCCTGGTAGTATGCTGAACAGGTAGTGTAGCCTGGTAGTATGCTGAACAGGTAGTGTAGCCTGGTAGTATGCTGAACAGGTAGTGTAGCCTGGTAGTATGCTGAACAGGTAGTGTAGCCTGGTAGTATGCTGAACAGGTAGTGTAGCCTGGTAGTATGCTGAACAGGTAGTGTAGCCTGGTAGTATGCTGAACAGGTAGTGTAGCCTGGTAGTATGCTGAACAGGTAGTGTAGCCTGGTAGTATGCTGAACAGGTAGTGTAGCCTGGTAGTATGCTGAACAGGTAGTGTAGCCTGGTAGTATGCTGAACAGGTAGTGTAGCCTGGTAGTATGCTGAACAGGTAGTGTAGCCTGGTAGTATGCTGAACAGGTAGTGTAGCCTGGTAGTATGCTGAACAGGTAGTGTAGCCTGGTAGTATGCTGAACAGGTACTGTAGCCTGGTAGTATGCTGAACAGGTAGTATAGCCTGGTAGTATGGTCTTATCTAAATATAATACCAGAGGAGAGGTACCTACTGCAGATCAGATGGTCTTATCTAAATATAATACCAGAGGAGAGGTACCTACTGCAGATCAGATGGTCTTATCTAAATATAATACCAGAGGAGAGGTACCTACTGCAGATCAGATGGTCTTATCTAAATATAATACCAGAGGAGAGGTACCTACTGCAGATCATTAAGGTTTAAAAGGCAACACTGATCCTAGATTAGCATTCCTACTCTGAGAATCTAAAGTTAAGACAGGTGTGTCCACTTCACCACTTGTATGGTTTGTAGAGTTACACTCAGAAGTTCCAAAATAATAAACATTTCAAATGTCATATTATGTATATATACAGTGTTGTAACAATGTGCAAATAGATGTATCTCTCTCTCTCTCTCCTCTCTCTCTCCTCTCTCTCTCTCTCTCCTCTCTCTCGTGCTACTCTGTCTCTCTCTCTCTCTCTCTCTCTCTCTCTCTCTCTCTCTCTCTCGCACTCTGTCTTTCTCTCTCAGAGGAGAAATTGATCAGTGATGGGAGCATTGTTGAGGCACGGGAGGCTACAGAGGAAGACCTACTGGTTGTTCACTCCAAACGCTACCTCAACAGACTCAAGGTGGGTTCACTCCAAATGCTACCTCAACAGACTCAAGGTAGGTTCACTCCAAACGCTACCTCAACAGACTCAAGGTGGGTTCACTCCAAATGCTACCTCAACAGACTCAAGGTGGGTTCACTCCAAATGCTACCTCAACAGACTCAAGGTAGGTTCACTCCAAACGCTACCTCAACAGACTTACTGTGAGGGCTTGGTTGTGGTAAGGCCTCTTACTCCCACCAGGGGGGGTGAAAGGCACACAATCAAGTCCTCACACCCTAACTGGGGAAGTTAATGATCCCCAATCAGAGACAGCTGTCTAGAGTTGTCTCTGATTGGGGATAGTATTTAGGCCCCACCCACATCCACCTGTGTGTGGATCATTGCTTGTGTTTCAGTGTTTATGTAAGTTCTCACACCACGCTGTTTCATAGGTTTGTTTGTGTTTTATTTTATATAATAAAACATGTTCGCCACGTCCTCTCGCTCTGCGCCTCGTTCCCTCTACACTCACCGTGACACAGAGATCTCCTAGTCCTCACCTAAATACCTACCTACCTCAGAGCTGTAGAGATGTACAGTCCATTAGGAAAGTATTCAGACCCCTTCCCTTTTTACACATTTTGTTACATTACAGCCTTATTCTAAAATGGATTCAATAAAAATGTCCTCATCAATCTACACACAATACCCCATAATGACATCAATCTACACACAATACCCCATAATGACATCAATCTACACACAATACCCCATAATGACATCAATCTACACACTATAACCCATAATGACATCAATCTACACACTATACCCCATAATGACATCAATCTACACACTATACCCCATAATGACATCAATCTACACACAATACCCCATAATGACATCAATCTACACACAATACCCCATAATGACATCAATCTACACACAATACCCCATAATGACATCAATCTACACACAATACCCCATAATGACATCAATCTACACACTATAACCCATAATGACATCAATCTACACACTATACCCCATAATGACATCAATCTACACACTATACCCCATAATGACATCAATCTACACACAATACCCCATAATGACATCAATCTACACACAATACCCCATAATGACAAAATACCCCATAATGATACAATACCCCATAATGACACAATACCCCATAATGACATCAATCTACACACAATACCCCATAATGACATCAATCTATCCACAATACCCCATAATGACACAATACCCCATAATGATACAATACCCCATAATGACGCAATACCCCATAATGACGCAATACCCCATAATGACACAATACCCCATAATGACGCAATACCCCATAATGACGCAATACGCCATAATGACACAATACCCCATAATGACACAATACCCCATGATGCAATACCCCATAATGACGCAATACCCCATAATGACCCAATGTCTAAAAGATAAAAACATAGCTTATTTCCATCATTATTCAGAACCTTTGCTATCAGCTCAGGTGCTTCCTGTTTCCAACTTGATTGTAGTCCACCTGTGGTAAATACAATTGATTGGAAAGGCACACACCTGTCTATATAAGGTCCCACAGTTGACAGTGCATGTCAGAGCAAAAACCAAGCCATGAGGTCGAAGGAATTGTCCGTAGAGCTCCGAGACAGGATTGTGTCGAGGCACAGATCTGGGGAAGGTTACCAAAACATTTCTGCAGCATTGAAGGTCCCCAACAACACAGTGGCCTCCATCATTCTTAAATGGAAGAAGTTTGGAACCACCAAGACTTCCTAGAGCTGGCCATCCGGCCAAACTGAGCAATCAGGGGAGAAGGGCCTTGGTCAGGGAGGTGACCGAGAACCCAATGATCACACTGACAGTTCCTCTGTGGAGATGGGAGAACCTTCCAGAAGGACAACCATCTCTGCAGTACTCCACCAATCAGGCCTTTATGGTTGAGTGATCAGACGGAAGCTACTCCTCATTAAATAATAAGGCCGTAACGTAACAAAATGTGGAAAAAGTCAATGGAGCTGAATACTTTCTGAATGCACTGTACCTACCTCAGAGCTGTTTGGTGAGGGCTGTAGAGAGGTACAGTACCTACCTACGTAAGTAAGTATTCTGTTGCATTCACTTTATGCTTTATTTTATTGTATATATATGTATTATATGTATTATATTACAGTGTAAATTAGAGTTGAGACTGTTGTTGATAACGCCTAGACGTTTTGGCAGCAGTAATCAATCCCATTCAGAACTAAACCTAGCTGTGTACATCAGAACTCACCTTCCTAAACCTAGCTGTGTTCATCAGAACTCACCTTCCTAAACCTAGCTGTGTACATCAGAACTCACCTTCCTAAACCTAGCTGTGTACATCAGAACTCACCTTCCTAAACCTAGCTGTGTACATCAGAACTCACCTTCCTAAACCTAGCTGTGTACATCAGAACTCACCTTCCTAAACCTAGCTGTGTACATCAGAACTCACCTTCCTAAACCTAGCTGTGTACATCAGAACTCACCTTCCTAAACCTAGCTGTGTACATCAGAACTCACCTTCCTAAACCTAGCTGTGTACATCAGAACTCATTGTTTTTTCCCGTAGTGTGTGTTCTGTATGTGTGTTCTGTGTGTGTTCTGCATGTGTGTGTGTGTTCTCCATATGTGTGTGTGTTCTCCATGTGTGTGTGTGTGTTCTCCATGTGTGTGTGTGTGTTCTCCATATGTGTGTGTGTGTTCTCCATATACAGTGGGGAGAACAAGTATTTGATACACTGCCGATTTTGCAGGTTTTCCTACTTACAAAGCATGTAGAGGTCTGTAATTTTTATCAGAGGTACTCTTCAACTGTGAGAGACGGAATCTAAAACAAAAATCCAGAAAATCACATTGTATGATTTTTAAATAATTAATTTGCATTTTATTGCATGACATAAGTATTTGATCACCTACCAACCAGTAAGAATTCCGGCTCTTACAGACCTGTTAGTTTTTCTTTAAGAAGCCCTCCTGTTCTCCACTCATTACCTGTATTAACTGCACCTGTTTGAACTCGTTACCTGTATAAAAGACACCTGTCCACACACTCATTCAAACAGACTCCAACCTCTCCACAATGGCCAAGACCAGAGAGCTGTGTAAGGACATCAGGGATAAAATTGTAGACCTGCACAAGACTGGGATGGGCTACAGGACAATAGGCAAGCAGCTTGGTGAGAAGACAACAACTGTTGGCGCAATTATTAGAAAATGGAAGAAGTTCAAGATGACGGTCAATCTCCCTCGGTCTGGGGCACCATGCAAGATCTCACCTCGTGGGGCATCAATGATCATGAGGAAGGTGAGGGATCATCCCAGAACTACACGGCAGGACCTGGTCAATGACCTGAAGAGAGCTGGGACCACAGTCTCAAAGAAAACCATTAGTAACACACTACGCCGTCATGGATTAAAATCCTGCAGCGCACGCAAGGTCCCCCTGCTCAAGCCAGCGCATGTCCAGGCCCGTCTGAAGTTTGCCAATGACCATCTGGATGATCCAGAGGAGGAATGGGAGAAGGTCATGTGGTCTGATGAGACAAAAATAGAGCTTTTTGGTCTAAACTCCACTCGCTGTGTTTGGAGGAAGAAGAAGGATGAGTACAACCCCAAGAACACCATCCCAACCGTGAAGCATGGAGGTGGAAACATAATTCTTTGGGGATGCTTTTCTGCAAAGGGGACAGGACGACTGCACCGTATTGAGGGGAGGATGGATGGGGCCATGTATTGCGAGATCTTGGCCAACAACCTCCTTCCCTCAGTAAGAGCATTGAAGATGGGTCGTGGCTGGGTCTTCCAGCATGACAACGACCCGAAACACACAGCCAGGGCAACTAAGGAGTGGCTCCGTAAGAAGCATCTCAAGGTCCTGGAGTGGCCTAGCCAGTCTCCAGACCTGAACCCAATAGAAAATCTTTGGAGGGAGCTGAAAATCTGTATTGCCCAGCGACAGCCCCGAAACCTGAAGGATCTGTATGGAGGAGTGGGCCAAAATCCCTGTTGCAGTGTGTGCAAACCTGGTATTGAACTACAGGAAACGTAGGATCTCTGTAATTGCACCAAATATTAATCGTACCAAATATTAAGTTCTGCTTTTCTGATGTATCAAATACTTATGTCATGCAATAAAATGCAAATTAATTAATAAAAAATCATACAATGTGATTTTCTGGATTTTTGTTTTATATTCCGTCAGTCACAGTTGAAGTGTACCTATGATAAAAATTACAGACTTCTACATGCTTTGTAAGTAGGAAAACCTGCAAAATCGGCAGTGTATCAAATACTTGTTCTCCCCACTGTATGTGTGTGTTCTGCATGTGTGTGTGTGTTCTCCATATGTGTGTGTGTTCTCCATATGTGTGTGTGTGCTGCATGTGTGTGTGTGTGTTCTCCATATGTGTGTGTGTTCTCCATATGTGTGTGTGTTCTGCATGTGTGTGTGTGTTCTCCATATGTGTGTGTGTGTTCTCCATGTGTGTGTGTTCTGCATGTGTGTGTGTGTTCTGCATGTGTGTGTGTGTGTGTTCTCCATATGTGTGTGTGTTCTCCATATGTGTGTGTGTTCTCCATATGTGTGTGTGTGTGTGCTGCATGTACACTGGGGGCCAAAAGTTTGAAATATTACTCATTCAAGGGTTTTTCTTTATTTTCACTTTTTTACATTGTAGAATAAAAGTGAAGACATCAACACATATGGAATCATGTAATAACCCAAAAAGTGTTAAACAAATCAAAATATATTTTATTTATTTGAGATTCTTCAAATTAGCCACCCTTTGCCATGATGACAGCTTTGCACACTCATGGCATTCTCTCAACCAGTTTCATGAGGACCGCCACAGGAATGGAAGACACAGAAATACTTCTTCTGCAGAGGATAAGTTCATTAGCCCAAATAAATGCTTCACAGAGTTCAAGTAACAGACATCTCAACATCAACTGTTCAGAGGAGACTGTGTGAATCAGGCCTTCATGGTTGAATTGCTGCAAAGAAACCACTACTAAAGGACACCAATAAGAAGAAGAGACTTGCTTGGGCCAAGAAACACGAGCAATGGACATTAGACCGGTGGAAATTTGGTCTGATTTGAGATATTTGGTTCCAACCTCAACCAAATTTAGATGGTTTGGTATGAGTCGGACCGCAGTGAAGGAAAAGCAGCCAACAAGTGCTCAGCATATGTGGGAACTCCTTCAAGACTGATGGAAAAGCATTCCAGGTGAAGCTGGTTGAGAGAATGCCAAGCGTGTGCAAAGCTGTCATCAAGGCAAAGGGTGGCTACTTTGAAGAATCTCAAATCTAAAATATATTTTAATTTGTTTAACACTTTTTGGTTACTACATGATTCCATATGTGTTATTTCATAGTTTTGATGTCTTCACTATTATTCTACAATGTAAAAAATTGTGCAAATAAAGAAAAACCCTTGAATGAGTAATATTCCCAACTTTTGGCCCCCAGTGTGTGTGTGTGTGTGTGTGTGTGTGTTCTGCGTGTGTGTGTTCTGCGTGTGTGTGTTCTGTGTTTGTGTGTGTGATGATGATGTGTTGTTTTCTTCGTCCAATCCAGTGGTCCCTGGTCGTTGCGACCATCACGGAGATCCCGCCCCTCCTATGCCTACCTAACTTCCTGGTTCAGAGACGGGTCCTGAGACCACTCAGAACACAAACCGGAGGCACCATCATGGTAGGTTGGATTGGAAATCTGTAAATCGATGTCTACCATATAGTAAGTGTGTCAGCTTTGTTTTCAGCAGCCTCTGTAAATTCAACCTTTATGTAACTAGGCAAGTCAGTTAAGAACAAATTCTTATTTACAATGACGGCCTAAACTGGCCAAATTCGGACGACGCTGGGCCAATTGTGCGCCGCCTCCCTATACAGTAGATTGGCGCCGCCCTGCTGGTCGCCTGTTAAGCAGCTCCCATTGTTTGTGCGTTAACTGTTGTTTTTCATCAGTTTTTCGTCAGTTTTTTTGCAACAGTTGAACTATAATAGTTCAGGATTATTAGTGCTACGGTTTTACGAAGGTTTTAGCGGTCCTTTTTATCACTGAGGTACTTTTTATTTTTCTCAGCGCCGAACATTCACGTGAGTCTACAATTATTTACAACAGAGCCCAGCTCCTGGATTTAGCTCACGCAGCACTGCTGCTCCCCAGGGAAAAGTTTGATATTCCGGACGAGTTGAAAAGGCGACGGCGTGGACGTAGGGCGGGATTGAAGTGTAAGGCAAAGCTGAGTAAGTACAAGCCGGCTATACAGTCTATCATTATGGGCAACGTGAGATCGTTACATAACAAGGTGGACAAGCTTCAGGGTCTGGTTCATGGACAAAGAGACTATCGGGAAGAGAGCCTATTGTTTTTTACTGAGACTGAATGATAACATCCCCATAGAGAACGTCACTATCGGCGGTTTCCAGACCATCAGAGCGGACAGGGATCGCGTCTCTTCCGGTAAGAGCAAGGGAGGGGGGCTGGCTTTATTAGTTAACAGATGGTGTCATCCGAGACATATTACTCTTAAGGAACAGTTTTGTAGCCCGGAAATTGAGCTGTTAGCCATTAGCCTGAGACCCTACTATTTGCAGAGGGAATTCACGGCGGCCATTGCTGTTATTGTTTACATCCCGCCCTCCGCTGACGCAAACACAGCGTGTGACGACATCCACTCTGCTATCGCGAGGTTACAGACAGCGCATCCCAGTGCTTTCTTTGCCATTTCGGGGGATTTTAACCATGCATCTCTCTCTTCAACGATGCCCACGTTCAAACAGTTCGTGAAGTGCCCAACCAGGAATAATAACACTCTGGACTTGTTATATGCTAATGTGAAGGATGCATACAACTCCACTGCACTCCCTCCCATCGGTAGATTGGATAACAACATTGTCCACCTCACTCCACTCTACAGACCTATGGTCCAACAGCAGCCTGTGACCACCAGGACCATTAGGAGATGGTCTCCGGAGGCGAATGAAGCCCTACAGGACTGCTTTGAAACAACAGACTGGGATGTGCTCTGTGAGGCTCATGGGGAAGACATCGATGGACTTACTGACTGCCTAACGGACTATATACATTTTTGTGTAGACAACACTGTACCCACCAGGAAGGTACACTGTTTTCCAAATAATAAACCCTGGGTCACGAGAAGAAGAGGGCCTTCAAGGAGGGGGACAAGGACAAATTGAAATGCATCCAGAGGGAGCTGAAGTTGTGGATTGTTGAGGGGAAGAGAGTGTATAAGGAGAAGATGGAAGACAAGCTGAGGCAGAGCCAGGTGAGAGAGGTGTGGAAGGGTATGAGAAATATCACTGGCTTCAAGGAGTCAAACAGTGGGCAGACGGAGGGGACCCAGGACAGAGCCAATGAGCTGAACCAATTTTTTTAACAGGTTCGATACTGGCCCTGTCCACCTCCCTTCCAGCTCCCCAGGCCACACACCCTCACGGCTGTCCCACCCCCACTTTGCTCACAACACCTCTGTTGAGACAATCAGCGACCCCACCTCCGCTCCCTCTGGACTGATCCTCAACACCCACCTCCCCTCCTGGGCTGGCTTTCACCACCAACCAAGTGAAGAGAAGCTGGAGAGACTACATCAGTGGAAAGTGGCGGGCCCTGATGGCATCAGCCCAAGGGTGCTTATGGTCTGTGCTGACCAACTGTGTGGAATACTCCAGCACCACTTCAACCTTAGCCTGAGCCTAGAAAGGGTCCCTGTGCTGTGGAAAACAGTCTGCCTCGTCCCAGTGCCCAAGAAGGCACACCCCACTGTCCTGAATGACTTCAGACCTGTAGCGAGAACATCCCACATCATGAAGACCCTGGAAAGGTTAGTCCTCGCTCACCTCAGACCCCTGGTGTGTACATCACTGGACTCCCTGCAGTTCTGATACCAGCGCAACATTGGGGTGGATGATGCTATCATCTACCTTCTGCAGAGGGCCTACTCTCACCTGGACAACGCAGGTTGCACTGTGAGAGGTTATGTTTTTTGACTTCTCCAGTGCCTTCAACACCATTCAGCCCCTGCTACTGGGTGAGAAGATGAAGAGGATGAAAGTGGAAGCACCCTTAGTCTCCTACAATTTGTGCGACTACAGAGCTGTGTGTCAGAACGGGCAGTGAGCAAAACAGGGGCACCCCAGGGAACGGTCCTGTCCCCCTTCCTGTTCACCCTCTACATCTCAGACTTCAGATACAACTCTGAAACATGCCACCTACAGAAGTTCTCGAATGACTCCGCAATTGTAGGGTGCATCAGTGGTGGGCAGGAGGAGGAGTACAGGAGCACAATCAGTGACTTTGTGTTGTGGTGTGAGCAGAACCACCTTCAGCTCAACATCAGCAAAACAAAGGAGATGGTGGTGGACTTCAGGAGAACCAAGGCACAACTGACTGCAGTCCCTATACAGGGGATGGATGTGGAAATGGTTGGGTCATACAAGTTCCTGGGAGTCCATATGGACAACAGTCTGGGCTGGTAACACCTGGCTCTGTACAAAAAGGGCCAGAACCGACTCTACTTTCTGAGGAGGCTCAGGTTCTTAACGTGTGCAGTAAACTGCTGCATACCTTCTACCAGTCTGTGGTGGCCAGTGCCATCTTTTTTGCAGCCGGTGATGCTTCTCGGGTAAATAAGCTGATCAGGAAGGCTAGCTCTGTTCTGGGGATGAGCCTTGACACTCTAGAGGAGGTGGCGGAGAGACGGATCCTGGCCAAACTGCTGGCCATCATGGACAACGTCAACCACCCTCTGCAAGCCATGGTTACGCAGAGGAGCACCTTCAGTCACAGACTGATCCCACCATGGTGTGCCAGGTGAGCGCTACAGGAGGTCCTTCCTGCCGGCGGTTATTAGACTATATAATGCCTCACCGGGGTGCCGTGCCGTCGGCAACATAGACCTGGAACTGTTGGGGTGTTAGGACCTAGTTTAACAATTATGCATCCATCCGTGAGTTACTCTGGTCTGTAATCACTCATTCACTCATTACTTATTTATTCATTCAGGTCTGTATATACATACTCATGTACAGTTGTTATATCATATCACGTGCAATATTGCAAGTCATTCTTTATCCATCCATCCATCCTATGGGACCCTCATTCGCGGCCGGTTATGATACATTCTGGATTCGAACCAGGTTGTCTGTAGTGACGCCTCTAGCACTTAGATGGGAGCCCAAATTAGCTATTTGGGCTCCCAAGTGGTATTAGCTACTACTGCAACGTGAGGAATCTGTTGTCATAGTCCTGTCTGTCTCTCATACAGGACATTCTGTTCACTCCCCAGAGGTGTGTGTGTGTGTCGCCAAGGGAGAACTGAGTGGTTCAGAGAACAGAATGTCATGTATGAGACTTGCATTTTGTGTCTTTGTATGTTCTCTCAATGAGAAGTACAGTGGGGAGAACAAGTATTTGATACACTGCCGATTTTGCAGGTTTTCCCACTTACAAAGCATGTAGAGGTCTGTAATTTTTATCATAGGTACACTTCAACTGTGAGTGACGGAAAAATCCATAAAATCACATTGTATGATTTTTAAGTAATTAATTTGCATTTTATTGCATGACATAAGTATTTGATACATCAGAAAAGCAGAACTTAATATTTGGTACAGAAACCTTTGTTTGCAATTACAGAGATCATACATTTCCTGTAGTTCTTGACCAGGTTTGCACACACTGCAGCAGGGATTTTGGCCCACTCCTCCATACAGATCCTTCAGGTTTCGGGGCTGTCGCTGGGCAATACAGATTTTCAGCTCCCTCCAAAGATTTTCTATTGGGTTCAGGTCTGGAGACTGGCTAGGCCACTCCAGGACCTTGAGATGCTTCTTACGGAGCCACTCCTTAGTTGCCCTGGCTGTGTGTTTCGGGTCGTTGTCATGCTGGAAGACCCAGCCACGACCCATCTTCAATGCTCTTACTGAGGGAAGGAGGTTGTTGGCCAAGATCTCGCAATACATGGCCCCATCCATCCTCCCCTCAATACGGTGCAGTCGTCCTGTCCCCTTTGCAGAAAAGCATCCCCAAAGAATGATGTTTCCACCTCCATGCTTCACGGTTGGGATGGTGTTCTTGGGGTTGTACTCATCCTTCTTCTTCCTCCAAACACGGCGAATGGAGTTTAGACCAAAAAACTATATTTTTGTCTCATCAGACCACATGACCTTCTCCCATTCCTCCTCTGGATCATCCAGATGGTCATTGGCAAACTTCAGACGGGCCTGGACATGCGCTGGCTTGAGCAGCGGGACCTTGTGTGCGCTGCAGGATTTTAATCCATGACGGCGTAGTGTGTTACTAATGGTTTTCTTTGAGACTGTGGTCCCAGCTCTCTTCAGGTCATTGACCAGGTCCTGCCGTGTAGTTCTGGGCTGATCCCTCACCTTCCTCATGATCATTGATGCCCCACGAGGTGAGATCTTGCATGGTGCCCCAGACCGAGGGAGATTGATCGTCATCTTGAACTTCTTCCATTTTCTAATAATTGCGCCAACAGTTGTTGCCTTCTCACCAAGCTGCTTGCCTATTGTCCTGTAGCCCATCCCAGCCTTGTGCAGGTCTACAATTTTATCCCTGATGTCCTTACACAGCTCTCTGGTCTTGGCCATTGTGGAGAGGTTGGAGTCTGTTTGATTGAGTGTGTGGAGAGGTGTCTTTTATATAGGTAACGAGTTCAAACAGGTGCAGTTAATACAGGTAATGAGTTGAGAACAGGAGGGCTTCTTAAAGAAGAACTAACAGGTCTGTGAGAGCCGGAATTCTTACTGGTTGGTAGGTGATCAAATACTTATGTCATGCAATAAAATGCAAATTAATTATTTAAAAATCATACAATGTGATTTTCTGGATTTTTGTTTTAGATTCCGTCTCTCACAGTTGAAGAGTACCTATGATAAAAATTACAGACCTCTACATGCTTTGTAAGTAGGAAAACCTGCAAAATCGGCAGTGTATCAAATACTTGTTCTCCCCACTGTATATGTTAATAAATTACCTATAACCCAGGCCAGGCTGTCTCTCTGTAACCCAGGCCAGACTGTCTCTCTATAACCCAGGCCAGACTGTCTCTCTGTAACCCAGGCCAGACTGTCTCTCTGTAACCCAGGCCAGACTGTCTCTCTGTAACCCAGGCCAGACTGTCTCTCTGTAACCCAGGCCAGACTGTCTCTCTGTAACCCAGGCCAGACTGTCTCTCTGTAACCCAGGCCAGACTGTCTCTCTGTAACCCAGGCCAGACTGTCTCTCTGTAACCCAGGCCAGACTGTCTCTCTGTAACCCAGGCCAGACCGTCTCTCTGTAACCCAGGCCAGACTGTCTCTCTGTAACCCAGGCCAGACAGTCTCTCTGTAACCCAGGCCAGACAGTCTCTCTGTAACCCAGGCCAGACCGTCTCTCTGTAACCCAGGCCAGACCGTCTCTCTGTAACCCAGGCCAGACAGTCTCTCTGTAACTCAGGCCAGACCGTCTCTCTATAAACCAGGCCAGACTGTCTCTCTATAAACCAGGCCAGACTGTCTCTCTATAAACCAGGCCAGACTGTCTCTCTGTAACCCAGGCCAGACTGTCTCTCTGTAACCCAGGCCAGACTGTCTCTCTGTAACCCAGGCCAGACTGTCTCTCTGTAACCCAGGCCAGACTGTCTCTCTGTAACCCAGGCCAGACTGTCTCTCTGTAACCCAGGCCAGACTGTCTCTCTGTAACCCAGGCCAGACTGTCTCTCTGTAACCCAGGCCAGACTGTCTCTCTGTAACCCAGGCCAGACTGTCTCTCATACAGGACATTCTGCATGCAGTCCTAGTGTTGTATTATCTTCCTTCATATGGAAACATAAAGTACCCTGCTGGATCTAGCAACACTGTCACTGATCTTGAGAAAAGCAATTTCATGCAAAACAATGCAATACTTACAGTAAGAGATAAACAACACAATACTTACAGTAAGAGGTAAAACAACACAATACTTACAGTAAGAGGTTAAACAACACAATACTTACAGTAAGAGATAAAACAACACAATACTTACAGTAAGAGATAAAACAACACAATACTTACAGTAAGAGGTTAAACAACACAATACTTACAGTAAGAGGTTAAACAACACAATACTTACAGTAAGAG
The DNA here is from genome assembly GCA_023634145.1 of Thymallus thymallus. Classification (NCBI taxonomy): domain Eukaryota; kingdom Metazoa; phylum Chordata; class Actinopteri; order Salmoniformes; family Salmonidae; genus Thymallus; species Thymallus thymallus. The sequence goes on from CM042410.1 coordinate 685,671, forward strand.
ATAAAACAACACAATACTTACAGTAAGAGGTAAACAACACAATACTTACAGTAAGAGTTAAACAACACAATACTTACAGTAAGAGATAAAACAACACAATACTTACAGTAAGAGGTTAAACAACACAATACTTACAGTAAGAGGTTAAACAACACAATACTTACAGTAAGAGATAAAACAACACAATACTTACAGTAAGAGGTAAACAACACAATACTTACAGTAAGAGATAAAACAACACAATACTTACAGTAAGAGATAAAACAACACAATACTTACAGTAAGAGTTAAACAACACAATACTTACAGTAAGAGATAAAACAACACAATACTTACAGTAAGAGGTTAAACAACACAATACTTACAGTAAGAGATAAAACAACACAATACTTACAGTAAGAGGTAAACAACACAATACTTACAGTAAGAGGTTAAACAACACAATACTTACAGTAAGAGTTAAAACAACACAATACTTACAGTAAGAGGTTAAACAACACAATACTTACAGTAAGAGGTTAAACAACACAATACTTACAGTAAGAGATAAACAACACAATACTTACAGTAAGAGATAAACAACACAATACTTACAGTAAGAGTTAAACAACACAATACTTACAAACAACACAATACTTACAGTAAGAGTTAAACAACACAATACTTACAGTAAGAGTTAAACAACACAATACTTACAAACAACACAATACTTACAGTAAGAGTTAAACAACACAATACTTACAGTAAGAGGTTAAACAACACAATACTTACAGTAAGAGATAAAACAACACAATACTTACAGTAAGAGGTAAACAACACAATACTTACAGTAAGAGGTTAAACAACACAATACTTACAGTAAGAGGTTAAACAACACAATACTTACAGTAAGAGATAAACAACACAATACTTACAGTAAGAGATAAACAACACAATACTTACAGTAAGAGTTAAACAACACAATACTTACAAACAACACAATACTTACAGTAAGAGTTAAACAACACAATACTTACAGTAAGAGGTTAAACAACACAATACTTACAGTAAGAGATAAAACAACACAATACTTACAGTAAGAGGTAAACAACACAATACTTACAGTAAGAGGTTAAACAACACAATACTTACAGTAAGAGGTTAAACAACACAATACTTACAGTAAGAGATAAACAACACAATACCTACAGTAAGAGATAAAACAACAATACTTACAGTAAGAGAAAACAACACATGCTCTGTGTCCTGGGGGATTGGTCCATGGTATTGTGTCTGATACAGCTGCAAATACATCCCTACAGTCCTATGGGCTCTTGTCTAAAGTAGTTCCCTATATAGGGACTAGGGTGACATTTGGGATGCATCAACATTGTGCATATAGTCTTGGTGTAATAGGAACAGCAAATGGACCAGAGGGATCCATACCAGTCTGATAGAGAGAGGGATCCATACCAGTCTGATAGAGAGAGGGATCCATACCAGTCTGATAGAGAGAGGGATCCATACCAGTCTGATAGAGAGAGGGATCCATACCAGTCTGATAGAGAGAGGGATCCATACCAGTCTGATAGAGAGAGGGATCCATACCAGTCTGATAGAAAGAGGGATCCATACCAGTCTGATAGAGAGAGGGATCCATACCAGTCTGATAGAAAGAGGGAGATCCATACCAGTCTGATAGAAAGAGGGAGATCCATACCAGTCTGATAGAGAGAGGGATCCATACCAGTCTGATAGAAAGAGGGAGATCCATACCAGTCTGATAGAGAGAGGGATCCATACCAGTCTGATAGAAAGAGGGAGATCCATACCAGTCTGATAGAGAGAGGGATCCATACCAGTCTGATAGAAAGAGGGAGATCCATACCAGTCTGATAGAGAGAGGGATCCATACCAGTCTGATAGAAAGAGGGAGATCCATACCAGTCTGATAGAAAGACGGATCCATACCAGTCTGATAGAGAGAGGGATCCATACCAGTCTGATAGAAAGAGGGAGATCCATACCAGTCTGATAGAGAGAGGGATCCATACCAGTCTGATAGAAAGAGGGAGATCCATACCAGTCTGATAGAGAGAGGGATCCATACCAGTCTGATAGAGAGAAGGATCCATACCAGTCTGATAGAAAGAGGGATCCATACCAGTCTGATAGAGAGAAGGATCCATACCAGTCTGATAGAGAGAGGGATCCATACCAGTCTGATAGAGAGAGGGATCCATACCAGTCTGATAGAAAGAGGGAGATCCATACCAGTCTGATAGAAAGAGGGAGATCCATACCAGTCTGATAGAAAGAGGGATCCATACCAGTATGATAGAAAGAGGGATCCATACCAGTCTGATAGAAATCCAAACTGTCTGAAAATGAAAGATCTATTTAAATGTTTCTTATATTTTTCTTAATATATTTATAGATTCATGTTCATTCATCTCAAGGACTCAGCCTCGTGTTGTGTTATTGTTCTAATGTATTGTGTTGTGTTTGTCATCTGTAGGCAGGGAAGCTGGCTGTAGATCGAGGCTGGGCCATCAATGTAGGTGAGTTCTGTCTCCTCTCCTTCTCATGGCTGTTCAGTTTTACTGCCATGTCACCTCTTACGGTAGGTAGGTAGGTAGGTAGGTAGGTAGGTAGGTAGGTAGGTAGGTAGGTAGGTAGGTAGGTAGGTAGGTAGGTAGGTAGGTAGGTAGGTAGGTACTTTATTGATCCCCGAGGGGAAATGTCTTTGTCAAGCAGCTACAACAAAAACACAGGGCAGGTGCAAAATGCCAGAACGAAAATACACAAAAGACAGATACATGATACATAGAGCGGCAGTATGAAAAAGTATAGAAATACAAGAAGTCTGGAGTGCAAAAAAGCTATAAAAAGACATCATTTTGGGTAATAATAGTAATTCCCTTAAAATACAGTCCTTAGTGCGCAGGGTTTAATTACAGACAACTGCACGTATTGCACATTCGATATACTAAAAGCAATGAAAAAAAGATACAACTGACAGGATACTAACATGCATTCCTGAGTGAATGACGAGGTAAGTTAAGTCCAAGAATTAATTACAATATTGCACGTGATATGATATAACAACTGTACATGAATATGTATATACAGACCTGAATGAATAAATAGGTCCTGAGTGAATGAGTGATTACGGACCAGAGTTACTCACGGATGGATGTATAATTGTTAAACTAGGTTCTAGCACCCCAACAGTTCCAGGTCTGTGTTGCCGACGGCACGGCACCCTGGTGAGGCATTAAATAGTCTAATAGCCGCCGGCAGGAAGGACCTCCTGTAGCGCTCTCTGGCACACCGTGGTGGGATCAGTCTGTGACTGAAGGTGCTGCTCTGCGTCATAACCATGGCATGCAGAGGGTGGGTGACGTTGTCCATGATGGCCAGCAGTTTGGCCAGGATCCGTCTCTCCGACACCTCCTCTAGAGTGTCCAGGCTCATCCCCAGAACAGAGCTAGCCTTCCTGATCAGCTTATTTACCTGAGAAGCATCACCAGCTTTTATGTTGGCTCCCCAGCACACCACTGCAAAAAAGATGGCACCACAGACTGGTAGAAGGTATGCAGTAGTTTACTGCACACGTTGAAGGACCTGAGCCTCCTCAGAAAGTACAGTCGTGGCCAAAGGTTTTGAGAATGACACAAGTATTGGTCTCCACAAAGTTTGCTGCTTCAGTGTTCTTAGATCTTTATGTCAGTAGTTACTATGGTACACTGAAGTATAATTACAAGTATTCCATAAGTGTCAAAGGCTTTCATTGACTATGACATTCAGTTTACGCAAAGAGTCAATATTTGCAGTGTTGACCCTTCTTTTTCAAGACCTCTGCAATCTGCCCTGGCATGCTGTCAATTAACTTCTGGGCCACATCCTGACTGATGGCAGGCCATTCTTGCATAATCAATGCTTGGAGTTTGTCAGAAGTTGTGGGTTTTTGTTTGTCCACCCGCCTCTTGAGGATCGACCACAAGTTCTCAATGGGATTAAGGTCTGGGAGTTTCCTGGCCATGGACACAAAATGTTGATGTTTTGTTCCCCGAGCCCCTTAGTTATCACTTTTGCCTTATGGCAAGGTGCTCCATCATGCTGGAAAAGGCATTGCTCGTCACCAAACTGTTCTTGGATGGTTGGGAGAAGTTGCTCTCGGAGGATGTGTTGGTACCATTCTTTATTCATGGCTGTGTTCTTAGGCAAAATTGTGAGAAGCAACCCCACACATGAATGGTCTCAGGATGCTTTACTGTTGGCATGACACAGGACTGATGGTAGCGCTCACCTTGTCTTCTCCGGACAAGGTGTTTTCCGGATGGCCCAAACAATCGGAAAGGGGATTCATCAGAGAAAATGACTCTACCCCAGTCCTCAGCAGTCCAATCCCTGTACCGTTTGCAGAATATCAGTCTGTCCCTGATGTTTTTCCTGGAGAGAAGTGGCTTCTTTGCTGCCCTTCTTGACACCAGGCCATCCTCAAAGTCTTTGCCTCACTGTGCGTGCAGATGCACTCACACCTGCCTGCTGCCATTCCTGAGCAAGCTCTGCACCGGTGGTGCCCCGATCCCGCAGCTGAATCAACTTTAGGAGACGGTCCTGGCGCTTGCTGGACTTTCTTGGGCGCCCTGACGCCTTCTTCACAACAATTGGACCTCTCTCCCTGAAGTTCTTGATGTTTCCGATAAAAGGTTGATTTAGGTGCAATCTTACCAGCAGCAATATCCTTGCCTGTGAAGCCCTTTTTGTGCAAAGCAATGATGATGGCACGTGTTTCTTTGCAGGTAACCATGGTTGACAGAGGAAGAACAATGATTTCAAGCACCACCCTCCTTTTAAAGCTTCCAGTCTGTTATTCTGACTCAATCAGCATGACAGAGTGATCTCCAGCCTTGTCCTCGTCAACACTCTCACCTGTGTTAACGGTGACATGATGGCAGCTGGTCCTTTTGTGGCAGGGCTGAACTGCAGTGGAAATATTTTGGGGGGGATTAAGTTCATTTTCATGGCAAAAATGGACTTTGCAATTAATTGCAATTAATCGGATCACTCTTCATGACATTCTGGAGTATATGCAAATTGCCATCATCAACACTGCGGCAGCAAACTTGTGTCATTCTCAAAACTTTTGGCCACAACTGTAGTCGGCTCTGGCCCTTGTTGTACAGAGCCCCGGTGTTACCAGCCCATTCCAGTCTGTTGTCCATATGAACTCCCAGGAACTTGTATGACCCAACCATTTCCACACCCATCCCCTGTGTAGGGACTGCAGTCAGTTGTGCCTTGGTTCTCCTGAAGTCCACCACCAACTCCTTTGTTTTGCTGATGTTGAGCTGAAGGTGGTTCTGCTCACACCACACCACAAAGTCACTGATTGTGCTCCTGTACTCCTCCTCCTGCCCACCCCTGATGCACCCTACAATAGCAGAGTCATCCGAGAACTTCTGAAGGTGGCATGTTTCAGAGTTATATCTGAAGTCTGAGGTGTAGAGGGTGAACAGGAAGGGGGACAGGACCGTTCCCTGGGGGGGCCCTGTGTTGCTCACTGCCCGTTCTGACACACAGCTCTGTAGTCGCACAAATTGTGGCCTACCGGTCAGGTAGTCCGTGACCCAGGAGACTAAGGGTGCTTCCACTTTCATCCTCTTCATCTTCTCACCCAGTAGCAGGGGCTGAATGGTGTTGAAGGCACTGGAGAAGTAAAAAAACATAACCCTCACAGTGCACCCTGCGTTGTCCAGGTGAGAGTAGGCCCTCTGCAGAAGGTAGATGATTGCATCATCCACCCCGATGTTGCGATGATATGCGATGGACAGACAGTGAGTTGGAGGTTGGAGAGAGAGAGTGAGGGATGGAAATGATGTGTTGTATATCCTCATTTTAGGACAGTGGCAGTCTGATTCGCTGATGTCAATGTCCACTGTTATATCTTCATTCTGATGAGCAGGTCTCGGGCTGAAAGCTCATTTTCTCTCTGTTTTATGAGGAGAGGAGAGGATTTATTTATTTAGATTTTTTTTAACCTTTATTTAACTAGGCAAGTCAGTTAAAAACAAATTCTTATTTGGCCTACCCTGGCCAAATCTGGACGACGCTGGGCCAATTGTGCGCCGCCCTATGGGACTCCCAATCACGGCCAGATGTGATACAGCCTTGCACTAAGATGCAGTGCCTTAGCCCACTGAGCCACTCGGGAAACCAGTTCTTCCACAGCAGCTCTTCCTGCCTTAACCATTCACCCATTCTGTTAACAAACCAGGACCATCAGCTCTGTGGTTCTGTATCAATAACAGTGTTTTAATAGACAGTAGAAGGTCATGGGTTATAAAAGCATCTGATGTCTACATAGATTTAGGAGTGATTAAGGAGAGAGGTGTTAGTAGGTGGTAGGAGGATGATTAAGGAGAGAGGTGTTAGTAGGTGGTAGGAGGATGATTAAGGAGAGAGGTGTTAGTAGGTGGTAGGAGGATGATTAAGGAGAGAGGTGTTAGTAGGTGGTAGGAGGATGATTAAGGAGAGAGGTGTTAGTAGGTGGTAGGAGGATGATTAAGGAGAGAGGTGGTAGTAGGTGGTAGGAGGATGATTAAGGAGAGAGGTGTTAGTAGATGGTAGGAGGATGATTAAGGAGAGAGGTGTTAGTAGGTGGTAGGAGGATGATTAAGGAGAGAGGTGTTAGTAGGTGTTAGGAGGATGATTAAGGAGAGTGGTAGAAGGATGATTAAGGAGAGAGGTGTTAGGAGGATGATTAAGGAGAGTGGTAGGAGGATGATTAAGGAGAGAGGTGGTAGGAGGATGATTAAGGAGAGAGGTGGTAGTAGGTGGTAGGAGGATGATTAAGGAGAGAGGTGGTAGGAGGATGATTAAGGAGAGAGGTGTTAGTAGGTGGTAGGAGGATGATTAAGGAGAGAGGTGTTAGTAGGTGGTAGGAGGATGATTAAGGAGAGAGGTGTTAGTAGGTGGTAGGAGGATGATTAAGGAGAGAGGTGTTAGTAGGTGGTAGGAGGATGATTAAGGAGAGAGGTGGTAGTAGGTGGTAGGAGGATGATTAAGGAGAGAGGTGTTAGTAGGTGGTAGGAGGATGATTAAGGAGAGAGGTGGTAGTAGGTGGTAGGAGGATGATTAAGGAGCGAGGTGTTAGTAGGTGGTAGGAGGATGATTAAGGAGAGAGGTGGTAGGAGGATGATTAAGGAGAGAGGTGTTAGTAGGTGGTAGGAGGATGATTAAGGAGAGAGGTGTTAGTAGGTGGTAGGAGGATGATCAAGGAGAGAGTTGGTAGAAGGTGGTAGGATGATGATTAAGGAGAGAGGTGGTAGGAGGATGATTAAGGAGAGAGGTGTTAGTAGGTGGTAGGAGGATAATTAAGGAGAGAGGTGTTAGTAGGTGGTAGGAGGATGATTAAGGAGATAGGTGTTAGTAGGTGGTAGGAGGATGATTAAGGAGAGAGGTGTTAGTAGGTGGTAGGAGGATGATTAAGGAGAGAGGTGTTAGTAGGTGGTAGGAGGATGATTAAAGAGAGAGGTGTTAGTAGGTGGTAGGAGGATGATTAAGGAGAGAGGTGGTAGGAGGATGATTAAGGAGAGAGGTGTTAGTAGGTGGTAGGAGGATGATTAAGGAGATAGGTGTTAGTAGGTGGTAGGAGGATGATTAAGGAGAGAGGTGTTAGTAGGTGGTAGGAGGATGATTAAGGAGAGAGGTGTTAGTAGGTGGTAGGAGGATGATTAAGGAGAGAGGTGTTAGTAGGTGGTAGGAGGATGATTAAGGAGAGAGGTGTTAGTAGGTGGTAGGAGGATGATTAGGAGAGAGGTGTTAGTAGGTGGTAGGAGGATGATTAAGGAGAGAGGTGGTAGTAGGTGGTAGGAGGATGATTAAGGAGAGAGGTGGTAGGAGGATGATTAAGGAGAGAGGTGTTAGTAGGTGGTAGGAGGATGATTAAGGAGAGAGGTGGTAGGAGGATGATTAAGGAGAGAGGTGTTAGTAGGTGGTAGGAGGATGATTAAGGAGAGAGGTGTTAGTAGGTGGTAGGAGGATGATTAAGGAGAGAGGTGTTAGTAGGTGGTAGGAGGATGATTAAGGAGAGAGGTGTTAGTAGGTGGTAGGAGGATGATTAAGGAGAGAGGTGGTAGTAGGTGGTAGGAGGATGATTAAGGAGAGAGGTGTTAGTAGGTGGTAGGAGGATGATTAAGGAGAGAGGTGTTAGTAGGTGGTAGGAGGATGATTAAGGAGAGAGGTGTTAGTAGGTGGTAGGAGGATGATTAAGGAGAGAGGTGGTAGTAGGTGGTAGGAGGATGATTAAGGAGAGAGGTGGTAGTAGGTGGTAGGAGGATGATTAAGGAGAGAGGTGGTAGGAGGATGATTAAGGAGAGAGGTGTTAGTAGGTGGTAGGAGGATGATTAAGGAGAGAGGTGGTAGAGGATGATTAAGGAGAGAGGTGTTAGTAGGTGGTAGGAGGATGATTAAGGAGAGAGGTGTTAGTAGGTGGTAGGAGGATGATTAAGGAGAGAGGTGTTAGTAGGTGGTAGGAGGATGATTAAGGAGAGAGGTATTAGTAGGTGGTAGGATGATGATTAAGGAGAGAGGTGGTAGGAGGATGATTAAGGAGAGAGGTGTTAGTAGGTGGTAGGAGGATGATTAAGGAGAGAGGTGTTAGTAGGTGGTAGGTGGATGATTAAGGAGAGTGGTGTTAGTAGGTGGTAGGAGGATGATTAAGGAGAGAGGTGTTAGTAGGTGGTAGGAGGATGATTAAGGAGAGAGGTGGTAGTAGGTGGTAGGAGGATGATTAAGGAGAGAGGTGGTAGGAGGATGATTAAGGAGAGAGGTGTTAGTAGGTGGTAGGAGGATGATTAAGGTGAGAGGGTTGTAGGTGTAGGAGGGTGTTAGGTGAGGGTGTTTGTGGTGTAGGTGGTGTTGGTGGTAGGAGGTGAGTGAGGTGAGTGTGTGGTGTTGGTAGGTTGTTGGTGAGTGGTGTGTAGGTGGTAGGTGGTTGTTAAGGAGTGAGGTGTTAGTAGGTGGTAGGTGGTTGTTGGAGGTGTGTGGTGTTGGTGTAGGTGTTGAGGTGTTGTGGTGGTAGGGATGATGTTTAGGAGAGAGGTGTAGTAGGTGGTAGGAGGATGATTAGGAGAGGTGGTTGTGGTGTAGGAGGTAGGTGTGTGGTGGTTGAGGTGATTAAGAGAGAGGTGTTAGTAGGTGGTAGTTGGATGGTTGTGGTGGTGATGTTGGTGTAGGTGTGTGTAGGTGGTAGGTGGATGTTAGGTGAGGTGTTGTAGGTGGTGGTGGATGTTAGGTGTTGGTGTTAGTAGGTGGTAGGAGGATGATTAAGGTGAGAGGTGTTAGTAGGTGGTAGGAGGATGATTAAGGTGAGAGGTGTTGTTGGTGGTAGGAGGTGATTAAGGAGAGAGGTGGTAGTAGGTGGTTGGAGTGTTGGGTGTAGTGGTTGTTAGGGTGTGGTGGTAGGAGGTTGATTAAGGAGAGTGGGTGTTAGTAGGTGGTAGGAGGTTGGTTAGGTGTGAGGTGTTGTAGGTGGGTTGTTAGGAGAGAGGTGTTGTTGGTGGTTGGGGGTGTGGTGTGTTGGTGTGGAGGTGTTAGGGAGAGTGTGTGGTTGTAGGGTGGTTGGAGGAGTGTTGTAGGTGAGTAGGTGGTTGTTAGGTGGTGAGGTGGTGTGGAGTGGGTGTTTGGTAGGTGTTAGGTGAGGTGTAGTGGATGTTAGGAGAGAGGTGTTAGTAGGTGGTGTAGGGGTGTGTTAGGTGTAGAGGTGTTAGGTGGTGTTGTGGTAGGAGGATGATTAAGGAGAGAGGTGGTTTGTAGGTGGTAGGAGTGATGGTGTAGGAGGTGGTAGTAGGTGGTTAGGAGTGGTGTTAGGAGGTGTAGTAGGTGAGTAGGTGAGGTGGTAGGAGGATGATTAAGGAGAGAGGTGTTAGTTGGTGGTAGGAGGATGATTAAGGAGAGAGGTGTTAGTAGGTGTTAGGAGAGAGGTGAGTTTAGGAGGATGATTAAGGAGTGTTAGTAGGATGATTAAGGAGAGGGTGTTAGTAGGATGGTAGGAGGATGATTATGGAGAGAGGTGTT